>JBCNYH010000001.1:69670346-69691078 GCA_039654325.1 Tandanus tandanus
TTCTCATCCCGGTCGCCTCACACTCAGCTGCGAATCGCTCCAGCGAGAGCTGAAGGTCCCGGCTCGATGAAGCCAAATGCAAGCTGTCGGATTTTTTTTTTAAATGTAGAAAACTTTGAAGATGCTAATAAAAACCACCTGATTGTGAAAACATACCTATGTTCATGTGTAACAGGAGTTTGGAAGGCCCATTTTTATCACCGTTCTCTTCAGTTATATGTGACGCAAGAAATATGAAGGAGTTCTGGGTTGTATTATCAGTAAAACACGACTCGGTTTTCCCTCATTTGCATTAACTGAGAGCTAAATGACAGAGAAAGACCGCGTTAATAAACAAACAAACAACAACAACAACAATAAAAATAAAAACACCCAGATGTTGTAATTTCGCACGCGCGTCTTTATACAAACAGGTCAAGCTAAAAACGGCTTACTTACTCTTTCAGACGAGACAGAGAGAGTGTGTGTGTTCCCACCCTGCTCCTGGTACCCATTGTTTACTTGTACAGTGTTTCTGACTAACTTCAGTCCACCGCCAACTTTCCTCAGGGGAAAGTGATCACATGTTCAAGAGGAGTCGCTGGATGATGCAATAGGCTCATTTGCATATTGCTTTGGCTTGTCAGTCAGTTGTCCAGTTACTTCTGAGCCTCTGAAAATGAGGGCACTATGCACAAAAATGGCTGTAATTATAAAATGTTCGCACTAAAATCAAGTTGTGGCTGATTTATTTCAAATATAACTGTTTATCAACTATACAAATGTACAAAACTGGTTATGTCAGGATCAGAACTCTTTATTTACCCTGGAGGAAATTGTGTGCACACAGTTGCTAAATACCAAATAAAGAATAAATCTAGAATAAAAGTCCCAATATAAGAAAATTACAAAGAAAATTATGCACCGTTTACCAAATTTATTAGGCCACTTGTCATAAATAAAATAAAAAAAAAAAAAATTGAGACGTTTAAAATTTTTTAGTCGTGTTGAATAAAGATAATTGAACAAATTATTCATTCATTCATTCATTCATTCATTTATTCATTTACACCCTGAACAGCTCACAAGTCCATCGCAGGGCCGACACACTGTCAACCGTTCATACTCACATTCATACCTAGGGGCAATCTGGAGCAGTCCGTTATCCTAATATGCATGGCTTTGGGCTGTAGGAGGAAACCGGATTACGCAGAGGAAACCCACAAAAGTATGGGTAGAACATGCAACCTCCAGACAGAACTTCCCTCGCCGAGCCCAGGACTCAAACCCATCACCTTCTTGTTGCGAGGTTGATGTGTTAACCACTGCACCACCGTGCCGCCCTAATAGAACAAAATTTGACGGAAAACTCCGTATTTGTTCCGTTTACAATATTTAGTTTGGCCTCCTTTGGACTTTTTGTTTTTACGTGTTTCACTGCAGTTTCTGGAGCACTGGGTTCCAAATACAGTGGTTTGTAGCTCTTCCTTAAGATTGTCTTTGAAGGAAATCCTATTGTGATCAATTTGTTAATCAGTTAAATCCTATATTTGTTCAAGTGGATTCAAATCTGGAATTTTGGCCAGACCATTTTTTCCCCAATGTGCCAGATTACTCTCCCCTGATCTTTACAGAATTTATATGAATGTTGGGGATTGTTGTTATATATGAATCTATAGCCAAAAACAATTTATATTTATTTCACTTGTGACAGGGGGTTATATATATATATATTACTGCATACACGTGTGTGTGTGTGTGTGTGTGTGTGTGTGTGTGTGTGTGTGTCATTGATTATATTCAAATATGTATTCAGAATATTCATATTTAGCCTCTGGAATAATTGTCTTGTATTATAATATTTTTCATCCAATGGATTGTGAGAAATGCAGCATTATTATTAATATCAATATTATTATTATTAATATTATTATTTTTATTATTATTATTATTTTAAGATAATAGCATTATAATTATAGCTTTTCAGGGTTTACCATATCTTTGCCCATGTTTAGCTGAGATAAGCTCCAGCCTCCCCGCAACCCAAGTAGGATTGATAGGCTGACCCAAACACACACACACACACAAAAAAAAACCTCCCATAACTCAAAGGTAACTTAAAACAAAAAAAAAGCTTTAAGATCATCAAGTTATTGTTTTGAACTTCATTCAGTGCAATTTTTATTCATTATTGTTTGCACACATGAAACTTAGTGAGGCAGGAGAGACCGTGCTAAGGTCTGATGGAAGCCCAACCACAGCTCTTTTGGCTCTGAAGGTTTTTTATTATTATTTTTTTCTTTATTTGTTTGTTTGTTTGTTTGTTTTCAATTTATTTATTGCCCTCACTTTCACTACAAATGAAATTATATTTTGTCTTCTGTTGTTCGGCAGATTGCTCCAACATTTTTTCTGCCCTCCCAGTACATGTGCTGATATCCTGGTACTAGAGGAACCAATCAGAACTTGCCATTGCTATTACCATTGGGTGTAGATATAATAAATCAGATATTCTTTATTTCAGGTTCACTGATTGCTCATTGCAAACAGTGGTGTTTCCTGATTGGTCAAAAGAACAAAATTAGTACTTTACACTGTTATATTTATTATTTATCGTCACTACATTTATATTGCATATTTTTATATTTATATTTGACTTTTAACTATTGGTAGTCCTTCAAATAGTTATTGTTATTGATCTATTTTTTCTCTACTTGATATTGATAGTTTTTATTTTTATTCGTCTTCAAATATAGGACAGTCGTAACAAGCATTTCACTACATATTGTACTGTGTATGATTTTGTATGTGACAAATTGAATATATAGACTAATGTGAATTTTAACATTTAAAAAAAATAATAATAATTTAGTAACTATACCCCATTCATAATAGAAGCATCTCAAGTATAGCATACAAAATGTTTTTATTAATTGCATGTTCCCCCAAAATGATAATAATATGCAAAGTTTGTTAAATATGAGAAACAATGTGTGGTATGTTCAAGAAACAAATAAACAAATGACTGCAACTTTCATAGCAATGACTGTCCTGTTAGTGAAAAGTGGGAAAAGATCTACTACTAAATATCTACTGATGCATCACTGAATGGAGCTCTAGTTCTGTCGGTCCTTGTGTTTGAACTGTAGATGCTTTGCATGGTAAAGAAAAGTGCTATAATGCTAGGTTTCAGTTATAATGTGGAT
This sequence comes from Tandanus tandanus, assembly GCA_039654325.1. Classification (NCBI taxonomy): domain Eukaryota; kingdom Metazoa; phylum Chordata; class Actinopteri; order Siluriformes; family Plotosidae; genus Tandanus; species Tandanus tandanus. The sequence goes on from JBCNYH010000001.1 coordinate 69,673,532, forward strand.
CAATCAATCCAGTGAAGACCAAAAATATTTAAATCCCTTTATAAAATGCCCCAAAATAAGAGCTCTACACACTCAACTGTAAGTTTGCTAGCTTAGCTACTGTTACTGCCATAGCTTGGAACAATGATTTTGGCCCATTTGTAAATGACAGGAATGAAAAGCAGAGCAGATCCAATCACCGATACCGACAAAAAGACCCACAGGAAAACCCGGTCGAGTACTTGAGCCACAAACTTCCAGTCCTGAACAACCTGTGGAGGAATGCAAAGATATAAGACAGTTTTTAGTGGGTGCAATAATTAGCGGGCATGAACGACATTTCAGAACGGATCTCCTGCCAACGCAACATTCAGTCACCCTGTGGGTAAACATAAAGGCAATATAAAGACATTAACGAGGTTTAAATAAGTAAAAAGGATTCACCAAAGGTGAGGTGGATATTGCTGTTTATTCACACTGAAAGTGAGGGACTATTGATCGATATCCACTCATCTTGAGGTGAATAACTGTTTAGTGTATACTACACAGCGAACTAGAAACAAAAGATTTTATTGGTTTATTTTTACATTTTTAAAATGTGTCAGTGGTCAGGCGTGGTTCTTTATGGTTATCTTTTGAAACTCACTCAAAGTTTTTGAAGAGAGAGAGAGAAAAAAAAGGAGAGAAAGCCATATTGTGTAGCTTTCTTTCTATTTTTTGGGATGGCATTTTGTTGCATTTCTAGGATTTTAGAATTTCCTAGACAAATTTGGAGTTTTTGTCCGCCATTTTGATTCAGGCATTATCCTGAGTTTCAGAGGTGGATAATAAGCACTAATTGAATGAAGCAAAGTATGATATGGAGAATTATTGAGACGATGGGATTGATAACACCCTCCAAGACCAAATAATTCTCCATATCATACAAAAGCCGAATTATTGTTATTCATTTAAAATATTTTCAAAATATTCACGCAAAATGTAGAAGTAGGTCAGGTTGGCGTGTGTGATAACTTTCCTTGCCACTAGGTGGAGATAGTAACTTGGAAAAGGCTTGTAAGGGAGCAGGAAGGAGGAATTTTAGAACAATCATGTTACTATTTTGCTGGCGAGTGAGTTAGCATCAGTGAGCTCTATGGTTAGCATGCTATACAGCTAGTGCAATTTACGATTCATCCTAGACAAAGAAAGCAACAAAATATGGAATTAAATTTGATGGTAAGAACCCATTTTTATTTTCAGATATTAGACCATTTTTTTCACCCAAACAATTATTGGCAATTTATCGCAAATTGATCGGCTTTTTGCGAAGTTAAGGACGTCTTAAAAGCAGGCAGCCGTTTTGTCTGACATCACAGGGGAGAAGAGGAACATAGATATCATAAGATAGATAGATACGCCCCGCAGTAAACGGCTCCACCATGTCTGAAGCACTGTGATCCTGAGCTGTGAGCTTTCTCAATATTTATGCTGTTGTAGTCTCATATCTTACTCTTCAGGCTTACAGCAGCGTAAATGGTGAAGAAATCAAATAAAGTTTACAGCTCGGCCGCAGTGCTTCAGCAATCTGCTGCAAGGTGCAGTTTATGTATTTATGAGCATGTGCACTTGCCAATCATGCGATAATAGTGCCAATTACCTGATGGAAATGATGCAATATCAACAATTCTTTAACGGCTTTCCACCAATCAGAAACAAGAAATTCTCTTGAATGAATAATAATCCATCATTCTTTTTTATTTATTTCTTTATTATATTTATATGTTTTATTTTTAGTTATTTTAATTTTATTTCTATCTGTTTTTACTATCTTTATCTTTTATTTTCTTTAACAGCTTCCAAGGAAAAGTTCTCTGTAGGGGCCAAGCAATAACTGTTTGCCTAACATGCATGTCTTTGGACTGTGGGAGGAAACAGGAGTACTGAGAGGAAACCCACACCAGCTTGGGGAGAACATGCAAACTCCTCACATAAATGTCCTCACCGTGCCCAGAGCTCAAACCCAGGACCTTCTTGCTGTGAAGCGGTCATGCTAACCACTGCACTACTGTGCCGCCCCGTCCCCATGTAGTATATACTAATATCATTTATGTGTGAAATGATGACAAAACACCGCAGCCGCTAGCCAAACATTGGGCAATTACTTCATTACATTTTGTTGAGTCTGGAAACAGGAAGTGCCAAATTAGAAACGTCTTTATAAGTGGATAATGACCAAGTCGGAATATACACGAATCTACCTGGATGTGTCTGTATTCATGCACTTAACTAGTTAACTAGCTTCCGTGTATAAGAAAGACAACAGACCTGGAACACAGTGTAAAAGTAATTTGTATTATGTAAGCAACAAGAGCCATCGCTCACAGATTACTTCCTCCCCACTGAGTGCCATTCTTCTTACCTCCCTGACTTCATTCTCCTTTACCACATGCAGGGTAATGTATCGAATAGAGTCCAGTGCCGCCTTAAGGTTGTTTGCCGCTGAGTTTAGCAGAAGGCCGTTGTCTTGTTTTAAGCCCTTCCCTGAGTTTAGCGCGGTTGTTCCTCCAGCTCGATGACTCCCTCCTGTTGTGGCGTAGCGGTCCACATGGCTACGCATGCAAAGCAGCTTCGGAAGACTGTGTAGGAAGACACGGCGGACCCATGGCGTCATATCGTTATGCGTTGACGAGGATCGGTGGTGAATGTTGATGGCAAAGACCGTGATGATGATGGAGAGTGTGACAAAGATCATGGTGAAGACTAGATACTCACCAATAAGCGGGATGACCTATAAGGAGAGGGAATTCAATGTAAAGGAAAAGCAACATGGCGTCAGACTTTGTATAAACATTGTGAAAAGCTATGAAATTGCAAGTTAGGGTTCGTTCATTCTTTATTAATTCGCCAAACCGCTTAATCCTAATATGGTCGGGGGAGATTGGAGCCTATCTTAGCTGACTCTGGGCAAAGGCAGGATAGATATGACCTAAACAGCTTGCCAGTCCATTGCAGGACCAACACACATACAATCGCCCAATTTGACACTCATACCTAGGAGCAACTGGAACAACCCGTTAGCCCAATTTGCATGTCTTTGGACTGTGGGAGATAACCGGAGTACAAAAAGGAAACCCACGCAAGCTCAGGGAGAACATGCAAAGTCCACGCAGAAACACGCGAGCCCAGGACTCAAACCCAGGTCCTTCTTGGTGTGAGGTACACATACTAACCACTACGCCACCATGCCGCATCTTGAGTTTGACACTTGTGACATAAAACATAGACCTAGAAAGTGAAATATACCTTTGAGGAAGACGGGATGATCTCCTCTATCACCAGGAGAAACACTGTAAGTGAGACAAGAACTGAAGTACAAAGTGTGGTTTTCTCTCCACAGTTAGAAGGCAGGTAGAAGACGAGGACCGTCAAGAAGGACAGACCAATGCAGGGAATGATCAGGAAGAGCGTGTAAAAGAGAGGGAGACGGCGGATGATGAAAGAGTAAGTGATGAAGGGATAGGAGCCTGTCGTGTCCATCCTTAGACCGCGGCTCCCCGTAGCTTTCACGATCTCCCATTCGCCGTTGTCAAAGTAGTCTCGCTTGTCCACGTTGACGTCCTCCATGATTATGTCCACCTGAGAGTTAGACAAAAATTTCTCACAAAGTAAGCTTAAGTATAAAAGTTTCGCTAACTATTTGTATATGTGTGACTGGGGTACCGGAAGTGCTATATGTTGTTTCACTCAAGAGGTGCAAATACTTATGCAACATGTTTCCCAATTTTTTTTTTTATATTTTCCATTGTGATTAGCAAAATTTTTGAATCAGGTGACATCATTCAGTTTGATTGGTTCTATTAAATGGTTTTATTAAACCATTATCAGAAACAAAATTCTGTTGCGAATTATGGTGTAGGTTAGAATACCTGTGAACCATCGTAGGTCCATGAGCCAAACTTCATGGAGCAGTTTTGAAGGTCAAAGGGAAAGAAGGTCACATCGATTGTGCAGGATGATTTGTAGTTGCCGGGTGGCGTCCAGGAGATGGTGCCATCATGCTTCACTACGGCTTTAGTAGCTGTGGCCTCAAACTGCCCATCTGCACTATTAGAACATATCCATTCATTCCATTATTTATTTCGTCAGTAATTTTTCATAATTTGCTTTCAGTCTGACTTGCAAATTATCTACTTATTATTATTATTATTAATATTATTATCATCATTGATTTTATATAATTCATAAATTTGCCGAACTGATTAATCCTACTAGGGTCACGGGAAGCTGGTGCCTATCTCAGTGAACTCTGGGCGAGGGCGAAGGCGAAGGCTACACCCTGAACAACTCGCCATTCCATCGCAGGGTCAACACACACACACAACCATTCACACTCACACCCAGGGGCAATTTGGAACAGCCAGTTAGCCTAATGTGCATGTTTTTGGACTTTTAAATCCTGCTAGGGTTGCAGGGAGGCTAAAGCCTATCTCAGCCAACACTGGGCGATGGTGGGTACACCCTGAACAGCTCTCTAGGCTATTTCAGGGACAAAAGCACACTTTTCATAGTCTGTGAATTTAAGTTGAAAAGGATTTGTCCCATATTTATATGTGCAAAGTTCCTCGTGTTCTGTATGTAGCATTATTTGTGGTCATTTTTAATTGACAGATTTCACTCACAGTGACATCTGAATGGTTTTTCCAGACCCCCACATAAATAATAATTATTCGCCAATGATGAGGTGGATCCACCAAGCCTGAGGCGAATAACTGTTTAAGTATATACTACACAGAAACCAAACTAAAATAGATTTTAAAAATGTATTTATATCATGACAGTGGTCATGCATGCTCCATTATGACATCTTTTAAAAACTCATGTAAAGTTTTGCTATATGCTACATGAGAACCTAAGAAAAGCATGCTCAATTACAGTACGTCATCTTTTGCAACCTATGCAATGTTGCTTTCTATTATTATTATTATTATTATTTTAAATAATTTTGCTGAATGTCTACAATTTCAGAATTACTGACGATGACAAAACAACAGTTTTTGTCCACCATTTTAATTCACGCATTATCCTGAATTTGCGAGGTGGATCATGTCTATCCCAAGGGATTGGGGCAGCTGTGGCCTAATGGTTAGAGAAGCAGCAGGTAAAAATGTGTGGCGATGGGGGGAGTGAGCAGCACCTTTCCTTCCTCCATCTTCACCGCTAAAGTGCCCTTGAGCAAGGTACCTAACTCCCAACTGCTCTCTGGGCAACGCAGTGTGTGGCAGCCCACTGCTCTGAGTGTGTGTGCGCTCACTGTTTATGTGTGTGTGTGCTCACTTTGGATGGGTTAAATGCAGAGGAAATAATTTCCCTTGTGGGATTATTACAGTATATTCAAAAAAACTAACAAAAAAAACAAACAAAAGGATATTGAACCAATCAGATTGCACCATTCCAAACAGGTTCATTGTGAATGTATTGTACTGCACATACTTGTCATAGAGCACAATGTCCGGAATCCATATAGAGTCCACTGGCACTCTGATGTATGTAATACCCATGTAGTTCTTAGGGTTCCATTTTAGCTTTGTGTCGACCCATTCCTGAACACAAGACATTATATGAGATAAATCTGAGACTCACAAGACAGGAATTTCACTTATCAGCGCCTGGGGTGTTTTTTGTATTTATTTATTTTTCTATCGATCTGTTGATGCAGTCTTCTGAGGGTCATAACTTCTGAACATTGCCTAGCTCAATACTGAGCTAGAGCATTACAGGAGCAAATAGAAACTGTTCCACCTCCGTTTTCATTCGGGTTCTCTCATCCTATGGATCAGCGCTTAAGCCATGTGTAAACCAAAGAACCTTCCTTTCTATCATCCTAACCCTTTTAGAAATTGCTCAAGACAACCTACTACCTCTTGACCTCTTTGGGAACAATGGAGCTCCAGCCGAAATGGCCAGATACAATCTCTATAAAAGTGTCAGGGTAGGAAATGTGGCACGTGGGCCGGAGGAGTGAAGGGGGTGGAGGAGGAGGATAAGGAAGGAAAGAGAAAGATTAAAATTGAACCTTGCTGGTAAATTTCCACCAGGACAAGGAAGATTTCTCGGGGGAAAATAAATGGATGAAATCTAATTTAGGCTTTCAGTTTGGTCGGGATGGCATGGAATGCATTACCTGCTTCATCCATACATTGGTGGTCATCAGCTGGTTCTTCTCATCCTTTGAAAAAGATGGTTAAAATATTGAAAAATCCTTTATCTGGCAAAAATTTGACTTCTAGATGCCATTTTGTCAAAAAAATTTCACACATTCAGCTGCAATTCTGAGCATGAGTATCGATTTTCAGTAAAAATTAAATCAGTACTCACTACGTCAACCAACTGAGAAATGGCCAGTCCAAATTTGACTCGTATTGTCCCATTCAGAGTTTCTACTGGTCGCACCCACTTCTGGTATCTTTTAAAAAGATTATTCAGCAGCCTGTCCTCATTTTTGGCATACAAAGATATCTTTGGGGGAGCTGTGGCAGGATAAAAGCATAAAAGAAAACAAAAAAAAACAGCATAAGCATGCTTTTTTTAGACTCATTCAGATTTTTAGTATATACTACATGGAAATGCATGCACTCTGTAGCGGCCTGTGTTTAAACTCATTCAAAGTTTTAGTATATGTGACGCATAAAAACAAAAAAAAGTAAACTAAAACAAGGTGTTTATGGTTTGTTTTTCCATTATTAAATGTTATAATCATGACACCTCCTGCTCCAAATGACCGTGACAGGCCATCTTTTTTTTTTGATTCAAGCATTATCCACCTGGTATAATGTGTATTAACCCTTGAATCGCGGACCAATCAGACTGCGCCATTTCTGTTTAGTATATATTAGTTGTGTATAGAGAGAAACATGGGAAATGTATCTGAGATACAAACTAATCTGGGCAATTTTCTTTGTAAAGGCAGAGCCGCCATTAGTGGCGTCCCCAATAATCGAATTTTGCCTTTACACAATGAATTACAGCGGGAAGCTCAACTAGATTTAGTCAGACAAAGTGCATTACTGAAGGAGCAGATTCAGTTATGTGGCACAATTTATGAGAGATGGAAGTCTAGATATGGTTTAATGAGCTACTCTCGTATGGTACTGTTTGTATGATTAAAAAAAGAAATTGGTGCTTACTTTTTCTATTTCATTCACAAACAGATGCATTAAAGCCTTGATTTAGAAAAGCTAGTTTCAAGTATTGCTTTTTTTCCCACTCTAGACTGCAATGGAACATAAAGTATGACATAAAAATTTGTTTCTATCTTATTTGGGTTTTATCTGAAACAATAAGAAAAATCTCAAGGTCTCAAAGTATTTTTTTAAATCACAATTACTAACAAATCTAAATTATCACCAGTGTGACATTTGACAGTACCCTTTACAGTTGTATACCGTATCTGCTGCAATATACACTTGCATGAAGATACATTGTTAGCAGTTCGCTAGGTTGTGTCATCAGAGTTAGTATCATGCTAGCTAACGTTTGATATTAGCAATAATCATGCTAGTTATTGTTTGAGATTAGGAATAATCCTGCTAGCTAAAATTTGTGGTTGGGAATGGTCATGCTAGATAACATTTGATATTAGCAATGATGGTGCTAGCTAACATTTTAGATTAGAAATAATCATGTTAATTAACATTTGAGATGAGGAGTGGCTAACTAACACCTGAGATTAGAAACGATCATGCTAACTAAAATTTGAGATTAAGAATGATCATACGAGCTAACATTTAAGATTAGGAATGATAATGCTAACTAACATTTGAGATTGGAAATGATTGCACTAGCTAAAATTTGAGATTAGGAATAATCATGCTAACTAACATTTGAGATCGGAAATGATAATGCTAGCTAGCATTTGAGATTAGGAATGATCATGCTAACTAAAATTTGAGATTAAGAATGATAATGCTAGCTAACATTTGAGATTAAGAAAGATCATGCTAAGTAACATTTGAGATTAGGAATAATCATGCTAGCTAACATTTTACGATCAGGATAAAGCCGTTGTGAATTAGCCTAGCCAGCCTAGTAGAAGAGATAGTTGTTTTTCCTCCAAAAAAGTGGACATTTCTATTTCAAGCAAGGTGCATTTTTATCACATGATCCTCTGCCCTGAAACTACCATTAACTATTGATCTCGACAAAGAATTCAGGCTACTTAGCTTTTAATATTTGCACAAAAATGTAATGCTGTTGCACAATTCATTAGTAGGTCCTATGCATATAACAAGGTTATTGTATCAATTATTATAATTAATAATTATTAGATGTAATTCATTTAAGGATTGAATGTAGGTGGAGTGGTGACATTTACCCGTGACAGTGAGAGTGACATTTTGAGTCTGCTGACACAGTGGGATGTTCGATCCCATTTTTGATTACAATCGAGCAAATGTTAAGGCCCACTGAGACATGGACATAAAAGGCAAAAAAGACATAAAAGTCACTGTCCCATTTTTTTCACAGAGGGGTTTGGTGGATATTGACTTTTTATGCTGTGTTTTGTAGGTTGCTTCAGGAGGAGATCCGCCTACAGTGGACATCCCGCAGTTAATCAATATCAGTGAGATAAGCTGGTGTGCTGTGAGCCATCTTTAAGCGCAGTAACTACTATCAGTGTCGAGTCATACTTTTTACCTCCACCAAAGAGTTTGTTTTTGTTGACATTGGTTTGTTTGATTTGTCTTGTTTGAAAAGTTATAAAAAGATTTGAATGAATTTTATTGGAAGAATGGAGTACAGCCCAAGTAGAACGCCATTAAGATTTTGGAGATGGTCCGGATCAAATTATGGTTTCGGGAATCTTTTTAAAGGATTCTTTAACATTGTGAGATAGAAGGATTTTTTGGAAATCTGTTATTACTGCAGGCACAGAGGTGCTGGGTTACTTTTTTCCGGCTTGGTGGAGGTTTGTGCTCTTTAAATGCTATTAGCTTTTTCTTTTTCTTCTATCCAGTGATAGTTACAATAAAGTTAATAGGACAAAAATAATAACCAAAAAAAAAAAGGGAAGAAAAGAAAAACGGTCTTTGGAGACTCCTTCCATAAATGTGCAATGAACTATTTATGATATTAAATTTCACCAGTTCAAAGATTATATATATATTTTTTCTTTATGATAGCAAATATTTTAAATCTAGGCTTGAACCCGGCACTATGACTGCACTGGCTTGTTCACACTTACTCTCCCACCTATGGCCAGTTTAGTGTAGCCAGTTGACCTAATTTGCATGTATTTGGAGGAAACCTGGGTACCCAGACGAAACCACACAAGCACAGGGAGAATATGCAAACTTCACACAGGAAGCCGTGTTCTTGCTGTGAGGCGACCGTGCTAACCACTGGGCCAAAATGCCAACATTCAAGTCCCACTGAAACCCGTGATTTGTCTTTCAGCCAGAATTACTGTCAGAACTATTGCCGTAGAAAATGAATCATCCCCTTCTGACCAATCAACACGGAGAATTTAATAGTAATATGGTAGTAGGAATAAAATTATTCAAAAAGTAAATAAACATTGAACACTGCTGTTGTAAATACTTTGTCTGAGAGACTCACACTTTAGACAATTGGCTTAATTTTTTATTTATATAAGATTATATAAAACGCTTAAGTGAACACGAACGGTAGAGCTTTAAAAAGCTGTTAGTGCTACGCTGTGGACATAAATTTGTTGTTGTTGAGAAAAGCTGATCTGATTATGTTTGCAGCAGTGTGCCTAACTACATCTTGATAATGCATTTATACCAACTCTGTCCTCATTCAATTCCATTTAATTCTATTAGACAATGTGGTTTTAACAATAGATGTTGTCACAAAACGGAAACTTGGTTATAGATTTATATCCCTAATGAAAACACCGGAGGAGGTTGTGTGTATGTGTGTGTGGTGGGGTAAAAAGGAAACAGATGATTGAAGGTTGATGTGGATATGTGGATTATACTGTAAAGCATTTCAATGTACCGGTGTAGAGGGGTGAGGTCATATTGTACTGAATGGACTGGGTCCTGATTAAGCACAGGACAGTCCTTAAAATCAGAGCACATGATCGGACAGTACATGGGAAGAAATCTACCGTATCCATAAAAAGAACTAAATTGGAATTCACTGTTTTATGGGTTATATTTTATGTCATAATACCACCTTTTACCAGATCCCCTGAAAATCATGATTGTATCTGCCTCCTGATGAAACCTACTATCTCCATTTTTTATTTTAGTTTTTTTTCTGGAATGACAAAAAAAAAGGTAATGAAAGCACAATTAAAGATCATACAGTGACAAATATATGTATTTATGTGTGAATTTACCCGCCGCCAGCTTTTTCAAGTAGATGCAGAGGGTTATCTTAATATATATTCATGCATAATCTCATTTCGACCAAAAAAAATCTAGGCTTGGAGTCCGACGACATGCCACATCCATATTCATATCAATCTTTCATTTTAGAACTAATTTTAGTTCAATTTCCTGATCAGAAACTGTGAAAATTGACACGGAGCAAGGCCGGACCCTATCTCGGCTGATTCTGGGTGTGGACGGGGTGCACCCTGGACAGCTCCCCAGTCACAGGGCTAACACACAAACAGCCATTCACACTCACACTTACACCTAGGGGCAGTTTGGGACAGCCAAGTAGCCTAATGTGTAGGTTTTGGACTGTGGGAGGAAACCGGAGTATCTGGAGGAAGCCCACGCAAGCACATGCAAACTCCACAGAGAAACACTTCCGCTGAGCTCGGGATTCGAACCCAGAACTAATTAAAATATTATATCTATACTAGATACTATACAATACTTAATTAAAATACTTGTTTTTTCCCCCAATTTTCATATTTTATGATCAGGAAATCAAATAAAAAATATTTTTAAATTACAATTATTTTTTTAATTATTAAATATTTATATTGGGTTTATTTTTTTTACTGTGAAGATTTTTGGATGTCTCGTGTCTGTAACTCGGTGAGGTTGCGTGAACTCACCCAGGGCGGAACAGCAGCAGGCGAGAGCAACCAGAGAGAAGGATGAGATTTGCCCTCGAGGCATGTTGCCACTTGTAGATTTTCAGTGTTCCAACGACAATACGAACCTGCCTACGAACATACTGCATCCAAACAAATAACACATTTTAAAGAACTACTGGAAGTGCATGAATACTACATATCACTGTATACCTATTCTGTATAAAACCAGAAATACAACTATACTTATTCATAGTGCATCCATCACTACACAGAACAGCACCAAGCATTTCTGCACTACTTTTTTACTCCCAAAGAAGTGCACAAACATCCTGCATTCAGGAAAAATGCATTAAATGAAGACATTTGCGGTTTCCTCACCTATTCATCCTGTCACACACTCTCACCTTCCAGTGCCAAGTTTCCCTGCCGGTTCCCTTTCACACACATCACATGTACATATGCTGTGATCTCCTCCTCCTCTCCTCCTTCTCCCTCTCCTCCTGCTCTGGAAAAGATGCTGTTTTGTGTTGGGTTTTTTTTCCCTCCCCCCTGAGGGTCCTTTTCTCCCCCAGCAGGAAAAACAGCCAATCAGAATGAAGGAGCTTCGCTGAGATGGAAAAGCCTGCCACCTTTTGGTCAAGCATTCATCTCAGAGGGTAAAAAAATGATAGATTTTTAGAATTTATCTTACAATATGCATTTATATACACTGTGTGTGTGTGTGTGTGTGTGTGTGTGTGTGTGTGTGTTAGCAACTTCCTGTCAACAGTTTTGATAGTTTAATCTAAAATTTTTATGATGAATAGGTGATCATCCAAGGATGTTCCCATTAAACCGTGGTAAGAATTCATGCACTGATAATGCGTGATTACCCACATGGGTAAAAGCACTGATTATCCACATCTCTTTTGAAATTAATATAAGACATGGGTATATTTTGATATTTATACAAATATTCCTAAATTATTTACACAAAGATTGAGTGGCACAATGGCGTAGTGGTTAGCACGTCTGCCTTACAGCAAGATAAGTCCCAGACTTTGGTGCTTCTGTGTGTAGCTCGGTGTGCTTGCATGGGTTTCCTCCGGGTACTCCGGACATGCACATGCATATAGGCTAACTGGCTGTTCCAGGTTTATCCTAGGCGTGAGTGAGAATGGTAGTGAGTGTGTGTTGGCCCTGCAATGGTCTGGTGAGCTGTCTAGGTGGTACCCCACCTCCGCACAGGGTCGGATGAGATAGGCTCCAGCCTCTCTGCGACCCTAATTAGGATTAAGTAAATGGTTCTGTAAATGAGTGAGTGAGTACACACATCAAAAAAGTGCACTATGTTTGTTCCTCTCATTTTATTGACATAATTTCAGTATTAAGTGTTTGTGTCATTGTCACTTAAATAAGATACAATACGTGAAATACATGGAAAATAGATATCAGGAAAATCACAATACATATCAATAAAGATAAAAAATGATGTGCGTCAATATTTGAACATTTGAATTCCATCTAATAAACAAAATCAAACAGCAAAAAAAAAAAAAAAAAATGTAAAAATTAAAAAAAAAATACTGATAGGAATTGACTACACAGAACACCCAACAGTGTGGTTTGTAACTGTGGAGCTTGTTGATGTGAAACTGAGCGCGTTTGGTTTCACTCTGTTCATAGACGGGCTGTGTGATAGTTTAGATGATCAACGGTTCCATGTTCTGTGTGGTTTTTCTTCTTGGCCCACGTACTGTACCTCAGTTGTTTATTGTGCTGTATATGACTTTGGTTTCACATCTGGGGCTAATACTGAATAAGAAACAAACCAAACAAAACAGTGTGTCAGGTGTCTACGGTAAAGGTTATCTTCTCTGTTTCAGTTCTGTTTTGGTCGAGATGTTAAAGATACAATTGTGCTCGAATGCAGTTCTCCCCAACAACAACACCAACAACAACAAAAATTATTTAAAAAAAAACCTAGTAGAAAATAAAAAAATATTAACGATCTAAGACATGTGACTATATTGATTAATATGAAAAATATATATAGTTAGAAATAATTTACTAATATTGCAGTGATTTCTGTCAGCTCTTTTAGGCTTTTACTCCCTCACTCTCTCACTCACGCATTTGCCAAACCGCTTAATTCTACTAGGGCAGTTGGGAGGCTGCAGCCTATCTCAGCTGACACTGGACGAAGGCGGGGTACACCCTGAACAGCTCGCTAGACCATTTCAGGGCAACAAACACATGACCATTCACACTCACACCTAGGGGCGATTTGGAACAGCCAGTTAGCCTAATGTGCATGTTTTATTATTATTTTTTTTTGACGGTGGAAGGAAACTGGAGTACCCGGAGGAAACCCACGCAAGCACGGGGAGATCATGCAAACTCCACACAGAAACGTCCGAGCCGAGCCTAGGTCTAGAACCCAGGACCTTCGTGTTGTGAGGCACACGTGCTGTGTCATATTGAATGATCATTAGGTGATGTATTTAGATTTAGCACTATCAAAATACGTAAAATAATACCTTATGTAAAGTCTCATTCATAAATGCTACAAGCCGAGCACTTTGGTTGAGGTATTTTAGAAGTAAATGGGGGTATGTACAAGGGGAAACAGGGGAACTAAGTCAGCTTTTATTTTGTCTCTTATATTTTACACAAATATTTCCTTATATTTTAGTATTATCACCCCATAGACTGGGACTGTACTCCAGGACCCTCTTGCTGTGGGGCAGACGTGCTAACCGATATGCCGTTGTGCCCTTTGACAATTACCTTAAAGAGGTTTTTTTATATTTTATTTTATTTTTGCTAATTTGGTCATGGCACAGATACTGTAGAATATACAGAACAAGCCTACTACATTATCCAAGCTGCATGATGGAGATACCTTGCACTAGTTACTCCAAATTATTGTTGTTTTATTTTCTTCTTCTTCCTCTTATTATTATTATTATTATTATTATTATTATTATTATTATTTTCATTATTATTATTATTATTTTCATTATTATTATTATTATCATTATTATTATTATCATTATTATCATTATTATTATTATTATTTTCATTATTATTATTATCATTATTATTATTATTATTATCATTATTATCATTATTATTATTATTATTTTCATTATTATTATTATTATTTTCATTATTATTATTATCATTATTATTATTATTATTATTTTCATTATTATTATTATCATTATTATTATTTTAATTATCATCATCATTATTATTATTATTATTATTATTATTATTATAATTAATATTATCATCATCATTCTCCATCACTCCTCTTCATCACTGCCTGTGTGCTCTTCATTATTGTCTTTGCTTGGACCCCAGGAATCGCTGCTTGAGTTATATTTATTGTTATAGGTCGAATAATACCTTCAGCTTTAAGCAATGTTACGTCTCCTGAATACTCTACCGCTCTATCCAGTGTTAGTTAACCGTATAATGTTCGCTTTTTAGGCGCTAAAATTAAGAAGTTAACTGTTTTTTGTTTTGTGACAAATTTCATGTTATTAAGCTGCATGGTTCAGATTATATATTTATAAACAATGATGAAACAGAAAGCTGATTTAAAATCACATTCATTTTTTAAACCTGAAACACAAAATTAAAAAAAATTCCATTACACCACTGGGGTGTTATTGTGTTTCCCAGATATTACATTTATAAATCTGTACGTTAAAGTAAAAGACATTTTAAACAGTTCTTTACTGCAAACATGCAGTGTCCAGATAAATCACTTTACATATCAAAATAAAAGCTCCAGCATGTAGACAGAAACTACTAGAACTACTCTTTACCTTAAAATCCAGTATAATCATTAAAATCCTTTAAAATCAGGGTTTTAGGGTTCGTGCAGGAATCTACTGAACATCCATGTCAGAAACATCAACACCTTATTCATCATAGTTTTTATTAAAATGTACAATACGCTCATGAAATATCTGGAATATTCCGTAAGTCACATGTTAGAAAGGAAGTTGCATCATCTGATTTTCCCTTCCCCCCCCCCCCCCATACTTTCAGTGATTGTTATATTGACTTACAAAACCAGTTTAAAATGTTATATCTTAAAAACACCAATTTAATATTCATTCATTCATTCATTCATTTTCTGAACCGCTTAATCGTAATTAGGGTCGCGGGGAGGCTGGCGCCCATCCTAGCCATCTCTGGGTGAGGGCAGAGTACACCCTGGACAGCTCACCAGGCCATCGCAGGGCAGAAACACGCTGACGGCTATGCAGCTACTCTTCACGAAAGTCAGCAATGGTTCTTTTACATTCCTCTCACCACAGACAGTGAGAGAAATGGCCTGCATTTGATAACCCAGTTAGCTGCACTGGGGGGGACAGCAGTGACATCCCATTGACAGTGGGGCTTGAACCCCTGACCTTGGGATCAGTAATCCAGCAAACTACCTCCAGGCCACCACTGCCCCCCTTTTAATATTATTATTATTATTATTATTATTATTATTAATCCACTTTTTATGTCAGGGCAGTGGTGGCTGGTGGATTACTGATCCCAAGGTCGGGGGTTTAAGCTAGTTCAAGTTAAACTATCTCTGAGTTGTCACTCCCCACCCTCGCCCAGAGTCGGTTGAGATGGGCGACAGCTTCCCCGCGACCCTAATTAGGATTAAGCTCTTCAGAAAATGGATGGATGGGCACTTTTTATGTCAATAATTCAATTATTTAGGATTAAAATTTCCTATATGTCACCAGGCCATTAATAGCATGAATGCTAATTAAAGTCTTTTTTTATTGTAAACACAAAAAAAGATATCGTTATTGTTGAAATGAGTTAGTGACACTCTCCAGCCCCTCCTGGGGAATCCTGAGGTGTTCCCAGGCCAGACAAGATATATAATCCCTTCAGCGAATTCTGGATGTACCCTGGGGCCTCTTCACAGTTGGATGTACCTGGGACACCTCTAAAGGGAAGCAACCAGGAAGCATTATAATAAGATGCCCAAACCACCTAAACTGACCCTTTTTGATTTTGATGCAGAGGAGCGCACGGGGTGCTGGGTTAGCCCTTTTTCACTACTTAAACTCACACACACTGAACAGCTCACCAATCCATCACAGGACAACACACACACACAACAGGTCACTCTCACACCTATGGGCAATATAACTCATGTGTTTCTCAGCCTCTCTGAGGGATGTGTTTCCCCAATGCAGCGGTCAGAACATTCTGAAATCTCTCCAAGGACAGCCAGCATGTCTGCACCACACTGTAGTGACAGGAGCCCATGGCCAGGGCGACGACAACGCCACTCACATTGTGCTGACCAAGCAGAACCTGCGTCAGAGCCAGCAGAAGCGTCCAGGACAACACCACAAAGCGCATGGGGCAATCCGACAGGAGACGAGAGTGCAGAAAACGGGCGCACATTGCAACCCGTGTAGCGTGACCTGAAGGGAAAGAGTGTGGAAGAGGCAGCAAAGTGGAAAACCACTCCGAGCGATGATGATTCACAGCACGCTTCACGAGTCGAACCAGGGCGTGGTCTAACAATAACACTGCAACAACAGAAAGGGAGGGGGAATAACAGCATGAGAACAAGTTGAAATAGGTTCTATTAGTAGGTTCTATAGGTTCTATAAATAGGTTCTATAGGTTCTACAAGTTGAAAATGATTCAAAACACAGAATCTTTAATTGAGAAAAAACTAACCAGGCCATGTTTTGGATTGACAGCTGGAACTTTGTTTGTCCTGTGAGTGTTTGAATATTTGAAGTCATGGCCTGTTGCCAGAATGTAGTGTTGTATTTGCCAGGTGACAGCGGAGGCATATTTTCCACCAGTGTGTCTATTGTTCTTTATCCCTACAGCTGTCTTATACTGTACACTAATAGAACCAGGATTAAAATGGAATCTGGCCACCAGCCAAGCATCCATGTCTATAAGATACACTTACTTGCCAGGGACACTGTGGGCGGGTCTGATGGAAAAAAGATAAAGCTTTGCATAAGCACCAGAGGTTTTATTATGAACCTGTGTTGATTAGTTAATGCAGGGGTTTAAAGACAGGCAGAAAGACACACAGACAGACAGATGCATAAATGGAGAGACAAAGAGGGAGAGAGAGGGAGAGAGAGAGAGAGAGAGAGAGCGAGATGTACAGATGTACAGACACAGAGAAACAGACAGACAGATATATATAGACATAGACAGACAGAGAGCTATAGACAGAAACGGAGAGACAGAAATTGAGACACAGACAGATGTATACATAATCACAAAGAGGGAAAGGCATAGACAGAGAGACATAAACAGAGAGAGCGAGGGAGAGATGTATAGGCAGAGTTATATTTATAAACAGAGAGAGAGAGGCGTGTATATATAGGCAGAGGGACATATACTGTAAAAACAGAGAGAGAGAGAGAGAGAGAGAGAGATGTATATATAGGCAGAGAGTCATACTCTACGAGAGAGAGAGAGACAGAGAGAGAGAGAGAGAGAGAGAGAGAGAGAGAGAGAGAGAGAGAGAAATGTATATGTCGAGAACCATATATACACAGAGAGATATATATATG
>JBCNYH010000001.1:69800185-69812304 GCA_039654325.1 Tandanus tandanus
GAATTCTGCTGTCTACCAAAAAATCCTGAAGGAGAATGTCCGGCCATCTGTTCGTGACCTCAAGCTGAAACAAACTTAGGTTCTGCAGCAGGACGATAATCCAAAACACACCAGCAAGTTGTAACGAGGGTGCAGCTGATGAGGCTTGAGCTCTGGAGCATCAGAAATAGGTGACGGAAAAAGTGGAGAGATTTCTACACTGTACTTTATTTAGTAAAAAGAGGCTGACAATCACACAGCCAGGTCTTACTGTGCTACAGACACTGTTCATAAGTACACAAATAAAAGAACACGGACTCGTTATGAGGAAAACGTAAACAAAATGGAGACCGGATGTGTAACAGATTAAGAGAGGCGCACTACTACAGTGCAACACAGTGCAAGAGAAAGAAGCGCCACCTTGTGGTGTAAACCAGTGTTACAATTGTTGTCTGACTGTTACAAAGTCCACCTCCGAATGGCCGAAGGAAAACAAAATGAAGACTTTGGAGTGTCCTAGTCAAAGTCCTGACCTGAATCCTGTTGAGATGCTGTGGCATGACCTTAAAAAGGCGCTTCATGCTTGAAATCCCTCCAATGTGGCTGAATTACAACAATTCTGCAAAGATGAGTGGGCCAAAATTCCTCCACAGCGCCGTAAAAGACTCAGAGCAAGTTATCGCAAACGCCTGATAGCAGTTGTTGCTGCTAAGTGTGTCCCAACCCGTTATTAGGTTTAGGGGCAATCACTTTTCACACAGGGCCATGTAGGTTTGGATTTTTTTCTCCTTTAATAATAAAAACCTTCATTTAAAAACTGCATTTTGTGTTTACTTGTGTTGTCTTTGACTAATATTTGAATTTGTTTGATGATCTGAAACATTTAAGTGTAACAAACATGCAAAAAAATAAATAAAAATAAGGAAATCAGGAAAGGAGCGAACACTTTTTCACACCACTGTATACGTGACTGTCCACACATGCAACAAAATACTTTTGCCCGTGACTGTCCATTCTCACCGGGCCGTGTCCACACAGCAGGTCCCACTGCGTCACATAAGCTGAAACCGAACAATAGGGAGCATGAAGTAATCATCCTGAACCAGTGCAGTCTGTGACAAAGAAGGCTTGTTCCCAGGACAAATTGAAAGCTCCAGTAAAATCATGTTTTGAAAGCATGCCTCAGGTTTGTTCTGATGTATATTTTGTTCTCATGTTGGTTTTATTTAATTCAAAATGACATTTACAACATTTTTTTATTTTATTTATTTTTTTTTTTACAAAAGGAAAGACTGAATACACCTGAAAATGTCAAATGGTGTAACAAAATGAAGAATGCTGAATATTTTATACATCTAAAGTGTTTGTATGTGTTCTCATAAAAGTAATTTCTTGATTTTAAACAAGAACAGTTTTTGACAAAATATTTAAACTCAACAGTATAAAAACAAGAAAATCAGATTGAGATTGTCAATGTGAGTTCATCTGAATTGGGATTTTATGAAGCAATAACCTAGTTAAGAGCGTATCGTTAAAAAGTGTAGAGTGTGTTTAAGTGAGAGCGAGCGAGCGAGCGGTAGCAGATGAGAACACTGTCCAGAAAACTATTTCACCTCGACAGCTCAGCATCTTCAAGCTCTATTTGCTTCTTTGCTGCTGGATTTTATTTTTAGTCGCAGCGTCTTTTTTGCCCGATAACGTGCGACTATTCTTATCCCTAATAAGAAAGCTGGCTACTTCGGGTCTTCTCAGCTTTCATTCTGTTTCCCTTTGTTCTTTTTGCTGACCATTTTCCCTTCTTTCTCTTGCTTCCTCTAGGCTCAGGATCATCGGCATGTTGAATTTGCTCATCTACTGAAGTGTGTTAAGTCAAGAACATCAGCAAGCTTCTTTTTCCTTCATCTATAGTTTCTCTGGTGCGCTCTGCACTTTTCCCGCATCTACTGGAGTGCTTTTAGTCTCTCTCTCTCTCTCTCTCTCTCTCTCTCTCTCGTTCTTCTTTGGTATCTCCAAAAACATTTAGGAACTCTTATTCCAAACCTCTAAAAACACCTAAATCTCTACATCACTCTGACTTCAACCTGACGTACTTTTTTAAAGAGGAAAAACCTGTTTCTGTGTATTTGCTGACGTGTGAATTCGAACGGCTGTGTGACAGGGTATCATGGTGTGCATATCTTCCTCGGGGGTCTTGTGAGGAGTGTTTCACTGTAGATAAGCTCGAGAGGAATATCCGTCGTTAGCTCCGCGCAGTCGCCGTTATTGTGCTGCACACGTCACGAATTCGACTCTTCTCACGTCTCTCTCACTTCTCCTCCCATTACAGGTGGAGTGAGATCCTCGAGGACCCCAGAACATGGAACACACTCAATACACACGCAAACTGTTTCATGGATGGTAGATGAGGCTGAAGGTGTGGATTTTGGAGGAGGTTCTTCTTTCTTCTACACTGGACTGCAGACGCTGATGCTGCAGTTCCAGAAGCTTCCGGTTCATGGCGGGTCTGTATCTCCGAGGTTCCTGGGTTGTTCCCGGTCATCTGAACCAGTTTCCTCTCAGCTGAGGGGGGCACTCTGAATCTTGGTAAAGAGGCTCCGCCTCCAATACCAGTTGTATGAACTGATGATGACGGAATCTGTGTGGAGATGGTTGCAGGAGATGTTCCTGTGGTGTGTAAATCTACGATCTTCTCTTTCAGATCTGCACCGAGCTCCTCAGGCTTTACACTGTACTTACTCTGTGCTGGTGAATCCAGTGAGTGCTGACACAGCGGCACGACCAGCGGTAATGCATCGTCATTATCGTCATCACTAACAGGAAGTTTGGACCCCTTGGACTTGTTAAGGTGAAGTTCATTTAAATATTTATTAATATATATAGAGGGGAGGCGCGGTGGTGTAGTGGTTAACATGTCCGTCGTGGGCTCGGCGCGGGCGTTGCTGTGTGTTTGCATGTTCTCCCCGAGCCTGCATGGGGTTCCTCCAGGTAGTCCGGTTTCCTCCCACGGTGACAAAGACAAGCATATTAGGCTAACTGACTGAAATTTGCCCCAGGCGTGATCCAATCTGATCTAATCCGATCCAATCTTACCTGATCCTGCGGTGTCTGTAGTAAAACTGTCCTCTTATCCTGTAAACCCTTCTGTGTGTGTGTTAGTGTTTAAATGATGAATGATGCTACGGGGTGCACGACTGAGAGAGAAAGAGAAGTTTTATGCTGCATTTTTACAGTAATCCATCTGAGAGGATTTTAACTGTATTGATTGATTGATTGATTGATTGATTGACACATTTCACTGAGCTGGATTGATTGAAATCTGGAGAGATGTAAAATGTCCAGTGAAACACTTAACCTGTGAAGGCCTCACACTATCGCTGAATCACTTCCTGTTCTTGTCCCCCCCCCAAACACACACACACACACACACACACACACACACACACACACACACACAGAGTTAACACAAGATTTATTCATCACACTGTCAGCATCTGTACAATAATACGTCTTTATTCAGATAACACACACACACACACACACATTCAGGGCATGGGACACAGATGACTCAGTTACAACAGCAGCATCAAGAAAGAAAAAAGAATACTATTGAAAGGAAGAAAAAAAGAAAGAAGAAAAGAAAAAAATAAAGAAAAACAGAGAAAGAAAGGAGGGGAAAAAGAGGCAAAGAGGCAACGTAGAAGAAAAGAAAAGAAGGAAAGAAAAAGAAAGGAGTGAAAGAAAGGAAGGAAAGAAAAGAAAAACATTGGAAAAAAAGAAAGAAAGGAGAGAAAGAAAAGCAAGGAAAGAAAGAGAAAGAATGGATTAAGCAGAATAAAGAGAAAGAGTAGTAGAAGCGATGGCGTGAGAGAGCATAGATTTGCAAAAGAAGGAGCCATTAAAGTGCACACACAGAGAGAGAGAGAGAGAGAGAGAGAGAGAGAGAGAGGATCAGATCAGTGCATGCAAAGAGAAAAAATTCTGAGAGGGAAAAACAAAAACAAGAATCAATCACAGGAAGAGAGAAAGAAGAATAAGGAAAAGTAGAGAAGAGAGAAAGAAAGAAGGAAAATAAAAAGCTGTAAATAAAAGAGTAAAATCTGTGAAAGTAACACAGCAGGATGGAAAGATCAAGAAAAGATGAATAGATTGAAAATGAAGAAGAATAAGATAAGAGAGTGATCTGATAAAATATACGTTTAGAGAAAGAAAAGAAGAAAGGAAGAGAAAGATAAAATGGTAAGAACGAAAAAAGAATGAAATGATAGAGAGCTGAGACAGATGAGAGAGGGGTAAGAAAGAGGTGAGAGGTGAGAGAGACGAGAGAGGTGAGTGGATTTACACATAAAAACAAGAATCTAAATCTTTATAGAAAAATAACGAGTTTGATTCACTGTTTGGTTTGATGTTGTTTACAGATAAACGAGATTTAAATGAGTGAATATTCCAGAGCATTTGATTGGATCTTTACTGCAGTGATTCATGTTTCAGCTGTAACATGTTATTGAACCTGAACTGATGCAGTGAGAACTTTCTCTTCATGACCATGTGGGAAGGTCTCCGCGGTCGGGGAAAACGCGTCACTTTATTACCCTGCATGGTAAATTAACCATGAAGGAGATTGTGAGACGATGAAAGGATAGGGAGTGAACGAGAAGAGGGTATGTATTAAAAAGAAAAGGTGATATGACCTGATGAGTCCAGATCGACCCTGTTCTAAAGCCCTGGGCGTGTCAGGGTACGAAGGGAAGCACAGGGGCTAATGTTCAAGTCTCTGGAGGCGGGATTATGATCGAGGTTGATTCAGTTGGTCCGGCAACATTAATGTGGTGATAAAGTGGAGTCACCTGAGAGAGGTGAGAGTGTACAGTGAACGTGTAGGTCATGGAAAAAACAAAAAATTCACCAGAGAGAAAAGAAGAATTCATAAGAAACATGACTCAGAAGAAGAGTTAAAAAAATAAAGCAGGAGAAAATACAGAGAGCAGTGCATGCTGGGAAAACAGTAAGTGGTCAGAGGAATGGAATTAACACAAACTATTGAAAAAAGGATAGAAAGGAAAAAAGAAAGAATAAATAGCAACAAATAGGTGTATAGATCACATCATGTAATAGAAAGGAGTGGAGCTGAAAGAGAGAGAGAGCGATAGAGAGAGGATTACAGAAGTGAGAAAGGAGGTGAGGAATGAGTGATGCAGAAGAGAGGAAGTGAAAATGGACAGAATATAAACATCACAAAGTAAACTAGAAAAGCACTCCGAGAGCGAAGACCTCCACCAAGGCCATTTTCTGGATCACTGCCAAACTCTAATCAGTCGTTCCTTGTATCATTTCCCAGCTATCCTGAAAACGTCATCAAAATCCGTGAAGAACTTTTTGAGTCGTGTTGCTGACAGACAGACAAACAAACAAACCACGCTGGTGAAAACAATCTCCTTGGCAGAGGTAACAAGGAAAACAGGAAGAGAACAATAGAGAGGAAGAAAATAAGAAAAACAGCAGCATGAAAGAAAAAAATCTAAAGCAGCATAAAGAAAGAAAAGAAAGGAAGGACAGAAAAGATAGAAGAATCAGATCAGTGCATGCAAAGAGAAAGTACAGACAGACAGACAGACAGAAGAGAACTAAACCCAGAATAGAAAGAAAGAAAGACGGAATATACAGAAGAGTAGAATAAAGAAATAGAGAGGGATAGTGTGATAGAGAAACAGTAGTAAAAGAGAGAAAAAGAAACGGAAAAGGCTGTAGATAATAAAGGAGTAGAATCTCTGAGTGTAATTCAGGAGGTGAAGAGAAACAGAGAGAAGAGAAAGGAAGAAAGCCCTGAGAAAGAAGAGTCACGTTTATTTAATAATAATATCAGGCAGATAGAGAAGGAGAAGTCAGGAACAGAACGATTGTTCACATGAAATAAATAAAGGAAAGAAAGAAGAATATAAAGAATATTTGATGTCAGTGGGAGAGCTGATGGAGGGATGCAGGGTTCAGGACATGGCCAAGGTATTACAACCACATCATTATAACCTGTTATAACCCCTAATAATTCATCATTAACATTTCGCAATCATCTTTATTGCCACTCCACACCACCCCAAACCACCTCACGCCACCCCACACGACCCCATGAAACCTCACGCCACCCCACGCTATCTCATGAAACCTCACGCCACCCCACGATATCTCATGAAACCTCACGCCACCCCACGATATCTCATGAAACCTCACGCCACCCCACACGACCCCATGAAACCTCACGCCACCCCACGCGACCCCATGAAACCTCACACCACCCCACGCTATCTCATGAAACCTCACACCACCCCACGCTATCTCATGAAACCTCACACCACCCCACGATATCTCATGAAACCTCACACCACCCCACGATATCTCATGAAACCTCACGCCACCCCATGCTACCTCACGCCACCCCACGTGACGCCATGCCACCCTCACACTACCCCACGCCAGGTGTGTGTACTGGAGTACGGGAAACACAGGTCGTTCGTTAACCTTCTACAGGACTTTAGAATCTGTAACACCAGTTAATAATCACTCATACAGAAGAGAGCGAGGGAGCAGAGAGGAGGAAACAGCAGACGAAAGAACAGAAAGAGAGAGAGATTTTATTTTTAGCATGAACTACAAAAAAAGCAGAAAAAGGAAAAAAAGCCATAAGTAGATACATTAACAAAGAGAAAGAGATCGAAATGAAAGGTCAAAGGTCACACACACGCTCTCTCTCTCTCTCTCACACACACACACACACACACACACAGTTAATGCTATTTTGGGGCTCAGAGTTTTAATAGTAATAATCTCTACTGTGTGTGAATAATAATAATAATAATAACTTAAAGATATGACGCTGCAGTGCATCATGGGATTGGTTAGCTCACATTTTGTGTTTCATGCCATTCATAAGTGACTTTTTTCTTTTCTTTTTTCATCTTTTTGTAACGTGATGTAAAATACGATCTGGATCCAACCGGAAATAGAACAAGTGTGAAACAAGAGGTGGAAGGGGCAGGGCCTTCAAATGGGCGGGGTCATTTATTCCTAATAAGGTCCTAAATGCTGTAGAGCGTCAGAATATAACGGGTGATTTGAGACGGAGCCCCGGTACAAAGTGCACTTATTCACTGTGTGTGTGTGTGTGTGTGTGTGTGTGTGTGTGTGTGTGTGTGTGTGAGCTCATAACCGTGATTCTGAGAGTCCAGGGGTGTGACGTATTTTCCTACCACAGTAAATATCTCATGAGCGATATCAGTATCATAATAAAATGGTCAGTGTATCATGATGCTGTTGGTATCCGTGTAACATCTTTGTCACATCCCTTAGGAGCACACACACACACACACACACACACACACACACACACAGACACACAGACACACAGACAGTGAGGAGGAGGAGGAGGAAGTGAGTCACCTGCTCCTGTGTACCCTCAGTGGTGCTCACAGTTTATCATCTTACCATCTCACACACACACACACACACACACACACACACACACACTGCACTGCACATCAATATTACAGTAATCTACAAAAATGTTTCATGTGTTAACTAAACGTGAGGTACGTGCTGATAATCACTTCTACCATATACCGCGATATTTACTGCACGATACTGCTGAAGGCGGAGCTTAACTTCAACTTGACCAGCCAATCATAAGCTCTATACTGAGCATTGCACAGTATGATAGAGCAGCACTGAGCTAATGATGGCTAGCTATTGTGTTCTTTTGTGTCATTAAAAGCAGCGGTGTTCTGCTGATGTCATCAAAAAAAACTGATTGGCTGATGTAACTTTAAAATTTGACTTCAGCTTCGCCCTTTAATCCAAGAACGTCTGTGTGTCACCATTTAAAAAGTATGGACTCTTGCATTCGGTTTCCGCGAGCAGAGAAAACGAGCTGCATTGAAAACAGGATGGTGTAATTTTGTTCCTCTGGAAATTACAAGAAAAAAATCGTGATAATATCGCAGATTAGCGTAGAAACGTATCCACACGTACCTGCTAACACCACATCGTAATCACACACACTGTCCTGATCACACTCCGATTACAGCCACTCTGTACTGCGGAGCCAAGTTAGCAAAAGGTTTGTGTTCCTAATTTAATAATAATAATAATAATAATAATAATAATAATAATAATAATAATAACAGCTGTCAGTATATAACTCATCTCCTTTAGTAGTTTGTTATTAGCATAATGCTAACTACGACACTGTGGGCGTTGTGAGCACCATGTATGAGGTCAGTGTGGGTGTGGCTTCTCCCAGGCTCTTCAGATCACTGGCTGATTGAAGCTCTGCCCCATTTATCATCTAGGGGGAGTTGAGGGGCAGGTAGATCAGCGTGGGGGTCACCAGGGGGTCAATACGGGGTGAAGCGGTTGTAGCCTCCTCGATACAGACTCGCCTATGGGGAAAAAAGAAAACGTTTAAATACACACACACACACACACACACACACACACACACACACACACACACACACACTCTTGTAGCCTGAAGTGTGTGTGAAGCTCACCATAGTACTAACTCCATATGTGGTGGTCGGACCGACAGAGTGATGATAGGGGTCAGTGGCATACACTCTCCCATACCTACACACACACACACACACATATATATATATATATAGGTGAAGTACACAAACATCTGACAAATTAATCACATAAAAGCTTATTGAATGATATCTGAGATTACATTACATCAGATTACATTATATTAGATTGGATTTTTTTACCCATCAGTGTATGCAGCTGTAGCTGTGGCTGAAGGAGACTGAGCCACTCTATATGCAGCAGGATATCCTCCCTAACACACACACACACACACACACACACACACACACACACGTTATGTAATTAATCATACACTGTGTTTTGTATATATTGACAAGTTTTTAAACTCACATAGACTTCAGTTCCATACAGTCCATCCTGATAGACCACCCTGTAACACACACACACACACACACACATTATCATTCTACTCTAACAGTGAAAATGATCCAGTCCTGTTTCTTCTCAGGAAGTAAAGCTGACCCCGGATAGGCTGGAACAGCAGTGGGCGTGGCCGCCGCAGCCGCCGAGCGGATGGTATTGTACACAGCACGGCCGCGCCCCCTCAGGGCAGAGCCTCTGTAAGCCAGGGTTGCCGTGGGAACTGCATACGGAAAGCTGGCCACTAGGAAAGAGGAATAAGTCAATCAACCTCAGAGACGATTCGCTGATTAGTTTAGGCTCCGCCCACAGGTACTAGAACATGTGTGTGTATGTAAGAGAGAGAGAAAGAGAGAGGTGGAGTACCAGTGTAGAGTTCCGGAGCATACATCGCTCCCATCATGGGGTTAATCTTCCATCCTGCTGCTACACACACACACACACACACACACACACACAATGAAACGATTGATTATGATTGACAGATTACATTGGGTTTCGTGGTTACAGTCCCGGTGTTGTATGAGATAAGGATGCGAGTGAGTGATGATGATAAACTCACCGTTAACGAGCGGAGTCTGCGGTTTCTTCGTCACCACCCTGGCCGTGGCGTTGTTTACCTTTAAAATAAATACACAGATCATCCGTACCTTTTCCAAAAACCTTATAATTCACCGATCTCCATCTAAAACCACACCACAGATATTTTACAGCTCTGTATCACCAATGATGGCATTGTATACACAGTGATGTCATGTGAGGCCATTACAGGTGGTTAGCATGTCTTCCGCACAGCAAGAAGGTCCTGGGTTCGAGTCCCAGGCTCGGCGAGAGCATTTCTGTGTGGAGTTTACATGTTCTCCACAGGTTTGTGGGGGTTTCCTCCGGGTACTCAGGTTTCCTCACACAGCTCCAAATTGCACCAACGTATAAGTGTGAATGATTGTGTGTATGTTGGCCTTGCAATGGGGTGGCAAGCTGTTAAGGGTGTACCCTGCCTTCACCCCGAGTCGGCTGAGATAGGCGCCAGCCTCCCTGCGACCATAACAAGATTAATCATTACAGCAAATGAGTGATGAGTGTCCACTATGGGATTAACAAAATGCATTTTAGTGTCAGAGTGAGACTTTAATTTGTAGTTTAAGATGGGATGCTAATTTAATCATGCTAATTAACTGTTTGTACATTAGCCAGACTATTTGTGAATGTAAGTAAATTTTCATTTATTCATTCATTTGTCAAACCTCTTAATGCTAATATAGTCATGGGGAGGGTGGGGCCTATCTAACCCAACTCTGGGCAAAAGCTGGGTACGCCCTGAACAGCGTGCCAGTCCAATGCAGGGCTAATCGTGAGAACACAGAGTGCTAATTTACCAGAATGTTTTTAAAACAAGATCATGGGAGTGGCCAGCACTGCTCGTACATCATCATTAATCGTGGTAAATATAGAATCTGTAACAGAACATATCTACAGCATTCCTTTAAAATGACGTGAATATAAACATTAGCATTCAAACCTCGATCTTTCGTCCCTCTACGATCGTCCCATTGAGTTTCTCTCGGGCTCGATCGGCTTCTGATGCGTTCTCAAACGTCACAAAGCCAAAACCCTGAAAAAACAAAAAGATCTGAGGGTCAGAACAAAAAGGAATATAAATCATATCCTCCACATGCACGTGGAGCGAGCATGAAAGCCAGGCTAAACCACTAGCTTGCTACTCAGCTAGCTAGCGGGTAAATTAGCTTGACCAGACTGCAACATGAGCTAGCTCAAACCCAGGAAAAGCTGAGAGATGCTTGTTATGGAAAAACAGCTGAATTTGTAAAACAGGAAGTGATGCAAGATGCTGTGACATAGGGATAATCACTGACCTTTGACCCTCTCTCATTAAAGATGATCTCTACATCCAGGATTTTTCCGAATTGCTGAAAAACAAAAGACCATTGTTTGTGAATGACATCTGAATCATACATGATTTGTTTATTAGCATGTGTTAATGCGTTTATCAGTATGCTAACAATCATTTTTATTTGTATAATTTTTTTGTGATTTTTACCCCGAACATCTGTCTCAGGTCTGGATCACGGAATCTGAAGGGAATATTGGATACATGAAGGCGTTTGGGTTGGGCTTTTCCAGACCCCTCCTCCTCGCTGCCACTTCCTGCTCCGCCCCCTGTCACTACAGGAGCATTCAGAGGCTGGGGATCGGAGGTCACGGAGGCGAGACCCTCGTCCTGAGTGATGGACAGCGCAACAGAGAGGGATTACAGTAATGATGGTGTAGCGGTGTAAAAGTACACCAGGCAGAAAGCCAAACACTAGCTTAGCAAGTGCAATGCTAACTACTCATTCATATTACAGCCCAAAAGGTTGCTACGGGAGTTACTGAACACAAGCATTAGGGGTGGAGCCTGAAGGTAACAGGTCATGTGACCAGTAATAAGTCAGTCATGTGCACTATAGCACTTTTACAACTTCAGTTCAGAAATATTTTACAGCATGTCATTTTCATAGTGAATGAAAACAAATCTTTAAAAAAGCGTTAGAAAGGAAGTACCGAAGTCATCAACAAAAACCTAAAGTGAGCAGAGAAGTGCATGAGCATTCTCCATTAGGGTGTACCATTTCGCAAAACGTTTTCAGTATCCAGTGCAGGATGTTTTCATAGGTTTCTCTCCGTCATAAATAGGCATCATGTGAGGTTTCAGAATTTTACCGCCAAAATTGCGGAAAAAAAAAAATTTTGCCGCGATTTTTCTCAAAATGGCACCAAAAATCATGATGTCAAACGGCAAAAAATCTTAATTTTGGTGGGAAAGTTCTGAAACCTCACATGATGCCTATTTATGACCGAGAGAGATCCTATGAAAACATCCTGCACTGGATACTGAAAACCTTTTGCGAAATGGTACACCCTATTCTCCATCCAGTGACAGAGCGCCACTAATCTAACAGCTCTCTAATTCCTGATTATACATGCTCATTAAATACAGCACAACTACACGTCTATACATCACAGAGAGGGGGGTGAGAGAGAGAGACCTGGGAAGGGGGGGCAGATAGAGAAAGAATCTGAGTGAGAGAGAGAGAGAGAGAGAGAGAGAGACCTGTAGATGGGGGGGGGTCTGAGAGAGAGACCTGGAGGGGGAGAGTTATAGAGAGTCTGAGAGAGTTAGTGAG
>JBCNYH010000001.1:69908053-69919475 GCA_039654325.1 Tandanus tandanus
CGACAACATAGCTCCCAGGATCATTAGGACACGCAAACCCCTCCACCACGATAAGGTGGCGATTCAAAGGAAGGGTTTTTGTAATATGTCAATTTTATTATTAATAAAAATGGTAAATTGAAAAATAATTTATAATGCATTTTCCTTACTCATTGGGAGAATCGTTATGGGTGGACAGCACCAGGATCATTCACCTATGCATTGATCATAGCACAGTGATATCACATTAATATGGCTCAGCATCTCCGTGGCTGTAGACGTTCACAGGATGTATAAAAATTACATTTGTAATGTTCACAGGTTTCACTTTCCCCTCCCTCTGTGTATAAATATCCATTTCAGCTTGTGACATTAAAACTTCATTCCGAACTCACCTTCAGCTCACAATGCAAACGTATAAACCATGCTAATTCTGTCTTCTTAGCCATTACTTCATCCGTCTATTTGTTCTTGTGGTAACACCGTTAAACATCCATGTGGCATCCGTGGTTTGGGTGTTCCACAGGAACAGTGGAGGCTGAAACCCAAAATGCACTAAAAAGGGGTGAAGCCTGAGGAAAAGTGGCACATACTCTGCCCAAGGGATGAAGTGTGCCAAATTGTTTTGTACATGGGGCCAGGAGGTGTGGAGGAATCTCCCTATCTCCTGGTTCACCTGTTCCACCTGCCCGTTAGGCCAGAGTTTCTGAACACATGGTTAAACAGCCGAGGATACAAGTAGCCTCGCATTGCACATGACAATAAAACATGTAAATGTAGATTTATTTCATAGTGCACAAATTAAACAATTTACAAAAATCACAGAGAGTAAAATCCTAAATGTATCAGCAGTTGTGTATATATTCATTGCAGATGCATCATTGATGAATCATTTTAAAGATTACATTCATAAAAAAAATGCATGAGAGAGTCACCTTGTTGTAGAATAAACCAAACCCAGGAATGAAATAAATACAGGCCCTTACTGAGGTTATAATATCATGTAATGTTGGAGTCAGTGGAAACTCCGGTGCAGAGAGATGTATTTAATGTATTTCATGTATTTTATGGCAGGAAATGCATCACCTCATAAACTGAATACACTGTTTTTACATCTCTTTCTTTAAAAAAATATGTATACATACATTTACCCACATTTCACTGGAAATATTTATAGATTATAAACAACTATGAGGTTGTTTTGAATTTGTCCAGCTGTGGAAATTAAAACCACTACAGCATCTCATACATATCCAGTCGACCCAAATACCGCTGACTCCCATGTACTGTAAATAATAATGAAGAGCTTAAATGTTACTTTAGGGTTTTGTTCCACTTCAGGAGGATCCAGAAGCTTCTGGAAAGGTAAATAATGTCTGAGTATTCTTCTCTAAATTATGGAACAACATGCAGTGCAAGATACCATCTATAACTAGCTAATGATAATTAATCATTTTGGTAAATAGATAATGGAGTTGTGAAGCTGTGCATAAAAAGCTGCGTTCATTGATTTTATGTATATATATATATATATATATGAATCAGAGATGATGTGGAATAACAGTAGGCAGCAAGAAAACTTAAGATCAAAGAGAAAAACTTTTTTTATTGGCTAATAAATGTATTAATTAAAGAAACATCATTAAAATGACCAACACCATTAAGCTTGAAAATTTTGATAGATGTTCATCTTTATCCTCACAGTGTTTACTGCAGTTCATCTATTAACCACGACTCTTTCTCCTGAAGCAGGTTATAAAATTCTGCTTTTGCAGCTCTTGTATTGAGAAAGTCGTACACTTTACGCATCTGATTCTGTGATGTTGTTTCCTGATTGATCTCACTGTACATTTCATTTGTGATGAATCTCTTGGACAGTAGAGAATCTGCTATTTCCATCACCGACCTAACTCCCTGTATGAGCTCGACTCTGTGTTCATCCACAAATTCAGCATCTAAGATAAGATAAACATTGAATTATTATTTGTGCACTTCAGGATTCTTCAACAAAAGTTTATCATAAACACATGTATTGTGACAAATCAAAATAATTTCAGATCAATAAGTTTCTGTATCACAAACTAAAGCATTTATTAAAGAGTTTATTGAAATAGGATGCATAAGAGGTTTTTAAGTTGATAAATTGTGATAGATTAAAAAAATCTAATGTTTCAATGAACACTTTACTCTTCTATGAAAATGTGTCAGAAGTATAAAAATATACAGTATATTGTACATTTTATTCAGAAAGTTTTACCTTTATTGACTTTATCCAGAACTGCTGCTCTCTGAGCTGAGGGATCAGGACAGAAACGACATTCAGTACTTTTGATATTATAAAGTGATCTTCAATAATATGATATTAAAATAAACCCAGATCTTCGTGTATCTAATCATCCCTGGATTAAATCAGTGCTGTAGATGTGTGTGAACTCTGAAAGCTTCAAGTAGTGATGTTCTGGGTTTCTTGTGACCAGCTGAACTGAATGGACTTGTGCCACATTATCTTCACAGCATTGTTTCTGATCCATAACACCTATATACTTACATCAAAAATTGCAGACTACTTATTGGTAGCTCAAATAATGAAGACTACAGCAGGTTGCTATGCTTTCTCTTACAAAGCCCCACAGTTATGGAACAGCCTTTCATTTAAAGTTTGGGGCACACACTTGTCTGGTCAAACATTTTGCTAAAAGCCATTTATTAGACAAAACGACACACCAACACCATGAGCTTGGTAATTAGGGATGTATAGAGTTTATAAAGAATATTTAAAATCACAAGTTTAAATTCTTTCTTACATTTATTTCACTATGTAAAACAGCAGTGCAGGCATTATAAAAATACATTCATTAATGGCATTTGGTAGACACCTTTATCCAGAGCGACTTACATTTTTATCAACTGAGCAGTTGAGGGTTAAAGGTCAAGGGCCCAACAGTGGTAGCTTGTTGGTACTGGGGCTTGAATCACCAACCTTCTGAGTAGTAACCTAAAGCCTTTTCCACTGAGCCACTACTGCCTGCATTTGCAGAGCTGCTATATCCAACTAAGGTTGCAGGGCATACACTAGGTGAAGTTGGGGTACATCCTCAACAGCTCACAAGTCTATTGCAGGGCAACACACACAACTATTCATGCTCCTACATTGGGGCAATTTGCACCAGGCAATTAGACTAATGTCCATGTCTTTGTACGGTAGGACGAAATCGGGGTACCCAAAGGAAACCCACACAAGCACAGGGATGACATGCAAACACTACCAAGAAATGCTTTAGCTAAGCCCGACAGTCAAACCCTGCCCCTAAAAATATTTAATTTTTGCCTATTGAAAGTCATTTAGCCTTTCAAAATATTAAAGTTTGGCAACCCATAGTCATGAGGAGCAATCTGTGAGGTAGTCTGCAGAGAAGAGAGAAAAATAAAGGTAGGTAACGACTAAAAATTAACTAGTTAATGCCTCATGCTTATGATATGCTCGTCATTTAATATGCCCTGCCACTAAAAATATTTCCCTTTTGCCTATCACAGGTCATGTGATCACTTTGTCATCTTAGAAAGGAAGCTTGGCACATGCATTTCTGTCTATAGGTACGTGTTGGACCTTTATTAAAAGCTATTTTTTTGCTCCCAAGAGTATATTTTGAGGATTTAGAGTAAGCTTTATTCCTGACCATTGGACCAATCTGGTCAGAAAGTTTTAAATGGTTGCATAAAATGTCTTGTTTTAGAAAAATTCCTATGAGATGAATTTTTGCAGCAACAATTCAGTAGATGGTGCATGCATCAATTTTAGAGTTTAAAAGAAGATTTTAAACAAACGTCAAGCTGAAAAGAGGCAACTGGGTTGGCCCAAGTGTGATCTATGATGGCCATTTCTCAAAAGAGTGTTTTTATGACAGGCTGTTTTCTGAGATTAATTAAAGAGACTCAGGGGATTGAAGCCCAATGACATTTAAAATATTAAAGGTTTGTCAATCCAGAATCATAGGGGGATATCTGTAAGGTCAGCTACAACTGAAATCTTACCTAGTTAATGTCTGGTGCTGATGACATCCATCCCGAGTATTTAAATTATAAGTATTTTAATAATAATAATTATAAATATTCATTATACACAAAAAAGACCGAGAGAGGGATTTTGGCACTGGGCAAACCAGTCTCCCCTCAACCCTGCCCAGGCTTAGCAACCAGAGAGGCAACCCCATCATGCTGCATGGCATCAAACCGAGGAGTGGCAGTTAGCGGTTTTAAGCCAGGGCTTGATTGGCGTAGAGCTAGGTGCCAAGGGCCACTCCTGACAGTGGAAGGGGCTATTCAGTCCCACTGGACAGCTAGAAAGCTGAGCAACCCTCGGCCAATAAGGTGCTGTCCTGCCATGGTCTACCTGTCCTGTGTGGGTGCATGGGTCTCAGGCTTGGAAACAGACTGACAAGTGGACCACATATCCTTTGCCCACGGTTAGAGCAAAACAAACAAGGCCAGCTCTCAAAGTTGGGAGCTGGAATGTTCGAACAATGATGACTGGCCTGAACATGGACATACAAGACATTGATGGCCCACGCAAAACAGCGGTGATTAGCAGTGAACTAGCCAGACTTAATGTTGACATCACAGCACTGCAGGAAACACACATAGCAGACAATAGCAGCTTCAGAGAGGAGCACACATTCTTCTGGCAGGGCAAGAGCAAAGAGGATCGCAGAGAGCAAGGAGTTGGCTTTGCCATCAGCAACAGGCTCGTTCCAATGATGGAACCAGGTGACACTAAGTCAGAGCGAGTCATGCACATCAAGATCAACACTGTCACAGGAACAGTTCACCTTGTGTCCGATGCCTTCAGCAACTTGCAGAAAGAGTGTACCCTGAGTCTCAGTGTGGCTTTCGATCCCAATGTTCCATGGTTAATATGATACTCTCTGTGAGACAGGTACAAGAAAATCAGAATACATTATTTATCATGGAGGAACTGTAAAAAGTGCAGGGAACAACAACCTTTCTACATTGCCTTCGTTGCTTTAACCAAGGCTTTCAACCTGGATTGCAGAGACAGCTTCTTCAATATCCTGCCCCTCATCAGCTACCCACCAATGCTTCTGAGAGTCCTGGGGTCTTTCCACACAATGCATGGTACCATTCGATTCTGAGGCATTCAAGATTCACGGTGGAGTCAAACAAGTCTGTGTGCTGTCACCCACCCTGTTTGGGATCTTTTTCTTAGTGCTCCTGAAATGTGCCTTTAGAACAACAAACATGGCCATTTTTCTCCACTCCTGCACTGATGGCAAACTTTTTAATCTTGCCCGACTCCAAACCAAAAGCCAGGTCCTCCTCAGAGACATGTTGTTTCCCGACGATGCTGCTATTGTTGCCCATAGCAAAGGCGACCTCCAGAATCTCCATAATGGCTTTTTGAATGCCTGTGATGACACTGGCCTGACCATAAGCCCCCAAAAATACATCATGACTCAGGGTACTGAAGTTTTTCCCTCTCTCTACATCAAGAACTATGCACTTGAAACGTTCAACAGCTTCACCTACCTCAGTTCCACTATCACTAGAACCACCTCTCTTGACACCAAGATAGCTAAGAGGATTGGATATGCCGCCACCAACATGTCCAAGCTCTCACAACGAGTCTGGGAAAATCAGAAGCTCATTATTCCCAGCAAAATGGCTGTCTACAGAACCTGCATCATCAGTACGCTCCTCTATGATAGCTAGTCCTGGACATATGCAGCACACGAAAAACAACTGAATGTGTTCCACCTGCGATGCTTGCGGCCATTCCTATCCATCTCCTGGCAGGACCGCATCCGAACATACCTGTCTTGGAGAGACCAGGCATTGCCTCCATATGTACTCTCCTCTGCTATAGATGCCTACTCTTGATTGGCCATGTCCGCCGAATGGACGAGGGTCACATTCACAAAAAACTCTTGTATGGAGAACTCTTACAAGGTAAAAGGCCGGTGGGCAACCAAAGCTTCACTTCAAGTACATGGTGAAGAGGGACATGCAGGCCATTGGTCTTCCAATTGATTTGTGGGAGACTCTTGCCAGCAACAGGACTGCATGGAGGACAAGTTGCACTGAAGCCCTACGGGAGGGAGAAAAGTTCCTGCACATAATAGTGGATGCCAGCAGAGAAAGTTAGAAGGCCAGGGCTCTTGCTACACCCACCCATGTCTGTGGTTCATGTCATTGCATCTGCCGATCAAGAATTGGACTCCTAAGCCATCTCAGAAAATGTTCAAGGAGCTGTGCAAATACATGCCAAAATTATGGACCCTGTCCGATAATGGTGATTCATTATAATAACTTTTAATTTCCATGTCATGTTTTCACCTTTTCTCACGTAGTCAGGATCAGATGAAGCTGCTGATCTCCCCTCACCGGCTGCTTCTGAAACTGAGGAACAAATCTTTCATCATGTAAAGTTCAGTCATGGTAATAAATATACTGTCACATGATACTGTAGCTTTAATAATGATTCATTTATTCTCTCTCTCTCTCTCTCTCTCTCTCTCTCTCTCTTTCTCTCATTTTCCCAACTGCTTAATACTACTAGGGTTGTGGATGAAGGCGGGCAGCTCACCAAACCATTGCAGAGCAACAAACACACACACACACACACACACACACACACACACACACAAAGCCACACTCACACCTTGGGGTAATTTGGAAGAGTCATTGAAAACATTAAAATGTTTAAGCAGAGAAAATGCCCCATATTAAGAAAAAATAAGGTCATTTTGAATTTTGAATTTGCTGGCAGCAACAAGACTCAAAAAAAATTGGGACAGGCCATGTTTACCCCTATGTAGCGGCCCCTCTTCTTTTTAGAAACAGTCCATAAACATCTTTGATTTGAGGAGTCTGCCTGCTGAACTACAAATCATTGCATTTTATTTATATTTTAAACAGCATCCCAACCCTTTTTTGAATACTTACAAATAAATTGTAAGCTAAAATAAACATTTACGTCGATGTTCTTTGAGGATCTTCCTCTAATCGGATTCCTGGAAAGTCGGTCTCTCTTTACCCCCAGTATGATGCTCCAGATTCTGTAATTCGCTTCAGTTCCACCAGTGAATGTAAATCAGAGATGTACTAAACTCTGCAGTGTTAAATCTTATGGTGTGGAATATTAAATGTTTCAGACTTTATTTCCTGAACCAGTTGAGATTAAATCATAATTTAAATATTAATAAATAAATCACTTTACCCTGCAGTTCCTTCAGTTTCTTTTCCAGGTCACTGGCGAGTTTGTTCTGCTTTATGTCTTGAAGAATCTGTACAGTGATCCTAGCAGCGTCTGATTCACCGTACTGATCCACCATCAGTTCCACAACTTTATTCTGTTTAGCGTTCTCCAGTCTGCTGCGGGGAATAGGAGGAAAACCCTGTGCCACATTTTTCATCAGGAACGATTTAAATCTCTCAAAGTCCTCCTGGAACAGATCATCCAGGTGGTCCAGGAGCAGGTGGCTGATGGAGGACATTTCTCTTCACTCTGATGAGATGATGAGAGGAAAAACATGGAAATGCAGATCAGTAAATAAAGAATAAAACATGACGGGACATGCTGTTTGTAACTGGTACTTCCGAGAGCCAGTCCCAGTAACAGAATGATGGACCAGTGTCCAGGTTAAGATAGGGTTTAAGTAAAAGTCAAAATAATTAACTGGAGACAGAGGAATTGGGGACTTAACTGTATTAAAATTTAAAAAAAGGAAAGAAAATAAATGTACAATTTAACAGCCAGCATCTGTAAATTTATAACCATTCATGGCACAGCCATTTAAAACCATTCATGAACCAAAAACAGGAACACCATTCAATATTTAAAGTTCACCTGTTTCCTGTATGTGCTGGTGTTATAGTCAATAGTAGTAACGTCTTTAGTCAATTGCGGTAAAAGTCAGAAGCTTCTTATTCAATAGTTTTGTCTTATCTAGTACACCCTTTAAGGGGAACACAATGTTCACTGAGTATTATGATTTATATAAGCATAAGTAGTTAAAACAGCCTGCATAACAATAATAACTCTTCTTGTACACAGTGATGGCATTGGGATCATATCTGGCCTTAAAAATTACATTCAGCATTCTCAAAATGCTACAAGGGTAAAACCACAGCATTTACATCTGTAAAAGAATTTTACAAAAGTGTACTTTAAATCATTTACTCATATCACCTTGTATGAAATCTTTTTAAACCATAAATTGTGTTTTTACTTTTTAAACCATTAGTTATTATTTTTTTTACCATGAAATTCAAATTTTATTTGTTGTAAATCATGAACTAAAATGAAATTCACATTGAACCACATTTTCTCTTTTCCCCTCAACTTCCAGTCACAATTTTATTAACACTTAATAATTTTACAGTGCACTATCAGTAACAAACTGCACTCTGAAAACGAATTGTAATCACGAGAAATAGATGGGTTTCTGATGACGTCACGCACCTCGCAAAATTCCTGAGTCATTCAACCGTAAACAGACTGCAGCTATGATACCGAAACGTGTGGTATGGGGCCGAACAAACCACACCAATCCTGGAGAGGCACTATTCTGATATTCCATAGGTGGTACATCACCAGGGAGCAAACACTAAACGGTTGTTGTCACAAAAGCGAAATCTTTGGCTGACGAAAAGAAACAGGGAAGGCTTCGATCCAGACCCCAGCAAAAAGCATTACGAAGTGTGTTCCGTCCACTTTATCACGTGTAAAAATATTTTGCTAACATGCTGTTCACTGTTTAAATCTGGGGTTAAAACTTCTAACATGCCACAATGAAAACCCTGTTAACACATAGGCCTTT
Source organism: Tandanus tandanus (assembly GCA_039654325.1). NCBI lineage: Eukaryota > Metazoa > Chordata > Actinopteri > Siluriformes > Plotosidae > Tandanus > Tandanus tandanus. The sequence continues at coordinate 69,916,870 of JBCNYH010000001.1, forward strand.
ATATATTTTAAATATAGACTTTAAAATGTCATGCATGCAGGCTTATGTGCAGTTTACAGTGCCGCTTACATGTTTGTAAACCCTTAAGAATTTTATACATTTCTGCATAAATATGAGCTAAAACATTATCAGATTTTCACACAGGTCCTAAAAGTAGATAAAGAGAACCCAGTTAAATAAATGAGACAAAAATATTTTACTTGTTCATTTATTTATTGAGGAAAATGATGCAATATTACATACATGTGAGTGGAAAAAGTATGTGAACCTTTGATTTCAGTATCTGGTGTGACCCCCTTTTGCAGCAAAAACTGCAACTAAACCTTTCTAGTGACTGTTGTTTTCATGTGAGTTCCTACAGTTTGTGGGACCTTCAACAGTGAAACTGAAACCTGAACACAGTCATAAATCAACACAATGAATGGAAGTCTATGGAACCGGAAGTCTCGTGTAGTCTGCCCCTAGCGGATCCCGGTGGTATTGCACTTTAACAGACTTCCGGGTCAGTTTCATTTTCCAGCTGTGGTTGCAGATTGATAAAGTCTCTTGATTAAAATAATAATTATATATATATATATTCCCCAGTATTTCTAGTAATTTAGATTTTTAGTGATTTAGATCACTTTCAATAGAACACACACACACACACACTTATGGTAAATGGTACAGGAAGTCAGTTTCTTAATTAGTTGTTTGCTGCATTAAACTCATCTAAACTCAACTTACCAAAACAGTCCAAAGCTGCTAAATAATATCACCAGGTTTCTGGTTGTCTCTGGTTCCAGTCCTGAACCAGTTTAAGGGTAACAGGGGCTTCACTCTCTTTTCTTTCTCTCTAATACAAGGGTTTTACTCTCTCTCTCTCTCTCTCTCTCTCTCTCTCTCTCTCTCTCTCTCTCTCTCTCTGTGCTTCTGGTTTCAGTTCTGCTGCGCTCTGACAGGAGGGGGCGGGAGCAAACTCCGCTCACCAATAGGAGTTTGACTTCACCACTCTCATTAAACCTTAAAACTTTTGATAGACATAGATTAACCAGTAATTTAAGTTTTGTGAGCCAAAGAACATTGATGGCTTTAAACACATAAAATAACGATATTCATCATCATGTTCCACAGACATGCAGCTGTAGGTGCACTTTGCAGAAGCTTTTCCATTTTGTCTGATCAGCTGTAGTTCTTGTAGCTTTTTGCAGAGACATGTTGGTCCATTTCCTGATGTTAGACAGACAGCTTATTTTTGGTCTTCTCTATTACCAGGGACTCTGCCATACATAATACAGTTTGCTAACCCTGGGTTTACACTGTGCTATGATGTCCACGCTCTCCATGATTTGGGAGAAACGTGAGGAGCGTGGGCGGTCATGGGATGGAATCGTGGTGATCTTGAGGGAACTTCGAGGATTTATGATGATCTTGAGGGAACTTGATGAATTTGTGATGAATGTGCTGACTGTGGCGATTATTATGATCAGGTCCACTCCACCTTTATTTATAAAGCACTTTATAAAACATCACCAGTTGAAACAAAGTGCTGTACAGAGGACAAAAACAAAAAACAATTAAATACATATAAAAACAATAGATAAATAAATACAGAAATAAGAAACCATAGAACCAAAGGAGATAAAACCCTCAGGAGTTCCCAAAGGCCAAGGAGAAGAAATGCGTTTTAAGTAGAGATTTAAAAATTGATAACGAGGAGGCCTGTCTCACATTAAGGGCCAAAATGCGGCCCCGAGAGATAGGAAAGAGCAAGGCCATTTAAAGATTTAAAAGTCAATAAAATAAATTTAAAATGAACCCTAAAACGTATGTGCAGCCAATGGAGTGAGGCTAAAATGGGCGAAATGTGCTCGTACTTTTTTGTGCATGTTAATAAACGAGCGGCAGCATTTTGGACCATCTGAAGACGAGCGATGGCTGTCCGTATTATGTCCTTGTCCAAAAATTTCGGGAACCAACAAATCTCTGCCAGCTATTAAAGAAAATAGCACTAAACACGCCCCTTCAATCACTTGCATTTGTTGATACTGCAGGGAAATTCTCTCTCATTAACAACAAATGGATGCGTCATTAACAAAAGTAATGTAGAAACGTGAATGTCACTTATCTGAAGTTTTCATCGGCAATAAAATACATTACTTACAGCCTCAAGGTCATCGGCATCTCGGTGTGCCCCAGTCCACTCTTGAAATGATATGATAACAGTAAAAGTAAATAATGTAAAGAAGATTAAAAGATAAAGAAATAAGATAAAGAAAATAATATAGAGAAGAAAATACGATAAAAAGGATAAAAATTTATATTTTGAGCTTGAAATAATTAATGCTCTTTACCTGCTAAGTCAAGTTGGTCAGTTTTTAAGAAAAATCTGTTTTTCTTTTTTTTTTAATAGCTATAGAAAGTTTCGCTTCTCCTGCTACAATCTATAACACGAGTTAGCAGGATTTGAAAGTGGAGCTATCAGTAGGACATCCGCAGGTGCCTGAAAAAGAGTCTAAGGGAAATAACTCTTTTTAAAATAAAACAACTTTTATTTTATATATATATACATATATATATATATATATATATATATATATATATATATACACACACACACACACACA
>JBCNYH010000001.1:69952055-69963249 GCA_039654325.1 Tandanus tandanus
ATATGCGAATAAAACATTCCCTAAATCATGTTCATCAGTGTCAGGTTCACTCACATCGCTCCAGTGGTCGTTAAATTCATTGGAAACTGACGAGGACTCCGAGGCTGCACGCTTGCACGCTGTTAACAAACCTACGTGACCCGTTTCGGACGTAGTAGATCACGTGACCACACCATGATATATTTGTTGCGTTTTGGAGAGCTAATGCTGCTCGCTCAAAAAACTGGATTTATTTCTTTATCTACATACTTTCTTGCTCTAATGATTACAACATACCTAGAAAATAAGATTTAACATATTTAAGCATATTTATGTCCTACATAAAACTCAACCTTTAAAAATTCCACCAGTGGGACGAGAGCCTCTCAGTTCTCAAGTTTAAATATGAAGTTTGTATGTTTTGTTACCTGGATCTTCTCGTACCTTCAGTCAATTCCGATGTTTAGTGGCTCTATGCTAATAAGGTGGGTTGTCAGGTCTTCCCCTAATCCTCTACAGCACCTGCTATTTCCAGGCCGTCTCCCATCCAAGTTCTAACTAGGTCCGATCCTGATCAGCTCTTAAGATCAGATGGTACCAGGCATCATTTTAAGTGATTAAGAACTCAATCTCTTAAAAAATCCTGTAGAGAGCCTGTTTCTAAGAGTTCCTGAAAGGTTCTCAGGGTTAAGAGAACAACGAGAGCACAAACCGCCACCAATCACAGCAGTCCTCCATATGACAATGACAAAGAACCTTTAACAAATTCCTGGAATGTGACTTATCTCACATTCATTTCGAAATTGCAGCAGACTCTTCCTTGTCCTAAGCTCCGCCTTGGTTGAACTCAAGAAAATCTGCAGATAATGTTTTGTGTAATTTTGCTCATAAACACACAAAACTGTCTGAGGTGATAACCAGGGGTGTTCTTTGAGGAATCCTTGGATAATTAAGGCTTCAGAGCTCCAGAATTGGGTTCTATCTGGAACTGAGTGTTTTTTGGGGGTTCCGTGTGTATAGTGATCGTTGTAACAACACTTTATAGCTGGTCCTGTTGTATAATCATGAGCACGCCAGTCAAGTAGTTTTTTATGTTCTTCAACATCTTAGCAGTTCTCTGAGATGATCAGGATGAAGGTCACTGGCTGTAAGAATTCTAAAGACTTTAGGAAGCCAGGTGGAATTACTTGAAGCAGAATTGTGTTTTTTTTTATTATAAGTTGTTTAATCCGTCAGTAACAGTTGTTTATCAGTACACTGATGTCATACAGACCCGTGAGTCCTGGCGGTCCGATTTTCCCGAGTCGTCCCTCCTCTCCTCCATCGCCCACCTCGCCGGGATCTCCTGTGGAGAACAGCAGGGAGAATGTTTTATATCTGGAGCCACACGCACACAAAACAAGAGTCTGTATCTCATTAGCACTGTTAACCGAATCCACACTTTACACACCAGACTGATTTAGTTTTTGTCTTTTTATTTCTACCCCGTTATTCCCAGAAATCCTCCAAACTGAGGAGTAAAATGTTCCTGAACATCAGTGTCCCGGTGCAACGGAACAGAGACTTTCACAAGGCCTCTTCTGGTGAGAGCCGGGCTGTAAATGACGGAATGATGCTGGAACTCTGGTTCTCTCAGCAGGGTTCTGGTTATATGAGTTTCAGTAGCCGAGGACCAGAGGACCACGTGAGTGAGCCTCTTAAATCCAACATCGGAACGTTTTATAAGGAAAAAAAATTTATTAGATTTTATTTTACAAGCTCATTTATATAGTAGTGCGAACTCGCCTGGACTTTCTACGCTCATGCAGGAACTTCACGAGTTCTCCTAGCAGTTCTAATGCAGAAGTGACGAGGCCACTTCAAGAAACTTTGGGAAATTTTAACCCAGTTCCAGTCACCTAATTTTTATTGTTAGGAACCACTACAAGATATCACGGGCTATCTTTAATTAAAAAAAATAAAAAATTGTAGTTTATTTTAAATAAAGTGAACAGGCGAGTACCTTTAGATCCAGGCAAAATGGTGTTGGAACAAACGTCCATGGAGAACCCTGAAGAAACGGCGTGGAGAACCAGAAAGAGAAGAATTAAGAGGGTTTTGGTGAGGAGCTTGTGTCCAGCCATGTCTATGCAGCTCTACGGTGGAGTCGAGTGGATGAAGTAGAACCTCGGCTCCACTGGTGTTTACATAAACCTTATCACATCAGTCCAGCTGTCAAACAACACTGTCCAGATCCCACACGTTCCTCTCCAAGATCATGCCTCAGTTTTTAAGAGACATTTGGGGATTTGTGGAAGAAATAAAATTTAACCAAATCACAGAACATGCCAGTTCTCAGTGAACACTCCACTGGTGAAGATGCTGGACAGTTTTCATAAAGGCATGTACATTTTCACAAGAGAACCCTTGATGGGACCCACAAAGTCAAAGTGAGAGCAACTGGCTTTCAAAATGGAATAGAAGGAAAGTCAACTTTAATAGAACCTCTTTAACCTCGAGTCACTAATCCAAAGGTGACAACAGAACGATAAGACTTCCTCAGCAGGAGGAAGCAAAATCAGCAGGCGGAACCCATCTTCCTCTTCGCCCCCTCCTCCTAAACCCCCAACCTGCCTGCCTGCGCTGTCCACACATCTCAGTTCACTAAAAAGAAATCATCAGAAAGATGAATCTAGAACCCTACAAATGATTGTTTTGCTATTAGAAAGTGTTTTTAAGAAGAACCCTAAAATTTGTACCAGGTACCAGGAGACGACTATAAATCTCCTGCCAGGCTCACGATACTAAGAACAGAACTTGCCCAATAAATACACACACTTTTAAAAGAGAGGTTTCACAAGGGTTCTTTGAGGGTTCTTAGCATCCACACTCTGTTCCAAACCCTTTCTGGTGTTGGTCTGATTCCTAGTACAAGTGTTTTGGTACTTGGTGTACTCTTGATAAAAAGAACAAGGGTCTTTCAAGGTTAGAAACCTTTTAAGGAGATTTAAAAACTCCTATTTATCCAACATACCCTCAAAGAACCCCTATTTGAGGAGTATGTGTACCATCCTGCCAAGTTATGTTCTTTTCTACTCATAGAGAGGTTCTAGATGTGAAGAAGGAAACAGTGAGCAAGAATCTGTATTTATCCAAAGGTTTTTTGGATAAATAAATGTTCAGAGCTTCTGAAAGAACTCATTCTGGAAGGAAAACACACATTCTATGTGGAACCTTGGAAGATTTCTTTCGATGGACTGCTGAAGAACCTTAAGAAAAATGCTTCTAATTGTTTTATGATGGGTTCTTTTGATCAAAGGGTTCTTTGCATCAGGAAAAGGTTCTGTTGCTCCGTATGAGTGAGTTCCTTTGGAACTATGTACCATGGTGCAGGGGTAATGGTAGTGAGAACCGGATCTGTGGAGAAATCTTAAAAGCAGTTCTCATATAAAGTTCTACGTTCTTTAACATTGAATTATCCCGAAGAGGTTCTCCAGGATGAGTGGTGAAATTTAGAGGTTTAAATAACCCAGATGATGGAAATACAGACCATGTTTATGGTGCTAAGGCACATCAAACCCAGGTGCGTTAAGGGCTTTTCTCCATCCAGTACTTTTTACTAGTTTCTATTACTCAGAACATCATGAATCTCTTTCACATCAGAGGGTCTAAAGGTTTCTGTTCTCCATTAGAACGCATCACAGTTCTGGAGCTGTCTGAACAGACCTTTGACCTGATAGTGAGAATCTCTTTATATGACCATTTCTTTGACCTGACTGGATTCCGATTGTTACAGAGCTTCCGAAATGCGTGACGGCAGGGCAGAGCCGGGCTTCCTCAGGATCCTGTGTTTCCTCATCATGTTGAGCGACCTTGAGGCCGGCGTGCGGAACACACACGGTGTATAAGTGGTCTATAAATGTTGGCGGTGCTGAGCCGGGCCTTGCTCATCTCCATGGAGTTTTCATTTGGAGTGGAACCCTCTCGCGTTTGTGGTTGTCTCCATGCACCATCACTCTGTTACAGTGAGCGCTAATTGTTTACATGTGGTTTAATGGCGGTCTTTTCATTTCGCCGGCGCGCTCGGGAGTGATTCACACTCCAGCGGCGAGGACATTTATAGGACTGGAAGTAATGTCACGCCGCAAATTGCTTGCAGAACATCGAGCGGCTTTTACAAGACATCAGAAAATGGCGTGATCACGGGAGACGACGGCCAAGACGATTCGTCCGTGCTTCACTCCGCCGGCATTCTGATTTCACCATCTGTTTAATGTTCTCATGTCGCTCAGTGACTGTGTGTTTATTGTGACTTACAGAAATTCGACAGCTTGATTGTTATTGTGGGAAAGTACAAGCCGTGACTGAAGAGAATTTTTTTGGATCTTTGTGTTCTGGTCGTGTCACGTTGAGAAAGCTGAAGTGACTCCGTGGCCTTCAGACTGAATTGGATCGGTCGCTTCTTCATTAATCAAATCCTCGTCACCGCCCGGTTTACTCAGCACCTCATTAACACTTCAACGCTTCACCATGCGGCTGTTTTAATACTATGTTATTGGTTTTGTGACCCAGGTCTCAGTTTAACCTCTTGACCTTTTCCTCCTCTGTTTTTTTTTCTTCTGTTGTTTGTTCTTTTGTTCCTGAGAACCCGTGCTGGATGATGATCTGTGCGTCTGTAAATAAACTCTGACTGATGCTAGCACAATGATTGTCAGTTTAAACAATCTGTTTTTGTGCTTTTGTGGTTTGGTTGGATGTGTGTGTGTGTGTGTGTGTGTGTGTGTGTGTGTGTGTGTGTGTGTGTTCCATTTCCTGTTACAGCTCCATCCACGATTTATGATTTTTGGCGGAAGCGTGATGGATTAGCAAGAGTGTGATCGATCGTCTCTGTGCTTCATCGTGTGCTGTGATAGAGAGCTGAGGGACAAATCAGTACGGAGATGTTCTCGGCGTGGAGACGCCACATGGGCTCTAGATTCTTGAGCAGGATGTACCGTATCGAGTGCTACTTACAGAACTGCTAAAATTGGAGCCCTGTAAGCAATGTTCTCGGGTGTGATACAGTGTACATGATTTCCTTTCATTTCCACTGTAGGACGAGGTTCCTCCTCCTTCAGGAGGAAGAGAGAGAAGGCACAGTGCACCACGCTAACTTCAATCACACCATTCTCTTATGAGCTTATGGAGCAGTCCCACCTCACTGGAGAGTGTAAACGGACGTCCGACGGAGAGCACACTTTTCAATCTCTTCATCTCCGTTTGCAGTTTCTAGTTTGGCAAATGCGTTCCTTCTCAGGCGAGGATCCTTATTCGGTGGGCTGTTTCATGCATGCGCAAAATTTGGAACGGACTCCACTGGGTAAAGTCGTCCGTTGGTTATACGTTTTTTGTGCGCTGCCTGTGTGTTTTATTCAGAATTCATGCATTCCTCATCCTGTTCTTGTCAGTTCATATCATATTTATTTATGTCCGGGTGGGCCTGACATGCGGCCAAACTAGCACCTGACATACAGCGGGTGAACAAGCGGTGTGATGGCGTAGAGCCCATTACTGACAAGGAACACACAGGAACTGATGAATAACGGATGTGTAACGGGTCCACGGGACAAAACTGTACAATATAACTACTGTACATGTAATGGGGCTTTACCGGGTCCAAAACCAACAGAGACGTGGATCCTCCGGGGTATCGCGAGAGTCCAGAGCAGCAACTTAGACGACTTTCACCACCAGTTCATTTTCTTTCACAGAGTTTCTATCCGTCAGACATCAGTTTATGCTATCCAGTGAGGTGGGATCATACCCTAAATTTAAGCAACTTGAATGTATTTTTACACATAGTGACATCACGAAATTATGTTAATAAACCAGATGTAAGGTAGGCAAACAAAAGCACACCCGGGGGCGAAAAGACGGTTAAATAAATTTATTGAGTTGGGAGAGGGGAAGGAGAGGGAACCAGTGTCTCGGGGCGGGAGGAGGAGATCCGTGAAGGGGGCAAGGCTGCAGGCTTGAGGTTATGGAGGAGGCTGGCGAGCGATCCCGGAAGAGAGAGAGGCCGCATCGAGGAGATGGGGCGGAAGCGCTGGGTGAACAATCCTGGAAGAGCATGTGTACGTGTAGCTGAGATGGGGCGGAAGCGTTAGGCGAGCAGTCCTGGGAGAGGGTGTGTCCACGTACCAGAGATGCGGTGAAAGCGTTGGGGCTTGTTGAAGGCACTGGAAGGAAGGAAAGACAGCAGGAATTAGTCATCAGGAGAACAAACACAACTACTAACACAAACTAGCCGTAAGGCACAAGAGAGCGGGCCGAGATACCGCGTCAGCAGCGAAAATACTCCTGCGTCAGAGAAGCCTCCAAACAGGGCTTAAATGCTGGTGGTGATTGCAGGAAATCCGGTGCAGGTGCAGCCCCCTCAACGGACGCCTCCTGGCGTCCTGCTAGGCCTGTCCGGGTGCTCCAAGTAGAAATCCCTAAGTAATGAATTACAGAATGAGTTTACGCGATATCCAGGACCACTCCTCCGGACCATATCCCTCCCAGTCCACTAGGTATTGAAAACCCTGACCTCGGGGCCTGACGTCCAAAATCTTGGACACAAACAATTCCAAAACTAAACCAAAAATAATGCAATCACCACAGAAATTGCAAACCCAACTAAGCGTTTACCTCCGCGTGATGTTTTTGCTCTGATGTGTGTTGGATGAAAGTGTGTCTTGACTTTTTTGTTTTGTATGTTTTAATGTTTTAATTAAAGAGGAACATTTTCCAAAATCCATATTAAAGGATAAAGAAAAAGAAGTGCTATCTGAAGCAGTCTCATCAAGTTATTTGTTGGGAAACGTATAACACACACACACACACACACACACACACCATAGCGCTGTTATTATCGTCTTGTACGAAGCCGACGTTAATCCAGACAGATTGATTTAATATCGAGGAATGAGGCAGAAAAGGAACGCGTGTTTGCTCAGTGAGTCACGTTTCAGACACATCAGATGCAAGAGGTCCTCGCGAGGCGTTTAATCAGATTTAGGCCTCAGGATAGACAGCCATAATGGCGGATCATCCCTTTTTCCGAGATGTTGTAGAAACACAGGATTTACAGACGCAAGAAAACAGACAGCATGACTCACGAGTCCACTGTTCGGACGAGTCGTGTCCCTCGCGCTCAGTTTTATTCCTTTCTCCTTAAATTCTCACAGCAGCTCAGTTTGGAACTCTGGAGCTCGGAGAAGTCAAATCGAGCGCATCATAAAAAAACGCATACAATTAGAGACGAGTTAATTAAGTCTCTGGATTCGCTTTGTCACGACTCTATTGTCATGGAAAACAGCGAAAGCACTTTGTCGGGAATGTATTGTCAGAGAAAGCTCTTTTTTCCTGAGGATCAGTCATTGTGGCCAAATGAATTTTTAAAAAATGAAAATTCCCCGCCCACTGTAGAGCATTGTGAAACTCTTGTTTCCCGCTTGTTTCGTGTCTCCGGCAGCGCAGGACCTTTTTATGGGCCGTGAATCGGCTTCGCTGCTGCATTCCATCCTCCATGGCAGCCCATCAATGTGCGGAGTTCGGGACACGGGACGGGAGCTATAAATACCAGGACAAATGAGCTCCATTTTTAAGTCCTCGGAGCATTTCAGAAGGAAAATATTAGCACAACGATCTGCTCCTGGGTTTCTGCTCCGCGTCCACTTGCGACTTACTCAGATTTATGGCTCATATTATAATCTGATAATTACACGCCTCATTTGGTGTTGCTTTGACGTCCATTGTACAGATATTCTTCTCTCGCTTTCACTTGTCTTTGAGAGACGAGGCCCCAGGAGACCAGCGTACTTTTATACCTTCTCTTGATGAAATAAATCACAGGCAAAACTCAGATTGTGAAGTTTGATTAATGAGTGGAGCGACGGCGCTTGGATCCTTTTCCACCGGACTTGGAGCAGACCGTGTTGCTTTAGGCCGGCCCGGCCCGGCCCGGAGGAGTGAGAAGCAAGCTGTGTGAAACCATACCTTGCGTGCGGTTACAGGGGCCTTGTGAGTTATGAGATGGGCTTGTGACACAGACGGGCTCGGAAATGACCCGGGCTCCTGTGTTTTTAAATATATATGTGTATATATATCCCAGGACTACAGAGCATGCGGTTTTCCTCTAGCAACTGGGTCAGGAACTTTACATAATAACAAAATAAGCCCATTAAATTTATTCCAGACCACACAGACACAAAACAAGACAAAAACACAGAAAACACATGCCATTTAATATACATCAGGATCACCATCACGAATTCCTTTTATTTTAAATATTGTTTTTGTAGAGATTTCATCATTAACAACAGGCAACTTGAACTGGATTTCATTCACAGCTGTATTATCTCCCCATATAGTGCTGTGCGTAAGTATTCATCCCCATGAACTGTAGTCAAGACCTCTATCATAGTGAGAGCGATGTGCAGTATGTACACCATGACCTGAATGTGTAGCCAGATAAAGAACAAGACTCTGACCACATGGTACGTTCTATGAGAGAGAGAGAGAGAGAGACTGGGTGGGGTGTATAGTCAACCCCTACTGATACAGAGTAAAAGGGAGATTCATGTGAAAAAGAAAACCTGAATACAACAACAATAAATTTCAAACATGAACATGAGAATTCCTGCCGATTTACCCGACATGGGAAATTAGATGATTCTTCTGTTTTAAAGATGTGTTCTCATTCTTCTCAACACACAAATTCAGCCTTCACACACCTGTCTTTCTCGCTGCACTTTAGCGACGGTCGCTAATGATTCATTCATGCAGAACTCTGAGTTTCCTAACAGGAGTAAAGGAGGTTCTCATTACGACGTCATGCTCAAATCATGACGGATTGTGATGCCATTTTTACCTGAAGGAACCCAGTGTCTGAATATGAAACTAGTTAAGCATTGAAGCTAAACATATAGCCTCACTCCTCCCAGATGGTGGAACAAAATATACGATAAAGCAAGTCAAATTAAACCAGGCTCAGATTTAGACGTTTAATTAAAGATGTTAATGCAAACTGACTTTCCTTTTATGTATGTACTGTTTGTACCTCTTGTTTTCCTGTGATTAGCATGTCTGCCTCACAGCAAGTAGGTCCTGGGTTCTAGTCCTGGGCTCAGCGAGGGCGTTTCTATGTGGAATTTGCAGGTTCTCCCAGTGCTTGCATGGGTTTCATCCAACAGTCCGAAGACATGCACATTAGGCTAACTGACTCTTCCATTTGACCCTAGATGTGCGTGTAAATGTTTGTGTGTGCGATGGACTGGCGAGCTGTACAGGGTGTACCAGGCCTTTGCCCAGAGTCGCCTGGGATAGGCTCCAGCCTCGAGACGCTAGTAGGTTTAAGCGGTTCATTGAATGAATGAATGTAATACTTCTACAGATGATATGGTCCCACCCCATTCTAATATTATGGGATGTTTTAATCCCAGTTCTTTCCATTTCATTTTAAAAGTTATTCCATGTTCTGTGTGATGGATTTAATATGCAGTATATATGAAAATATCCGTCGTCATCTTTCCGTAGTCGTATAATTGCTTTTGGATGTTCTGGTCACATCATTACTAATCACTAACGCAAGCCTGAAATCTGCAGGACGCCGAGGAAAAGCTTCAGTAAGTTAAGAAAGGGAAATAAACTTGGAACCAACGCATCCAATTATCGACGCAAAGCAGAGGAAGAACAGGCCAATCGGAATCTTTCACAATGCAGCCAACGTTTGGTGTAATTCATACGCTACATAATTTACAGGACGAAGGAAACAAAGTCTGTAAAGAAAACCAAGTTGGGTCTTGAATAAACAGAGTTTAGTCGACTTTACTGAGGCTTAATAGTCTCATTTAAAACTAATTCTTCTCTGCTCGTTTTATTCACATCTTGTATCAACAAACAGATTAGTGAGAGCAATAATTCATGATGTCATCGTCGCCGCCTGCCAGATGGCCGTGTTTTCCTAATTTGTTTTTCATTCACAATACTTCTCCGTTATTCATTGTTAGTTTGTTTAGATTGAGGTTCGTGTTCAAAATGCTCTGGTTATGAAAGCAACACAGTTTTTGGAAGCACTCGCGCGTGAAACACAGGGCTACGCCCCGGACGTGAAAGCAGACGAAGGGGCGAACTCATCAACTGTGGGTTAATAAGTAAAGAGACAAATAAACAGGGACATGTTTTCCCGTCTCGATTTTCTGATGAAAAGAACAGACGGGGTTCTGGCACCGTGTTCTGCCGCCTCTGTCGGGAACCGGCGGTTGCCATGCACGGCGTCGCCGCGCCGTCCACTTTGAGCGTTTTCCTGTGTCCATACCAGGAAAAGCCCTCCCTGTTCCACTGAAGCGTCTCTCACTTCCAGATGCCCGGGGTTTTAAAACTGTCCCTCTGATGTAGGGGAAGAAAAGGTCATGTGGTGTTTGTGAAAATTACAGCATGCTGCATGAGGCCGGTGACATTTCCACATTTCCACATTTCCATACCGTGTTTGTCACATTAGTTTTGAGATTATGATCATGACCCTTTTTTTGTTTTGTTTTGTTTTGTTTTTTTGGAAGGGGGGTTGGTTTTGCTGACTCACATCTGTGGCGAGATGACGTATAGCACAAAAATGTCCCCAGCAGGAAGAAACAATATGCTAAAAAGAAAAAAGGAGGCGAAAGAGTACAGAGAGAGAGAGAGAGAGAGAGAGAGATCCATCCAGCAGAACATTCAGCTTCCATCTGTGTCGTGTTTGGTCACGTTCAAGACGCCGGCACTGCCATCTCTTTGCACAGCACACGTTTTAGCGCATGGTGTGAGGAGACTGCACGCTTATCAGATAGTGTTATTGGTGTGATAAGATCACAGCATGAGGTTTTTGCATCGTAGAGATAAAAGGAGGTGGGTTAACGTCAACACCGCCGTTAGAGTCGCAGCGTGCACAAAGAATCTATTCATGCAGCAGTAGCAGAAGTGTGGAAACTCCCGGGTCACAGCCAGCTCTTACAGCTTGGCCTTCGATGGCAAAACACTCGTCAGACTTTTAAAACACCAGACGCGGCCAAAAAAATAGTCACTGCCTTTAGTTTATTCATATATTTGCAGGAGCAACTGAGCAGCACTAAGCTGCTGATAGTCATGCAGCTTTACATAATGGTTTCTTCCTTGTGTCAACTGAGGGAGTTTTTCCTTGCCACTGTCGCCGCGGGCTGCTCATTAGGGATGTGTAGGG
>JBCNYH010000001.1:70068010-70083995 GCA_039654325.1 Tandanus tandanus
CGGTGTGTTTATTAGCTTCAGTAGGTGTTTACGGTGTGTTGATTAGCTTCAGCAGGTGTTTACGGTGTGTTTATTAGATTCATTGGGTGGTTCCATTATATATATTATGAACGGATTAAGTGTGTGTTTCCTTTTTCAGCTCCGCTCCGGAGGCTCTCAGATCCTGGAAGGTTGTATCGCTGAGATTCCCAATATTTCCAGCCTGGACCTTTCAGACAACGGTGAGTTCCAGACTGATAATAATGAACCTCTCTCCATCTCATTATAGAAGCTCCTCCTCATAGTCATTAACATCCCGGTGTAGTTCAGATGGAGTGTTCATGAGTTGTGAATTTAAACACTCACCTGATTCACTGATTGGATCCCATCGGGCGTTTAACAGCGTTGAGCTGAAGACGAGGTGCTAACAGGGATTATAAATAATTAGGATAAATGTGTGAGTGAGTTTTAGAGCGATGGCTGTGGAAGAGCGTTAACACTCCGGATCAGCCATGTGCTTTTAATTAAACTGCAGATGAAGGTTTTGTTAAATTGCGTCTGGAGGATTTGTGAGGTCTCAGCAGAGACACTGTCGAGTCTAACGCTCTTCTAAATATCACATTAAAGCAGACTCTTACAGACAGGTTTAAATTATAATTCGGATTATTTATCCTGAGATAAAACTCTTATTATTAATTTTCCTAAAGTGTACTTTTATATCATGTAGTGTATGGTTTAGTGATCTGATGGTGTAAGCGAAGTGTTGTGATGTTTCCACATTCAGTGAGAGCAACGCTACATGATACTAAAATCAATCGAATCAATCTGTAATGTTGTAATTATAAATGACCTTCTGGAAACTTTAATGTTCTAATTTCATATATTTATATAATATAATTATAAAATGTCAGGATTGGATTTCTGCACTCGGTTCCTCAGGTCTGGACTCAGACATGAGCACGCTGCTGGTGTGGCTCGCCAAGAACCGCTCCATCAGACACCTGTCACTCGGCAAGAACTTCAACAACATCAAATCCAAGTGAGATCCACAGAATGAGGGGGAGAGTAAATGAGGCAGAGGGGAGTGTGAATGAGGAAGAGGAGGGTTGTGAATGAGAAGGAGGGTTGTGAATGAGGAAGAGGAGGAGTGTGGAGGAGGGGAGTGGAGGAGGAGGGTTGTGAATGAGGAGGAGGAGGGGTGTGAGTGAGGACGAAGAGGAGTGCGAAGAGGAATAGGAGAAGTGTGAGTGAGGAGGAGGAGTGTCAATGAGAAAGGGAAGAAGTGTGTTGGGAGGAATGTGAGTGAGCAGGAGGAGGAGTGTGAATGAGGAAGAGGAGTGTGAGTGATTGGGAGGAGGAGTGTGAATGAGGGGGAGGAAGAGGAGTGTGAATTAGGAGGAGTGTGAATGAGGAGGAGGAGGAGTGTGAATGAGGGGGAGGAGGAGTGTGAGGAGGAGGAGTGTGAATTAGGAAGAGGAGGAGTGTGAATGAGGGGGAGGAAGAGGAGTGAATTAGGAGGAGGAAGAGGAGTGTGAGTAAAGAGAAGTGTGGATAAGGAAGAGGAGGGGTGTGAAGAGGAGGAGGAGTGTGAATGAGGGGGAGGAAGAGGAATGTGAATTAGGAAGAGGAGGAGTGAGGAGGAAGAAGAGTGTGAGTAAAGAGAAGTGTGAATAAGGAAGAGGAGGGGTGTGAATGAGGAAGAGGAGGGGTGTGAATGAGGAAGAGGAGGGGTGTGAATAAGGAAGAGGAGGGGTGTGAGTAAGGACGAGAAGGAGGAGGGAGAGGAAGGGTGTGAGAAGAAGAGGAGGAGTGTGAATGAGGGGGAGGAAGAGGAGTGTGAGTGAAGAGAAGTGTGAATGAGGAAGAGGAGGGGTGTGAGTACGGACGAGAAGGAGGAGGAAGAGGAAGGGTGTGAGAAGAAGAGGAGGAGTGTGAATGAGGGGGAGGAGGGGTGTGAATGAGGAAGAGGAGGGGTGAGTACGGACGAGAAGGAGGAGGAAGAGGAAGGGTGTGAGAAGAAGAGGAGGAGTGTGAATGAGGGGGAGGAAGAGGAGTTTGAATTAGGAAGAGGAGTGTGTGGAAGAGTAGAAGTGTGAGTGAGGGGGGAGGAAGAGTGTGAATGAGGAAGAGTGAGTGAGGAGGAAGAGGAGTGTGAGTAAGGACGAGAAGGAGGAGGGAGAGGAAGGGTGTGAGAAGAAGAGGAGGAGTGTGATATTACTGGGATATCGCTGTGATTTTACTGGGATATTACTGGGATATTACTGGAAATGTACTGGGATATTACTGGGAGTTAGAATGGTTCATGTTGTATTAAAAGTTTGATGTTTTTTGTAGAAATCTGGCTCCAGTCCTCGATAACCTCGTCCACATGATCCAGGAGGAAGAATCGGTGAGAAAGTTTAAAACTCACTCTCTTTATATTAAATATTCATATCATTTAAAATAATCAAACCTCATTTTATTTAATTATTTATTTGTTTGTTTGCGTATGTGTGTGTGTATGTATTTCTCACATAATACTAATTTCTCTCTCTCTCTCTCTCTCTCTCTCTCTCTCTCTCTCACAGCCTCTGACGTCTCTGTCTCTGGCCGACTCGAAGCTGAAAGGAGACCTGAGTATCGTCCTGAATGCTCTGGGCAGTAACGGCTCTCTGACGCGAGTGGACATCAGTGGGAACGCGATGGGGGACCTCGGGGCTAAGATGCTGGCTAAAGCCCTGCAGATTAACAGCAAGCTCAGGTGAGGCGGTTAAACTTGCTCAGGCGTGTGTCTGTGGACATGTCCGGGGCGGAGCTCTGTGGTGTTCTCGAAAAGGATATGAATTTGATATTCAGACTGGAGGATGATAATAAACACAAACATGCCGTAATCTCCGTACTGTGATGATCTCATAAACAGATCAAATGTTGGAATGGATTAAAAAATGATATCAATGTTTTAATCTGTGTGTGTGTGTGTGTGTGTGTGCTTCTTCAGGACGGTTATCTGGGACAGAAACAGCGTCAGTGCACAGGGTCTTCAGGACGTCGCTGCAGCACTTGAGAAGTACGTGTGGATAATACAGCATGTTACTGTGGAAGTGTCACATCCACGGTTTGGAAATACAAGCAGGGTGGAGCAGGGTATAGGAGTTTGCGCCAAGGTGCGGTAGAGTTGAGACGGGATAGGAAGACTGGCGAGAACGTCGGAAGGAGCTCAAAATATGGCAGGACTGGGAACCTGGGATGGGTGTGGCAGGACAAGAGAAGGTGTGGCAGGACAGGGGAGGGTGTGGCAATACTAGGCAGGAAGGGTCAGAAAGGAAAAGTTTCGGCTGGACTATGAAGAGCACAGTGTGGCAGCAGTGGGGAAGGTTTGGCTGGAGCGGGCAGATTGTGGCAGAAAAGGGAAGGGTGAGGCAAGACTGGAAAGAGGCATAGCAGGACTCAACAGGGAGGGGCAGGACTGGGTATGACATTGAAGGACTTCACAGGAAGGGCAGGACTGTAAAGGGCATGGCTGATTTTGGCAGGGTGTGGCACGACAGGGGAAGGGTGTGATAGAATATCTCAGGACAGGGAAGGGCAGGGTTTGTCAGTGAAGAGTAGTGTGTAGAAGGGTGGTGCAGTGTGTGGTGGGCTGTAAAAGGGCAGGGCAGGGTATGGCGAGGGTGTACGAGGGTGGGGCAGGGTATGGTGAGGTTGTAAAACAGTGGTGCAGGGTATGGCGAGGTTGTAAGAGGGCGGTTCAAGGTATGGTGGGCTGTAAGAGGGCGGGGCAGGGTATGGCAAGTTGTAAAAGGGTAGGGCAAGGTATGGCTGGTTGAAAGATGGCGGGCAGGGTATGGCGAGGTTGTAAGAGGGCGGGGCAGGGTATGTCGATTCATAAGCTTTGATCAAGTATTATGGAACTTCATTATAATATTTGCAACAATCTACCAGTCAACTGTTTCTGCAAAGAGAGTTCAGTTCATGCAGATATGTTTCAGTTTTACTGAATATTTGCCAAAAGTCCCATTGCGTATTTGTTGGAAGTCTTTTTGGGAGAGAGTGTAGTTACGTGCACTTATGAAAAGAAGATGTGTATAATCTCTATCATAATATATCCTTCTATTAATTATTCAGTGGGGATATAAATACATCATTCGAAATGATAAATATAATTTATAGAACTTATATTTTACGTGTACTATTGCATAATGGAATCTATCACAGATAATTATGCGCAACAAATGTCACATTTCTAATTGTTATAAAAGCAAATTTAAAATAATTGTTTTTGTTTATTATTACTCTATCAGTTTGAGACGATATTCTGATCTCAAACAAAATATTTATGCACATTTTATTCCTCTTCAGAAGGAAAGTGCAAAAACAAAAACATTTTTACATGTCACAAGCGAAATTAATGAAAATTTCAAGATGATGGCTGAGTATGAAGGAAATGAGCAACACGGCTGAAATGTTGTGTACTGCTGGATCTGATATACATGTTGCATGTGGTAAAGTTTCGTAACCCTGGTGAACTGTCCACATCTTCAGGGGCAAGATGAGCAAAGTTTCACCTACTGTTCTGTTTATGAGCACTCACTAAAACACCATATCACATTTATTCTCCTTAAAAACTGTTTGATTTACATGGAAATATGCTTAAATTTGCTACAAAAATACTTTTGGAGGTGGTGAATATATTTTCTGTGTCAAAAATTCGAAAATAATTTGTTCTAAATTGCACTTTTTCCAATTAGCCTGCGATCTTTAAATGAACATATCTCGGAAAGTGTTGGAACGTGGTTAAAGTTTGATTGAATTCTGAGATGGTCACCTGGGAACCTCTAGGTGAATTGACATGGAATGCCCCAAATGAGTGATTCAGTGAGAGATCTGTTCCAGTTCCAGTTTAAATGTAGCGGATTAAACAGATTAAACAGCGTTAGTTTGCGTCTCGTCTCTGAGTTTCTCACATCGCTGCTATTTACTGCAGAGGAACACAGGTTTAATATATAACCACATGCGCTCTCTCTCTCTCTCTCTCTCTCTCTCTCTCTCTGTCTCTCTCTCTCTCGCTCAGTCAATAATTTTATCTCACAGTGATCTTCATGTCTGGCTTTGTTTATGAGGACAAAAAACACCAAGTGGAATAAAATAAAAGCTAAATAATGAATGAATAAATAAATAGTTGTTCGTTTTGATTGTAAAATACAGTGAAGTAAAACATATGATGCAATATTAGACTCGAATTTAGGACTTCCAGCATGGTGGTGTAGTGATTAGCACATCCAACTAACAGTAAGAAGGTCCTGGGTTCGAGTCCCGGGCTCAGCAAGGGTATTTCTGTGCGGTTGGCCATGTTCTCCCTTTGCATGTGTGGGTTTCCTCTGGGTACTCCGGTTCCCTCCTACCGTCGAATGAATAAACATTATGTACGTTTGTATTCCACCAGTTTTATGTAATGAGATGTTCTGCAATGGTTCCCCTTCTCCTCATGCAGGAACTTTACCATCCGCTTCATGCCTATCCCCATCATCGACGCGTCTCAGGCGCTGAAGGCGAGCCCGGAGAAAACCGAGGACGCCCTGATGAGGGTGAGAACGATCCAGAGTTCGTCTTTAGTTCTTTCCCATCTCTGACTCACCGTCTTCTTTTTATTCTTTAATAACCAGCATGGGAAAAGAATGATCACTGGCACCATGAGTACTCTGGAGTAATGTCTGTAGAATATGTAATGGTGAATCAATACCCTTGTTTTGAGGACAATACTCAAACCCTCCGAGATACTGCTCTCTTTTCTTGTGTGTAGATGGAGAACTACCTGTTCAGGAACCACGAAACTCGGAAATACGTCCAGGAGCAGGCGTATCGTCTTCAGCAGGGCATCGTCACCACCACCACGCAGCAAGTGAGAACTTTTATAACTCTATCCTCACACAGCTCTCACGTGTTAGCGGACATGCTCAGACTGTGACGTTTTCTCTGCAGATGATCGACCGGATCTGTGTGAAGGTGCAGGACCACCTCAACTCTTTAAAGAACTCTGAGCAGGACGCCATATTGGAGGACGTCAGAGTGGCGGAGAACCTGATAAAGGATGCACGGAACTCAAAAACGGTGAAGGGAATACTAAACAGGGATTAATATTATTAATTAATATTCCGTTCTGTAGGATCAGGATCCTGGTATAAGCTCTAGCATGATGTAGACCTTCATAACCTCCATAACTCCAACACTTTTGCTGAACACACTGAACGACTCAAGTGTTAGCAAGACATTAGCGATCGTTCCTTTTCAGTGCATATGAATGTCCATCTCGTTTCTGTCCACAGCTCCTCCCCAACCTATACCAACTCGGAGCCACACCCCGAAAGGAGCTGAATGGTTCCTCGTTTGGTCCCATCCAGGAGAAACTTGACTCCATGGCTGGAGAAGTGGCTCAGGTGATGGATGAGCAGCTCCAGGTAACATCGCGTCACCACCACCATCATCATGATGTTTATAAATAAACGAATATCGTGAAACTTTATTTTAAAATTACTCGTGTCTGGAATTTCATAGGTCTTTTTTCTTTTCATCTTTTTTTTCCTCCCCAATTTAGTTGTAACCAATTCCTACCCGATTCTGCCTCGCAATCCCACGCAACCACCACTAACTGGGGAGGGGCATAAACAAACACATGCCTCCTCTGTAATGGATGGAAATTTGATCACTCAAATGAATGTGATAGATGAATGGAATGCATGGATGGATGAGGGGATGAATGGATAGATTGATGAATGGATGGATGGATGGCCATACAGATGAATGTGTGATGAATAGATGGATGAATTGATGGATGGATGGATTGATGGGTGAATGAACTGAGGGATAGATGGATGAATGGATGGTCATATAGATGAATGTGTGATGGATGGACGAATTGATAGATGGAGAGAACAGACAGAGAGAAATTCCACACAGTCGATGTTTTTATTCTCTCTGATTATGTTTAATCACATCGACACCAGGAACCTGAACTGAAAATAACCACACGATGAGGATTCTTTAACCCAGTTTGATTCACTGGGTGTGTGGTTTGTTTTATTTATCATTTTAAATATTATTTAAATCCTTCTGTCCAGGAGTTTTAGAAAATGTAGCACATTTTATTCTCTGTGATGTGACTCAGCACATGATGGATGGATGGATGGATGAATGAAAGGGTGGATGGACATAGGGATGAAATTGATAGATGGATGTAAGGATGTGCATAGGGATGAGTGGATGGTAGGATGGCAGTAGGAATTGATGTGACGATGGATCAAAACGATCAACATTGGGATGAAAGTCATGGTTGGATGAAGGAATGCACGGATGAACAGAAGGATGGATGTAGGGATGGGATGGGTGGATGGACAGAAACAGAGCGATAGGAAGTTATGTGATGATGAATAGAAGGATGGACATAGGGATGGATGGATGCACAGATGGATGGTAAGGGATATGATAATTCATTAAAGGGTGTGCATATTAATGGATGGATGGATGGATGGATTGATGGATGGTGATGCAGATTAAAGGTGTTGGTGGGTGGAAGGATGTGGATGGATGGATTGATGGATGGTGATACAGATGAATGTGGTGGATGGATGGAAGGATGTGGATGAGTATGGAGTGATGGATGGATATTGTACAGAAAGATGGCAATACAGATGGATGGTCATAAAGATGAATGTAGTGAATAGATGGAAGGATAAGGATGGAGAGATGAATGAATGTTGGACAAAGGGATAGCAACAGGGATGGATGAATGGATGGATTGTTGAATGGAAATTTGGTCACACAAATGTATGTAATGGATGGATGGATGCATGGCTGGATGGCTAGCAGAATAGATGGGTGGTTAATTGGTCCTACAGATGAATGTGATTGATGGATGGAATGATCAATGGAATAATGAATGGATGGATGGTCCTACAGATGAATGTGATGGATGGATGAATGGGAGAATGGATGGATGGTCCTACAGATGGATGAATGGATGGATGGATTGATGGAAGAGTGGATGGTTTAATAAATGGATGAATAGAAGAATGGATGGACTGATGGAAAAATGGATGGATAGTCCTACAGGTGGATGGGTGGATGGTTGGAAGAGTGGATGGTTTAATAAATGGATGAATAGAAGAATGGATGGACTGATGGAAAAATGGATGGATAGTCCTACAGGTGGATGGATGGATGGGTGGATGGTTGGATGTATGAATGGATAGACTGATGGAAGAATGTAGGGATGGATGAATAGATGGATGGATTGATAAAAGAATGGATGGATTGATAGATGGATGGATGGATGGATGGTTGGATGTATGAATGGATAGACTGATGGAAGAATGTAGGGATGGATGAATAGATGGATGGATTGATAGATGGATGGATGGATGTGTTGGGTGAATGGTAATAATTGTAATGAAACAAATCACAGAACCAATGGTGACCTGTAACCCTGAGTTCCAGCTCTTTTGTGTTCAGTAGACCAAAACTCCTTTAGATGTTTCATGTATTAATGTTCCACATTATCTCTCTGTTCTCTCTGTTCTGTCTGTACTGTGTCGCATTCATGCTACATTATTTTCCCAACCCGAGTCCTTCAATAGAAAATGTTCCCGCTCCCCTTCTTCCTCCAGACTCTTTTGGAATCGATGGTGGACACGGCAGAGAGTCTCTGTCCTCACGTCTTGCGGAAACCCAACCTGCGTCACGACCTGATCAAAGCAGGGACGGGGAAGATGACTGTTCCACGGAGCTTTGTCAAGAACACACTGCTCGAGCAGTCTGGCATTGACATCATCAACAAAATCAGGTGATGGACTCGGGCCGGAACCCTCCGAGAAACCTCGGAAACCTCAGGCTTTGTTCATCAGAGTTGCTTTCAGTACAGGGATTAAAATTCCTTCTGATGGAACTTTTTTGGTGTGGATGTTGGAACTGGGTAACTACACAAGCCTAGCCATTTTCCTCATGGTCCCCTATCCAATATGGCTGCTGTGGGCTGAGGGGTTTTGGACTATTTTTTCCTTTATGATGAATAGTACTTGGGCTGCCTGGTGGTGTAGTGGTTAGTGCATCCATCTCACAGCAAGAAGGTCCTGGGCTCAGCGAGGGTGTTTCTATGTGGAGTTTGCATGTTCTCTCCCTGCTTGTGTGGGTTTCCTCCAGGTACATCAGTTTCCTCCCACAGTCCAAAGACATGCACATTAGGATAATTGGTTGTTCCAGATTGCCCTTCGGTGTGAGTGTGAGTGTAAATGGTTGTGTGTTGCCCTGTGATTGGCCGGCAAGCTGTTCATGGTGTTCCCAGCTTTCGTCCAGAGTCGGCCCAGATAGGCTCCAGCATCCCTGTGACCCTAAAAGGATTAAGTGGTTTAGCAAATGGATATGTGTGTGAGTGTGTGTATGTATCATGACTGTTTTGGTGAAGGAAAATCTTTTCTTGTTGTTTTCTTTCAGTGAAGTGAAGTTGAGTCTGGCTTCGTTCCTCTCTGACCGGATTGTGGATGAAATTTTGGAAGCACTCTCCAGTTCTCAGAATACACTGGTGAGTAGATTCCCTGTGTGAGGGAACACATCCCATATCCTATCCCATATGCCACTTCATATCCCCCGTCCTTATCCCACAGGGTTTTACCAGATTTATGAACCAATGACATCATACTTTTTTATCCTTTTATAGTTACACTTAATACCATAGTACTTTCTATGTACATAAATAATTCAGACTAATATGGAGGCACAATTATCATCCAAACACTGATTGTGTGCTCCAGATGCATGCTGGGTATTGTCTTAAAAAATGTTTGATAGTTCTTGGTAGTTCTTATAGTTATGGAAAATCTCTGTGCCTGTCAGGCTGAGCACCTGGTGAGAAAAGGGCGCCCCCTGGTGCAGCAGGAGTCCCTGGACTTGGATGTCCCAGAGGTCCGAACTTCCAAACGGAGCACCATGGAGCTGCTGGAAGCTGAGAGGCTGGACGACCTTGAGACATGCATGGTAAACATGTCATCTCTGGTTCTGAAGCTTGAGGAGATGGTGTTGAACCTCAGTCTGGTGGATCAGGGGGTGGGATTTAAGAATGATGGCAAGAAACAGGCAAAAAAACGACTTTATCGTGTGCACTCTCTGTCCTTATAGATCCCTTTAGATTAGTAATGACGTACCTCTCGCTCCAGAGCCGTCTGGAACACTGCTAGTACTGGCAGTGTGATTTGAAGCTCTGAGAAGAGAAATAGACAACATTCACGTGTCTGTCTGGTAACATGTTTATCGATGTCCATGCTCCATGATGGTATTTACTCACCTTAATTCTGTCCATCATGGATAGTGAGATTCTTCTCCAGGGTCCAGAAGGTTGGAGCTCAAGTTCCAGGAGATCTGTAGGCTGCCCAGGGAAATGATGTGATTGGCTATAAATCATAAATGAAATTCAGTAAACGGTCCATGAGTTCCAGAAGAGAAATCTTTCATGTCCTGCTTTCTTTCCACTGCAGGGAATTGGTTTGGTTTTGGTCTGATTGTTGTTTGATGGATAAAATTCAGTAAAAAGCATTAATGCAGAGTGTTCAGCTCTTGACATTGGAACAGAATGAATGTAATGAATTTTATGAATCTGAAGGAAAATATTGACACAATCCACCCTTCAGAAAGCACTGGTTGCTCGGATGTTCAGGTTGGAAACTTGGGAGCGATGTTGGTTCTAGGGCACATGCCCTGCTCTCTCTGTTATTTCACTTTACAGATCGGTCCCATCTTGCCAGAAAGCATAAACGGACGCCCAACGGAGAGCAAAGTTTTCAATCTGTTTGTTTCTGTTCACATGCATTCTGGTGACAGCGTTCCTTATCAGGCGAGGACTGCTCAATCCGGTGGAATGTATTCTGCATGCGCTACACTTGGAACGGTGTGGAAAGTGGGGCTGGTGGTGTAGTGGTTAGGGTGCTGGGCTCATGATCAAGAGGTTGTGGGATGGAATCCCCGTTACACCCCCACCATGCTAAGACCCCTGGGCAAAGTCTTAACTGCAAGTGTCTCTGTCCACCCAGCAGTGTAAATGGGTACCACTGGGGAGGTAACCTGCGATGGACTCGTGTACCGTCTCCTCCAGGAGGAGTTGAACTCCTAGTCGCTTCAGACTACAGAAACCGGGGATAAGCTCCAGCTCTGATGAGCCATTAGGCTTGGGTGTAAAAGCCCAACAGATTTTACCTAAAGTAGGAACGGACTTCACCGGATAACGGTGTCCTCTGGGCATGTGTTTGATTCGGAACTCGTGCGTTCCTCATCCTGTTCCTGTCAGTTCATATCTGTTGGTGTCCAGTGGACCTGACTCAGGATCGGACTACTACATGACATGCACCGGGTGAACCGAAGGTGTGATGGACATAAAGCACATGTTTAGCGGATGGTTACTGACAAGGAGCGCATGGGAGCTAATGAATAACAGATGTGTAGTGCAGTGCACTATAAATACCATACATGTAACGGGTCTTCTCCAGGTCCGAAAGAGACAGTGACATACATCCTCCGGGACGGAGAGTCTAGAGCAGCAACGGAGGTCACTTTCACCAAGTTTCACAAAGTTTCTATCCGTCAGACGTCCGTTTATGATATCTGGCAAAGTGTGACTGGTACCTTATTTAACTGGTTTATTTCTCTTTCTTCTATTCTGCCTTTTTTCTGGACCAGCTGAGCTTCTTCTCTCTCTGCTCTTTTCTCTTTTTTCTTCTTCTCCCTTTTTTTCCCCCCATAATTATTTGCTTCATGGAGACTTTGTGCTGCACCAGTGTAAGTACAAGCTCTCTCTCTCTCCCTCTTTCTCTCTCTCTCCCTCTTTCTCTCACTCCCTCTTTCTCTCTCTCTCTCTCTTTCTCTCTCTCTCTCTCTCTCTCCCTCTTTTTCTCTCTCTCTCACACTCTCTCTCTCTCTCTCTCCCCCTCACACGGTGAATGTCTCTCACTCTACGCTTTATAGTCACGAGCACAAAGAACGGATTTGTTCAGAGCCTCCTCCTCCCGTCACATTCACAACATTCTTTCTCTCTCTCTTTCTCTCTCTCACACACACACACTGAGGTCATTACTCTACCACTTTCCTCCTCCCTGAGTTGATGGAGTCAGTTCAAGCCTGAGGCTAAGCTTGTACATACTTGTGTTTATGTCGAATGCATTAGTTAAACACCCCAATACACCCCAATATCTCAGAGGCCTGCATTATTCTGACTAATAATTTTTGTTCAGAAATATATAAACATGCATAAAAGTTTGAAAATCAATTAATTGGAGAGGTATGTTGGTACACCAGGTAGCGTTCCTGCTCCATTGCTCCTGAACCCTTGTTGGATTTTGACCTGTGATCTTGGGTTGCTGTGTGTGGGGGTTTCTTCTGGGTTCTCCTGGTTCTCACCTCCCAGAAACATCATGGTTGGTGAAATGGTGACTCTAAAATGCCCCATAGTGTCCTGGCATTCCCACCAGAGTGCATCCCATCCACTGTTGCCCATATTCTCCTCAGATTGTTTCTGGATCCACCCTGATGGATGAATTGTACCTTTTTTTTTTTAAATAATCCTGGTCCACACTGTCTGAGGAAGGGAAGTTTTTGGGGGATTTTTTCGGATTTTTGGGATCTGGAATGTTATAATTACCAGTAAGGTTTTTCTTTTTCTTTCACTTAGATGACTCCAAAGTCGAAAAGGAAGAGCATTCACAGCCGGATGCTGAGGCCTGTCTCCAGAGCATTCGGTGAGTCTGAGACTCTTGAATCTGTGTATCAAGCATCTGCTCAGGCATGTCTAAACAAGTGTTACGCTGAATGTGATACACCCCTGTATTTAAGACCTTGTGGCCCATCCAAGTGGTGGGTGCCTGCTTGTCTACCATGTTTGCCCAGCCCGTCCCTCTTGGTGGTACCGTGATGACAGTGATTTTCTGTTATTTCAAAGCCAAGTATTTTAAACAAAATTGAACTTCTAGGTTTGAATTGAGACCAATGATCACCAACCCTGTTCCGGGAGATCTACCTTCCTGCAGTTTTTATCTCCACCCAGAATCTATCACACAGCTTTTAGTTCAAGACCTTCTAAAGGCAATGAGCAAATGCTCAGGTTGACACCAAGGTCTTCAGGGAGGTCGATCTGCAGGAACATGGGTGGTGACTACTGATTTAGTTGTTAAGGCCCTTTCTTTGTTAAAATATTGTAGCATGGCAGGAATATCATGATAGAAATTTGGTCAAATTTGTGTGATTGGAAATTATTCATGGCCGAAGTCTGGTTCTCCTGTTTATCAGAAATGGAGTTTGACCTGGACAAGGCTCTGGAGGATGTTCCCATCCATGTTGAAGACCATTCACCTCCTGCCAAAGTGGACAAAAAGCCTTCAGGGGCTGTGGGAGAGCTGCCATCTGAGGAAGCCAAGAAGCTGCAACATTATACCAAACAACGACCCAAAAGGAACAAGAAGACCCGATCGAGCAGGGCTCCTGTGAGTCACCTCTTCTACCATGTGAAGTTCTTGGTGTAACTTAGATCTTCTAAGTTAAGAAATGTGGGAAACCTGAATTATGCCACTGTAAAATGGTTGGTTTGTGACCAAAGCAGTTTCCAGTTGTGACCTTCTTCAAAAAAGTTTTGTTCAAGTTCTTCTAAACCTTTACGTTTAAAATCAGCATCTCTAAAGTGCAACTGTACCACAACAGCAGGTCAGCAGAATGCCATCTCAGGATGGAGAGCAGAACGGCCTCATGGGAAGGGTAGATGAGGGTGTGGATGAGTTCTTCTCCAAGAAAGTCACCAAGATGGACAAGTCAGTACTGATATATTGTACATGCTTGAAGCCTGAAACATGTCGATAAGGTCAATGCAGATGATCATGGCTAATTGTTTTGAGCTAAATTCAGGGGGGTTGGCTCCTTATTCTTATTCCCTTTCTCTTCTTTTTTCTATTAATCTTTTCTTGCATTTCCTCATCTCTTCTACTGCTTTTCTGTCTGTCCTCCAACATTCCTCTGTCAGGAAGTCATCCTTGAAGGCCTCAGACTCGCAGGATTCTGAAAAGAAGCGTGATTTACGCAAGGGAGGCTTCCTGAACCTCATCAAGTCTCGCTCAAGCAAGGACAAGGAGAAGGAGAGAGAGAAGGAGAAGGAGAGGGAGAAGGACAAGGAGAGGGAGAGGGAGAAGGACAAAGAGAGGGAGAAGGACAAAGAGAGGGAGAAGGAGAGGGAGAAGGAAAAGACTTCCGCCACACCTCTGTCTCCGGTACCCCAGGCTGCAGAGGAACCCTTGTCTCCCAAGTCCAAGTCCCAGTCATTACGTTCGGAGCGCAGCAGCAGTTCGGATCGCTCTGAGGAACTGAAGACTCCGGATTACGGAGTCCAGGTGATTGGATCTGGCCTGTTCGCCGAGATGAAGGCCAAGCAAGAGAAGAGATCCAAGGTGTGTTTGAGCTCATAAATGATCCGAATAATTACATGTTACAGTCGCCATCGTTCTGACTTGAGTCAGAACAAAGACTAGCTCTATGTGCTTTATTTTCTTAAGGCAAAAACAGACACAAAACAGCCATCTGGTGGTTACTGAGCGAACTGCACTCTTTATCATTCTTTATCTCTTTATTAAAGCTTTTTAACAACTTTACAATTTAAACAACATACGTTGATCTTATATCACATTATGCCACGTGTACACCTCAGTAATGAGAAATGACTCTAATTGACTTGCTAAACCTGAACACGGCGTGCTCTTCAGTGAAACTCCCAAGAAATATCATCACGCTTTTAATATTTTTAATGCACTTTTATTCTATAAAAATCAATATCTGGCAGGAGGCTGAAGATCGCGCAGCTTGTGTCAGCTAAAAATTTCTCCGTGATCACTTAAAGCTCTGTGTCTCTGGCATCGTGTCAGGAAGATGTTTCATCATGACTTTATTCACTTGTTTAGTGAATCTCTAATGCAAACCTCAAATAGAAAGTAGTTTGTTGTATTTAGTATTTGCTCTTTAGCAGATGACTGCATGTTAGCTAGCTAGCTCGTAGTGATTAAGTAGCAAAATACAGAGACGTCAGAAATTATTATAAGGAAAGGTCTGAACTTCCTGTAAATATATTTAGTCTGGTGGGATTCGTGTTCATGTGGGGTCTCAAACATGAGTGTATTGAAACGCAACAGTAATTATCCTGATAACAGTGTCATCATATCATCCTCTGATGTTCTGTTCCAGATCTCTGACTCCTCTTCGAGTCCAGAGAAGCCGGACGGACCTCCATCAGGTGAGAACTCAGGAATGTGCTCACAGCCGGGCGGAATAAAAGTGCACTTTCTGACCGGTGAACACTCTGTGGTAGGGTTCCGTGTGGATCTAAATCTCTCTGTGGTTCTGCAGGTCAGGGTAAGGTGGAGGTCAGCAGCACTGTGACGCCCCCTGACAAGACGCTTCGAGTTGGGGGGGATTTTAAACCCGAGGCAGCACTGAGGACCCGAGGCTCAGGCCCGAACCCGACCAGCCCCAAACCTCCATCTCAGGCCACCAAACCAAGTCCAGGCCCTCGACCGGCGCTTCCACAAAAACCCCGCAGCAGTAGCGCACGCAGCATGGGTACATACACACGACTGACATGCAGCACCAGCACACCTGCACTGCTGACACAGAGCATAGGCACATATGCAATACTGACACGTGGCATAAGTACACATGCACAACTGACACACAACATCGTTACACACTGACTACTGACGTACCGCATCATTACACACTCACTACTGACGCGCCGTATCGTTACACACTCACTACTGACGCACCACATCGTTACACACTCACTACTGACGCTCCGTATCGTTACACACTCACTACTGACGCTCCGTATCGTTACACACTCACTACTGACGCACCGTATCGTTACACACTCACTACTGACGCACCACATCGTTACACACTCACTACTGACGCACCACATCGTTACACACTCACTACTGACGCTCCGTATCGTTACACACTCACT
>JBCNYH010000001.1:70106797-70121355 GCA_039654325.1 Tandanus tandanus
TGTGTGTGTGTGTGTGTGTGTGTGTGTGTGTGTGTGTGTGTGTGTGTGTGTGTGTGTGTGTGTGAGTGTGTGTGTGCCATGTGAGATTGGGGTGATTGCTTTTTAATTTTTGGGGATTTCTCATCCCCTCTACTAACCGTTCCTGCTACCGGTAAGCCGCAGCCTTGGTGAAGTGTGTGTGTCTCTGGTATCATGTTAGTAACAGTGTGTACTGCATTAATCCAATAATCACAACCATCACATCCTCACTTTCTTTCTTTCAGAAATTTCTGTTTCATTTAATACAATTTACACTGCAGACAGGTATACAGGTATATTTACAGGTGGGTTTATCAATGGATTTGTGTACATAAGAGAAAAGTGTAACAGTTTTAATAAGTAAACTTCAATCCTGAGGGGTTTGATTGAGGTAATACTGAAATCAACCACCAGATGGCACCAAAACAAAGAAAACTATGAAAAAGGCCAAATAATGCAGTATAGCATTTAGTGTGTGTGTGTGTGTGTGTGTGTGTGTGTGTGTGTGTGTGTGTGTGTGTGTGTGTGTTTCAGGTTTAGTTGCGTGTAATACAGAATGAAATCATAGGGAGAAACAGTTTTAGAGTAAAACAGTGAAATTGTTCTACTTATTAAAAAACCCACCCAACTTTGGTTTAAAGGTGCTGAAAATGTTATTTATTTATTACTTATTTTGATATTCTATATCAGTCCTGCAAGGAAAATTTGGTTCTGCAAGTGAACACACACACACACACACACACACACACACACACACACACACACACGCGCACTCGCAGCAATGAGAGCAGTTGGGGCTTAGGTGCCTTGCTCAAGGGCACTTCAGCTGTGAAGGTGGAGGAAGGGGAGGGTGCTGCTCACTCCCCCCTGCATTTCTCCTGCCGGTTCGGGAATCGAACCAGCGACCTTTCAGTTCCAATTCTGCTTCTCAATCCATTAGGCCATGGCTGCCCCCCGTATTTGGTATTTTTAATGGTGTAGGTGAAAGCAGTGGTTTATTTCCCTGCATTATAAAACAACCTGTTACATCCTGTACCCTGAATTCTAATCGAGGTGCTGCATCGTTCCTTCGATGTCTGGAATGCATCACTGTGGTGTTATTAGGCTGTTTCACTTTAATGGCTCCCCCAAATGTAGCCGTCTCTTTCCAAACAACAAAGACTCCAAATGGTGGATCTGTTACACCCCACCCCTTCCCACCCCATCCCAGGATTCATTGTGTACCATCATTAAATTTGATCTAATGTGCCACAGGTGTGAAAGTTGCCAGGCAGCGACAGGAGCGGTGTTTTGTGAGGAAAGGGATCCGCTAATGATGCAAACAGGAAATTTTCTGTAGTCCAGACCATCTGATTTGGTCCCTGTAGTCACACAATGTCACTTCCTTATAGACCTCATTCTTCATATCCCTCGGAGGATGCAGTACAAGAATTCGGATTCAGCTATAGATCTACTGTCATGATGGTACCTGCCAGATGTTCCCTGTAGACACCGCAGCTGAGGCTGAACCATTGAGCTCTGTATACAACTGAAGGCACCATGATAGATTACAAGCACGTACGACCTTGAAGTCAAGCGGTCACCATATTGGTACTTTCCAGTAACTACTAAACTAAACCTAACAAAGGTACTCATGAACACTGTGTCATCACTGAGCTCTGTATAGAACTGGAGTGCTGATTCGCT
This sequence comes from Tandanus tandanus, assembly GCA_039654325.1. NCBI lineage: Eukaryota > Metazoa > Chordata > Actinopteri > Siluriformes > Plotosidae > Tandanus > Tandanus tandanus. The sequence continues at coordinate 70,108,502 of JBCNYH010000001.1, forward strand.
GATTAAACCACCAACAATATTGAGGCCACGCTTTCGCCAAAAAAAAAAGACTGTTAAGGTGCCGATATTAGGTGTGAAAAGTCTTTACTTGTTGAGAAACATGACTAAAGAGACATGAGGCAGCACAGTGGTGCAGTGGTTAGCACGTCCACCTCACAGCAAGAAGGTCCTGGGTTCGAGTCCTGGGCTCGGTGAGGGCGTTTCTGTGTGGTGTTTGCATGTTCTCCCTGTGCTTGCATGGGTTTTTTTCTGGGCTCTCCGGTTTCCTCCCACAGTCCAAAGCCATGCACATTAGGCTGATTAACTGTTCCAAATTGCCCCTAGGTGTATGTATGAGTGTGAATAGTGTGTGTGTGTGTGTGTGTTGCCCTGTAATGGTCTGGCTAGTAAAAGGTGTGTAAAACCTCATCTGGGCATTTCTTGCCCCGACCAAAGTCAAATACCTTCCCTTCAAATGTCAGAAAACATTTTAAATTCCTGAAATAATGCATCCTGTGGTCCCTATAAACTGAAATTCAACCACAAGATGGCGCCACCAGATAAAATGTCCTTCACACATTCTTTACTGGACGTGTCCATTTTTCTATCAGTGAAATTGCAGCCAAGGATCCCTTTAACCTCCCTTTAACATAAAAAACATTCCAGAGACCTGCCCAGTACACATTTTTTTAATTAAACACATTATTCAGTTGTTTAAATTGAGTTTTTATTAAAGTACATTAATATTTTATATCTGTGCACTATGTGATTACTGTATTCCGCCACAAGGTGTCACCAAAACACAGACTAATCTATTTAAACACGGTTCAGTGAAGATGAAAGTGAGAATGAGATGTATCCTGGGTAATAATTAATACAGGGTTATAATGAAACGTAATTATATACAAATGTATAGAGCAATGGCCTGGCGAGCTGTCCAGGGTGTACTCTGCCCTCGCCCAGAGTCGGCTGAGATGGACACCAGCCTCCCCGCGACCCTAATTAGGATTAAGGGCCTAGAAAATGAATGAATGAATAAAAAGTTCACTGATGTTAAATGTATGAAATGTTAAATGCGGATGAATCATTTTGCAGTTTGATGGTATTTAATTTAAATTTGTAAATGAGGGAATTAATTAAATTCATCTTTCAAATCTTTACTTATACAATAGAAATGTTTTAAAAACTCATTAATCTCTTCACCTTTAGAGGAAAAGCACACTGTTGATTTCCAGACATGATTTGACTCCAGCTGTGAACTAGCATTTTACCAGGAACATTGAATTAATTATTCATAGAATTATTTTCACAATATTGTTTATAGTAACACATTTCCAGTTGGATTTGAGATGTTTTATTATGAAGTATCTTTTATTAACAATAATAATAATAATAATAATAATAATAATAATAATAATAATAATAATAATAATTATTATTATTATTATTATTATTATTATTACAAAGTTTTTTTCACACTGATTTTATGTCGAAATATTCTGACAAGGAGCAGGTCATAACTAGTGACCAAAGGTCCTGTCAGTTTATTATGATTATAATAATAATAATAATAATAATTATTATTATTATCATCATCATAATCATCATTATTATTATTATTATTATTATTATCATCATTATTATTATTATTATTATTATTATTATTATTATCATCATTATTTTTATTATTATTGTTGTTGTTGTTGTTGTTATTATTATTATTGATAGTGACTGAGATCGTGGACACAAACAGCCGAAATGAGTTTATTTTGGAGGGTGTCTGGGCTCAACCTTAGAGCTCAGACATCCAGGGCGAACTCGGTGGTAGAGCCGCTGCTCCTCCACATCAAAGGGAGTCAACTGAGGTGGTTCGGGCATCTGATTTGAATGCTTCCTTGTCGCCTCCCTTTAAAGGTGTTACGGGCACAACCAAAAGGGAGGAGGTCTGTCTGTTAAACCCTTTTCTGTGCATTTGAGTTTTCCCTTCTTGATCTCTCATTGTTTAATTTATTTTCATTAAAGAAACAGCCATAATGGAATTTATTGTCTTTTCAGTGTTCTCAGAAACTTATTTCTCTTTAAGAAGAACAAACCATCGACTAAACAAGAGCATTTTCTGCAAAGTGCAAGTGCAGTCAGCGCCGACGCCGGTGCACACGTGATATATATTTTTATTTATTTATCGGGCTGGCCGTGTGGGCACAAGAGCACGGACGCAACTCAAAATCGAGCTCATGGATTTACAGCATTTGCATAAGATCTCTGCGTGGAGGTCTGCTATAAATAGTATTTTATTTGTTTGTTTATTAATCTTAGCCACCACATCTGGAAACCACTGGGACGCGGTTTATGGCCTTGTACACTATGGGGCATTGATATAGATATATAAGCACAAATAGAGCATCAATAAACAGTAGAATCTCTAAAATACTACATCCTTTATGATCTGGTGGAGTTTGTGCACAGTAAGGTTACGCCTGAATAATAAATAATGCCTTTAGTGTTGAAATGGAAATTCATTAATTAATTTGTATATTTGGAACGTGTTCCACTGAATTATAATTTGTATAAATATTTGTCTAAATCATCCCACTGGCCCTTTTTCATTTTTAATGCAGTTACTTTAAATTAAAATGATAAATTATAATTCCTCCATGTAGCATATAAATGTTATAATTATATAATATAATAAAACACCATCACTACTGAACTCTATTCTCTTTATAATAATGTACACCACACACACTTTAAAAACTAGATGACATAAATGGTTATATCCGGTGGGTGTGGTTTGGTGACGCTCGGAGGGGAGGGGAAGGGAGCGCGCTTTCGGGTGACGCGCACAGGGATCGCCCCGCCCCGCCCCGCCCCGCCCCGCCCCAGTGTTATCCGTGGAGTGTTACTGCGAGCCGAAGCGGAGGAGAACCGGAGGAACTATTTCACTTCTCGCCGTGTTTACGCCGCATTTCCACTCGATTCTGCTCTGCTTCATTCACTTCCGGGTTACCAGTCGGTGGTTGTGTGGGTTCGTGTCGGTGATGTCGGAGTTATGGAACGCGGCGGGTCGCAGGGAAGAGAGGAGGCTTTGAACCGGACCGCCTGCGGTGTGTGTCCTCTCCGCGCTGCCTGACTCGATCCTCACCGCTCCACACCGACACCGACACCGATACCGACACCGACACCGATACCGACCTCTCCGGCGCGACCTTTCTCTGCCGACTCGGAACCTCGGCGCAGGGTCCCAGGGCTGTTCATGGACGGTATGGAGGCTGTTCTGGATAAGGAGTGCAGCGCTCTGGGAGGACTCTTTCAGGCCGTCGTTAATGACATGAAGGTAAAAGTTGATATTATCATTAGGGCTGATCCTGTTTACTTCATTGTGTTTGATAAGTTTGCGTATAGTAATTACTGTTAGTACTCATTCATTCAGTTCCTGAAGCGCTTAATCCTAATGAGGGTCGCGGGGAGGCTGGCGCCCATCTCCGCCGACCCTGGGCGAGGGCGGGGTCCACCCTGGACCGCTCGCCAGACCATCGCAGGGCAGAAACACGCTGACGGCGATGCAGCCTCCTCTTTACGAAAGACAGCAGTGACAACCCGCTGATAGTGGGGCTTGAACCTCTGACCTTAGGATCAGTGATCCAGCTCCCTGCCACCGAGCCACCACTGCCCCTTCTACTACTATTGCTTATTATTATTATTATTATTGTTGTTGTTATTATTATGATGATGATGTTTAGGTCAGGTTTTAACCCTTTAACACGCTCGTACATCGTTGTTATTTTTGGAGTGATTAACTAGAGATGAACGTTAGCGCTGCAGGCAAATGTCTACAAGCCTGCTTTTGCGTGTGGGGTTAAATCTGCCGTCATGCAGACACTTTTGCATGAAGCGCCGACTTCGGAGAACAAACCGTCAGAGCATTTGGGGTTAAATCTGTTCAGTGTCACGAGTATTGCATGGGGACGGTCGTATCTCCAGGTGTTCCTCCGTGTCTGATTACCTGCGGTCTAGAACGTGGTGTTTTGGTAGAAGGTGTGTTTCCTGGTGATGTGATGTCAGAGCTGAATGATGTAAATATATAAGAATTTATTATGGTTATTGGTTCACTGTATAATTAGCCAAGTGATGTTGGTAAAAATCACAGTTTGTTCTGTTAAAAACGTTCGAATAATTTACTCACTTGTTCCTAAACCTGCCGTCAGTTGGAATGCTGTTACTGACTGCTCTGGAAATTGTGACTCATGAGACTTCAGAAGTAAAGAACTTGAGTAATCAGGGAATCCATAAGCTGGGGGCTCTCTGGATTCTGTAACAGAAGTACCCTGGGTTCTGTAAATTGGAGAGGGGCACTATGTATTCTGTAGATCTGTTGGCTTCCCTGGGTTCTATTAGTCCGGGGGCTCTCTGTGTTCAGTGATGTGTCCCTGTGTTGGGGAGGGTCTTCCTGGGTTCTGTAAGTCCGGGGTCTCACTGGTTTCTGTAATTTGTGGAGTGGCTCCCTGGGATCTGTATGTCAAGGGGTTCCCTGGGTTCTGTAAGATGGCATTTCCTGTGTTCTGTAAGTCTTTGGGGAGGGGCTCCAGGTGTCCCGTAGATATGGGGGCTCCCTGAGTTCTTTAAGTCTGGGGGCTCCCCCAGTTCTTTAAGATGGAGTTTCCCTGAGTTTTGTAAAATGGAGTTTCCCTGTGTTCTGTAAGTCTGGGGGCTCCCTGATTTCTGTAATTTGGGGAGGGGCGCCCTGTGCTCTGTAGGTCCAGGGGCTTCCTGGGTTCTGTAAGTCCACGGTCTCCCTGGTCTCTGTAAGTTTGTTGGCTCCCTGGGTCCTCTAAGCCTGAGTGCTTCTGGTAATCAGGGGCTCTCGGGATTCTGTTGAGGGGACCCTTACAGAGTCCAGCAAGCCTCCTCCCTACAGAATCCCGAGAGCTCCCTGGGTTCCGGTCGTCTAGTTGTTGGGAAGGTCTCTCACAATACCTTTTCTCTTAGACTGTTGTCCCAGAAACTATCATCATTAGCGGTACTATTTTCATTTTATTAAAAAAGAAAGATAACACATTTTAAGAAATGTTCTGCCCACAGTGATGACGATAAATATAATAATGCAAAGTACAAACTTTCAAATATCACTGAACATTAATTCCTTTAAAACATTCAAAATCTATAATATAAAACAGAAATATTTCAATATAATAATAATATATACATCCGAAATAAATAGAACCGATTCAGTAAGAAGAATATGACCCAGCGCGGAGCAGAACGTGAGCAGTAGCAAAGTCAAGGAAATGTAAGTTCTGCTGATGCAGTTTGAGGAATCCAAGTACGCGATGTGATAAACCAGGGACTCCGGGGACTCAGGGACTGGAGGAAACTGGTGTTAATTAATACTGTTGGTGTGGGTACTGGAGAGTTTGGTTATGAAGCCTTTCTGTTCTGGAGTTACACAATTTTATTGTTAATATTATACTCGGCCCATTTCTCATCGTTAAAGTTATAAATTGAATACAGTGTTAATATATCAGACGGTCACTGACGGTGTAGCGACGGTACCTGGACTACATACACACTCATTACCACACACACATTATCTCGGATGGAAAAGTCCGGAACAAAGGGCCTCTCTGAACTCCTCCATTGTTACTGTTGATGGATGTTGCCCTCGTAAAAGGGGTCAACTTTCAGGGGCCCTAAAATATTTATTGGCTGTTACAGAGTGTCCAAGTCCTGCTTTCATAAAGACCAGAGGACTGATGTTGGATCAGATGTCTCGTTATGCTTTTAGCTTTGTGCTAATCTGTGCTAATTTGCTGTGGTGATGATGTGCGATCAGTGAGAATGAGTTCTGGATGCTCCGGGAGTGTGACGGGGCCAAGGTCTGGGAGTAAATTAATATTGCCACTTCGGGTCGCCGTAAATAATTAGCCTTGTAGCTAATGTTTTGATGACTAGCGCGAGTTCTGGAATTGCATTTGGTTCCATCGCGCAGCACAACCTGTAGCATGAAGAAGGCAAGGGGTTACCCGTGGAGCCTTGAGGACTCCACCGTCTCATCGAGTCGTTATTTCTGCTTCTGGTGTTGAAGTTTGAAGTTGCACAAGTCCCACATTCCTGAAGGCTGTGACTCGAGCCGGGATCAGTCCGTCATCCTGTCAGTGCAGCGCCAAAGCAAAACACGCACCACGCTTTTGTCTGAACACGGGTTGCGTGTGGAGGGTTTGTTTTTGAGCTTCATTCCCAAGCGACGCCTCGAGAGCTTAAAGAAACTTTATCTCTTTGTGAAACTTTATTCCGTCCGCGGAGTCATTGTGGAAAGCCTCAGTTCTTAGTTCTCGGTTCTCTGTTCCTGCATGCAGAGTATTAATCTGAGGAATGACCTCATACTTCAGTATTGACAACCTCCTAGTTTAATCACGTTACACATTTAACACTCAAAAAAAAATTAGCCGCCTTTGATATCCGTATCATTTTGGAGATTCTCTGACCTGGTGCTCCGAGGACGAGGGCTCATACTCAGCACTTTATTTATATTTATTTAGGATTATTTTCAGCTTGAAGTTACATTTGGTACAACATATTCTAAAGGTTTAGCATGATTCAGAGTTCTGTATGAGTTGCGTTGTTAGCCGTCAGTAGCGTAACGTCAGCTTCCTCTTTGTAAACAGCGTGAGAATTAGGGACGGTATTTCCACATCATTTTTAATTGCTTGAGGCTAAAGCGGTGCGAACACTCGTCTCTTCAGGAGTAATTATGAGTAATCCTGGTGTACATTCAGAGGGTTCACTGAACTCATTGTGTAGGCGAGGAACACCGTGAGGCAACAGCTTGGGGGGGAAAAAACACACATACTGTTCTTCTGAGAAACAAAACGCATGTTTAACGAGGGTGCTAAAACTTAATCTCAAATACTCCTTAACTTCTTATAACTCAGATGAACCCACTGCAGGATTTTAAAGGTATAACTGGAAGCACTCTGGGAGTGCAAATCTAGGTCCACAGCACCCCCTACTGGTCCAGCTCTGTTACCACACTTCCAAACAGTCGCGTGATGTTAAAGAATCTTTAAAAAATTCTTGGAGCCAGAAGTTGATCTGGATCTTCTCCAAAATCTAAAGGAGTGTTACTCAGGCTGAGCTCCACCCCTCCAAGCAAATCATCCACCATAATCCCATCATAACATTTTGCCATCACCTGAGTGTACTCCGCCCCCAAGCATATCCTTCAAAGTTTTTCATTTAGTGCGAATCCTGTAAACTGTGATTAGTAACAGTAAACTATTCCGCCATTTTGGTTTTCCGAAAAGAAGACAATGCAGACACTTGTGCTTTAACGTACGGATTTCCAGTTGAATTTAATGTAAATCTTTAAACGTAAAACTTTTCTGTATTCTTTTTATTTCCATTTTTCCCACCCGAGAAGTATCGTCTCGATATCACACGTGACCACCACAGGTGACCCCGCCACCCCCACCCCCCACACGACACGCGATGCTGCCACCCGCATCTTTACGTACTGCTGCACATGCGCATTCAGGGGGTGTTTTGAAGTTTACTTTAGACGACAGAGCTGATTGGCCATGTAAATGCTAAGCCAATATAGTGGCCAAGCTACTATAGACTCCTGGTTGCGGATCACTGTGATTTCCAGGTTGGTGGTCACGCACTTTGTCGTTCCGCTACTCAGAAGCCCAAACTTTCCCGTATTCCTACGCAAACACCAGGTGGCTTCAGTTAAACAGACACATTTGATTGCCAATGGACCTCCTTTTATAAACCAACCTTTCTCTTGCCACAGTGTTCCGTGGTGTTTATGGCTGAGGTGGACGTCAGTAGTGATGTGTGATTGGCTGGTGATTACAGTGAGAGTTAAGCGCAGTGTGTGTGTGGTATCTGACCGCTCGGGTTGTTTGTGTTTCCACAGAGCAGTTACCCCGTCTGGGACGACTTCATCAGTAAAGCAGGAAAACTGCAGTCTCAGCTGAGGTAAGAGCATCTTCCAACATCGTCATCATCATCATCAACACCCCCCACCCCACCCATCTGTTTCTGAATCAGTCAGCAGGGATTTCTTGACGTCTGGAAATAAAGTATAAAGTATAAAGTCCCCTATTTCTTGGAAGAGTAGGGAATATTTTGGGAAGATTGTATGGATTTTAGTTCTCGAAGCAATACGAGCTGAAGAACTCCCATGTTTATACGTTCCTTCATGTTTCTTAAACGCTTCCGCAATGGAAACAGTTTATAAATCTGTCTGAAATTTTGTTTCCCGAAGTAAATCCCAGGGAACTGGGAACTCCTAACAGCTCCAAGTCGAGAACGGGTTGAGGTTCCTGCTGGAATTTGATGTTCATTTTTGGTTAAACCTCCTTCAGTGCCATGCGACGGCGTTAATTGTTATTTAACCCGAGCGTAGCGGTGAAAACTGTTCCAGAAGGATGTGGTGAAGAGATTTAATTCACTTCATCCTGATTGCTCTCTGCTCTAATTATCCGTAGGCGGTTTTACGCCGTATCCCAAATCCATCATGCTAACATCAATCCTCTCGAGCATCCACATTAATAATGATCCACTGCGCACCGGTCGGCGTTACACCCTCTCCCGGTCGTATCCCAGGTGTATAGAGTATGTCCGGGCTCTGTTTCCTCCGAGCGCAGAGTCGCGTGATGTCCCTCTCGTTTGTACAAGGAGGTGAATATCCACACGGTCTGTTTTTCTGGATAAACATCGCTGTTTGATTAGCGTGTGTCATGACCTGAAAATTAAATTCCCGCTAAACTCTGTCCTCAAACAACACCGAGTCCACACGTACAAACAGCTACGACCGTTCTTTATTATTAAAGAACAAAAGCTGGATTTTTATCTCTGTATCGTTACATTAATATTGTTATTGTAAAGATACTGAAGGTTATAGAGCAGCTCTGTGATTGAGCTGTTACTATAGATACCGTATCATATCATTTCAGATAAACTTCTGGTGTCATACATCATTGAACTGTGTGAGTGTGAACTCGGAGTATCGCCACATCACCAGTATGCAGTATCCCAGTTGTTGGTGTTGCTGCTATTTTTGGTGTTGGTGTCGCTGCTGATGTTGGTGTTACTGCTGTTGTTGGCACTAATGTTGATGTTGTTACCGGTGTTGTTGCTCGTTAGTGGTTTTCGTGTCCTTGTTGATGTTGGTATTGTTAGTGGTTTTAATATGGGTGGTGTTACTGGTGTTGTTGCTTGTTTTTTTTACTGGTGACACTGTAGTTGTTAGTGGTGTTGGTGGTGTTACTGGTTTTAGTGCCAAGGTTGATGTTGGTGTTGTTCCTAGTTTAATTACTGGTGTTGTTTCTGGTGTTGTTGCGTGTTGGCGGTGTTCGGTGGTGGTACTGGTGTTAGTTTCGTCGCTGATGGTGTTACTGGTTTTATTGGGGTGTCGTGGCTGATGTTGGTATCGGTATTGGTTTTACTATGGGTCTTGTTACTGGATTAATTATGGGTGTTTTTGCTGGTGCTGTTGCTTGTTGCAGGTGTTGGTGGTGTTATTGGTGTTAGTTTTGTCGCTGATGTTGGTTTTACTGGTTTTATTACGGGTGTTGTGCCTGATGTTGGCGTTGTTATTGGTTTACTTTGGGTGTTTTATTACAGGTGCTTTAGCTGGTGTTGTCGGTTGTTTTTTCACAGGTGATGCTGGAGTTTTTAGTGGTGTTGGTGGTGTTAATGGTGTTAGTGTCTTTGCCGATGTTGGTGTTGTAACTGGTTTATTATGGGTGTTTTTGCTGGTGTAGACACAGATGTTGTTCCTGGTGTTGCTTCCCGTGTTGTTGCCGGTGTAGTAGGCGGTGTTGTTGCTAGTGTAGACACAGGTGTTGTTGTTTGTGTGATGACGGTGTTGAGTTTGAGTGCTGTGTAATTTGTTCCCGTCCCGGCGCTTCACCTCATGGTTGCGGCTCGTGTGAGTGTATCTGGGGTGAAATTAATATCTACTCTGGGTTTTTTCTCCCGTGTGATCTGACCTGCTTCATATTTTTTTGGTAAAAACCTGAAATATGATCCAGGCTGAGTTTCTACTCTCAGTGGTTTTTTTTCTGTGCTTTTCTTTTTTTAACCACCGGTTCGATCCTGAGCGCGAAGCGCGGGCCGCGATTCTGAGCCTTTAACCTCAAACCAAATGAACATGTGCTGATAATCAAGCTTTCTCTGGTTATATATATTTATATCTGACTCGAACCCGTACAGTGATTTCTCCTCCTCCTCCTTTTATCTGGTACTTTTTATAAACTTAAATAGAAATGATTTCAGTTGTTAGATTTCACTATAAAACAACTCAAATCCTACTTTTAACTGAGTGTGTGTGTGTGTGTGTGTGTGTGTGTGTGTGTGTGTGTGTGTGTGTGTGTGTGTGTGCGTGTGTGCTCACTGAGCGAGGGTTAGATTATTATATAATTATTATATCATTAATATATAGTACTTGGGAACGGTGCGATCTGATTGGAGGACATTATAATAGATGTTATCCTGAGTGGATAATGCCTGAATCGAACTGACGGATGGTCCCAGTTCATCAGGGTGTGTTGGGTTATCTTGTGCTATTTTATGCAATAATTATGGTGTGTTGCTTTCTATTCTGGGTATGTTACGTCATGACGTGTAACTTTGTTGTTACATCGCATTATTCTATGGATATATGATGTTGTTTATGACATTACGGTACATCATGTGCTATGTTACAGTACATGATGACGTGAGGGTGTTTGATGTTATAGTGTTGTATATCATATTAAGGTTTGTTGTATAACGTCAGGGACTTACATGATGTTGTGGTACTTCAGTCTTCAGGCTCATCATGTGACTGTATGCAGGTCCACACGCAGAGCATAAGCGCGCGTCTTTTTAAACTCACTGAAAGTTTTAGTATATACTGCACAGAAACAAAAAGGAAAAACAAACTGAAATTAGGTTTTTATGGTTCATTTTTTTTATAAAGTGTAGCAGTGATGTCACCGCCTGCTCCACTACAGCGGTCGTGTGCTCTGCATTACCGCGTCCTATAAAACTCAGTCACAGTGCTTTTAACGTGTACCTAATTATGACAAATGCAATCTGAGCCATATTGTGTAGCTTTCTTTATCTTTTTTGGGACAGAATGTCGTTGATTTTCTCAGATTTCAGAATCAGTGACCGTCACAAACCACGTGTTTATTTCCGCTGTTTTAATTCCATCATTATTCACTCAGTATAATAAGCAATTACAGAATGAGGCGAGGTGTGATATAGAGAACTATTCACTCGAGGGGTTATAATGGATAAGGTGGACAGTCCTGGTACTACGTTGTGTGTTCCAGAGGTTCGATAACTCGTTCAACTTAATCCGATGGCATTGATGCAATAATTCAGTTATACCATGGCGACGATGCAGTACCAAGAATTCTTTGATGGCTTTCCACCAGTCAGAAACGAGAAAACCTTTTAAATGAATAAGCGACTATAGGTGATAGAGAGAGTTATTCGATCTTGGAGGGTGTTATGTACCTCGACCTTCGACCTCGGTGAGTAACAACACCTCCGGCAAATAATTCTCCATATCACACTTCACCTCATTCAATAATTATCGATTATATTATAGTATTATCCACCTCACGAACTGGGAAAAATACTGGAATCAATTAAAAATGTCAAAATAATCCCTGTTTTAATTTTAAAATAAAATTTGTTTTAGTTTGCTTTGCTTCAGTTTACAAGTAGTATGTACTAAAACAGTTATTCACCTCAGGCTGGGTGGATATTCCCATCTCTGGAACTTTTCGACTATATCCACCTCGTTTTCAGTATAACTGAATAACTGTTGATTATATACACACACACACACACACACACACACACACACACACACACACACACACACACACACACACACACACACACACACCCCAGGACTCATCTATTTCTTTTGTAGGTGTGTGATGATGTCATCATTTCATTTCATTACTGTAAACATATAAAGATCCGTACTTTTAAATGGTAGCCGTATTGAACCGTGTTGTAACTCTGTTGAGAGGGATGATGGGAAATGGCACTGAAGAGCGCCGGTATAACGCAGTGGTGTAACTGATGATCAGGACACAAAGTCCTTCAGTTTAAACTCACGCAGCCGTGGGATTTCTCACCTGAAAGGAAACTGGAACTTTCTTTAGTATCACATGATTGTGTGTGTGTGTGTGTGTGTGTGTGTGTGTGTGTGTGGAGAAACACCTAACGTCCCAAGGATAACTTGACGTGCTGTATGTTTACTTTCCTTGGCGATGAGCTCAATGGCGGAAAGTTTCGTTCAGAGCCAAATAAAGAAAAAGGGAAGTAGATATTGAGTCGCGTGTGCGTAGAGAGGAGGAGAAAGAACGGAGGGAGGAGAACCAGCTGGATTTGGCCTCAGGGTTTGTTTATTTTGGCCTATGAGAAACTTTATAGTTCTCTGCACGCTTTCTTTCTTTCTTGCACTCCTCTTTTTCTTCTCTCACTCACTTTGTCTCTCTCTCTCTGTCTCTGTCTCTCTCTCTCTGTCCCTCTCTCTTCCTCTCTCTCTCTGTCCCTCTCTCTCTCCCCCCACTCTGTCTCTCTGTCTCTCTCTCTCTGTCCCTCTCTCTCCCACTCTCTCTCTCTTTCCCTCTCACTCTCTCTCTGTCTCTCTGTCTCTCTCTCTCTCTGTCCCTCTCTCTCTTTCCCTCTTGCTCTCTCTCTGTCCCTCTCTCTCCCCCACTCTCTCTCTCTCTCTCCCACTCTCTCTCTCTCTCTCTCTCTCTCTTTCTCTCTCTCCCCCTCTGTCTCTCTCTCTCTCCCCAGCGAGACTTTTTGTTGCTGAACCTGTGTATGCCTGTCTTTCTCTCTGTCGTCCTCTC
>JBCNYH010000001.1:70133637-70146027 GCA_039654325.1 Tandanus tandanus
ACTGGGGTCCCCCCTGGAGCCAGGCCTGGGGGAGGGGCTCGAAGGCGAGCGCCTGGTGGTCGGGCTTCTGCCCATGGCTCGGCTGGGCCCAACCCGAAGAGGAGACATGGGTCCTCCCTCCCATGGACCCACCACCTGTGGGAGAGGCAATAGGGGTCGGGTGCAATGTGAGCCGGGTGGCAGCCGAAGGCTATTCGGCTCTATTCTCTATTCTGCCGGACCGATCCTCGGCTACTGACTCTGGCTTTTGGGACATGGAATGTCACCTCTCGGGCGGGGAAGGAGCCTGAGCTGGTGCGTGAGGTTGAGAGATACCGACTAGATATAGTTGGGCTCACCTCAGCACATAGCTTGCGCCTTGAAACAACCCTTCTTGAGAGGGGCTGGACCCTGTATACAAATTTTTTAAAATTAAAAAATATATATGTTTTTTACCATAAAACACCTGGAGAACTAGCTGGTTAGCATGGAGCTAGCTGGTTAGTACGGGGCTAGCTGGTTAGATGAAGGCCTGTAGTCCAGTAGTATTTCAGTTGTCCAATAAAATTACGACAGGTGGAAAAAAATTGTTGCATTCTTTAAAAACTAGTCCTTATTGTGAAATGATTTAATTCCTCATTTTGTTGCATTTTCTGAAGAGCTGGTTAGCACTGAGCTAGCTGGTTAGCATGGAGCTAGCGGGGTAGCTGAAGGCCTGTAGTCATTTGGTGGGGAAAAATTGTGTAATCATTAAAAAATATATAAGAAATACATTCTTACTATCAAATTCTTCAATTCTCTATTTTCTTTCTTTTCGTGGGTTTAGTCTAGACTGAAAAAACGGTGTTAGCGTTTCGGGTTGCTAGTGGAAATAGCAGAAGATAGTGTTAGATGCTTCGTTTTCATGGAATCGTTCTCAGATAAACGGCTACAAAAAGGCCAGCTAGTGTTAGCCTTAGTGTGGAATGAGTCAGGACCATTTCCAAATCATTTCATGGGATGAAAATGGCTCAAGCGCCATCTAATGGTTCAAATCATTCTAAACTGTGTACTGCTGTAGAGCCAGTCGTTTGGTACTTCTCTACTTCACAAAGCTTTTATCATTTATTTTATTAGGTAAGCATGCTAACACCCTTTATTCTGGGGGACCACATCTCCCCCCCCCCCCTTGCCCTTGAGTGTGAGTCTTCTTGTTTTCTAATATATAAATAGACGCAAATGAAATTGTACTTAAAGAGATACAGGCAGCTCCTGAAATTATCATTCTGGTAAAATAGTGTAACACAGTCCGACCCAACCCAACCTGACTCCACCCGTAACCCTGGATCAGCACCTATCTGGGTGGGCGGCAGTTGAGCGGCGCTCCAGCTGCTGTGCAACACGCTGTGGTCTGAACAAGATGCTAATTAAAGAGCTGATATGTGGGCCAAGGCACGATACAGCCCTTGCTGTGTCATCTCGCCAACGCCAACTTCATCACTCACATCAAGTGTGTGTGTGTGTGTGTGTGTGTGTGCAAGCTGTAGTGTGTTTCTGTGTGTATGTGTGCATGTGCGTGTGTATGCAAGCTGTACTGTGTTTCTGTGTGTGTGTGTGTGTGTGAGCTGTAGTGTGTATCAGTTAAATTAGCATTGAGGTCAGCGTTACGTTGCGGTTAGCTGAAAGCCAACTAGCATGAATATTTTTGCCACATAAATCGAAGGCCCAGCTGCAGCAGCTTCGTTCTTTAATTTCAGACACTGAGGTTAGTGTCTGCGGTGCAGTGAGACAGGACGCAGCAATACGTTTAGGACTTTTTTAGAGAGGTAGATGGATGAATAGAAACATGCAGAGAAGAGAGAATCACAGAGATGAGACGAAGGGACAAGAGACAGGAAGCCAGCTGGAAAGACAGAGAGAAAATATCCAAGTAGACATTCAGCTGGAAGACAGCTAGAGAAACGGATAGACAGCCATCATACATAGACAGACAGCTGAGAGACAGAGCAAGACGCATCACACAGTGACAGACAGCTGAGAGACAGACAGAGAGATGTCACACAGTGACAGACAGCTGAGAGACAGACAGAGAGATGTCACACAGTGACAGACAGTGGAGAGACAGACAGAAAGACGACAGACAGCTGAGAGACAGACAGAGAGATGTCACGCATTGACAGACACCTGGGAGACAGACAGAGAGATGTCACACATAGACAGACAGCTGGGAGACAGACAGAGAGAGACATCACACATTGACAGACAGTGGAGAGACAGACAGAAAGACGACAGACAGCTGAGAGACAGACAGAGACGTCATGCATTGACACACAGCTGGGAGACTGACAGAGATATGTCACATGTTCAGGCAGCTGAGAGACAGACAGACAGACAGACAGACAGACAGACATTTCAAATAGACTGAATGGCATGAATGGGTGAACAGATGTGCAGTCAATGCTCCCAGAATAAAATAAGCGGTGTATGATGACGGAGGTCAGTGAGTCGAGCGGCTCCACGCCCACATCCTGAACCCTAAAATTACACCTCATTACACCAGCTGCCTTTCTGAAATCCGCAGCACGCGGCTCTCTCTGACCTGCGAGGATAACATGACAGCCTTCAGGCTAAAACCCAGTTTGTCCCGAGTCTGTTTCTTCTAGCGTTGTAGTCCCCTCTCACTCGGAGGTGTTCTTAAGTGATCAGTGGGCTTTTCCCACCGTGCTGTTCGTTAGAACTGCGTTTCGATATCCTGAAAGCCACTTAGACATGTACACCTGGTCACGATGACATGAAGAATGATGTGACTGTAACCTCCATGTTGGCTTGTAGAGCCACGAGGGTTCTGTTGAACCCTCCAGAGTTTCTGCACAGCTGTACCCGTGAGGCGGTAATCAGTACACTCCTGCGTCTCTGCCTCTAATTAGCCACCTAATAGCTGCTCTACTGAAGTCCCGAGTCGTTATCTCAAGATCTTTGGTTTCTGGGAAATGGGGAACATCTGTGCAGCTCAACTCAACGGTCCAAACTCCGAGACCACGACCGAGAACTCGTTAGATTTCAACACGCTAAACTTATTTCTCTGAAGAATCTCGTACTTCCCGAAGCTCAGACGTCTGAACCCTACAAGCGATCGGGCTGGAAGGCTCTCACACATCTCTGAAGGGTCACCTCTCCCTCCGCCGTGTAATGAGGCATGCAGAGGAAGTGCTTTGATAAGGCGTACAATGTTTTTTCTGTCCTTGAGATAGTGTCGTTTAGGCTGTAAGTCCTACACCATTGGCTTTTAATGATTCTGCTTTGGCTGGGTGGCGTTTTTTAGGTCTTTTTATCATTCTCAAGGTCGTCGTTTCAGAAAGAACACAGTCACGGTGATGTAAACAAACACGAGAAGAGAGGAATCTAATCTTTCTGTCTAGAAAAGAAAAAAAGAAAAGTTTGTATTTTATAGGTCCTAGTATTTAATATAAATAAACACATTTCTCACATTATTATTCTTATAATTATAATTAAAGTTTTTAGTTATCGTTATTAGAATTTATAGAGAATAGTCTTAAAGCTTATATCTAAGGTTGGTTGGCTTATTGCAGGTGAAATTTGTGTTTTTGTATATAAGGTTTGGGGAGAAATTTTTGGCTGTTTTCTTCAATAGCTTCTAACGGGAAACAACATGTTTGTAGATATTTGCTTAACATTTGTTTACAAAATGCGATGGATACAGTATCCTAATTCTTACGTCCGGAGCCTGGATTTACTCCGTAACCAACTGACATGATGATTCAGTTGATCTGCGTTCCATATCGAAAACCTTGCAGAGTCCAGAGTTCCCCAGCACTTTTTTCCAAAAGCTCAAGCTTCAATACTAAAAGTCTCTTCCGACTCCACCGACTCCACCTCCTCCTCATCGTTATCATGTGGTGTTCAGCAGGTGAACACACTTAGCACAATGACCTAGAGAGTAGTACACACCTGTATTCTGAATAGCCCAGCACTGACCCCTGAGGGATCCCGAAAAGAACAGCATCTGTAAGAACTCCTGTAGAAAAGTGGATTAGAGAGATTGTTCATGAACACAAAAATATCTCAACAGTGTGAAATGTAAAGGTAGAATTATTTCATTGGTAGTGCTCATGTTAAACAGGAAGGAAGTTCATCACAAAATTACATGTTACAGATGCAATAGTAACAATAACTATCTCATTACACTGAATGTTTTCAAATTACATTTAAAGTTTAATAACAAATAAAAGAATGAGGCAGTTTTTGACATTAGTTGGTGTAAAACATCCTAATTTTCCTATTTGTTGGAATTCCCAGGTGGGAGGTTTATGATTCTTCCATGTGGTCAGATTTTCCTTTTGTCTTGCATGCGCATTATCTGCATGTGTAGGATCTGGTCCGGATTTACCGGCTGTCAGCAGATTCCTAACATACTTGCTGCCTAGTCAGTGTGCATCCCTGATGACCTCAGCATGCGTGCTGACCCAAGCATTTCCTTATGGTGGGTTTGGACCCTGAAAAAACAAGGAGGAATGGTGAGGACAGCTAGACATTCATGGTTATTAATAGTTATGGAGGGAGGGAGGGATGGATCGGGGCTTCCACTTACCCAATCATTGGTGGAGTTGATTATTCTGATGAATATTTCAGTTTTAGCTGATGGTTCATAAAATCTGATGATTTAAACATGCTTGGGGTATGTCTTTATATTGGTTCACGTCTCCTGTTCTGCTCAGTCGGATTCTTGTCCACTGCATTCCTGCCAACTGTGAAGAGACAAGCTGCTGTCACTTCACTCACCACCCACGCCTGAACCCAATCAATGACGTAATTACCAGTGAAGTTAAAAAAACAGCGTGTCCTGATTAAACGAAGGCCACTCTTCTGGTTCTTTTATCCGGTATCAGGATTTAATCCAATCAGTCAGTCTTACATTGACAACCAAATCCCTGTGAACTGTGAACTCAGGCTTCATCCGAGCACCAAATACTTTCCAAAAAATTTGATGGGAGGGGCTTTGGCTCGGCATTTCTTCCCACCGAGTGGATACCGTACTATATGCATCCCAGAGAAAGTGAACAAAGATCCTATGGAGTTATTCTTGGTATGCATTCCTTCTCGTGCATTCTGGGACTGAAATATCAGCTCCATATTCATGATGTTATGAAAGGTCAGAGAAGATCTTCACACTGGGCCGTTATTCATTTCCAATGAAAGTGCTTGTTATCTTGAATTACAGCAATTGTCTTTGTGTTTGAGCTGAAACTGGTTAACAGAAGTACGTCCAATTGACTGCCCGCTTTCCTCCCTCTTATTAAGGGTACATTATGCTGGCATTGGCGTTCAGTGGCCACAGTTTTGCCATGTGTGTTTTTACATCCTTCTCAGATTGCCCTACAGCATAAACTTGCACCACCATTCACCTCCAGCTCTTTGTTTTGCAAAGCAGAGCTTATGTGAAGCAAGCAGAACAGAAGATTAGGGGTTAGAACTGGTGGCCTCGTGGGTGTTTTTTCCAGGATTTGTTGGTATTTCCATCAAGATTGTTGTGTTTACTGGTTTTGCACTTGACTAATTACTAGCTGGGTTGTTTTGTCCATGGTGTAGACCTTCATTTGTCTTCTGACAGGCGCATTTTGAGGTAAGGAGGTGATGGTATTCACGATAATGCTGGGTATTTTAGTAACTAGCGGCCCTGTGATTTGCACCAGGACCTATTGTAAGCATTCGCATCAAAGTGGACGAAGGCGTGGATGATCGTAGACTGAGAGGAGAAAGAAAGAGAACGAGACAGAAAAGGGGTGTGGTGCCATGCTAATGACAGAATCGTCCAAGTCAGGACTATTTATAGCAGGCAGACTCGACAAGACCGGGCATTCTGGGAGGGACACGGCAACTGGAGGTTACATTTAACTTCGGGGTCGCAGATTTCAGATTTGAGCACAAAAGTAGTTTTTAAATTAGGATCTAGTCGGGTAAAGATGGAGGGAGGCAGGGTGGCGTAGTTTTTAGCACGTCTGCCTCACAGGAAGAAGGTCCTGGGTTTGTGTGTGGAGTTTGCATGTCCTCACCATGCTTGCATGTGTTTCATTTAGGTATTCTGCTTTCCTCCTACAGGACAAAGACATGCACATTAGGATAATTGGCTGTTTTAAGTTGCCCCTAGGTGTGAGTGCGAATGTGTGTGTTGGCCCTGCAATGGACTGGCTGTTTAGGATATACCCTGCCTTTGTTCTGTGTCAGCTGAGATAGGCTCCAGTATTGCCTCGACCCAATTCGGATTAAGTGGTTTAACAAATGAGTGAGTGATTATGAGGATGGAGATGAGCAGCCAGCGATGTCTGACAGATCTAAGAGTTACTTAACACTTTCCCTCCCAACAGCAAAGCACATCTCTTCGCCTCTCTGGAATCCGGCCATTGCGTGTTTTTGGTACCCCGCCACTTTTAGCAGTTAGACTGTAGAATGTGAGGTTTGCTTCCCAAGAGACCCTAAAAGAGCTTGAACAGAGTGAGGGCAAGGTTCATTTCGTGTTCAGACTATATAACTTTTTTTTAATTGTCTCCACGGAAACAAGCAAGCCTGTCTTCCTGCCGGTGTCACGACTTCGGTGCCATCACACATCACAAGCAGCACATTGGTTGACCACAGAGTCCGGCGTTTGTTTGATTTCTGTCCAAGAGGAAACAGAAGCGTGGTTCACTGACTTGGTGTAGTCGTCTGACATTCTTGATATCCGAGACGTTTTGGTGTGTTGTGTCTGCTTAGAGAGGAAAACCTTTTGACGTGGGGACAGAATTACACCGTGTCAAATTTCGTGATGGAAAAGAACAAAGCGGAGATTATCACTTTATGAATGGGTTGTTTTCTTAACAGCAGTGCTGACTGCCAGTTGTTCAGAGATTGCTCTGATGCTTCACAAGATTTTCTGCCATGGCTGAAGGTCTCGTTTCCCAAAGGGCTGTTCCTTCTCCAGAGTTGCCTGGAATGCTTGTAACCTTAATTTAGTCTCAGACGGGTGTGAAAAGTCAACAAGCCGTAAAACCATCTGTTTTATAGTCCCTAGTTTTGTCTAGGCCTGCTTCCTACAGGACCTTATTTATAAAAAAAAAAAAAAAAAAAAAAAAAAAAGGATAGAAGAACAACATCTGCCTGTCAGGAGGTAAACAAAAAACCAAACCCCACCGAGAAAGCCCCAACTTTCACTGCCTGGCTCTGGGGTGGGTTACAGCTGCTGACATTTTGACTTAATTTCCATTTTTAAAAATCAGAAAGCTTCTTTATGACCTCGGGGCTCAACTGTAGCCTCATTGTCGCTTGTTGTAGCTGAAAATGTTTCTTGTTGCTCATTTTAAGACGTCTAATTCATACAATCTTTACACAGACAACCTAGTCATAATTCCATAACCAGGGTGGAGACGCGAGAACCCGAGGCTTTTAATGTTAGAATGGTGCTCTTTATGGCTGCCCGGGTTCGACCTCCCTACGTGAACAAGAGGTAGACTGTCTCACTGATGGTTCAGAGCAGCATGTTGGTTTAACGGAATAAAAAATGACGCTGAACAATTGGGGTAGGAATAAAAACGCTGAAGTGAAGTTTTCCCCTCAGACTGGAGTTTCTTTCAGACGGGAACTGAATGGTGAATGACGGGAGGGGTCCAGACGGGAGGGGTGAATGAATGGGGTACGCAACTGCTTCTTATTACTGGTATTTATTTTTCCTGGACTGTATGGTTTAAAAACCACAAATAAAGAAGTTCATTTAGTTCTGTTGAGAAGAAAGAAAGATTTTATCATTCATAAAGAAATTTCACACCGATTAAGTGTATTTTTATATCATAAGTAAGCCTGTTGGGCTTTTTACACCTGAGCCTGGTGGCTCATCAGAGCCGGAGCTTATCCTGGTGTCTATAGAGTTAAGCAACTAGGAGTTCTGCTGCTGCATGGGGTGCCAGTGCATTGCTAGGATCATCGCAGGTTACCCTCCCTGTATTTTTACTGGTGCCCATTTATACTGCTGGGTGGACAGAAACACACTCGTGGGTAAGATCTTGCCCAGGGGTTTTAGCACGGTGAGGGGCTAACAGGGATTCATTACCCCTTAATCATGAACCCATGATCCTAAACACTACACCACCAGCCCCACATTTTAATATCGTATATTTGAGAATTTACCCAACTGTGTAACATTATAATGGTGGTGTAGGGGTTAGCATGTCCGCCTCACTACAAGACGGTTCTGGGTTCAAGTTCCGGACTTGGCAAGGGTGTTTTTGTGTGGAGTTTGTGTTTTTCTGTGTTTGTGTGGGTTTCCTCTGGGTAATCTGGTGTCACCCCACAGACCAAATACATTCACATTAGGCTAATTGGCTGCTCCAATTTGCCCCTAGGTGTGAGTGTGAATGGTTGTGTGAGTGTTGGCCCTGCAATGGACTGGCCACTTGTTCAGGGTGTAGCCTGCCTTCGCCCAGTTTTGGCTGAGATAGGCTCCAGTCTCCCACGACCCTAATAGGATTAAGTGGCTTGGCACATGAATGAATGTATTTCTTGAATGCAAAAATGTCCGTAAAAACAAACAAATCACCAAACTTTAAGTAAATAACTCAAGAACTAGCATAGCGAATTAGCCACAGCCCCTAGCGTCTCATTATATAAACTAAGCTAATTACAACCATGGGTGCGTATCCCAGTCGCGTAGTATAATCTTGTTTACGAAATTGTTTCTGTTTTCATTTTACAAAGTGTCCCATGATCCTGTGCACTTCCTCACATCCAGCAGACTCTACAGTGTGGAGAAAAGTTCCACTGAAAAACACAAGTGTAATGGAGTGAAGAGACGAAAATATCTTGTTGAGTCTCTGGCAGTTTGAAGTCCAGGTGTGTTCATTTTGGAATTCCTTTAATCCGTACAGTTTCGAACCATGAGTCGGTGTGTGGTCGAACCTTTGTCACTATCCAAACACTACCTCCATCGATGTCGACTGTAGATATCAAGGCATCAAATGGTTTCTGTTTCTTTCTCGTGATATCTGAACCTGTTCAAGATAACGCTCATCACCATGACGACAAATACACTGTATCATATAACCAAATATGAGCTTGTGAAATGCAAATCACGCCTCACACGCTTGCCTTTTCCTTTTTTGTGAAAAGAGTGGAGTGAGTGTAGAAGGAGGAGGAGGAGGTGGAGGAGGTGAAAGGGACTGTCGTTTGTTCTTGTAAATGAATGCAAATTACTTTTTGGGTTGTTTCCCAGTTCGGCTAAAAATAACCCCGGACTCGTTTGGCTTCAGCATGTCCAATTCAGGAAATCCAGGCTGGAAGAGATGGCGTGCGGCACCGAGTAACGCTACTGAGTTCACAGTTAATGTTTAGCTTCGGGATGGAAAAACAGTCCTGAGAAGATTCTAAACAGCCGAGTGTCCTCCAGTGCCTGGTGGAAAGAGTTAGCCAAGGGGTCGAGGCGTCCGAGGCTGGGGGGGTGAATACACTCCAAAATGAGCCTCTCTGTCTTGCTCGTATTTCTTTTCTCTGTCGTTACAAAAGCAGTTTGTCACATTTTGGCCGAGATTAAAAGTCGCCTCCAGCAGTGATGCGTATTCATTCCCGCTGAGAGCTTTCAGACTGGCCGAAGGAGCACAAAGGAAGCGTTCGTCAATGTCAAGCGCCTCTGTCTGAGAGCGTCTCGTTTCATTCACCCGCGGCTGTCTGAACCTTAACCTCGCTGGCATCGCTGGGATTATACTCGGCATTGACCGTTGTGTAGGAATGTTGGATCGATACCAAACACCAGCTCGCCATCGCTCTCACACATCACTTTACTATTCATCACAACACTGCTACAACCCTGTTTAAACCTGGAACCTTCCCAGCTGTAGAACCTAAGAGTGGAAATGCGAGTGTACACTCGCTCATTGAAGCTGTAAATCATTGTCGTCCAAAGTCCCGACATGAATTAATAAGTTGTGATTATACATAAATCAACGCACTAAACTCCTGACATCGAAACTCTGAATGGATGTGTTGTTTTTTATAAGCCCTGAGAAATAAGGCGTTGTTATAAAACGCAACATGATTCTTCTTGTCGCAGGTAATAATTAACCTCTCATGCAAAAACAAATAAAGAGCCGAAACGAAACCCATTTAATCATAAAACCTCATTTACAGCAGCCGTAAACCACAATAACACTGAGTCACAGCCACTGTACAGGGGTGCCATTACTTTTTACTGTGGCTGCTGAAGGACACTGGGATATCAGGTGATACGCGAGACTGTCCCAGGATGGACGGTTATAGTGAATCGCATCCCTGACGAACATGTGAGTTAAATTGTTCGAGCGCAAGTTGTTAGCTCGCAGGTCGATGAGGTCATAGTTATGTGTCTCTCACCGAGTTCCAACATTAGCGGTGAAGTGTGAGATCGGTCCTTCAGCCTCCTCTTGCCTCTGTGTGACGCTGTGACTGAACGCTAACATCTGGCTGTGAAAATTTAGCATTTTAGCATTCTGACAGGAACTGCAACTTTCCCAGGCACCGTTAATGCTAACTATGTAGCTTCGCTAGTGATATGCTAATTTATTTACACCACACGAAGTAACGTGATGTTCCACATTCAGTATTTTCATCTTGTTCGCATTGATCATGTGACTTTATTTCATTAATTCTAGCTTCCCAGTAGGGCTGAGCGACATATCAACAAATTTTCATTATCGCGATTGAATACCATTAGTATCACAATATTAACTATATCAACTATCTGTATAATGTAGCATAATATGTGAGCTCAGGTGTGAAGAACAGCGAGTTAGCGATTAGCGCCCCCGGTATCTGTATACTCACAAAGTCTGCATGTCCTGTCATGTTCTTTTCTCTCTAAAAAAATATTGTAATATCATCATAGATTTTCATGATAAATATCGTTATCATAAACAGTTTTTAGCTCATGTGCCCAGCCTTTCTGCCCAGTTTGAAAGAAAAGCTAGCCTGTTGTGTTGAGATATAAAGTTAGAAAGTCAATTAAAAAGATGGACCTAAATCTTATCCCTGAGGAATACCTCTCTTTCAATATTGGTATTGTTTTGGTATGTTTATATCGTTTACGATGATGTGGCTGATTACGGCTAAGCAGTTGTAGCCATGAGTAGCCCTAGCCTCTGTAATATATAGATGTAAATGTATTATTAGCAGGAAAGCTATATTGTGTTGTAAATGTACCGCGATCCTGATGTCGATTTGTAGATGTTGACATCATTTCCTGTATGATTATAACTCTGAGACACGGCGTTGATGTACATTTGGAGATATTTTACTCATTCCGATTCTTGATGGTTGTTGAGTTTGTCGTTTGTCACAGTGAGGTTTAATCACATCCCGGGTAAATCAGCTCTTATTTTTATTCCTTCCTTCCCAGGAGGCACCAGAGACATCGGCTCTGCCCTGACCAGGATGTGTATGAGGCACAGGAGTATCGAGGCCAAGCTGAAGCAGTTCTCCACGTAAATATTTACTTCTTTATTTACACCCTCTGGTTTTTTGTTTGTTTTTAATTAGAGGAACATAAGACACAGAGTCCATCACTTCCACGAGCAGTATGGATGGCAAGGGCCCTACACTGTTCCACTCTTCACTGCTCTTTGCTCTAATTTCGGGGGTGCTGGAAGGCGTGCTGGAAATCGGCCACAGATGAGAGGCTAAAAATAAACTCCTCAGCTGCTGGACGAGGACCGCACATTCGCAAATGGCTCACAGGATCAGAATTAGACACGCCCACCACGCTGACACCAGAGATGCTTTTTCTTTTCTTCATTCTTTCTTCAATTCAATCAATTCAATTCAATTCAATTTTATTTGTCACATACAAAATCATACACAGTATGTAGTGAAATGCTTGTTACGACTTGTTCTTGCTCCTTGTTTCCTTTCTTATCTTTATGTTTTCATGCTTGTTTTCTTTTATTCATTCTTTCCTTACTTTCTATGACTGTCTTTCATTGTTCATTTTTTCTTGGATACTTCTTTCTTTCAGGTGATGAGGTGATGTGTTGAGGTGAAAAGGTGATGTGATGTGATGATTTGATGTGATGCGATGCTTTGATTTGATGTGATGAGGTGATGAGGTGATTGTGATGTAATGAGGTGAAGAGATGATGTGATGAGGTGAAGAAATTATGAGGTAAGAGATGATTGTGATGTGATGAGGTGATGTAAAGAGGTGTAGAGGTGAGGTGATGAGGTGATGTGATGTGGTGAGGTGATGTAATGTAATGAGGTGTAGAGGTGATGTGGTGAGGTGATGTAATGTAATGAGGTGTAGAGGTGATGTGGTGAGGTGAAGGTGTGATGTGATGAGGTGATTGTGATGTGGTGAGGTGATGTAATGAGGTGTAGAGGTGATGTGGTGAGGTGATGTAATGAGGTGTAGAGGTGATGTGG
>JBCNYH010000001.1:70188406-70208045 GCA_039654325.1 Tandanus tandanus
GTGTGAGTGTGTGTGTGTGAGTGTGTGTGTGTGTGTGAGTGTGTGTGTGTGAGTGGGTGTGTGTGTGTGTGTGAGTGTGTGTGTGAGTGTGAGTGTGTGTGTGAGTGTGTGTGAGTGTGTGTGTGAGTGTGAGTGTGTGTGTGTGTGTGTGTGTGTGTGTGTATATAATCCCCCTCGTCATGTTCCGGGCCACTTCAGTTTATTACTATAGTGGAGTTTATTTACAGTCACTTCTATTCTATATATAATTCATTAGTTATAATAAATCTATGACTGATCACGTGACTGTAGAACACGGGGTGTGTGTGTGTGTGTGTGTGTGTGTGTGTGTGTGTGTGTTTGTGTTATTATTTAATCAGATTGTTCTGTATTATTTTATTTTATAGCTCTATTCCTTCATGTTTGTAGTCACGCGTTAGCCCCGCCCCCAGGCTGTGTAGTATTTTATTGGCCCCGCCCACAACACGCTTTGAAAGCGCCCTGCAGTGTTTGTTCTCTGATCACGTGACTCTAGAACGCGTTTTGTGTGAGTGTTATATAGTATTTTATTTTATAGCTTTACTCCTTCATGTTTGTAGTCCCGCCTTAGCCCCGCCCACAGGCTGTGTAGTATTTTTCTTGGCCCCGCCCAAAACATGAGCCCTGCACTGTTCATTCTACTACTAATCCACTGCCACACCCTTTATTCTACCTCTGCTCTTCTTTCAATGCTCCCTACAACTACTCTCTCTCTCTCTCTCTCTCTCTCTCTCTCTCTCTCTCTCTCTCTCTGTCTGCACGCTTTTATACAGCCTTCATAGCTCTTCCTGCCTCTTTATGCCCTCTACATCCCCCTGTATGTCCTCTGTATGCACTCTCTTATACACTCTGTGCACACTTGCTCTGCTCTCTCTCTCTCTCTCTCTCTCTCTCTCTCTCTCTCTCTCTCAACCCTTTATACACTCTCTAATGCCTCTCTGCCCTCCATACGCTCTATATACACACTCAGTGCTCCCTCTGTTCACCCTCTAAATGTACCTTCTCTCTGCCCTTCTCTGTACAGTCTGTAATGTTCCCCCTGTGTACTCGATGTACCTCCTCTCGCTCTTTTTTTTAATAATTCACCCTCAATACAGTATATACTCTCTACCTGCCCCTGTAATAATGGGGGTACTAAGGGGTCGTGCTGGATTGCACTCCGGAGCGCAGTGTTATTAAATGAAGGTGAAGAGATGTACACTGTGGGGTGTATCGGGAAAGTTTAAACCAGGAACACGGAGCAGGAGTGTGAGAACGGACCTAAATATTCAGTTAATAATAATAATAAAAGTAATAGACATTAGTACATGCAAACCGATCAGCTACAATCAGACAGGAACAGTGTTGTCATGGTGACAGCTTACATGGAATAAAAACGACTGAGAATCATAAACATCTGATTAAACCTTTTCACTGATTCCTGTCTACCGACGTCTCATCACACACACACACACACACACACACACACACACACACACACACACACACACACACACACACACAGGAGACGCTCTCTCAGGCAGATCATCAGATCTGGAGATTTAATCCTCTGAGTTCTTCAGGATGGAGCGTGCGTTTACTTTTGTCCTTATTAACTATAAGAGAGTGTAATAAGGATGGCGGCCTGTGAGGGACCGAGTGTTTATAGCTGCTATAGTGTAAGTGAAATCCTGTTTCACTGACGTTCCACAATGTGTAAAACGAAACAGATAAAAAGTGCACACTGTGAGTGGTTAGCACGTCCAGCTCACAGCAAGGTTCTGGGTTCGATTCCCGGGCTCGGGGCGTTTCTGTGTGGAGTTTGCATGTTCTCTCTGTGCTGTGGGTTTCCTCTGGGTACTCTGGTTTCCTCCCACAGTCCAAATACATGCACAATAGGCTAATCGGCTGTTCCAAATTGCCCCTAGGTGTGAGTGCGAGTGTGAATGGTTGTATGTGTGTTGGCCCTGCAATGGCCTGACAAGCTGTTCAGGGTGAACCCCGCCCTCGCCCCCGAGTCAGGCTCATGGCCCTAATAGGATTACATGGAATGAGTGATGGAAAACCATTCATTCATTCATTCATTTTCTAAGCCGCCTAATCCTACAGTAATTAGGGTCACCGGGAGGCTGGTGCCCATCTCGGCCGACTCTGGGCGAGGGCGCGGTACACCCTGAACAGCTTGCCAGGCCATCGAAGGGCCAACACACACACCTAGGAGCAATCTGGAAACGCCAATCAGCCTAGTGTGCATGTTTTTGGACTGTGGGAGGAAACCGGAGTACTCGGAGGAAGCCCACGCAAGCACAGGGAGAACATGTAAACTCTACACAGAACCGCCCTTGCCGAGCCCGGGGATCGAACCCAGGACCTTCTTGCTGTGAGGGGACGTGCTAACCCCTGCGCCACTGTGTCACACTGAGTTCAGGAGCTTGCGGTATATTTATTCTTCCGTTACGGTTTATCGGTGCGTTCCTTATAAATTTCTCCCCGAGGAGACGTTCCCATCACGGCGTTCCGCGGCGTTTATCCGGAGTTGAAGTTCAGCACAGAGTTCCTCCCGCTCTGTTTCATATAAACTCTCCGGAGGAAACGTTGTGAGTCAGATTCACTTTCCAGACCACTGAAAATAATTCAGAGTTTATAATCTGTAATAGATTTAATACAGCATGTTATTCATCATCCACCGACTCCGACACCATCATTTACAAATGACAACAACAGTATGGGAGGACAGGAGGGACGTACGTCTCGTGTATTACCTGAAGTTAAAAGGAATTTGTGTTGATCTCCAGCAGTTTTATGATGTAAATAACAAAAAGATTTGATTATAGAGTCAGTAAAGGAAGGGTAGAGTCGTGTAGGGGGAAGAACGAGAAGGAAGTGTTTTAGTTCCACTCGTGTTTGAAACAGGAACTGACACGACAAGCTGAAGGACCGGGAAGATGAAGGAGAAATAGAGAACGACTCATTACACGCTTTAATAATCAATTAAAACCTTCAACAGATGCCTGGACTGAGGCAACAGAGGACAGTATTACAACGGTGTGGTTATACACACTGTCGTTATACATGCTGTGGTTATACACACTGTGGTTATACATGCTGTGGTTATACACACTGTGGTTATACATGCTGTGGTTATAGACGCTGAGGTTATACACTGTGGGGTTATATATGCTGTGGTTATACACACTGTCGTTATACATGCTGTGGTTATAGACGCTGAGGTTATACACTGTGGGGTTATATATGCTTGGTGATAAATGCTGTGGTTATAGATGCTGAGGTTATAGATACTGTGGTGATAAATGCTGTGGTGATAGATGCTGAGGTTATACACTGTGTGGTTATAGACACTGTGGTTATAGATGCTGAGGTTATACACTGTGTGGTTATAGATGCTGTAGTTATAGATGCTGAGGTTATACACTGTGTGGTTATAGATGCTGTGGTTATATATGTTGAGGTTATACACTCCTGGGCAAAAAAATGAGCCAACATTGAAATCATATATTTGTAGGTATAGCGGCAAACGTATATAACAACCAAGAATACATCATTACCAGTTAATGGTGATGGTTTGTCTGAACACCAGCTAATTTATATCAAATAATTAGTTTTATAACTAATAAACGCCCAGTCCAAACCGCCAAGGCCACTAAAGCCTGACAAGAACGGCGTCAAGCTCCTGTTCTGGCCGGGACAGAGTCCAGATTTGAACCCAATAGAGAACATCTGGTCATACAGCCAACATAAATTAGTTGGACAAAAGTTTAGTAACACCACTGAACTTTGGGGGGCTGTCAAGTACGAGTGGACAAATTTGGACATTTCAAGATGCAAGAAACTTTCAGGGAGTCAAACCAAGAGACTTACAGATATTGGTTATGGACACTGTGGTTATACACTGTGTGGTTATACATGTTGAGTTTATACATGCTGTGGATACAGACACTGTGGGTATACACTGGTTATGCATGTTTAGGTTATATATGCTGTGGTTATAGACGCTGTTTTTTATGCATGTTGGCAGCGTTCTCATCCTCAGAGAATCACTGCCATAGTGGCTTCTTGAACACGTCATATTGCTGGAGTTCTTGGACTTACTGCGGTGAAAAAGCTACATGAATACAGCGATGGACGGTTTAGCTCTTAGTCCAGTTCATCTTCTGTGTGTGTTTAATATTGGAAGACGTCTCACTGATGATCCGCTTGTGTTTAAATGTTCGTTTATATAATCAGACGAAAATGTTCCTGGATCAGAAATGACCAATCTGTGGTTTGTGGCAGCTGATACTTTCTCAAATATCTTCATGCATCACGTCTGGACTTCCAGCCAGAGCAGATGTTTACAGCTGGATATCCACAACATCCTGCTGTTCGTTAGTGTTTTAATTCTGTGGTTCAGAGGGGAGTGTCGCCTTTGCGTTGAAGGGTGTGTGTGGTTCGTCTTACACTGCATGTACACACTGCGTTGGCTAATTATAGAGAGCAGCGGCGTGACCTTGAGTCAGAACGTCAGCGCTGAAACGACGAGTCACATGCTGATGTGCGTTATCAGCTACCAGCTCCGATTTCCACGGCGAATATTTTACAGAGTAAAGATTTATTAAGGATCCGTTTCATTCATTCCATATTTAAGCGCACACCTGTACAGGAGGTTCCGCGCGTGTTCTGGTGAGCATGACTGCACTCGGAGAGGTTTTATATTCATTTTACAGTTTTATAAATATAACAAATCTCTTTCTCTCTCAATCTCTCTCTTTTGGAGTAAATCTATAAATGTGTGATGCAGGAACCAAAATACGACTCTCAATACACACCCCAAAATAACTGCACGGAGCTCTTTTGGCTGGAATATGCACCAATATGTATTTTTAAATGATTATATAACATGTACGATTTTATAAATATAACTTGTATAACAACAGAACTCTAAATTATCCTCCACTCGAGTCAGAACTCTGAGTCCTGGACCAAGATGAGCAGAGTGGATCTCCATGTGATGTTCCTCGACTATTGAAGCTGATCCGTAGTCCAGGTATGATGTCATGTGAGATGCTTTTCAGCTCATCACGATTATAAAGAGTGATTATTTTAGTTACTTTTAAGGTTCCGCTTTCTAATAAGATTCCCACTGGTTCAAATTTTATTAGTAATACTAGCTTTATTATATAAAAATAACTAAATAGTCGTATAAAGCTGCTGTTGTACACTGTATTTGATAATAAATAAACAATATAAAGATTGATTTATATAATGTTAACGTAAATTATAGATTGATGTTAAATAGTTTTTGGTATTTTGGTAGTCCTCAGGTGTTGAAACTCGTGTATCCTTAAAGGAGAATAAATATCTCAGATCAGACGTTATCCTACAGTCTGCGGTTTAATTCCTGTCAGTGGTATTAACAGAAAAAGCTTTTGAACAATATCCTTTCAACTTCTTTTCTATCCTTTTGGTTCAGGTTATGTAACGTTTAAATGTTCAGTTCTCGTATTTGACATTTCTCAGACAGATATCCGTGCTGGGAAAACAGGCATATTATCTCGTTCCATACCCTGATGGATGGAGGACACCTGCTGTGTCACTTCCCTGAAAGCATTTTGTGTTCCCGTTGTCGGAAACAAACATTAGAAATTGAAAAATTTTGATCGTCTTTTAATCGCTAAGAGCCTGAGAGATGAGTTAGACAGAAAGCAGATGGGGAAATAATGGATGTAGCGTCCACAGCGTTTGAGGCGAGGCAATTGGCCCAATGATTACAGCTGAATATTTGTGTAGACAGATGCAGCGTGCGTAGAGGGGAGGGGGGTGAGAGAGAAAAAAGAGTGCAGCATCACACTGTTTCAATGGCATTTTTTTGATAAATAGTAAATAAATAATATTTTACACAAACATGTTTTTTTAATGAATAATGCTGAAGGTGGAATTGTTAATCATTCCACACACTGGAATCATTCTTTCCAAAATCCCATGCTTTCATGCTACGGAAGTTTTATTTATATAACCGTCTAATTCCCAGTGGGATCCCTCAGGGCCGTATCATGGGACCAATCCTGTTCTACATAACTGTATATTTCACACTCTTTTACAAGGTTCCTTAAGGATTCTTTTGATAACTGCCTTACTTTCCTTTCTTGACAGGGTAATATTCTGTTTTAAAGTTCTTGGTAGAACCTTTGAGGGTTTTCCAAAAGAGGGATGTGTCTGAGAACCTTTAAGGGTGTTTTTTTTTAAGTGAAAGTCTGAATTTAAACAACTCTTTATGAAAATCTGTATTCGTTGTCAAATTATATTTTGTGAGCCTAATTCTTGTTTTATTAACTTAACATTTATAAACCATGATGGTATGGCGTGTGAAAAACAGAGTTAAATAAAACAGCCTTTTTTTAAACCAAAAACATAAAGTTGGCCAGTTTCATCCAGCCAGTCTTTTTTATCAGGCTGTAATCTAGTAATAACTGTGCATCCTATCCCTACTTCAGAGCCTTGAGCATGGGTCAAACCATGTCTCTGGCAGTAGAGGGATTTGAACTCACAACCTTTAAACTCCTACTGGAGTAGTTTGTGAGGGAACTTTCATGGCATGGGAGGCTGCAAGTCATGCAAAGGGATTAAGGTGAGCATTTAAAGGTGATAAAATCTGCTTTCTTCTGATTGTACCTCTTGATAAGCCAGATGTTTCCCAGATGGATATTTTAATATTAGTTTTTTATATTTATTATAAGTAGTTTGATTGTTCGGAGGTTGTATGTTTGTACCCACAGAACCTACTGTCTCGTACTTGGTGAGCCTCGTTGCACTGTCATAAACCCAGGAACCATCCAGAGATAGGAAAACTTTGTTGTATCTATATTCGTAAACTGATGTTGACTTCTGCAGCTGGTTTCTTCCTTGATCACAGGACAAGTGAGCTCTCAGTCCTCTTTAGTGCCATTTTATGAAAGTGTGTGATGGCTTCTAAAGGATTTGTCTGCCAGAGCGTTCCCTGATGCTCTTCGGCACCAGATTGAAGCAGTCTGGCAATTCTGGCCTCGTTCCCTTTCCTTGATCTCCTTCTTGAAGTCGGAGCAGTCTTGAGGGATGAATACAGCCCTCATTATTTTCTGTTCATTTCAGATATATCTGCTTGTCTAGTGTGTAGACTTGATGAAACATGTCCCAGTTTATATCCTGAGTGCTATTTGAACATTAATGACAGTCTGTCACCATGGAAAAAATTCCTGGGTGTCTCATGGTCACTGGTGTCCAAGTTCAAGTTCAAGAGACCAAGATGCTGTATGATGAAGTTAAAAGATAATGTTGAGTAATCACGACTGGATAATGTTTAACTGCTCGGGTTCACTATAGACCTTCTCAGTCATCTGATCCTGTTCCATCAGGGACTTTTCTGCAGTTGTGCTCCACTTTGGTTACCGTCCAAGAGATACAATTTAATCTAATGCAAAATCTGATGTTCGAGATTTGCTCTTTGACCCAATGAACAAGAATCTCATCCAGATATCAAGCTCAAGTAGGGATGTTCACATCAACATGGTGATTCTTGACGAATGAAAAAGAAGTCTGAGGATGTACGTGGATGAAAAATTAAACGGCTCAAAGGGGGCCAAAATAGTGCAATCCGAGGATTCATAAATTTAATGCCAGTTTTGGGTGATCTTAGGGCCAAGACTTCTACCTTTCTCTCGATCGTCTGCTGCTTTTTGTTTCTAACCGTATCCAAGAACTGAAAACTTTTCTAAAAAAAAGAAAGCTTACAATAAATGAATACCTAAATATTTGATAAATTAATTCTAATTCACAGTGGTATTCCTCAGGTCTGTATCTTGGGGCTGTCCTTTCTTTGAAATTCTTAGAGATTACTGTATTCACACTCAATAGCAATAGTGTGTTCTGATTGGCTCCTCTACTGCTAGGATTCCAGCTCATGTAGCAGCTCATGAAAAACAAGATAGAGGAGCGATTTGCAAAAATTCTATATGAATTGCCTATTCCACTTAAAATGAAAAGCCTAAAGAAAATTAAAAATCAACAAATTCTGGAATGAAATTATGTGATGGTAAAAAGGTAATGCCGGCGATAGCCAGGTTGTCCAGTCGTCCACCCGTATGTACACTCGTCCAGGCCATTCTTGTGAACGGGATATCTCAGGACTGCATAAATTTCTATTTGCACAAATGGTCATGGGTCAAAAGTAAAGGTCACTGTGGCATCACTTGTGCTATTCTTGTGAACGCGATATCTGAAGAAGGTTTTGTTTTGGGGTTTTTTCAAACTTTTTTCCAGCATTTCTGTCCACTTGGACTCAAAGCTGAACTGATTAGTTTTGAGATGATCATGGGTTAAAGGTCAAGCTTATTGCTACTTCAAGTTCCTTCCTTGCTTGTGAATGCAGGTTCCACAAATAGCTTGAGGGAGGTTTTTTTGTTAAATTACAACCTTCTGGTCTTTTAAAAGTAAAAAAAAAAAACACAGAACTTCTCAGACCTGAAGTCATCCATACATGATTTACAGAAAGGAACGCACACCAGAACAATTTTACCCCGAACCTCATTTGCTTCTCAAGATCATAATGGTTCTGGAGGACAAATGGTGTGTCTCTGAGCAAACTAGTTATCTTAACAAACACGTTTCTTTGTATTTGATCTCATTTTCTTTTATGGTTCCATGCGAGAGATTGCACCCCAGCAGTCGAGGGCTTTTAAAAATGATCCGCAGTTAAAATCGCATTTGCGAGCGTCGGTTGAGAGCACAGGGAAATGAAAACGCAGGAACGAGAGTGAGCTGACGGATCCGATCTTCTAAAGACGGCCCTGATGACTTACTGATGCGCCCAAGTTTGAAGTTATTGTGGAACACGTAGGAACGGGGTGATGAATCGACGTGTCGCATGATCGCATCGTGACACCGATATGCCGCCGCTGCTGCGGTATCCACATCCCGGTTTTCATTTTCTGAGAGGATGAATTTAAACCTCGGTGTCGAGGAATCTTCTTCACCTTCAGTTTAGTTTCCAAAACCAGTACTTTTTGTGATGCGTGTTAGATTGTTTAGATATCGTGCACCATGTGAGCTGTGCATTTTTTTAAGTCAATACCTAAGTCTAATGGCTGCTGAGCTGAAATCTGTGATCAGATTTGTGGGAATTGGTGGACGTCTACACGTGATGGTTTTCAGTGTGTGTGTGTGTGTGTGTGTGTGTGTGTGTGTGTGTGTGTGCTATCGTGTAATCTGTTTAAATGGACCCGTCTCAGGGTGATGTATACACACACTCCAGTCTGGAGCTGCATTGATTTCCCTCCACTCGCTTTGATTATTCACGTGAGAAAGAGTCCAACCGGATTTTCAGAGATCTAAATGAATCTCTATTCCAGATTGTGTTCCTGCAGGTTGTCGATTTGTTGATGTAACACTAACCGCCGCGTTTTTTTACGGTCCCGGCCAGCAGTAATGATGTGTATAATGAGCGTAGCCTTCGCTCGGTTAGCGTGTTGGGGTTATAATTGCAGTAACTGCTGGAGGGAAGTTTTTCCAGCGTTTCGATATCAGGTTTAATTATAACCATTAATTTTATATTAAAATGCATTTTCAGTCTGAACATAGAGATTAGATTGGGCCGATTTAAATGAAGATTGTTCTGGCAACTCGGAGAAACAACAAGCTCGTTTCAATGCAAATGGTATCGATTCCTGAGAAAATGTTTACTCTTCATTTCATTTAACACTCCGACCCTGACGAGTTGCTAATTAGGTGAAGAGTAGAAGCAGGTGAGGCTGAACGTCTCGCCAGATGTCCTCGGCTCTCGTCCCTTTGACGTGTATTGAAAGGCTGGATTAATTAACGTGATGTTTTTAAACATGTGAACAGGTGAAGAACGGAAGAACGGAGACGCAGCTGGTGATAATCTGATGTCCAAATTTGGCATTTCACTTCTCATTATTTCTCAGAAATCTGTCCAGCATAGCCCCGTCTTCCCTCCTATAAATCATCTGTTGATTTTTAATGAGTAACACAACCTCATTAAGACAACACCGAGCAACCAGAGGACCATTAAGTCTTATTGTGATGACGTGCGATGAGCTGGGGTCTCATCTGGAGTGTATTCCCATCTCATTTTCAGTGTTCCGGATCTCTGATGTGACCTGAAGCACAAAAAGTGTATTATTCCTCTTTTACCACGTCACTTTATCATCAATTACATTTTATTTATTTAAAAGTGACATCATACGCCATATTTATTCATTGATAGTTACATGAAATGTCAGAAACACAAGTTAGTTCCTGTTCTCACTTGCGTTATAGCGTCTCATAAGCAGCCGTCCCGTCACCAGCGTGTCTTTATTCTCTTTCTTTACGTATAAAACACAAAACTGCAGCTTGTTGTTTCTTGTTACTGAGAAATCTCAAGTCGTAAAAAGAAGCGTTCGTCCCGAGGACGTCCTGAGAACTTCACGTTGCGGTTTCACCTCTGACGCTGGAGACACCGTCTACAAATATTACATAAATAATAATAAAAAACTTTACCCCATCAGCTGTTTTCAATCTGTTTATTATTATTATTATTATTATTATTATTATTATTAGTGTATCACCCTCCAATTCTGACCAATCAGAATGCAGCTACATGTGGTTGTTGTGGTGGACAGTGAACGCAGCGTGATGAATTTCGAAAGAATTCTTCTCGCAGCTTGTCCTGGCGTCTGGGAAACATTAATGGTGTAAGTGGGAGGATTTCTGCTCCGTATCGATTTCCACAGACTGGAATCCATCCCCTCAGACTCGGGTTCATGAATTTCAGCATGTTCTCATCTCCAGGTTTATTAGCCTCTTAATAGCCAGGTGAAGTGTGATTCCCTGAGTAAGGCAACCAGTCAGTTTAATAACAATAACTATCATTTATTCGTCATGTGAAACATGAAATTTATGGCACATGAAAATGATGACTAGCATAGAATTAAAGAAAGTGGAAATAATAACACTGCTCAGATGCTGCCACTGAACACAACTTGAGCGTCAGCTTGAACAAAGGAGTTTCTGAACCGATTGGTTCTCGTTTTAGGTACTCTCAGTCTTCTCCCACTAGGGAGCAGGGAAGATTCTCCGTGCAAAGGGCGGCTGCTGTCACTTAGAATTTCTTAAAAGACTGTTTTCATACAACAGATCATTGACCCTTATGTCATTTTTGACCCTTATGTACAAGTTCTTCTAGGTCTGTCCAAGTCCTTTCTGAGATACTGAGACAAGAAGCCATAATAGCCAGCACAAGCGTACATTTACATCGGTGGCACAGTTGCACTGAAGAAGTGAGTGATACTTCAATACAATACAAATGGTCAAATAATTTGTATTGGATTGTGATTGGGCAGAATGTCTTAGAAGATTTTTTTTATAACAGCAGCTCTGACCAGGGTTAATATAGTTAAAGTTTAATGAAATCTCCCAAACGCTCCTGTTACACATGAACACATGTATATTTTCATTATCCGGTCGTTTTTACTTACACACATGCACACAGTGTTTATTACTTTGATTAATGTAATTCTTTGAAGTATACATGTACAGATAAATAGAATGTAAATTATGCAACATCCTGTGATATCACCATGGATTTTGACCTGTTTTTCCGGCCCCTCCCTCACTCCCATCTCTTTCCTTTCTCTTTCTTTCTGGTCTTTAAATAACACCAGTTTTGATTCTTCGTTGATTAAATGCCTGCAGCTTTTCCGCTCCCGTTTCAGACGTATTCTCCAGACACACACTTCAGACGCATCTCTGTGAGAGTAGATCATGTGGCGTTGAGAGTAGAGAGATTGTTCCATTGATTGATGGCAGGTTTTAGTGAGACGGGAGAATAAGCTGGTATGAGGAGTGACTCATCGCATTTCTGCTACCGTGACTCAGGGGAACGTGGCATAGCGGCTGGTCGGACGCCTCAAGTTGATATCGTTATCTCAGAGTAATGGCTCAGATTCTCCAGTAATTTCTGATCTGTGGTAGTGAGTGCGATGGGCCAGGTTACCCGTAATGCCTGGGACTAAAATCACACTAAGTGAGATTTATAGAGTGGTGACAGAACGTTGCTTCATACTTTATTGATGGATAATTAAAGATTAAGATTAATCATTGTAATATTGTGAAAAATAGTTTCATTAATATCGCTGTAAGATCCTGTATTTTTATAGCCGACCTCCTGAGCAGAGCCCCAGAGGAATGGATCATGACTCCAATGGCTGTCCCGTGTCTGTCCGTCCGTATGTACCCCATCGCTGACTAGGTGCTGATTGGCTGTTATGTATAGCTCATGGATGATTGGCTGTTATGTATAGCTCACACAAAAAGGAAACTGAAAGCACAACAGAGGCAGATCTGTGGAGAGTAAGAGGATGAGGTGGTCATGGAGAGGAGCCAAGGTTGAAATGAAGCCAGCTTTGTGACAAGCTTGACAGCTTCGGAGCCACTGGTATTACATGCAATGCTGTTAGCAAACACGGCCTAATAGTCCCAGATCTGTTGGCAAAAGTATTGACTAACTGGGCTAAAAATAACCTTCGTACAATGTTATCCAAAATATGTTTGCTGGAGAGACTCAACAAGCAGTACAAATGTGGAAGCAGGAATGTAGAACTCCATAACAGAACTAGACCACCATCTTTTCCTACTTACGAACTCACTCCTCAGGAGGAACCCTAACAGCATCATATACCTGCATGGAGGTGGATGTGTGTAGGTGTAGGCTTATATCATTTTGAATTTGTCCATATTTGCAATTTACCTTTTAAATTAAAATCCAAATCATTTTGAATTGAACAAGTGAATCGTTTAGAACATTCACCCCCAAAAAACAAGCAATTCCACCAATCATGGTAGATTTTCTTTCAAATTAGTGACCTCAAATCATTCTCTGTTTCCCACGATAAGAAGCACTGGTGGAGATCATGGGAGATGGTAGAAAGGGGTGGGGTTTCCATGCAGCATGAGCAAGTACCGTGAGTTCAGAACATTTGTACAAATCATTTCAGGTTCCATTACAAATCGATTCATCTCCTGTCTTATTGGTGAAGAAGTAACGACGCTTGGCTGGCTGATGGTTTATCCGACTCTAGTCTGCTGTCAGGGTTTCTGCGGAAAGATTGGCAGATTTGGGAAGGTAATATAAAGTTAGTAAACGTCACTGTATATTGTGTATTATAGACAGTGGAGACCATCAGGTTGTTTTGTTTCACAAGTCTACTATGTGGTGACGTCTCGTTGGTTCTTCCACTCAGTAAATCACAGTTATGTAACATATGCTTTGACATTTCTGAGCTACGAGTGCTCATGTTGAGGAGCTTTAATGGCCTTCAAAGGTAGCGGTTTGACAGCTTGGTGTGCCAGCGCTGGCATCAAACCTAGACTTCAGCAGTTTTTTTCGTTTCAAGTCGGCCTTTAACAGTAGCTGAAAGTATTTTGACTGCACACTGAAGACTAAAACTGTTTACTCCCTGTGAGTGACTCAGAATTGGGATAAAACAAGAGAGCTCTTCACTGCAATCCTTAGCATTAAACATCAAGCAGCTGGCATTTTAAGAAGAATATCTGAGGCTGTAAGTAATCTAATGATGGATGGCCTGCAGCCAAAACCCAATAATTACGGTGTTTATGAAGGTAAAAGTGTTCAGTTTGAAATGGGAACCATCAGTAATGCTGTCAGAGTGAGTAGAGTCGAGCTGTTGCCTTGAAGTGGTTTGAATTCTAATAAACCATGTCGACACATAAATTAGCAACGACCCCCCACCAGCACCACCACCACCCCACCACCAGTTTTACTTCTAGCCATGACGTTGATAACTTCAAATGATAAAATCCACTTAATCTGTTTTCATCTCTTTTGAGGTCTGAAGTGCTCTTACTTTAATGAGAAACAGATTTAATCACTTGTTAATCATGAAAGAGAATAATTACTCATAAAATAATTCAGATTTTAGGAGCGTGCCTTGCCTTTCTTCTCCTCTGTGTGTCTGCCTCTCTTATTTTTTGCAGCAGAACTTTCAAATTTTTTGCTACGGTAGAACTGCTATAGTATAAAATTTGTAACTTTAACCCTTTGTTAATCCGAGTCTTGAGACCTTTAATTCTTTTGGTTAGTCCCAGTCTATGGAGCTCCGTCTCTTGGTTAGACCCAATCTTGGAGCCCTGACTTTAGAGGTGTGGCTAACTGTTACTCCCAGTTTTTAGAGCTCTGACATTTTGGTTAGTCTTAAGACCTTGGACTCTTGGTTTTTCCCAGTCCTTAGAGGCCTGACTCTTGGTTAGTCCAAGTCTTTAGAGCTCCTACTCTTGCTTGGTTTCAGTCTTTAAAGCTCAAACTATTAGTTAGTCTCAGTCTTTGGCTCAATCTTTGACTCGTGGTCAGTCTCAGTATTTAGATGTCTGGCTCTAGGTTTGTCCCAGTCTTTAGAGGTTTGACTCCTGGTTAGTCCCAGTCTTTATGGTGCTCACTCGTGGTAATTCCCATTGTTTAGAGCAACAACTCCTGATTATCCTAGTCTTCAGAGTTCTGCATCTTGATTAGTCCCAGTCTAAAGAGCTTTCACTCTTGGTTACTTCCAGTCTTAAGAACTTAGACTCTGAGTCCTGACCTTGGGGCTCTGTGGCTTGGATTTTGGGTATTCTGTAACTTGGGAAGTGTCCTTGGTATTTCAGAAGTGTATATAAATTGACTGAACTGTGAGCTGAATATCGAGCTGGCCTTTTATTAAGCAAAACTGTGAACTCATCTCAGATGAGCCATAATAGTCATAATAACAATCTGAGCATACTCAATAATCATAGATGGGGCATTTGAAGAAAATGAAAATTTGCTTATGTGGAATGTCCATAATGTGCATTTGTTTTTATTTGTGCAGTTCAGCTTGGAGTACATACAGTGTTGTATTTTGCTGTAAGCTCAGACTGTAGCTGCAGTGCCTTCTCTTGTGTGTGTGTGTGTGTGTGTGTGTGTGTGTGTGTGTGTGTGTGTTTGACAGGTCTAATATGACCTTGCTCTTCATGTCCTTGCATTGTGATTTATGTTACAGGGGATAATGTGGATATTTTTTTTCTGTCCTTGCAGAGCAATTGGAAATGGCTCCTCCGACTGCAGCTCAGCTGAGATATGGTATGTACAAAATCTGCACGCTTGTGGGAGAGAAAGACTGTTTTAAGTCCTCATTTATTGAATGGAGATACTGTGCATTTATTACTGGAGCTTTACTTCCCAAAGTCCATTATGTCGTTGTGCACTCAGCTCCAGATTTAAATAATAGAATAAAAGTTTTCACCTTCACATTCGCACACACGTCTCTATAAATCCCCGTCATTTCCCTGAGCTCAGTCTTTCTCCTGTCAGTGAAAATGGCTGACGAAGGTGTTGAATGGACAGATCAAGCTGAATTTCGAAGAACTGCGCAACCCTTTCATTATCATCCGAGACCTTCCTTTTAGTTTTCCTGCTTGCGTAGACATATTCAAAGGCACTTGAATGAATTTACGACCTTCTTTACTGGTCTTGGCTCTTTGCACATGGAGAATGCGTTCTTTATAGCTCGGCATGCTCGCTCCTCCAAATTTAACCTAAATGAGTCTCTGTATCAACAATAAAATAATACAGAGCAGCAATAAGCATAAACAGAGCTGAATAAAATGCTCATTTACATCGTCAACACTGATGATCTGAAGTGCGTAGACCTTATGTTGAACTGAGCAAGAAGAACTTTTTAATAGTTCTTCGAACTGCTGGCGGAAGTGCTGCTTTATTAATGTGTCTACACGGCAGGATCTGAGGATGCTCACAGTTCTTAGTACACGGTTTTGTGTACTTTTTGAGTCTTTTTTGTAGCATGTTGGGGTACGTCCTCTCTCAGTGGAAGAGGAACTACGAGTGATGTAATGTAAAGGTATTGTGACTGGTCCAGCTGCCTGTCCAGCATGGGCAACTGCCATTTTAAAAACTCTGTATAAAACATTAGGCATACTAGAGGAGCTCTCATAGAGTGCAAGGTACCTCCACCAGCCACAAATGGATTGTTAGAACTTGGCGTAGTTAGCAAGAAATGTCTCCCCCTAGTGGATTTCGAATGAGCATTTTGCCCCATGTTTAAGATCGGGATTTTGGGGGATTTTCTATTTTTATTTTTTCAACATGATCCCATGCATGGATCACCTCCAAAATTGACTCGGTTCTTTCCAGGCCCAGGCACAAGCCC
This sequence comes from Tandanus tandanus, assembly GCA_039654325.1. Lineage (NCBI taxonomy): Eukaryota > Metazoa > Chordata > Actinopteri > Siluriformes > Plotosidae > Tandanus > Tandanus tandanus. Next base: position 70,204,633 of record JBCNYH010000001.1, read on the forward strand.
TCCGCCAAGTGTAATGAAAATCAGATCATATCAGGGGGTTTTTTTGTTTTGTTTAGTTTTTTTTCGTAATCCTGCAAAAAAAAAAATTAAAATTAATAAATGTTTTTTTTAAAAAGCTTTTAATAAATTCCTGGATCCAGATCATAATCTGGATCTGTTCCAAAATCTCACAGGTTCTTGCCAGGCCCATACCCCATCCCTCCACCAAATCTGGTGAAAATCTGTTCAGTAGTTTTTGTGTAATCCTGCTAAAAGACAAAGAAACAAGCAAGTGCTGGTGAATACATAACTATCACTGCCAAGCAGCCGAGGTGATAAACAACATTAGCGGGGCTGGTGATCATCTCCAAAATCTGATGGAGTCTCCCTTGTCCAAAGCCCCGCCTCTGGTACAAATTTCGTGAAAGTCCACATTTCACAGACACGCAAAGCGAAGGTAAAACATTGTCCGAGGTTCAAAAAAAGCCTCTGAAGCAGTGTAGTTCTCACGGCTTTCCCCAAGGGGCAGTTCCTCTCAATTAGTTCCTAATGTTCCTGTTTGTTCCAAAAAGCATCTATTGTTCTGAATTTGGAACCAAACCAGACGTATGAATTGAAACGAAAATCTAAACACTGTAGGTGTTCGATCTTCCGCTTAGAAATGATCTTTATGAAAACCTCAGTGAAGACCTGCTGAGATAAAACCCTGGTGCGAGATGCTGAGTAAACACAAAGGGTTCAGAGAAAAAGAGAAGTTTTTACTGAGCTGAAAGAACTGAAGCGGAGCCACGAATAAACAGATTTAAAAAGAACTAGCTGAGTTTGAATTGTACAGAGGAATAAATATCAGTGTGGTTCATTTGTACACCGGGGCTGGACGATACAGCGGAAACATCGTATCATGATAAAACAAATGCCAGCAATGGGAGCTTATACTGTATAATCATATAGTACAGCTCTGATGTACGTGTATATTATTATATATATATATATATATATATTTCTTTTAATCGCAGAATAAACGCTCTTTTACTGTAAAACAGCACCGCTGATGGACTCGGTTCCGTATCACGACTCTACACTTCTTTATAAGCGTGCTCATCTGCGGGAGGTATTGAAAAGTCGACCAATTTGCATAATTTAATGTGAAATTCAGACCGAGCCTGAAGTTAATGAAATAGCAGGGTGACAGTTTTATCTGCTGTGATGTCCACTCCTCCCTTATCGTATTCGCGGCTGAGAAAGGCACGGGTTTGGGTTATTGTCATCGTGGTCTCATTCCGAGCGGATACTGAAGAGAGGACGTCGTCTGCAGTAGGTTTTTAAATAGCTCTTATGCTTTCAGTAAGGTTATCTGCTGGACTGTCCACTCTGCTACAGCGCTAATTATTGTATTCAGGATCTGTAGTGGGCTCCAGAAGTTCGGGATGGGATTTAGAGCCTCTCCACCTCTTTATAAATCTTCCCGCTCAGTTCTGGAGCTCAGCGATCAGAGCTTGAGTTGATCTCCTTTGTGTATTAAAGCAGAAGCTCCTGTGATGTGTCCTGATTTAATATTAAATGCCTCAGGGTATAGGTTTTATTCCCTTTACCCAGTCACTCGTATGGTTTTTATCCGAGAGATTTACAGCTGACAGGAAGCTTGTGTCGTCAGATCGTCTCTCACTTTTATTTCCTTTTTTCTTCACTTTCTCTCCAGTTCTGCTCCACAACGCCATCCCCTTCGTCGGCTTCGGCTTCCTGGATAACGCCATAATGATCGCTGCAGTAAGTCATCACACACTTCTTTATAGATCACTTATACACAGGCAGCACGGTGGCGTAATGCGTAGCACGTCCACCTCGCAGAAAGAAGGTCCTGGGTTGGATTCCCAGGCTCGGCGAGGGTGTTTCAGTGTTTTCCCCATGTTTTGTGGGTTTCCTCCCACAGTCCGAAGACGTGTATGCTAGGTTAATTAACTGATCTAAATTGCCCCAGGTGTGAGTGTGAATTGTCGTGTGTGTGTTGCCCTGGGATGTCGAGTTGTTTAGGGTGTACCCCACCTTCACCCGGTGTTGGTTGAGATAGGCTCCTCCCTCCCCGAGACCCTAGTAGTGGGATTAAGCTGTTTGGAAAATAAATAATGACTGTTTTTAAATTAAGTATTTACAAAGAATTTTTGATTTTGATATTCTGTTTTTATCCCACTAGGGAAGTTATTGCTTCTGCATTTAACCCATCCGAGTGAGCACACACACACACACACACACACGTAAACAATGAGCACACACACACGTAAACAGTGAGCACACACGCACACGCACATAAACAATGAGCACACACACACTTGGAACAGTGGGCTGCCACACACGCTGCGGCGCCGGAGAGCAGTCGGGGGTTAGGCGCCTTGCTCAAGGGCACTTCAGCCATGAAGGTGGATGAAGGGAAGGTGCAGCTCACTCCCCACCACCACACATTTCTCCCTCTGGTTTGGGAATCGAACCAGCGACCTTTCGGTCCCAAAGCCACTTCTCTAACCATTAGGCCACGCCCCTAATCTAATTATATAATTACATATTTTATGTCTACATTTTTATCGTTGTAGCACCAATGTAAAATATATTTAGTGGCCAGATCTCAGCTCGTTTCCAATTTATCATAAAAGTGATTGAGTGTATATATATATATATATATATATATATGTAAATATTGATATATTTTTGTGTAAAGTTTTATATTGTTGTGATGTCAGATAAAAAATGAAGAATATAATAATAATAATAATAATATTCCTAGTCTAATCCGAGATGTGTTTATTTCCAGGGCACACAGATCGAGCTGTCTATAGGCGTGATCCTGGGCATCTCCACCATGGCGGGTACAGTTCATCAGATTTCATTTAACTTTCCTTACGTTCATTCATGGAATACAGCAGCCAGGTGGATCAGAGTGTTCCTCCAGCGGGTGGCCTGTGCTTCATCTCTTTTATAGTAGCTGTGTATTTTCTAACACTAACGAGCTAAACACTAATTAAATACACACTTAGTTTTATACTGGTGTTCTCTGCTACTTTCCTCCAAGCTTTTTCATTCGTAATCTCTTTATGCACATTTAACGACCGGATGAGACGAATGAAATAGTTTATTAAATTAATGAAATCATGGTTATACATTTTTCTTCCATAGTTTTAAGCCAAAGAGCAGGCACTAAAGTTTTTGTTTGTTTGGGATTTTTCTCCCTAATTTAGTCGTATCCAGTTCCCACCCATCAAGTATTTCCTTCCCTATCATACGACCACCACCAACCAGGGACGGGCGTAAACATGTACACGCCCCCTCCGTGACATGCAATGCCCTCCCGCCACCTGCCTTTTTCTGAACTGCTGCGCATGCGTATTTGGGGGCGGTCTAACACACTCGGAGGGAAAGCTCTATCCGCCCCCTCGTACGAATGA
>JBCNYH010000001.1:70211526-70231310 GCA_039654325.1 Tandanus tandanus
TGTGTGTGTGATGTGGTTGTATTTCACACCTCAGTACACTTCAGTCCCAGACATTCCAGAATGTCCTTCACCCACATCTCTCTGATGTGAGTCATTACTCACACACACACACACACACACACACACACACACGAACACACATACATGAACACGCACTGAAGTACATCTCGGATCATTGCATGCTTTTAGCATCACCGCCATCTGAGCCGGCCTCAGTGTTACCGTGTTGCTATAGTTACAGGACGAGCGATTGTGACAGAAATATCATATCATGGTTATATTGCTGTAAATATTACGATTCATACCGTATACATCACAATATTCAGGTTCAGGAACTAAATGATCATTCAGATAATTTCTACAAAAACACACACATGTATTATTATTTATTAAAAATAGTTCTGTAGCAGTAATTCTGTTACGAGTTTTATATAAAAATGTTAATATGCAAATAATCATGACTGTTTAATGAATATGCAAATTAGTCTCTGATTGTCTGTGATTTTGTGGAGGGTTTAAATCTGTTTCTTCTCAAACACTGAGGAGTGTTAGCATCAGTCACACACATAGTCTTCTCCTCCTCCATAACCTTCTCCTCCTCTTTACTCTCCTCCATAATCTCCTCTTCTTTCATAATCTCCTCCTCCTCTTTAGTCTCCTCTTATTCCATAATCTCCCCCTCTTCTTTAATCTTCACCATAACTTCCTTCTCCTCTATAATCTCCTCCTCTGTAATCTCCGCCATAATCTCTTCTTCCTTAATCTCCTCCCCCTCTTTAATCTCTTACATGAACTGTTCCTCCTTCTCTTTAATCTCCTCCATAATCTCCTCCTCCTCCTCTTTAATCTCCTCCATAATGTCTTCTTTTATAATCTCCTCCTCTTTAATCTCCTCCATAATCTCCTCCTCCTCCTCTTTAATCTCCTCCATAATGTCTTCTTCTATAATCTCCTCCTCTTTAATCTCCTCTATAATCTCATCTTCTTCCATAATCTCCCCCTCTTCTTTAATCTCCATAATTTCCTTCACCTCTATAATCTCCTCCTCTTTTGTAATCTCCTCTCCTTTAATCTCTTCCATAATCTCTTCTTCCATAATCTCTTCCTCCTCTTTAATCTCCTCCATAGTCTTCACCTCCTCCATAATCTCCTCCTCCTCTTTAATCGCCTCCATAATCTCCACCTCCTCTTTTATCTTCTCCATAGTCTTCTCCTCCTCCATTATCTCCTCCTCCTCTTTAATCTCCTTCATTATCTCCTCCTCCTCTTTAATCTCCTTCATAATCTCCTCCTCCTCTTTAATTGCCTCCATAATCTCCACCTCCTCTTTTATCTTCTCCTCCTCCATTATCTCCTCCTCCTCTTTAATCTCCTTCATAATCACCTCCTCCTGTTTAATTTCCTCTATAATCTCATCCTCTTTAATCTCCTCCATAATCTCCTCTTCTTTTATAATCTCCTCCTCCTCTTTAATCTCCCCTATAATCTCCTCTTCCTCCATAATCTCCCCCTCTTCTTTAATCTTCTCAATAATTTCCTTCTCCTCCTCCTCCTCTGCAATCTCCTCTATAATCTCTTTTTTCATGATCTCCTCCATTACCTCGTCCTCCTCTGGTGTAATTTTAACATCCTCCATAATCTCCTCTTCTTTCACAATTTCCTCATGCTCTGTAGTCTCTTCCATCATCTCCTTACATTATTTCCACCTCTTCCATAATCTCCTCATCTGTAATTTCCTTCATAATTTCGTTTTGCTCTGATGTAATTTTCATTTTCTAAATAATATTCTCTTTCTTTTCTGTAATCTCCTCCATAATCTCCTTCTCCTCCGTAATCTCCATAATCTCCTCCTGCTCTATCGTTTTTACATCCTCCAATGTCTCCTCTTACTTCTTTTTAATATCTTCCATAACTTTCTCCTACTCTGTTGTTTCTTCCATTATCTCCTCCTGCTCCTGCATGATTTTCACCTGCTGTATAATCTCCTTCATGATCTCCTGCTTCTCTGTAATCTACTTTTCCTCTAGTCTCTTCCATCATCTCCTCCTGCTCTTACATAATTTACACCTCCTCTATAATCTGCTCCTCCTCCTCCTCCATAATCTATTTCTCCTCCTCTGTAATCTCTTTCTCCTTTTCCTCCTCCCCCATAATCTCCTTTATAATCTCGTCCTCTTCTGGATCCTCCTCTATAATCTACTCCTTTTCTGCTGTCTACTCCATCATCTCCTGAATAATCTCCTTCTCCACAATTTCCTGCTCCTGCTCTCCTCTGCTCCTGACTCCATTACGGCTCCAGTCCGTGTTCCTGACTGAGAATAATCCTGACTCTCGGCTCTCCTGATTTACAGACACGGATGCCATCCTGACCTTCCCCTTCCGTTAGCTTGTTTTGTCCCTCAGGACGTGCCTCTCCCACATCCTCTCTCATACTCGTTCCCTCAGTGGAGGATTGAGATGGAGAACGTGGCTCCTGCACTTAACTCCCTCTCTGATTGGAACACAGCCGCTCGCCGTCGTGGAGGTTCCTCTCGTCTCTCAGCAGTGAATTCTCCACCTCCAGGAGAATTCTAGTGTTCTTCCTCACAGCGTCGTTTTGTTATTGATAAGATCGTTATTTGGGCAATCACTTTTCGATCTTATTTCCCCGTCTGTTACCCAGCAGCTTGTTATTAAGTGTTTAATGGCGTGTAAAAGTTCAGGATCTATATTTAGCCTCCTGATGGATTAGTCTCATGGTCGTATGACCCTCTGTGACGTATCTGAGTTTTTTGGGTTTTTTTTATGATAAGCCTCATTACCCACAAATCTTTAGAGCTACTCCTGAAAAGTCGCTTTCAGAAGGACGTTTTCTGTATACATTCATCTGTAGATAAGGAACTCTCCGTGCACACGCCATGCAAGAAATAAAAACATGCAGATTACATTTACATACAAGTAAATATACCGACTCAACCGACTCTGGGAGAAGGCGGGGTACACCCTGAACAGCTCACCAGTCCACTGCAGGGCAACACACACACACACACACAACCATTTACACACACTTACACCTAGGAGCAATTTGGAACAGCCAATTAGCCTACTGTGCATGTCCTTGGACTGAGGGAGAAAACCAGAGTACCCGGAGGAAACCCACACAAGCAGAAGGAGAACATCCAAACTCTAAAAGGAGATTGGAAGTTCCCCTTTGTTCCTCTTTGGTTTAATTTTTTCATTTTTAATTGATTGAAGTTTTATTCCAGATTTGCAATGTGGATATGAATCCTGTATCCATTATCCTGAGCTAGTGAACCAATCAGATTGCGCCGTTCCTGTATTAGCTATACTAAATGCTATTATTTCTCCATTAAGGGATTTGGTGAGGAATCGGACAGTGAGGGATCAGACTCAACTCTCAGTAGGACGTGATGTACAGATGGAGGGCGTCAGCGTCAGTGTGATGAGAATGAAATGAGAATTTCCTCTCAGTCCGTCTGTGGCTCCTGTTCCTGAAATCCGTCCATCAAATTTATCCACAAATCTCTGGACGCTCGTTATCGCTCGCGCTGACGCGCCCCAGCTCCGGGAGGAGGGCGGTGCTGGCTCCCAGAGCGAGATGTGTAATGACAAGCTCCGTTTCATTTCCCTCATCGTCTCAGCTCACATGATTAAGGCGCAGTTTGGGAGCTGGCGAGGTGTTTAAAACTCTCGCACAACAGGACGTGCGAATAGAGAGTGGAATGAGATATTACTGAGCTGTAATGAAACTGCGGCGAGACAAGGACTTCAGGATAAATCCAGAACTGATTCAGTCCTTTATTCTGTTTACAGTTCCACTGAAAAAGTGGAAGTGAAGGAGGCGGGGCCTCAGCATGATGCAGTAAAGGAGGTGTGACCTCTGTGTGTGAGTCTCACTGAATGGGGCGTGACCTCTTTGATAGCAAAGGAGGTGTGGCCTCTGTGTGTTATTAAAGAAGGCGTGGCCTTTATTTGTGAGTAAAGGAGGTGTGTCTTCTGTATTTTAGACTCAGTGAAAGAGGCGTGTCCTCTGTATGTTGGACTAAGTGAAGTAGGCGTGTCCTCTGTATGTTGGACTAAGTGAAGTAGGCGTGTCCTCTGTATGTTGGACTAAGTGAAGTAGGCGTGTCCTCTGTATGTTGGACTCAGTGAAGGAGGGGTGTCCTCTGTTAGACTAAGTAAGGGAGGTGTGTCCTGTGTATGTTGGACTCAGTGAAGGAGGCGTGTCCTCTGTTAGACTAAGTAAGGGAGGTGTGTCCTGTGTATGTTAGAGTCTGTGAAGGAGGAGTGTCCTCTATATGTCAGTAAAGGAGGTGTGGCCTCTGTGTGTTGGTAAAGGAGGCATGTCCCCCACAGTAACATACATGTTCTCTATACTGTTATAGCATGAAGGGGGCGTGTCCTACCATTCCTCATCACTAACACAATCTGTCTGCATGAAAAGACTCAGTTTTATATTAAACATTTGATTTCTTTCACGCGTCTGACCTGGAGTTGTGCATCATATCGTCTCAGAGGAGGAGTCACTCATCCACAGCATGTGATAATCACTGGAGGGTTAAATACGCCTTCCACACGCCTTTAATTCCACCCCTGCGTCCAGATCCGGATAAACAACGGCGTTACCGTTACGTCATCAGTGTCTCTGATACTCAGGGTTTTATATCACAGTCATAAAATAATCAATAGAAATAATAATACGTGTGTGTGTGTGTGTGTGTGTGTGTGTGTGTAGCCTTGCAGGTTATGTGGAAGCTCTGGCCTGTAGACTCGGCATGCAGATTCCAGATCTGAGTCCGAAGCAGGCCGACATGTGGCAGACTCGAGTCAGCTCTCACACGGTGGGTGATACGTCCCTGTCTCCGTCCTCATCACTCTCACGTCTCTCTTTATTCTCTCCGCTCTTTTCTCACGCTGTCGGAGGACCCAAACTCCGACTTCGCCGAATTCCAAGCTGACGGAGGATTGATTTTTAGTTCAGAAATTGCTTTTCCCCTTGAAGATGTTGATGAAATAAAATGAGTGCTCCGGGTAGTCGTCAGTGCATTAGGGTGGTTATACTATCATTAAAAAAATGTTTAAAGGTAATACCTCAGTAAATACCACCTTATTAAAAACTGCACAGACTCGCAGAGAAAGAAAAATAAAAATAGCCATACAGTATCGATGTCACTTTTGCCTTTTACAGGAAGCTGTTTACCATATATGGGCGGCACGGTAGTGTAGTGGTTAGCACGTCCGCCTTATAGCAGGAAGGTCCTGGGTTCGAGTCCCTGGCTGAGCAAGGGCTTTTCGGTGTGGAGTTTGTATGTTGTCCCTTTGCTTGCATGGGTTTCCTCCAGGTATTCCGGTTTCCTCCCACAGTCCAAAGGCATGCACATTAGGCTAATTGGTTGTTCCAAATTGCCCTTGAAATTGCGTGTGAAAGGTGGTGTGTGTGTGTGTGTGTGTGTTGCCTTGCTGTTCAGGGTGTACCTCACCTTGACCCAGTGTTGGCTGAGAACAAGTGTGAGTGTTTACCATATATGGTTATCGGGGGGGCGTGTCTTGATGTACATGTTCGTGCCTCCAGACAGTCAGAGCTCTTTCCTCTGCATCAAATTGATTTTATAATTAATTAATAAACAAATTATACATTAAAAGAGAGAAAGAAACGGATTTTTCGTCCACGTTGTGTCTCGTTCATGATGTGATAAATCTCTTCCTCACGCTTCGTATTAAAAACGCCGTCGAGTTCCATATGAATCTGTGATTATGAGGAAACGTCTCGGCGTCCCTGGAGGCACTTTCTTTCTTTTTATGAACCGCTGCTGATGAAGAAACAGAAGAAGAAACTGTGAATAATCGATGGTGTTTAAATGAGCGAGCGAGCGAGCGTTCGGCGTGATGAGTTCAGCTTGAGTGAAGTTTTAATTAAACAGCTCCAGTTGAATGTTGGAAAGGTCACCACGGTGGCGCGGCAGCTTTACATTTCTGTCCCGCTTTGTTTTCACGCTCGAGGAGATGAAGAGGCCTCCAGACGGAAATCAGTATTTCACTGTTTAACGAGATTCGCGCCTCGTTACGTAACGACGGTTCTTCCCGATGCTCTGTTTTTACATCATCACTTGTGTCGAGGTCTTTGGACTTTTAACGTATCATTAATCTCGTCTGTGCGCTAGAATGTTCCTGAGTAAGATACCTGTGTCAAGTGACTATGAACTTAGCATGCGTGCAGGGAACATCGTAGCCAGATGCTAATCCTGCTCATGTTGTGTTGGTCCTGCAGGGTAAAGCCATCGGCGTGGGGATCGGCTGCATCCTGGGAATGTTTCCTCTCCTCTTCTACAAAGACGACGAGAAGAAGACAGAGGACGCAGCGGATGATAATTCGTCTCCTCCTCCTCCACCTCCTGACTCCGCCTCCAAGAGCGCATGATGGAGTATAGCGCCTCTCGCCAACGCCCTGTAAATGAAACTGGACAGAGCGGGAGCCGAGCTGCCGGCCGCGACGTGATCTCATCGACACGTCCAGTATGTGCATGGTTTTCTTCAACGGCGTGGTTGTGCTGAAGTTCCTCCTGAGAAGAAGCGAGAACATGAGGAGCATCTTCAACCATTCTTCAACCACCTGCTTTTATTTCTCTCTTTACACAGAGTTTTTTCTTTATCGAGGAATCTGATCACAATCCTAAAGTGAGAATTGGTACAAAATGAGAGTGAGGTCACTTCCTTTTCCTTTACACACCGAATTTAATGCATTTATTAGCAAAGCCTCAAAAAACAGCGCGGAGATGAACTAGAAACGCCAAGAAACGACAGGAGCGCATCGGCTGATCTCTCTTTTCTGCGTTTATCTTTCTCAACGTTCATAGTGTTTAATATTTCATTTAATTAATGCTTTTATTAATTTTAGTGAATTTAATGAAATTCTCACTGAGTTAAAACTCCGAGCGTTTAAAGGCGTATTAAAGAAGACTGTTTGGGTCGTGACCAAGACGTCAGGCGTAACCTCGATCAAAAGACGTTTAAAGATGAAGTGAAACTCGAACCGTAACGTTTTATTTCTTATTTAATGTGATTTAGGTTATGGGTTTAGGAAGGGGGTGGGGGTGGGGGTAAATTCCCTGATTATTATTGGTGCACGTGCATGAAAAGGTAAAACAAAAAAGAGAGAGAAAAAAGATTAAAAGCTGTTGGTTTTGTGAACGTTGTCGTGTTTTAGTGGAAGATTGTAGAAAAGCTTTAATTTTCTACTCTGCGTGACGTGAACTAACAAAATTCTTTTAAAATGATTTCGATTTTCTCTTATTTTTGTGTAATTTTTTTCCCCCTGACTTTCCACTAATGACAGAAATATTCGAATTGAAATATCAGATTTTATAATAACGTTCTAACTTAAAGTTTTACATCTTTAGCATCATGACGCCTCACTAACGCACCCCGTCCCCATCCTCAGAGAATTTCACTCGCGCGTGCTTCAGTAAAATCGTCTCCGTCTCCTTCAAACCATGAACGATTTCATGTCTCTCACGATCCCATGTCGAAGGATTGAAATCCGAAAGCAGTCCTGAGTGAAAACACTGATCTGAGAGACTGGATCACGTGCAGTTATTTATTTTACACGTTCCCCGCCATTGTCGAGATTTTCCAGTCGTTGTAATTACACCTCTCATCCAGTAGGTGGAGCTACTAGCCATGTGTTCTGTCTTATCATATCTCTAAGAATACATTTTCTGGAACCTTGAAATTTGGTGGAAAATGGCCAGAAATGCTGACGCTGACTAGTTACTTTTATTATTAATCGTTAATTTACTGCTGGACAACAAACCTTCGCCATCGTACACGTTACTTTAAAATAACGCGCCGTTTCTGTGCATCATAAACACTGGAACACAAGGTTTTATAAGACTTTCCTGTTTGTTTAAGTGTTTTATTTGTGAATCTGTTAAATCTGGTTTTAGGAAAGTCGTTTATTAATTAATGAGACTGAAGTGATTTCTCCTGCAGGCCACTAGGGGGCAGCAGTGAAGACTGAAAGAAGGAAATCTGCAGAATGTGAGAATCTGAACAAACGCCACGGATCGTTCTGTTCTGAGTCAACGCACAACACTACATACATGCTTGCACACACACACACACACACACACAAAACACACTAAGCTAGCCCTTCATGATGAGTGACAGGCATCCCTGGGAGTCTACATGGGCGGAGCTTAAACAATTACAAACAATCAGCTTGATTTGGTGCTGAATATAAAATACTGTTTTGCACAGTGTGATACTTAAGCAACATTAGCTAAGCTAGCCAATTTGGTTTAACCTGGCTAGCATTAACGTCATGAACTCCGCTAGTTACATTTGCTAATCAACCGCAGTCAATACAATTTAATGTTTAGCATGTTTAATATTCAGTTAAATACAGTAAGTTTTATTATGATTAAATTACGGTAAACTATGGATCATTAATAATGTAATGAATTCGTAAAATATTGTTCGCTTTGAAACATCAGAAATACAAAACCTTGGAAATGCTCTCAGATGTTTAAAACACTTTCAAATTTTTTTGTAAAATGCATGTCGAAGGACGCTAAATTAACTGATTAGCAATGTTAGCATCAGCTAACGATTAGCCAACTGTTAGCATTGTTTCAAAGCTAGCTAATCCACATGGCCAGCATTCTATCGTGCTAACATCACACTAGGACGCTAGTAGCGTTTTAAACCTTCGAGTCTGTGATTGACAGATCAAATTCAATTTAAGCTCCACCCTCTATATCCAAACATGCAGAATGTGGATATCCTTATACACACTACATAAACACTCCGCGGACCTCAGGCATGCTTCTGTGTTATTATGTGCCTTAATGCAGAGGCGATGTGAGAACATATTTATCTATTTATTTTGTTTGTTTTACAAAAAAAGTACTGTTAGCATGTTATAAACACGATCATGACCGAAAGACATCCAGACCAGGCCATGTGAATATGATATTCAGCTATTAAACTACAGTACAGACTACAGAACTACACTAAAGGCTCTGATGCTAGCGGTCGAGATTGTGTGTTAAAGCTAGCTCTAATATTTTTCTCTATATTATGCGAATACGTTTGGGGGGAGGGGCAGCTTTCAAATGCTCGTTTTAATCTGTCAAGATAAACAACATCAAGAAAATATGTTTAATTTCTGAATAAAACAGTCCAAAAGGTAGTTAGCAGGCTAGTTAATTTTATGCTAACTCTTTCCTTGTTTTGTTCCTAACAGGAAGTTAGCAAAATGATGCTAATTATTCTAGTTGGCTCAGAAATAAATGCAAACTTTCAGATCATTTATTTCTAATAAATTCTACAAATCAAATACCACAAATCACTTTGTTTATTAAGTAAAAATGAAATGATTTTATTTATTTTTATTATTATTATTATTATTAATATAACAAATATATACACCGTTATATCTGTGCTGATCATGTGACCAATTTCCACACCAATCCACATGACCTTTAACCTTTGAAATTGTGCCAGAAATCAAACATTTCAATGTTGGGTTAATATTAAATATATCTTGTCATGGTTCTGTTGTTTCATTTCAGAGAATGAGAGTAAAAAAATTCAGGATGTTTTCACACTTATTTAATCAGCATGTTACCTTTTTATATTGTTTATTAGTCATGAAAATGTTTTTTTGTTTTGTTTTGTTTTATTTTTTTTTTGTATTGGAAGCATATTAGAGATGATTTAAAGAGATCAAACTGCTCAGAGTTGTGCTGGATTGTCGGGTGGTGTAACCATGGCAACAGCACATCTCTCCATCAGAGACAGAATGAAGGAGTACGGCGTCTCGGTGACCTCGCCGACATTACACTCAGAGAAGGAAGCACAAGCGTTGAGAACTGTGTGTGTGTGTGTGTGTGTGTGTGTGTGTGTGTGTGTGTGTGTGTGTGTGTGTGTGTGTGTGTGAACAGTAAACCCTCAGTGTGTGAATGAGTGATTGGTGTTGATTAGAGATTTAAACAGAGTTCATTAGCTTGTAGTGACTATGCATTAAAGATGAAAAAACGCCACCGAATGTTTTTATACCCGCATGCAGAATTATTTATTAAACTTCTTCAAGACCTAAATCTTTGTTCAGTTATTTTGTCTTTACCTAAAGAACATCAAACCCGTGGTGATGCATGGTGGTGGTGGTGACATCATGAGGTGTCTGTTTCTCTTCAGCCTGGACTGAGCCTTCATTCTTTCTTTCATTTTCCGAACACAGAAACGCCCTCGCTGTGCCCGGGACTCGAACCCAGGACCTTTTGCTGTAAGGCAGACATGCTAACCACTCCACCACCGCCCCGACTACGACTTTAATTACTATCAAAATGCCTGTCATACAGGATTCAGAGGTTTCACAGCAACATGCCTGAAGATTAACATTCATTCATTCATTTTCTGAAGCGCTTAATCCTAATTAGGGTCGCGGGGAGGCTGGCGCCCGTCTCAGCCGACTCTGGGCGAGGGTGGGGTACACCCTGGACAGCTCACCAGGCCATCGCAGGGCAGAAACACGCTGACGGCTATGCAGCTACTTTTGACAGAAATCAGCAATGGTTCTTTTTACATTCCGCTCACCACAGACAGTGAGAGACACGGCCAGCATTTGGTAACCCAGTTAGCTGCACTGGGGGGACAGCAGTGACAACCCATGGATAGTGGGGCTTGGACCCCCGACCTTGGGATCAGTAATCCAGCACCCTGCGACCGGGCCACCACTGCTCACTGAAGATTAACACTGAAAAACTAAAGAGGTTCTCAGGGTGTAAAAGTACCTCCACCAGTCGCATATAGGGCACTGATTCTGGCTGAGCCTGCAGGCTTCATGATACCTTGACACAGTTATAATGAAATGGTGCCCCTAGTAGACGTCTTTACGAACATCCCGAACATATTCCCCCACTTTGTGTCCTTATTCCACAAACAAATAATTTCCAGGACTCCGGTGGGGTAACATACTGTATTAGCCACGTCAGGCTCACATCCGTCCGGTAATTCTGTCAGGAAATTTTTCACAAACTCACTCGTTTCCAGAACCACTAATTCTACCAGGGTCACTGGGAGGCTGGAACCTCTCAATGGGTGTTGGCGGGGTGCACCCTGTACAGCTCACACTCACACCTAGGGGAAATTTGGAACAGCCAGTTAGCCTACTGTGCATGTTTTTGGATGGGGAGGAAACCGGAGTGCCCGGAGGAAACCCACACAAACACGGGGAGAACATGCAAACTCCACACAGAAACAGGACCTTCTTGCTGCGATGTGGACCACTGCACCACTGTACCTCCATTTTCCATAAATGGACAGACAAAGTGATTACAACACGTCCACGGGGGGTATAGAACCCTTCCTGGTGGAGGGCATTAATAATAATTTTAGAAAGAATTGCAAGTTTTATTATTTTATTACATTTAAATAAAATTTTATTACTTATTGCGTACAGTATATTGCATTATATATTATCCTGATTGCCCTCACCCTCCCAGCACTTTTGTGAGTTATATAGAATTTCATTATATATTTTATTATATATTTAATTTGAGAGATTTGAAGAGAAGAGAAGAGAAGCTGCTGCTGAGAGAACGACTGTTTATAGCTCCTAGAATGAAAAGGACAGCAGGAGCTCACGGCTTAACAGATCAGGAATGATCTTTGGTGATGTTCGGGAGTGTCAGAGGAATAAAACCCTCGTTTTAAGGTTTAAAACTTATTATCAGATCAGATTAATCTCAGGATCTGTGCGAGTTTAATGAACTTCCCTCAGAAATAGGTTTTAAATAGGGGAATTTAACTGGACTCGTTTTTATTTGTTCAGCTGTGCGTCAGTCATGTTTACTTTGTGCTGATTGGTTGAGGTTTCGACAGTGGGCGGGGCAGGAATACGTGCGCAGGTGTATTTTTTAATTAGCTGATTAATTGCTGCTGTGTTCCTAATGGAAAATGCACTGATGGGTGGTACCTGGGGCCTCAGGGAGGGAAAGGAATTAAAACCTTTCTACTGGAATGAATTTTACTGAAATAACTTCTTGAAGGTGAGGAGCTGGATTTATGTTTTATTTTATTTTGGTGATTGATGTGGAGGTATTTTTGTTGGTCATCACTCATCAGGTGTGTGTGTGTGTGTGTCAGTCTAAGGTTATTTCGGTTATTTTTTTCATGACAGATGTTACACTCCACATCTGGAATGTGGAATTCACATGTTTAATTCTGATTCACATATTTAATTCTGTAACTTTAGGGACCGTCATTAAAGTGTGAAGAAAAAGTGTGAAAAGTTTTGGAATGTTTGTTATGAATAAGCAGATATTCAGTGTAATAAACTGTTGGTAATTTGCTGAAGGTGAGATAGCTGAAGGAGGTGGAGGTGGATATCGCTGAAAAATTCACGAGGTGTATTGAGTATTTAATACTCAGTGCTTAGGAAAAGCGTGGATTTATAAATACCTGATGTAGATTTTCACAGCAGAAGCATTGAGCATTGAACGCATTGAAATCGGAAATATGGTACACAGATGCTAACGTTACGGGACTGTTCGGAAATATCCCCTGCGCCCGAGGTGAATAACTATGTATGGGAGAAAAAATTAATATTTAGCAGACCTGTATATGCTCTATATTTATTAAAGATCTTTTCAATTATAATTCGGTCATTTCTGTGTTTAAAAAAAAAAACCTTAGGAAGTCATGGCGTTTCCAGAGTCGCATCTTTTGTTCCAATTTTTAAAAAACGTTTCATGTTGAAAGTGACGTTCGTGTGCTCAGATCTACCTGAGATACATGATCGGTCATTGAAATTTAATTTTAAAACATGACTAACATGTTACTAATCCCCCAGATAGTGGACCAATCAGATCACGCCGTGTGTGTGTGTGTGTGTGTGTGTGTGTGTGTGTGTGTGTGTGTGTGTGTATACTACTTTCATGTAGATTTTAAATTGACCAAAAATTTCTCTTTAAGTGTAAATTAAAATAGAAGGTTAAAGGTCGGACTTGACACACTAACGGTTCATCAATATTAGTGTTTATTGTTATTGATGGTTAATGTTTTGTGGATTCAACATATACAAACTGTAAAACATTAAAAGATTAAAATGTTAGTTATGGTAGATATCTAACGTCGTGTGGATGCTATAATGCTGCTGTGCCATCCTCGGCGGTTGCTAGGGTGTTGCTATGTGGTTTTCTGGTAACTCAGTTGGTTGCTGCGGTGCGGTTGCTCTGATATTCCACGTGTTGCTATGCTATGTTAGCTTTTGATTGCTGTTATATTTCAAATTTGAATATTTCAAATGGTTGTAGAGATGTTGCTATGCTATCCTAGCGGGTTGCTAGGTGGTTGCTGTCATATTCCAGGTGGTGTCATGGTAAGCCAGTTGGTTGCTACCATGCTTGCGATGGTACCCAACTGGTTGGTTGCTGCTGGTGTTCGGTGGTTGCTAGGGTGTTGCTTGGTGATTATCATATTCCAGGTACCACGTGTGTATCACCTGTGCTTTGGTCTTCACGGTGTTCTGATTAAAAAGTAAAAGGACCCGCTTGTTTATTTTTTGGAAAAAGAATCCCCTCTGGAGCGTTAAGAGTAACAAGGGGGCAATGTGGTGGTTTATACCTGATACCTCTCTCTCTCTCACTGTCTCTCTCTCTCACTCTCTCTGTCTTTCTTTCTTCGTCTCTCTATAGTTTGAATTGTTACAGTTTGGCTTTTTTTGGCATGGTGTGTGTGTGTGTGCGCGTGCGTGCATGTGTGTGTTGGGTCGGAACACAGAGCAGAATGAACAGTGTGTGTTCACAGCGAGCAGGTTGCTAAAATAATTTGCTCCCTGGAGGGTGAAATGTTGCAGTAAAGTGTGTGAGTGTGTGAGTGTGTGAGTGTGTGTGTGTGTGTGTGTTACCTCACCAGAATGCATCTGTTCTTTGCTTGAGGCACGCCCCCAAACCCCAAAACTCCAGTATCAACCTCACACACTTCTGACCTTGAATATTTCATTCATTTTCTGAACCGCTTAATCCTAATTAGGGTCTCGGGGAGGCTGGGCGAGGGCAGAGTACACCCTGGACAGCTCGCCAGGCCATCGCAGGGCCTTGAATGTTTCATTTTATTTTTATATTAAAATAGGTTTATTATATGTTTATTGAATGATGTTCTGGAGCTCGAAGTTCACCTGATTTAAAACCAGTTCATCTTCCAGAATAAAGCTATTTTTTTCATCCTGGATAAATTCACACACACACACACACACACACACAGATGCAGCTTTTGAAAAAGAAACGCTGTTGTATCTTTTGCATGTAATTGACTGCAGACTGTAGACTATATATCTTAGAGTAGCGGTACTGGTCGTCCTTATATATAAGTATAGTGTGTGTGTGTGATGCGTTTAAGTGATACAGACGCTTATTTTAACATAAATGGCCATAAAAAGAACTTTACCCTGTGGATTACTAGCGGGGGCTGAACTGCGGGGATTAGCAGTTTTTCCCCGGAAGTGACGTCAGCATGTTGGGCGGGGTTGACGTCTCTTGTGGAGACGGTGAGACGTCACATTCGAGTGACTCTGAGGACGAGAACGCTGCAGAGATGAGCGTGACGGTGAATCCAAAATGGTTTACGCAGCTAACGTTTTGCCGACTCGGCTTTCCTGTCGTCAGGTGGTTTAGGAACAAAAATAAATGTTTTGCGTGATTTCTGCGCTTGTTGTTTGTGCAGCTCGGCACTGGACCGTAATGTGTTATGATACACGCGGTCAGTGACGCAGCCCAGCCGATCCAACGAGTTCACGTCACTACCAGGCTGGAACAGCCAATCAGAAAGCCAACATGTCTCTGCGCACGCCTAGAGTCGTAACACTCGCGCGCACTTTGAAAATGGGCACGGACTGATGTTGCCGTCAGGAACCGCTGATGATATACGAGATCGTTTTAAAGAGCCAGTAACACTAATTCACCACAGGTCCACTTTAACAGGAGTGAAAACACAGGCTCACTGCACTTCTCAGGAACTTTTAAAGTCTATGCTCTGCTTTTTTAGTAATATCGTACACCACATGCCCTATAATCCAATTTGATACGTAGTCCTGCTCAAAATTATTGGCACCTATGCAGACAAGGTTCTTGATAGTCCTCTGATTGGTGTTCTCTTAAGTGTGGAAACCTGGATGTCGAGGCGTCTGACAACTCGCCTGCGCTTATTTCTACGCCGTGCTCTAAAAAGGAACGGGGAATACGCCTGACCTTTTAAACAGTTAAGTTGTCATGTTGGTGGGGTCGTCTCAGCTGAGTATAATTTGAGAGCCCTGAGATAAAAATGGCACTAAAGCCCAAACAAAACTCAATAAGAGTGAGATAGGGGGGAGATGAATAGTGAATGCGTAGCTGCTGCAGGGCGCCGTGGAGAGGGTGTGAGGGATAATTCATGGTAATGAGACTCATGAATGGAGTATCAAGAGGTTTGAGATGCTCTGTGTGTCCTGGTTTCAGTAGAAGTGTATAATTTGAGGATAGAACATGATTGTGTGTGTGTGTGTGTGTGTGTGTGTGTGTGTGTGTGTGTGTTAAAAATAATGGCCTGACATTTGGACTGTAGAATATACATGAATTCATTAACATTTAAACTGCAGCACCGTCCATAGTCCATCGTTCCTGTGTCCTCCCCCCCTCGGGCACTTTCTCTATTTTCAGTTCTGTTGATGTTCCTGTGATGTAATAAATAAGGCTGTTGTAATAAATGTATAGAGTACATAGTGCACTTCATAGGGTAGAGGATACATCGTGTACACAGTGGTGCGATACAGGAAGTGGGAGTCACGAACTTATGACTGTCCTTATTGTTCATTAAGTGCACTATGTAGGGTGTAAAGCCATAGATTTATAACCTGATTGCTCAATCTGTGTAATAAGTGACGAGCCAAGTCACTGGTGGACATGTACCGAGTGCACAAAGTAGTACACTTAAAATGAGTGAAGGGTCAAATCCAGTGGTTAGCATGTCCACCTCACAGCAAGAAGGTCCTGGGTTTGAGTCCCAGGCTCGGTAAGGGTGTTTCTGTGTAGTGTGTGTGGGTTTTCTCTGGGTACTCCAGTTTCCTCCCACAGTCCACAGTGTGTGTGTGTGTGCGTCTGTGTGTTAGTCCTATGATGGCCTGGCAAGCTGTTCAGGGAGTGCCACAACTTTACTCCGAGTCAGCTGAGAGAGGCTCCAGCCTCCCGGTGAGCCTAGTAGGATTAAGTGGTTGGGGAGATGAATGACTGAATGAATAAAAAAATGTACACTTGCGTAGTGAGTATTGGGCCGCATCCCTATTAAACATGTATTTAGTGCAGAAGAACACTTGTGTAGTGAGTGAGGGGGCCGCATCCCTAATTGATGTATGTCTAGTGCACTAAATAGTGCACTTGGAGGAAGTGAGGGGCTGCGTCCTTATTAAACCTATGTGCAGTAGTACACTTGGACAGGTAACTGATTTAGCTTCAGTGAATTTGAAGTGCTCTATATAGAGTGTAGGGAAGTTCCATTTCATTACCGCTCATAGTGAACTTGGTTTGTTGAATGACTCTCTCTCTGTAATGTGTATCCAGTGCACTATGTAGTGTGCAGAAGAAGCATTTGCTTCTTTGGAGGTAAAAAAGTTTTTTTGTGTTTGTATAGAATATGACTTGGTGGAGTTTAATTCATAAATCTGAGTCTCCAGAAGTTTCTCTTTAACGAACACTAAGCATAAATCTCTGCAGTTATAATTATGTTAATAAAGATGCACAGCGGAGGCTCCATTTCAGCTTTATTTC
Organism: Tandanus tandanus; assembly: GCA_039654325.1. Lineage (NCBI taxonomy): Eukaryota > Metazoa > Chordata > Actinopteri > Siluriformes > Plotosidae > Tandanus > Tandanus tandanus. The sequence continues at coordinate 70,228,326 of JBCNYH010000001.1, forward strand.
ATTTATCTCTGGAGCTGATGGTCAATTACACGCATTAGCATCACATTAAACATCCTATTGGGTCCCGAAACGAAGCCCAGAGAAACGACCTGCTGGACTTTTACCTGCGTTTCATTTCATTATTACAGTGAAGGGCTGCTCGGGGGAACGTTTTACCTTCAGTCTGACGCTCACGGAGCTCATTAATGCAGTTTTATACCAGCGCTGGGGTTTCTGTCATCTGAACACACACACACACACTGCAGTTTATACGAATGAGTAGAGAGACAGCTGTGCTTCACTTGATGAATCGTCTCTCAGTTTCCTCGATGAATCCGACAAAATGTGCATCCATTAAAATGTAATAAAGTGCACTTTCAGAAGGTTGTAGCATCAATTGTACTCCTGTAGGGCTCTCGGAGCAGAGTGAAGTTACTATATGAACTCACGAGTGTGTAACATGAATACCCGAGAGTTGATAACCTGACCATCTACACGTACACGAGAAGAGTGTAAGGTACCTCCGCCCGGCACAAATAGATTATTATAACTTAGCATCGTTATAATGAAATGTCTCCCCCTAGAGGACGTTGGATGAACATTTTGCATCATGTTAAACATGAATACCCAGTTCACTTCCTAACTAGACAGGAACTTACGAAGTTTATTCAGGAAGTGAACCGGGTGTAGAAAATGTAATGGAGAATGAGATCAGCAAATTCTCCAAGAATGTGGGATCCCTGTACCCTCTCCTTAGTTACAAGAATATACCTCGAAGAGTGAAGACCAGCATGTACACGTCTATATCGCGACCAATCCTCCTCTATCGCAGTGAAACATGGGCCTTGATAGAAAAGTTGAAGAGCAAGATACAAGCAGCTGAGATGAGAGTTTTACGCTTGATGTTTGAAGTGACTAGAGAGGAACGTCAACATCCAAAAAGTATCGAAAGTAGAACCAGTCATTTGACTGACATTTGAAAAGAACATCTGATGCCGGATTGGACATGTCAGTGTAAATAGATCAATGTACCTCTACTCTGAGAACCATCGGTGTTGGGTTCTTGTTTATAGACACACACTGTAATGTAATATAAGTGGGGGGAGGTGCAAAGTGGTTCATTGGGGTTAAATGTGTGTGATGGATATGTGATAGTGTGAGTTTGGTCTGAAACCACAGTCATAACACACACACACTCTGAACACCCTGACCAGGATGACGTGTTCACGATATTAATCAGTTCTTATCATATTCACATTTCACACACAGGTTGGTGACAGGCACAGCTCGTCTTTAACTGTGTGTGTGAAATATCTCTTTGTACCTGAACCACACGCCACAACTCTCTCAGACACACAGACGCTCACTGAGCCGCTGGTCATCAGGTAGTTTTGTATGTCTAGGAGGAAAACGTCAGCTATAGCTAAGCGTGTTTGTTTTGATTAGTAGCAGAGCTCCTGAGCAGAGTCCCGTAGGCAGGGAAACATGACTTCGATGGTTGTCCCGTGTCTGTGTCCCGTCACTGACTTGACGCTGATTGGCTGGTGTATATAAAAAATACCCAAAAGTGCCCAAAAACATACAGGCTCATACACCACTGCTCAGACTCGCACAGAATAAAAACCCACACACGATCAAACTCCGGCAGACAACCATTCGACAATCACTAGCAGCAACATTCGAGCTCATCCAATCAGATTTGCACAGAATAACACAATAAAAGAAGAGAGATCTGTTTCACACTCACTGTTTATTTGACTTTAAATGAAGGTTGTACACATTCGGACAAATCATGCGACTGAACGAGTCAGTGAGTCAGTCCGAACCAATCATTTAAATGATTCAGTAAAGTGACTCAAACATGTCTGTTAGCATAAAATCCAGCTACAGTACCTTCTTCAAGACTTTAAGCTCAGTAAGCTGCTATTAGAGAAGACTAACTGATTTGTAAATGTTTTACGCTTTAAAATAATCGCAGTGGTTGTGTTTCAGAAAACAGTGAGCGATACATTTTTTTCCCCTTTTTTAAATTTTTTTTTTTTTTTTTTTTACATTTCTGTCAGGTTAGCTTTTGTTAGCAATCCATGCTAGCTACTGATGTCTCATCAAAACAAATAAACAACAACAAAAATCCCAAATCACGGAAACTAAAGTTTCCAGTACGAGTTAAAACGACGATAGTAAACAGCAAACAATCGTTTATACATTTAATCATGTAATAATTATAGATTCCTGTATCAGTAATTCAGTTTGGTTTATAATTATTACGTTGTGGTGTAAAAAAAAAAAATTCAGATACTATTTGTTTAAAGGCTACAAAAAACAAAGAATAAAACAATTGCATATCGAGTGACTGTCCAAAAAAGTAAATAAATAAAATCATGCAGATGCAGTGAGGAGTCAGTGCCACCAGGGGGTGCTGTGATCCCACAGATCATTCAGATATTTCTGTAAATGACGTAACAGATCATACATTTCTTAACTTTATATCATTGCTTAATAAACAAAAATAAATAAATGTTTAGCGATTATTCATCACTTATATTATAAACCTAATTCCTGAGTACAGTTAGAATTATTTACTGAATTTAAATTACACTGTTCCCTGAAGTCATTATAAAAGAAGCAACGCTGTGTATTCTGAGTAAAGATGAGTCAATAAATAAAATAATCAGTTTATCTATTTACATGCAGTAAATAAAAGTAAATGTAATATTTTTAGAGACATCCAAATGAAATAAAAAATGTTAAAAAAAACCCATTTAAATCCTGAGGCGACATGAATATTAAAGACCTCAGCTCCCGCTCCGTGTTCAGTAGCAGTGCATTATGGGTAATACTCAAATCACTACTAAAACAGAGTCTGATGAGGAAGCATGAGAGAATTCGAGAGAAAGAAGGGGAAGCTAAGCCCCGGCGGGTCAGAGTCCCCCGGCGGGTCAGAGTCCCCCGGCGGGTCAGAGTCCCCCGGCGGGTCAGAGTCCCCCGGCGGGTCAGAGTCCCCCG
>JBCNYH010000001.1:70255267-70271637 GCA_039654325.1 Tandanus tandanus
ACTGAGGGAGTTTTTCCTTGCCACTGTCGCCGCGGGCTGCTCATTAGGGACGTGTAGGGGGTTGTAGAAAAATGTTTTTAAATTACTTTTATTATGTAAAGCTGCTTTGCGACAATGTCAATTATAAAAAGCGCTATACAAATAAAACTGAATTGAATTATATTAAATAATGCTGATTAGCATTTTAGCCTCTTAACTTAACTGCTACATCCTTTTATTTATTTATTTTTTAATCTGGTGATGATAAAGCTAGTCCATGTTTTAGCTCGCTTTCTTCAGTGTTTGTCTTCTAGCGTGTTTTCTGGAATGCTAACAGATGTTAACAGGTGACCTGCAGAAGAGGAGAGTGCGTGTGAGGTGACGGCGCTGGAATGGCGGTGCTCTCTGAAACAGTGACGTGTATGTGAGGAATGTGCTACTGTTCCAACCTTCAATCACTTTTCTAACTTTCTGGAGTTTCGCCAAAACTGTTTTTTTTTCTTTCTTTCTATTTTTACAAGCAGATTGCACTCATCTCTTTTAATCATTGCCCTTCATGTGCACTAAATTCAACAGGAAGTCTTCCTTCCTTTTCACAATATCCCCCCCCCCCCCCTTCCCCCCGTAATAATCTGGCGGTTTACTGTAAACACATTGAAACTAAGTTTCTTCCACAGACACACCTGAGCGCTGAGTCACACTAATCAGGGGCGGTTAGCGCCCTTTTCACACGGGTTAGTTCACATCAGAACTCCATCATGCTCACCCAAACCCTGACCTCTGACTCTCATAAGTATTGCCACCCTTAACGCAAACATGTTATGAAAACATTTAATAAAATAAACATTAAGTACATGTGATTATTTAAGTTTTTTTTAAAAAGTGGTGGTATTTCCTCTTTGAATTTTTTTTTTAATATGAAGCACCTCAACAGCTCTGAGCTTCATGAAATATAATGATGTTGCTTTTGGAAAAAATATCAGTATACATCCTCGACCAATACATAGTGATTGCATGTTCTGATTGGCTGCTATATCTACTCCTAACGTATCAACTCAATTGCCGTGACCTGAAACCTGAACCCATCTAAAAGGAGCTAAAGGCTAACACTAGCGGGTCTTTTTTACTGTTCATTCCAGACTGATTCTTTGGACTGAAAGTATTAAATTGTATAATTATTTTTGTTTTTTAACTTTCAAAGAATTAAAGTTTCTTTTTTCCACCAAATGTGACTTTATTGGGGTGGCACGGTGACGCAGGGATTAGCACGTCCACCTCACAGCAAGAAGGTTCGATTCCCGAGCTCGGGGTGTTTCTGTGTAGAGTTTGCATGTTCTCTCCCTGTGCTTGCGGGGGTTTCCTCCGGGTACTCCGGTTTCCTCTTAAAGTCCAAAAACATGCGCAGTAGGCTGTTTGGCTGTTCCAAATCGCCCCTAGGTGTGAGTGTGAATGGGTGTGTGTGTGTGTGTGTGTGTGTGAATACGTACACTACAGCCAGACGTCTCTGTTCGGCAGTAAGCTCCTCCTGCTTGCGACACTTTCCTGAAACCAAAACACAAAGAATTCAGTTTGGTAACCAAGCAGTAAAAAATAAACCCTGGTAATATGCTGGTTTACTACATGGTTTACTGTAATGTTTGTTTGTGGTTAGCCTCTCTTGTATGACGTCGGCTTTCCACATTAGCCTGTTTCCCATAATGCTAGTTGGTGTGTTTGATATAATGCTCTATAATACATGAAACCATAATACAAGTTCACTTATTATAAAGTTTACTATAATGCTAATGTTCGTTCATTCATTGGTCAGTTATCATAATGCTAATTAAGGTTATGGTAATTAGCAGTTTATTATGTTTGTATTAATGCTAGTAAACGTAAGTTCATAGCTTTTCTCTTCACGAAACCGTCCATACCCCGACCTACGGTGGTCAGGGGGATTAGTAACACCTTCACAGTGACTTTGGGGCATGAATTGTTTTATTATGATCACATGATCGAATATTATGATCACAGTGGTGATGTCATCACACCACCAAGTGTTGTGGTGGGAATCTTACCATCGTGAAGCTGAAACGCCAGCATGGTGACCTTCTGCACCATCATCATCAGTGGCCTGGGAAAAGAAAGAAAAGAAAACAGTAATTGTGGTAACACATGGAAAGAGGAATCGGCACTTTAGTCACACTGGGTGCACTTAACGTCGAACACATGGGTGGGCGTGGCCACTTCCTGCCTGAGAGTGAAGAAATCACTGGTGTGATCACGGCATTGTGTAATCGGGGGATTTTTTTTATTTTTATACCATCGTAGGGTTTTGATGGAAAAAGACGACGTACGAAAGATGGAAAGTTACATAATGAAGTTTACAGATGAGAATATAGCAGTGACTCGACTACTCGCGAGTAAATCCATCCATCCGTCTACTTCCTGCACCGCATAATCCTGTAAGGGACACGGCGAGGCTGGCGCCCATCTCAGCCGACTCTGGGGAAAGGGTGGGATACATCCGGAATAGCTCGCTAGACAATCGTAGTGCCAACACACACATCCATTCACACTTACACCTAGGGGAAGTTTGGCAATTAGCCTACTGTAGGTGGAAATTAGAGTACCTGGAGGAAACCTACACAAACACGCTGAGATCATACATATTCCGCAAAAAAAAACGCCCTCACCGAACCCAGGACCTTCTATGAGGTGGAGGTGCTAATCACTACACCACCATGCCACGCCATATACTACCCGGGTATGGCACAATCTGATTGGTTCTCTATGTTGGGATAATTAACAATTATTCCCAGAGGGTGAGGTGGGTGTCACGAAATATTCCACGATACAGAACATTGAAGAGATTGTTCAATTCGGCGATACCCACCGAGCCTGACGCGCATAAATGTTTTAGTATCTACTACATGGGAACATAAGCAAACCATGCTTTAAACCAATTAGAACCACTAAAATGAGATTTTTGTGGTTAATTCTTGCCGTTTTATGTCATGATGGACGAGCAGGGGAGCTCCGAGCGCACTCGTAATCAGGTGCAGCATCTCTTTTGACTAATTCTTTTTACCAGCTATCGTGTAGTATATGCGGCGCGGAAACATAACGAGAAGCAAACTAAAACAAGATTCTTATAGTTTGTTTGCATATTGTAACCATGACAGCAGCGGGTCAGGTGAGCGCTGTACTTTGAGCTCCTCTGAAGTTCAAACACCAGCCTGGAGATTTCTTATCGTATTTCTTATATAGATTATTCTTCTTATTTCTCATAAACCGAGAACAGACCCAGGCATTCGAGACCCACCATCTTTCAAAGAACTTGAATAATTTACCATAGCAGCAGCTCTGATTGTAGTGCAACTCCAAATCGCACGATGATATTAATTTACTTGTTCTAATATGCTGTTGCCATAGAAACAGCGAAATGTGTTTGTTTAATGTTTACAGAAGGAGTCACCAGTGTCAGCATTTTGTCCCGGATAGAATTACGCCGTGATTTAACAGAGAACATCTCAACAAATTTATCCTCATTAAAAAATACCAAGTGCTCTGTGCCAATTATCCAGCTCACAGGTGACACCGCGAGACGTTTCCAGCTGTCACTCAACATCAGGACCGGCCTCAGGTACGCGGTGTGGTCCTATCTCTGAAGAGGTAACTATGCATCCAGTTCTTTTTTTAAGAGCTCTATTATCAGATTCACTTTCAGCCGAATTATGAAGTATGGATAAAGGTCTTGCACCACACTCGTGCTCAACAGTGTGTGTGTGTGTGTGTGTGTGTGTGTGTGTGTGTGTGTGTGTGTGTGAGACTTCTAAAAGAGGCTCAGGTGAGAACAGGTGACCCGCCCTGCTTGGGATTACCTCATACTTTTGTGAACTTAAGGGTGTGTTTAAAACTTCCAGCCAAAGAAAATCAAGATCAGCAGATAAGGACCGAAATCCAAGCATGAGGTGTGGCTACGGTGAGCAACCGAGACGTCTCTCTCTCTGTGTGTGTGTGTTTGTGTGTAAAACAGTGATGAAGTGATAAAAATCTTGGTGTTCACCTGCTCTGGTACCATCAGACGTCTCTTTTGCCTACATTAGTAACACATGCTGAATGTGATATTCATCGCAATATTCTACACCCGTCATACCGCTATCAAGGGCATTCTTACCAAAACGGTTAAGGCTTCACTCACTCATTTGCCGAAACACTTAATCCTACTAGGGCTACGGGGAGGCTTGAGGCTATCTCTGAACGGCTAATCAGACCATCGCACGCACAATTGCCCTAAAGTGCATGTTTTTATCTGTAAATCCACCCTTGGTCTGCTCCCCTCTTACCTTTGTGGATATATTTTAATTAAAACCAGTAATTATTGCCTGCGCTCGAATGGCATCCTTTTACCGACCGTCCCTAAGGTTCGCATTGAACTTGGCAAACAGGCTTTTGTGTTCTCTGCCCCTGCAGATTGGAATCAGCTGCAGGCTGACCTACAGCTTCGAGAGCTGATCTACAATCCCGATCGGGCGTTTTAAAAATGTGCTGAAGGATTTAGAGGCCGATTCTACAGGAGTTTGGAACTGCTCTACTACTTAGCCAAATAATGCTTCCTCGTGTCTGTTCCTTTAGGCTTTGTTTTGTGAGCTGTTATTGTATGTTTTTATAATGTTTGAGGTATGTTCACTAGAATTTGGTGCTGCTGCCATTTTGGCCAGGGCTCCCCTAAAAAAAGAGATCTTGAAATCTCAATGGGACTCACCTGGTTAAATAAAGGTTAAAGAAAAATATATAAATACGTTTTTGGATTCCACACAGAAGTGACTGAGGCTGGGACTCGAACCCAGGACCACCTTCTGTGATGCAGACATGCTAACCACTACATTACACCACCATGCTGCGGAACTGAGGAACTCCTGAAGGTTTTATATATATATATATATATATGACTGAGTGTGTGTATACACACACATACACAAACACACACATACACAAACACACACATTTACAGCATTTGGTAGACGCTCTTATCCAGAGCGACTTACAATTATCAATTTTATACAACTGAGCAATTGAGGGTTAAGGGCCTCGCTCAAGGGCCCAACAGCGATGATGGTGGGGGTTGAACCGCTGACCTTCGGATCAGTAACCCATCGCCTTAACCACTCAGCCACCACTGCCACACTCACGCACTCATATAAACATATATAACCTTTAGAAGTTCCGCAGCATGGTGGTGTAGTGCAGTGGTTAGCATGTCTGCATCATAGAAAGAAGGTTCTGGGTTCGATTCCCGGGATTAGGGCGTTTCTGTGTGGAGTTTGCATGTTCTTCCTGTGCTTGTGTGGGTTTCCTCCGAGTACTCCGGTTTCCTCCAACAGTACAAAAACATGCACAGTAGGCTAACTGGCTGTTCCAAATCGTCCCTAGGTGTGAGTGTGAATGGTTTTGTGTGTGTGTGTGTGTGTGTGTGTGTTGGCCCTGCGATGGTCTGGTGAGCTGTTCAGGGTGTACCCCGCCCTCGCCTGTAGTCGGCTGAGACGGGCGCCCCGTCTCTCCCCGTGACCCTAATCAGGATTAAGCGGCTTAGAAAATGGAGGAATTAATTCCATTATTTACTTATTTTAAACACAGCGATCCAGTTGAAAGTTAATTTTTAAAATTCCACATTGTGACATAAACCGCGGTAATGTATCAGAAAAATTATTGCAATAGTGACTCACTCCAGCACGGCCTTAAAACCGGGGCGTATGTTCAATTTCATGTCATGAGTGTGTATTTATCAAGTTTAACAATATGGAGATTTAAAACGAACTGCATTCATCCAGGAATTAAAACATAATTAGCATTAATGTGTGGAAACTCGCAGAGTTCAGATATTCGCTGTTTATTAACACGTGCTAACCTGACAGGATTTCGGAGTCCTGGTCATAATTGCAAGCTTGTGAACATAAACTAAACCGACATAATTCTTAGGAATTTATGCCTGTAATCTGGAATGCTAACCCGCGGACATGAGTTGTTCAGTCACACACACGCTAGCAGCCTGACATGGAACAACGATTTCTGACGTTATTTTATGTAATAATTATTTCAGGGTCATTTATGACTGTCAAACTGTTGCTACTTCTAACTAGCTAGCAGAAGCTAACCTGACAGGATTTCTGTTATGTAGAAGAGATGCTCGTCATTTTTCACTGCTGGAGGTTTCCAGCTAGCTAATTAGCTCAAATCGTCAGATTTCTGAAAGGGAATCAAATCAAATGTATAACTGGTTATTAATCTTCACGCTAGCACCCAGCTAGCTGATACGAATCCTCAGATCTTTAAATGATAGTGAAACCTGTGAATAATTATTACTGGTAAAGCTAGTCAGCTAGCCTGACATCATTTCTGAGAGGATTTAATCTGTCCATCTTTTCGGCTACTGCTAGCATTTTTGCTAACATGCACTACCCTGAAGGTATTTAAACAGTAATAATCACAATAAGACGTATTTATAATTAATTACTGATTATAGCTTCTAAGAGGATTGAAGTTATATATTTGTAATTAGTTATATTCATGTTACCACTAACCAGCTAACAAACAAATCTAACAAGATTTCCTTCACAACTTTTAAACGCTATAAATCTGTTTTGCTGCTAGCTACCTAAAATGAAATCTTCTTAATCTATCTTAAATTAAAGTGCATTAAAATATCTGACCCGCTCCAGCATAATACGAATTAAGTCACAGGGTCGTGTTCTGAGTAAGAGCTAGAGTAAGTTGAAAGTGGCGTACCTGGACGAAAATGCGATATCACCAAAAATACATCCTTCAAAGCAAAATCTTCCACATGACCAAGTTCAAATATCCATAAACACGATCTCTCCATGATAAAATACTTGTTTATGAAAGGGTTCCGTGTCCACGTTGTTGTAAAACAATGGAAATCTCCACTTATTTTACTGATTTTCAGTCGGATTTTGTGGTTGCTCAGGGTATTTCCTTATTATCCAAATTCACTACCAGAATCCTCTCCCTACTTACAGAACCCCAGAAGGATCCCCCCAATCATAAAGCACTAAACCAATGAGAAGAATCAAAACACACAAGACTCGGTGTAAATAGAAGACGCTAGTACGATGGTGCTGATTGGTGGAGAGCCGGATCCATGTAGTGTTTGGATGTTGGGGACTTTCAGATGCGGACATTCAGAAACTGGTTCTGTAACTGTAATTACTATTTTCTCTAAAGTAGCATTTCCTTTTTTATACCTTCCTGTTTTATATCATTCTGAAGCAGATTACATTCTCTATCCAAATATATCAATATCTCACATTTCATACTTAATCCCTATTATGCTGGAGCGGGTCACATGTTTAGAGACCTCGCTGCTAAAGCTAGTCAGCTAACGTAACAAGATTTCAAAAATATTTTTTCGCGAAAAGTCATATTTGTAAATCTTTACAGCTAGCTAGCTAACATGAACGATGTTTTCACGATAACAATAAAATATAAATGTATACAGTGTAATGTTTTCCTTATTCTTATTTATCATCAGTATAGGCCTAAGTAACTCTTTTCTCACTTCAGATTTCTTTTCTCCTTCCATGTGATTCATCTTTTCGTCGTGCGGTGTTGGGCTGAATGGATTTAGCTGTACGTCCATTCACCACCAGATTGTAGGAAAAAGATGGCGCCACCATTTTGAGACCCACCCTGAGAAGTCCGTGGCCAGGACACCGTAGTTGAAGATGAAGACCCTGCTGACCTGGCACACCGTGAGGTATCCCATCGCCGCAAACATCGAGTACCTGAACCAAAACAGGTCAAACATATTAGCGCAAGGTATTAGTGATAAAAATAAATAAAGATAATTTAATTAGGATCAGACTCCTTACAGATAAGAACATTTGATATTAATTCAGTTTATGTACTGTGTATTTGATTTTTTTTAGTTTAATATCTAATGTTTATGTATTAACAGAGTTAGTACATAAAGGTGGCGTCTGTGCCGAATTCAGACATGTTTGTAGATTCGTTTTTTTTTTAGCATCAATTTGATTTTTAATAGTTTTTAAGAAAATTGAGTATAATATAAAGGGAAAGTAGAACCTTTCACATTTATTTATTTATTTATTTATTTATTTATTTGCTGAACTGCTTAATCCTACTAGGGTCGCTGGGAGGCAGAAGCCTATTTCTGCCGACTCTAGGTGAAGGTAGGGTACACCCTGAACAGCTCGCCAGTCCATCGCAGGGCGACACAGATAAATACACCAAGGGACAATTTGAACTTGAATTAGCTTAATGTGCATATCTTTGGATCATGGGAGGAAACCGGAGTACCCAGAGGAAACCCATGTAAGTGTAGGGAGTTTCTATCGTATGGCTGATGATCATCATCTGACACTAATAATAAACAATAATAATAAACAACAATAATAATAGTAAATAATAATAATAATAAACAGACCTTTTGGAAAAAAAAATATCTGACATTTGAACTGTGTCTGGATTGGAAGGAGTCTCCAGTTTTAGCTGTGTGCATCAGTCAGAGATATTAACTGTAAGTATTAATGGATAAAAAGTGAAACCTGTTATTTTATAAATATTTTCAATTATTGTTAAATTGCTGTGGGCGGTACGGTGATGTAGCGGTTGGAACGTCCCTCTCACAGCAAGAAGGTCCTGGGTTCGAGTCGGCTCAGCGAAGGTGTTTTCTGTGTGGAGTTTTCATATTCTTCTTGTGTGGGCTTCCTCCGGGTACTCCGGTTTCCTCCCACAGTCCAAAGACATGCGCATTGGGCCAACTGTTTCAGCTGGGCCAAATTGCCCCTGTGTGTGAATAGTTATGTGTGTGTGATGGCCCTGCAATGGTCTGGTGAGCTTTCAGGGTGTACCCCGCCTTTACAGATCATTCTGGAAGAATTGCGTCATGAGGGACCACCGCACCGCACCACGCCTACATTCCTTCTGGTTAAAAAGCAGCAGAACGAGACGATCAGGTGTCTCTCATCCTGTTCTACCAGACAGCGTGTGGAGCCATAGCATATCCGGACGGCGTGTTCCATTCCTTACCAGTGAACAGCGTGTACGCTAGCTCTGTGCAGGATGACGTAGCAGATGAGCGCCAGGAAGAAGACATGCGAGGAGTACCTGCAGGACGAGACCAGGTTTCAGGATGGGTATAATTAGTGAACACCTGTCAGCAGGTGAAGTGGCTGATGAGGGACACGGGACAGGTCCTGCAGGTTTCACACCATCACGTACACTGCAATCGCTCTTACCATCCGAAGCAGAAGATGACAAACAACGAACCCAGGACACCGGCGACAGCGTGACGCACCGCCGGACCCACCCGCTGGGGACCGAGACACAGCCGGAACCAGGAGGCAGCCGCCAGGCCCAACATCTGGCACATGATAAAGTTCACCTAGAGTGAAGAACAGGCAGAGTTCTAATCACGAATCCACAACACACACACCCTGGTCTTTCAGACCGACCCACGTTCTTCAGGAACCCAGTAAATAAACTTCAGATCTCATCCATCATGAGAACATCGCCAGGTTCTCACCTGATCCAGAGGAACCCCCACCAACAGGCTGATGGGACTCAGCCACGTGCAGCCTGTAGTTTGAATCAGGATGTGTGATTTGGGATCCATTCTGCATCCCTGATCTCCTCCAAAACTCAGTCAACTCCTCAGATCCCTGTAAGGCTGGAGATCCGACTGTCATCAGCACCACCCCGGGTTTTCACACCGATAATCCACTTCTTCCTTCCACAGAGTCCAGGAATCCTGACATTCAGCTGGAATTCCAGCGCAGCGACTTCATCCCTACTGAAGCTCCAGCGCTCGGAGAAGTTGGAGCCGGTTTGGAAGGAGCGGGGAGGCACTCGGGTTGCCAGAGCGGAACAAAATCCTATTCAGGTCCATAAATTGGTCATGACCTGATGGGGCCTGTACTACGAAGCAGGTTTACTGGCTGAGCCGGGTGACTTCAGGAGGAACCTTCTGATGCCAGGAGTAAGTTCTAGATTAACACAGTTGGTAGAGTAAGTTTCAGCAAGGTGTGTTGCCATGGCAATGGACAGTGTGTCTCAACCCAGCTCGAGGCAGGTCGAGTAACTCGTACGCACGGAGAGAACGTACAAACTCCACACAGAGACACCTGAGCCTGGGGCTCGAACCCACGACCTTTTTGATGCGAGGCGGACGTGATAACCGCTACGCCACCGTGCGTCCTACCCATGGAGGAGCTCCTAAAGGGTTCCAAATAGTTCCTCATGTTTAAATTATTTCATAGGATGGATAAATGATCATTTATAAAACACTTCATGATGCAGGAATAGCAATGATATGTAGCTTTATTTATTTATTTTAGGACCAACTACATTAATTTGTTTACAATACTGAAACTAATGAACAGAAGACCCTCAGCTTTATTATTATTATTATTATTATTATTATTATTATTATTATTATTAGAGAAGTAGTAGTATTCCAAATAAAACGCTAAAAGTGTAAATCTGGCAACATTACTTTGGTCCTGCCCATCTTCTCTTGGTTACGCCCATTAGTCAGCGTCGACACGCCCCCTGTTTTATACCCACTTCTGGAATAAAACTGTTTATCAGTGATGTTGATTTACTCAGTAATAAAGTAAGAAAGGAAACATGCTGGAGGTTTTCTCTTTTGTTTGTTGTTAGAGATGGTGTTGATGAGGGGATAAGTATCATGTATAGGGTTTTTAATGTCATCTTCTAATTTGATTTCATCTTTTTAATGATAACAGAATGCCTGGGGGATTGTGGATGATGTAGTTTATTATGAAGTCTTTAAATAAAACATTATTTAGTATAATTTATATGATGTATATAAAAATAACCCGAGTGGATCTTGGCTGATAATAAGTCCCGGTTTGACTGGAACACATGATGGTTATTCTTAGAATAGAATTATGAGGAGGATTTTTACTGCCTTCTATTATCGGTCACACAGCGCCCTCTGCTGCTCACTGCCGACAATAACAACAATCATCCTGAATGTTCCGAAAAAATAAAAATCATCATTTTAATACATGACTAGTTTTAAAGACTCTTTAATCAACCCTTATTCATCATTTAATAACATTTATAAACTACTTTAACTTCATATCTGTGTATATAAAATCATTACAATCATTAAAAAAATCAAAATTTAAATAATTAGGGTAAATTATTTTCTCACATTGTCAGGAGTACTAATATGTTTCATATCTATATATTTGTATATTGTTAAAGCAAGCAGGACATCATAAATTCTACAGTGAGAAGAATATAAACGAATAAACATTAAGGAGAGAATACAGTTACAGGCTGAGGTGAAGTAAATAAATAAATAAAGCAGTGATTTACATGAAAATACGATGTTTAAACCGTTTTCTTGTATGACAAAGTAAAGCCCAGATCGTAAAGTTTATACATTGCACTGCCTTGGTGGAGGTTTGCGCTCTCTGAGTGCATTTCTAGGTCTACGTATAATATGAACGCTGAATTCTACCAATTTATTATTCATTCAAAATATTTACACAGTAGACCGAGGTCTTAACCACAAGTGTCGAACAGAGGGGCAGTACCAGTAAAAATACTGGGAAGATGACCTGCGATGAACTTGTGTCCCATCCAGGAGGAGTTGAACTCAGTTGCTTCACATTGTAGAAACCAGGAATGAGCTCCGGCTCTGATGAGCCGCTAGGCTCGGGTGTAAAAGCCCAACAGACTTTCCCCTTTTCCTAATCCGATGGCAACCATGCAATAATTATCCAATACCTTTTTTATGAAGGAATTCCGTAGGAACAGCGTCCGGTTTTAGATGTAAAAGCTCCGGCTTCTGGCTAGAGGTCACGCCGAGAGCAGGTCGGGTTGAAGTAATCTTCAGTGATTACTCAATTGCGTCTGAAAGAACACGTTTTCAGAGTATGGCTTTATGCGCTTGTTGTTTTTGCGGCCATATGCTTTGCACTCCTCCATTTTTCCGGCGACACACAGCTCAGCTATGGCCGATAATGTGTTATCTTAGACTGGTGTCTGCTGCACACAGCCCAGCCAATAGGACAAAACGAGTTCGCGTCACTACCAGCGCTGGAACAGCCAATGAGGAAGGCAACAATAACGGAACTGCTGATGTCACGCGTGATCGTTTTAAAGAGCTAGTAATACAGATTCACCCCAGGTCCCCTTTAATAATGCTTTTGATTAGATGGGAAATTAATCACCATGAAGGTGAAAGCGTGGCTGTTGCACTGCTCTGATGTTGAGCTGATTTTTAGAGAGGGGTGATTTCTACAGACTGATGAACACGTGATGACGTCATAGCAGCAGGTGCTGTAGATGAAACTGAAACTACACAGCCGTGTTCCTTTGATTTCGGGGATATTAGACCTTTCTCTGCACGTGTTGAGTGAATAGTGTACAGTGTGGTTTTTAATGGACAGTCTGTTCTTTAAAAACACCAACATTCCGACGCCACACTCTGCTGTTTATCTTTCTTCCGCCTCACGCTTGACGTCACTGTCCGCGTGCCGCCGCCGCCCAATCAGCGCGGCGCTCCTCCGGCGCGCCCTTCCTCCCTCACTGATCGCCAGCGTCGCGCGGCGCGAGTGGCAGCGTGCGTGGGCGTGGCCCGGCGTCCCCGCGACCAATCGCGCGCGACATGCAAATCGGGTTTGAAGCGTCGCGCGGGAGATCCGAGTTTCGCGCGAGCGCCCGAGTCTCCCCCTCATTCATTGTCCGCTTCCTGGAGCCATTTTTTTCTCCCTCCAGCGCGCGCGACGAGCACTTTCCGTTTCATCCGAGCCATCCGCGCGGCCTGGGCGGTGATATGAGCCGAAACCGAGCCGGGTCGGTACCTAAGAGAGTGGGCTTCGGTGTGAGGGGGGTATTTATGGTGTGAAAACCGCGCGACGGTGTTAAAGACGGGATTGAAAGTGAGGTCGGAGAGAGAAAACACACTCACACACACTCTCTCTCTCTCACACACACACACACACTCTCTCTCTCTCTCTCTCTCTCTCTCTCTCACACACACGGAGTGTCGGAGACGATGAGAAGAGCGGTCACCTCGGCGGTTCCGGAGAGTGTGATCATCACCGGGGTCGGTGGATCTGCGCTGAGCTCCAACACTCACACCACCTACATCCACATCATCACCCCGCCGCCGAGCCTCTCACACACTCCCGCTACCACCTCCACCACCTCCACCGCCGCCGTGTGCGTGTCCGAGTCTCCGCCTGCCGGCCTCCACACCCCGCCGACCGGGAGCGGACACAGACCTGCGCTGGGACGGCCTCCGGTAAACACCGACCGCGGGGGGAGGGGAGGGGAGGGGAGAGGGTGGGGGGTAAACACATACACCGCGGCTCTTTAACCAGCAGGCTAACGCTAACCGACTAGCTTCCACACACACACACACAAGTCTGCACCGGATATCCGGCTGCACCACCTCCAGCTCTTCATCTGCTCCGTTTCCGGGGTTTTCTTCCTAAACTCTGTGTTTGTTTGTTTGTTTGTTTGTTTATTTATTTACATGAATACCAGTCTAAACAGGAAGTAGTGTCTGCGAAATAGACACAAAGTGACACCGGAAGTCAACTAAACTAGATGCAACTCTTTAGTTTGTATTGAATCACGTGATCTAAGTGGAGTTAACAGGTCCTTCCTGATCTTCGTGATGGTGAGGTTTTTGTTGTAGGGAGCGGTTCGATACACGGCAGCGCCATCGCATCGTGATGATTTAACCCCGGTACCGAGTCGGCGATCTGTTCCGGGACGATGAGGCGGGTGGCGGCGTTCGATAGGAAGTGGATTCAGGGGGGAAAGTGAGAAGAAAACCCAGACGTAAAGAGAGCAACAGCGTCATGACCGTGTAGAGAAGTTATACACGCGGTGCTTTGTTCGGGTTTATGTCGTTTATTTAGATTTGTTTATTTATTAAGTTCACAGGTATTAACAACGCCGCGGCGCAGTGGTTAGCAGGTTCGCCTCACAGGAAGAAGCTCCCGGGATCGATTCCTGGGCTAGGAGTGCTTCTGCGTGGGGTTTGCACGTTGTCTCCGTGCTGGCATGGGTTTACTCCGGGTACTCGGGTTTCCTCCGATAGTCCAAAAACATGCACGATTGGCTGACTGCCTGTTTTAAATCGCCCCTAGGTGTGAGTGTGAATGGTTGTGTGTGATGGCCTGGAGAGCTGTTCAGGGTGGACCCCGCCCTCACCCACAGTCGGCTGAGATGGGCGCCAGCCTCCCCGTGACCCTAATTAGGATTAAGCGGCTTAGAGAATGAATGAATCTTACCAACGCTGACTTTTAAGCCGAAGCTAATCTTCTACGGCTAAATTAGTGCTAGTTGTGACGCAGATGAATTCTACAGTAGACTTCATCCAGATCCCCCAAATCGAAGGGGATAACGTGTTTTCAAGGGCTGTCCACATCCGCCGCCGAAGACACTTCCTGTTAAGCCTCTAGCAGTGTCGGTTCTTTATGGATTTATTTTGTATTTATGTGCAACGGTCGCTACAGCTCGCCCTACCAACCTATCGAAACTGGGTCACCTTGACCTGTTTTACAAGGTCATAGAGGTCAAGTCATCAAAAATGGCAACGCATTTCTATTTGAACTTTATAAATCTAATATCGCAGTGCTTATGCTCGTAATTTCACTATAGGAACTGGGTGACCTTTAAACAGGAAGTAGTCCGTATCCCTGTATATGATCTTTACTGTACTTCAGATTAATATTAGACTAAATCTTAAACCACGACTTGATATTTATTATATAGGTAGTAGTGCATGCAGTCGATCCATGGAATGATGAAGCAGCTGTTCACACATCTGCACCGTTTAACAGGATAAACGGGTTATTGTTTATTTGTATCCCGGTAGTTTAGCAGCGCTAGCAGGAATAACGATAATAAACTGATTAGCATCTGTGTCTTTATCTAATATTAGAACGGATTCCAGACGGAATCTCCGAGTTTAATATTCAGATTCTACGAACACGAACGTCGTCGTAACCCTGAGATAAGGCGTTGTTGTGTGTGAAGTTTATCATCGTTATGATTTTTTTGATCTGCCGAGGTCCTCTCGTTGCTCCTGTGTGGAATATTCCAGTTGATCAGGATTTGTTGGAAGTCCGTGTTGCCGGCGGTGTTTTCTCCACCAGTGTTGTGGGAATTTGCTTAATATTTGCAAAACATTTGGCTGGAGCACTGATGAATACGTAAAGAAGGTTAAACCGAGTCTCCGACAGGGACGTCGGACTTTTCCCAGACACATTTCTTCATGTTTATCTTTATTCCTGTTCCTCTTTTCCCTGATCCCTAACACCGACATGGCCGCCAGTCTTTCCTGATTGTCTTTGTGAACGAACTCCACAGGCGAAGAGGCGCTTGGCTCTCGATGACTCGGACCACTTGTACACCGCCGAAGTAGCAAAAAACCCCAAGACCCAAAATGGAGGCCCGCTAGCTGTGCTAAAGGGCAACAAAAAAAGTAAGCAGCACCGGAGTTCTGCTCCAGTAGTACTGAATGAGACTGTTATTATGAAATACTTCAGTAATGTCTTGATTTTTTTGGTAAAATGTTTGTAAGTAATACCATTATGTACTGTGGTGTGTTATGGGAGATTAGAAGTGTTGTAGCTGATATTCCAAAGTTGATTATTTGTCTCTAATAGCACAACCCTAAGTGTTTTATTTCTCCATAACAAATTTTGAAAAATAATAACGAGATCTAGATATATACATATATTTGCTTTTTCAGAACCACACTCGTAGTTACGCACAATGTCGGTCC
Source organism: Tandanus tandanus (assembly GCA_039654325.1). Classification (NCBI taxonomy): domain Eukaryota; kingdom Metazoa; phylum Chordata; class Actinopteri; order Siluriformes; family Plotosidae; genus Tandanus; species Tandanus tandanus. The sequence goes on from JBCNYH010000001.1 coordinate 70,271,052, forward strand.
ATCCACAGTTGCATTCCGTGCAAAAAAACGCAGTCGCTGATCATCACTATTTTTGGTGTGGATGTTGGGACCGTGTAACAGCACGAGGCTATCGATTGTTGTCTTGGTCCAGTGTCCAATATGGCTATCGATTGTTGCCGCAGTCCAATATGCAACGTGGCCACCACAGCCGCCATCTTGAATTTGCTCATCAAAATTAAAAATACTGAAAATCCAGCAGTTATTTATTAAAATGAAGCCACAATTCAATTTTTTTTTTTAACAAATATTCATTTTAAAAAACCAGTAAGCACTTACTCTTTGTGTAGTTGCAGCTCCAAGTATTTACTTGACGCCATTTGTGTTTACTGTATATCTCCTGTGTTTATTTATATATACACACACATATATATATATATATATATATAGTATGTTGTTTGTATGTGTATGTATATATGTGTGTGTGTGTGTGTGTATATATATATATACTGCTCAAAAAAATAAAGGGAGCACTAAAATAACACATCCTCGATCTGAATGAATGAAATATTCTTATTAAATACTTTGTTCTTTACATAGTTGAATGTGCTGACAACAAAATCACACA
>JBCNYH010000001.1:70316279-70329906 GCA_039654325.1 Tandanus tandanus
CTTTCCCTTCTCGGGAGAAGCTTTGGGCAAACCAGGGGGACTCCCCCCCCCCCCCCCCCCCCCCTTCAAACCAGACCACAAGGATGGAGAGAGAGAAGAAGGGAATAGTGATAGAGTGGCTTGGAAACGGAGGATACTGGAAAGGCGTGAGCTGCGAGTACGAACTGTTCCGTGGTAGAGGAGATGAGCTCCTGGCGAAGTGAAGACAGCAAGAAGGACGACGTTATGTTTTTCGACGGATGGATGTGCCGAGCGCCCGGTTTCCGTCTCGCGCCCTGTAGATCGCGTTCGATGACCTATTTGGGACTCTGGTAAACTCTGTGCTTGTGCGCTTCCCTGTGTAGGGAATTAAACGCCTCGTTAAGAACAAGCCCTAAACACCATCTGCTGTTATTTTATCTGAAGGCACAAAGGACGGCTGTTTCATAGAATTAATTATTTAATCGTGTAATGTATTTATAATTCATCACAGAACGCGTCGTCCTTTCTTTAGCCGTACTTTCCGTTAAAACGGCGACGTGGCGGGGTGGGGGCTGATATCCGACAGGTGATTTACACAGGAAAGCTGAACTTCAAAGATTCTTTCGAACCTTTTGGTGTCTCGGACTTGAGCGTTGCAGTTTGTTGATCGCCATCAAGACCAAAGTTATTCGAACCCACCACAAGCACTGCACTGCATGTTCCCTCCAGGTGACCTGCTCCAAATGATCATACCCTCTCTTCTTTCATTTGGTTTGTCCCTCAGTTCCACATCAAGCTAGTTAATCGAATCAGGACCTGTAGGCACTTCAGCCAAGTCTGATGTCAAACCTGTTGCGTTCCTGAAGAACGTGTCCCTATCAGGCACTACTTATATAGAATAAAGTCCTTCTGATGGTCCCCCTTGACCTGCTGTTAAAATATCAAAGCTGCAAGAACTGGCTATCACTCCGTAAACGAGAGTTCCTTTGAATTAAGGCTCATCGCAGAGTGGCCTCCTTGCGCATGCTTCATAAAGGTCCTGCCTGAGGTAAACACTTATCTGGTTCTCAGATGCCCTTCCTTAAGGGCCACAGTGACCAAATGGTCCTCAGCAACGATTGGATCTGTGGGATAATTAGGGAACCTTGATAACTGCTGAGCCCCAAGGGTTGCTTGTCTAACCCTAGGTCTTGATAAACACCCCACCCCTCTCACGTTTTGTGATTTTTCATCCTTGGCGATGACCGAAACGCACCTTCAACTCCATTCCATCACAAACATCTTCGAGCTCCAATCTCTGCCTCGCAGCCCCGTTTCGTATATAATGTTACTGTGACCCACTGAGGTCATCATCCGATGAGTCCAGCCAGCAGTACCGCCTCGCACTCCTCCTCCACCCGCATTTCAACCCAGACCCCATAAACCCAAACCCATCTCCAATCACATTTCCACCAGGGGAGCCATCATCTTCTATCACAAAGGTGGCCTGTTAATAGAAAGAGTAGACTTGGGATTGACCGAAAGGAATAGATCAGCTTCTGGTCACAATCAGGAGCAGGCAGCAATCTCTACGCCGCCTCCTCCATCGTCGCCTTCTCCGCCCCTCCTCACCCCCTCGCACACAGTCATTTTCCCAGGAGCCGACTGTAGCGGAATGATGCGATGGCCTTTCACCTAGGCTTAATAACTCCTGAATCCCTGCTTTGAAGAATGTGGTGCTGGAGGTTGGCTTCTATCGGTTTATAGCCCTGGATGGTCTGATTGTGTGGTAGACCGCGTGGAAGATAACGGCTACAGCTCAACTGTGCTCCACAGCCTTCACTGGAATGAGGAGAAGATGTGATGGACGTTGATTTTTCCCCCGTCCCTCATCATATCGAACACCTTCCACACTTAATGAGTAGAGTTTTACCGAGGACGGTCCTTGATGATAAAATATATCGGTGTCCTTCAAGCAAAGATCTTTAGTGCAAGTGATTTTATGACCTTTTGTTCTTTTATTCTTACACAATTGTAATTTATCCATTTTAAACTTTAGACTTGACTTCTTATGACTGATACGTCATCTTTAACCATTGGTTTACCAACAAGTAATGGTGTGTGATGTTCATTCCATCTTCAGACTTCTTTCCATTCACACAATAAGTGAAGCTGCTGTCATTAAGGGACGAGAATTTGAGTTGTGCAGAGAAAATGTATATAATGGAAAGGAACAGAAGGTGACGTGTTCTGTAAGTATGAACAGTTACCTGCATTCGTCATCAGCTTAGAATCAGCAGATCAGCTGGTTACCCGCCGACAGATTTCCCACCTGAAGTTCTCCTGTTAAACAGGTTTGAACGGCACATTAGGGAAGATTAAAAAGGTAATGTTGTGAGGTACGTTCAAATGGAAATAAGGTAAAAATTTGAAGTTTTTAAAAAATATATTTTCAAATAAAATTTGAAAGTGTCATTTATAATCTAAATATGAAATGTTTTGTGTATTGAATAGAATTTTGAGAGAGGCAATGTTTTTCTACCTATAAAATCAGTAAGTTGTTTTTCTAAACAGGTCTAAGCTGCAACGAGCATCAGATTAAAATGAAATTTTTTACATTGGAGACGAGTCAGAATTTTGAGAAGTCACAATATTTTTTGATCTGTGTGTGTGTGTGTGTGTGTATATATATTTAACATTAAATCAAGGTTTACCTAAAAATGTATCAGAATCCTGAAATTTTTGAAAGAAGTAAAAAAAAAAAAACCATTTAAATAAAAAAGGGTAAAGGTAAAATCTTATCAAAAGCATGTTTAAATGAAAATGTTTTGAAAAAATATTTGGGAAAATTGAAAGTTTTTTTAGCTTAAAGTTGAATTCAAGTTCGAATTTTGAGGTTTAAAATTTTTTCCTTGAGTTTTGAAAGGTGTGAAAGTGTTGGTATCAGAAGTTTGTTATATTTAAATGAGAAGTTTTTGGGATCAGAGCGATCAGCGGATCCCAAAATCAATCAGATAACGTATTTCAAGCAAATTTTCACAGAGTCTTATTTACATCGTAATAATAGGTGGGGCCAGTGGTGTAGTGGTTAAGCCATGGGTTTGAATCCCAGTTAGACCCCCACTGTACTAAGACCCCTGGGCACGGTCTTCACCACAAGTGTACCTTTGTCCACCCAGCAGTGTAAATGGGTACCAGTAGGAATCCAGGGGAAATTGAGCTCCCAGTCACTTTACGCTACAGAAACCTGTATAAGATCTTGCTCTGATGAGCCGCTAGGCTCGGGGGTAAAAAAGCCCAACCGTAATAATTACGAGTTTGCAGTGCTGGTGTTAATAAGCAGTGCAGACCAGTCTTGGCTGAAAGATGTGTAAATTTTATTTTTATACTAATTTTGAGAAATTTGAAGGTTTTTTTTAAAGGCAGAATTTTGAGAAGTTCAAATGGAAACCTGGGAAAAAAAACCTTTAAGATGAAATGATGTAATTTCTAACATCTTGGTTAGTTACCAATTTTTTAACATCACGTCCTGCTTTTTCATAAACTTTGTAGTTTTTGTTCATTTAGTGTAAAAAATATTGCACGGAGAGCCGAATGTGAGCTGAAAGTTCCCCTGGAAATGAAGGACACTCTTCTTTTTGTGTCCTCTCCATCTCTCACAAAACAACCTGCTCTGTGTTTTTGCTTATCCGTTTTAATGACCGCTTTATCGCGGCCACCTGCCGGAGCTGAGTGTGGTGGGGGGCTGACCCGAGAGGACCGGGATGGAAGCGGATTAATTCTGCATGCCTGGATCCCCGGTGTGCTCGGGTCTCACGCGTGCGAGTCGCACTGTATACATACAAATGAAAGGGTCAAAGAGTCTGAAGTGCTTTTGAAAGCCAGACGGCTCGGGGGGGGGGGGGGTTGTAGCAATTTGCATGCAGTGTCTACTTTCTGGTGTAGCAAAGCAGAAAGGTCCGAGTGGAAGCAAATGAGAAGCCGCTGACCTTTCCGTGTTGTGGAAATGGTGTATAATTGCGCCGACACGTTTTGCATCGATAAGCTGTGGGGGTCTTTCGATTAATCTGTCTACTCGTTTAAAAGAGACTGGCTTCGACACGAGAGGTGCTTTCTGTTTTTGACACGCGGGGCCCTGGGTGCGACATGGCTTCCTCGTGGATTTGTCGGTTTGTGACTGGCGTGGGGATGTGATGCAGACTGAAGTTAACCGAGTTAATATCGGGTTTTGAATTTGAAGAAATCTATAGTCCTGTATTGATTGGGCGTTCGTGGCTTGGCTGATGTTCGACTGCTGAAAGCTGGAGTGTCCTTGAGCAGATGCTGGTTATAATAGCCCCGGCTCAGGGCATTAATATCTCATGCAGTTTATGTTGTCAGCATCAGAACGTGGTACAAATCCCTGAACACTGACTCTGTGGGATCCGGGAAAAACACACATACAGACTTTTTTTTTTCCCTCAGTGACCAAGCAGCATGGCCTCATTCACAACCTGCACTCATGACCTCTGTTAAATGACCAACAATCAAAAAAAGTGTTGGGCGACGGGCTGCTAGCTCATGCTAACCTACCCAGGATGTACCCCACCTCTCACCTCTCCAGCTTGCCCTGTGAACCGGACAGATTAGCACTATAGATAATGGACGGGTGTACGCTGCTGAGGCCGCGTTAGAACAGAGCCGCTTATTGGCTGTGGATTGTTATTATTTCTTGTTTTAGGTACTTTATTAATCCCACAAGGGGGAATTACTCACATAATAAGAACAGTGAGTTATTAAGGGATTAGCAGCGGGTTTTTTTTTTTCTTTCTTTTTTTTTTTAACTACCCCCGAGCCAATTTACAGCTAAACATAAATTGCTACTGTACACTTATAATTTATTATCATTAAGACCAGGATGCTCATGTGGAGTAAGGACTCACGTTATTGGTGTTATTATTATTTTTGGGTAACTAGCTGTTTTTTTTTTTTTTTTCTAAAAAAAGCTGAACGGCTAATGCTAATGATTTTACCTTTATTATTACTAACAGCCTTATAAGCACATACATTACACCAGATTCATGCTTATTATTTAATAATTTGCATAATTTAAAAATGCTGTTCCTGACTAGGAAAAGTTATTAGCATATTGATTTACATTTTGTCTTTAATCGTATTAAATATTTATATGTATACACTTACAACGCACTTCTTTTGCCTTAAGTAATTATATCTGTTGATGTTGCTTTTAAGTAAAATGACCTATTTTGCTGAAACATTCTTAAAAAATTTTTTGGGGAGAAAATGTGCTATGTTGTCATGTATCATTATCGTGGTAGTGAATAATTATGTCACGATATGGTCGTATCGCACAGCCCTTGTTGCTGTTTGACGGATATAACGTGGCTTTTTTTGGGTTTTCCCGCCTTCCCGAATGACACGTGCAGAGCAAGGGCTGCTTTGTTTAGCTCCATAGCGTCACCGTTGCACCTAGTGGTTAAAAATAGGAACTACAACAGGAGCCATGAGATGCTCCTTGGTGCAGAGGTCATGTACCCCCATAGTCCCGCTGTAAACAATTCGAGTGCTGGAAGATCAAACGGGAAGGTTAATGACGGTTGTCAAATAAAGCCGTTTTGTTTGGAGTGAAAAAATTCAGTAAGTTTTATTGCTTTCCCGTTGATTGATGCTGACTCTGGCTCGATGTTTAGCCTCAAGTCAAGTCCGTTTTAATGTTGTGTTTTCAGACGACTACGGTACAATTTGCTAAGGTAGCATGTTTGTAGTGGAAATATATTCAGGATAACAAACAGGGACTGCATACAAAACAAACCAGTTACACATCAGTGTGGGAAAGGGTAGTACAAATCTAATGAATACTCCAGTTTGCAGAGTGGCCTGTTTAGGATGCTGGCGATGTGAAGGAAGACGTTGTCCTTGACCTGGGAGGTAAGCTCTGTGATGTGCAGGACACGACAGTCATGGCAGAACAGGACGTGAGCCGGGTGAAGGAGTGATAGACAGAGCTTTCGTCCTGCATAAAAAGCCTTTAGCATGTAGCCCCAGCTGCAGAGAGAGAGAGAGAGAGAGAGAGAGAGAGAGAGTAAATACCCTTAACAACTAACCGGATTATCCATCACCATCAGGGTTGTCCCTGCATCCTGATGGCTTCTGACATTGCGCGGTCATGCACCGTCACTCTGGAAGCGTCTTGGCGATGGTGTGCATCAGTAATGAAGCACAGGGAAATTTAGCCCCATTCCAGCTGTCCTCGAAGTGTCAGTGTCCAGGACTTGCTCAATTATTCAAGCTATGGTAACGGGGAAGATTCGTCGGCTGTGCTGGACGCGAGCAGCATGGGCTACAACTACAAGTATGACTTGCCTGCGTCGATGCTTGGGATCCCCTTGAGATTCCACCGTCTAGAACATTTGTATATTGGGCACTTATTGTCTGAACCCATGTCTTGCACATGGAAGTGTTTTCTCTTTTCCAACACACCCGCTTTATGTCAGGAAGCCATGCTAATTCGCAGATTAGCATGATCGTGTTAGCAGGACAGGATTCCACTAGGTTTATACGGGTTTGTCTTGACTGCTTTCCATTGAAAACCCTGAAACGTACGTTCTGTACATATTGTACCGTTATGTAATCCATGTCCTGCAGGTTCTCCCTGTTGAAGTATTTATAATGAATTTTTGGCTGGCATGGACATCATCACATTGAGATTTTCTTCAAGTGGAAAAATGGCTCTGAGATTTTTTTCCCATGTAGATCGTTTTCTTTTTTGGAGGCGATACATATATTTGGCTAATCCTTGTTTTGGGTGTCCAGCCAAACTTCTGCTTTTCCACCCTACCTGCTCTGAACCTGTCAAGAACCTTTCAATGTCCTTCCTGATCATCAAGCTCCGCTTTCCCAGTGGATGACCTCAGTGTCCCAAGTGAGCGGATAATCCGAAAGTGCTGCCTTCAGCGGGCTTTTACTCCGTCTCTTCATCCTGATGTTCAAGGAATATCACATCGTTAAAGAATTCTGCAACTCCGAGCCGAGATCGAACGCCTTATCGTATAATCTGGCGACGACAGGCCAGTTCAGACCAGATTTTATTCGGGTCTCTTGCATTGTGACGGACAGTCATTTTGAAAGAAAGCTGAAGTCATGACTAGCTTTTGGTGGACTCTCGTACTGGGTTTGGTGAGGTTCCTGGAATGGGCCATGATCGGAAAGCTTACCAGTCCATTTAATTCGGAGTGAAATATTGATGTTGATTTCTGGGGGGGGGTGTGTGTGTGTGTGTGTGTGTGTGTGTGTGTGCTCTCTCTTTGAGCAAGGATCTCTCCAGGCCAGGCTATAGGTGAAGCTATAGCGATGTGTTTTCCATGTCCTGGTCAGGTTTCTTTCCTTCATAATGCGATTACCGGCTGTTTTTCCGTTTCCTAACTCCCGCCGGCCAACTTGTTCATTCGTGAGAGCTGTATCTGCCTTGCCGGGGTTATTCCTGGACAATTAGTGAAGGAGATCTCGTCTCTGCTCTTGTGCGCTGAGGTATGATGTCACCGTTGGCCATCTGCTCGTCTCAGGGGCCCGAGAGATTGAAAGATAAGCACGAGTGAACATGGAAGCGGGGCAGCGAGGACTGTCTGGCAGCTTTTTGGCTGGAACGGGTGAGTGCATAGTGACTTCCTCGAAAACGAGGAATAGTGAGGCAACCTGCTGAGATCGAAGCCACATTACATTACCCATCAGCCTACTGGTGCATGCAAGACCGGCTGCGCTGCTATTACCGGACTCCCACAGGACTGTGAAACTGCAGCAGTATGGACAGTCTGTAGAAGTTCTCTAAAGTAAACCCTGATGTCTGGGGTTCTAAAGTCGTGTTCTCACTGATGACTAGGAGGAAGTCAATGGGAGGCGAGTGGTCCGCCATGCAAGCGTCGAAAGTGGGGGGATAATCATGGGATTTTCCACAACAGGAGATTTCAGAGCTCAGACACTTGATGTGCTGCTCCCACCAGCCTGGCTTTCCCTTAACACTCATGGAAATACTCTTTTGGGAAATGATACTTAACTTAACGGTACCCCTGAAGCTGCTTCAGTACCTGATGATGCGATTGAGTGTAGCGTTGATGTTTAGTGGGGACAGGTTTGAAAGGTTATGGGTGATGCGCAAGGTTCCTTCCCGCTTGCTAAATTATTTACACACCAGGTCATGTGTATTGTTTTAAGATCGCAGAAGAAGATTGAGTCCCTTCTGGGGGTTGGTACCGGTCAGGCTCAGACGCTTGATGATGGACGAATGGGCAACCTGCAACTTGTGGAAATTTCCAACCCAGATGAGTCAGATGTGCCCCAGTACCAGCACCAAGCAGGAAAGGATGAAGATGATGTTTATCGAGTGATGTAACTTCCGACGAATTTAAACCAGTGCATCCATCCCAGTCATCAAATTTCTAAACCCTCGACCAAAACCCATCAGTGGTTACTTTATGGTGTTTAATTCATCCCTAAACTCGCACGAGTGCTTTTTCACTTTGCGAGAACGTTTTTCGCGTGCACGAAACACGCTCGACTCTTCCTACTGCTTACACGTGCTCGCTCGGCATCTTCGCTTTTAAGACTTCGGAGGCGGGGACGGTGGCTGGTGTCTCCGCTCCTTTGTTTGAATGTTTCCTTTTCACTGATTGTCAGTCAAATTCCACCTTTCTGTGCAGGTCATGTGTATTTACCAGAGATCATGTGGTATACGGGTGTTTACTTCTGCGCTCTCTCACTGATCCCATTCTGTGTGGAGCAAAAATGTGAAATGAAAAAGTGCCCGTGCGAAGTGAAAAAGTGCCCGTGCGAAGTGAAAAAGTGCCCGTGCGAAGTGAAAAAGTGCCCGTGCGAAGTGAAAAAGCTCGCGCGTGATTTGAAAGCGAAGTGAAAAAGCTCGCGCGTGATTTGAAAGCGAAGTGAAAAAGCTCGCGCGTGAAGTGAAAAAGCTCGCGCGTGATTTGAAAGCGAAGTGAAAAAGCTCACGCGTGAAGTGAAAGCGAAGTGAAAAAGCTCTCGCGTGAAGTGAAAGCGAAACGAAACAGCTCTCGCGTGAAGTGAAAGCGAAACGAAACAGCTCTCGCGTGAAGTGAAAGTGAAGTGAAAAAGCTCTCGTGTGAAATGGAAAAAAAATAAGTGAGAAAGCTCTTGTGCGAAGTGAAAAAGTGAAGAGAGAAAGCTCTCGTACGAAGCGAAGTAAGCATTTGTGTGAGTTTGAGGACACTGAATCCCCGTCCTGCTCCTCAGTGAGGGAGGCTCTTTCTCTTTTTGCTCACCGACTCTGGTTTAAGAGGCTCGAGGTCTGTTGATTGGCTGGGTTTGTGTTTCACACTGCAGCTCGTTCCCAAGTCGTAGAAATGTGAAATCTCAGGCGTTACGTTCCAGTAGATCTGTCTTGGAGGCGAGTGGTTCCCCGTTGGATGGTTTGGTCTCGGGGTGTGGAGCGTTCCTCTGATTTATAAATATAACATGGACGTACACGGTTGTTTTTGGTTTGAGGTCATGCGCACCGATGGATATGATGGAAAGATATCGTGGTAGATCGATATCTCATCATGTCGTACCACCGGGGCGTCCCGGACAGACCCCTGCTGATGACCCGCTCTCCAGGGGCTCCGGCTAATTTTGCGTTCTTGTTAAAACTCCAAACTGAAAAACTTCTCCAGACGCCAGCGTGTGTCCGGCGTCAGGACCCAGAACCCAGGGGGTTCGGTTTTAGAGGGTCGTCTCCCCGGTGTCCTCGTCTCCGCCGCCGTCGAGGAGAATAAGAGCGGCGTTCACTGGGGGGAGGCTGGGCTCGGCGTGAGGTGGTTCATCAGTCTGCATGCTGCTTTTCCCATTCCGGCTGTAATGGGAAGCGATCGTCCCATCGCAATTTAGATTTTCAATTCTGATTTTCGCTGTAAAACATCAGGAGTGCTTTACGCCCAATTTGCATATAAAGAGGTCGCCGTCAACAAGCCGTTCAGCGGCAGCGTGCGTGCGCATCTGTTCCAGGGTAATGCTTTAGACGTGTTCAGAGTCAGCGTTCGTGTGTGTGAGAGAGAGAAAGAGCTCTTCAGTAATGAAATCAGCTTTCAGGAGCTCCCACGTCTCGCCGCCTTGAAAGTAAACAGGAAGTTGGTTGTTTATGAATGTAATCAGTGACGGATTTGCGGAGGGTTGAAGGAGAGGAGTGGAGAGAAAGAGCGAAATGTGAAATGAACGAGTGCTTTTAACAAGAACATAAATCATCCTTTCTGATTTCACGTTTCAGATCGATTGATTGATGTTGACGGTTGCTATGGCGATACAGGAGACTGGAGTGCTTGTGTATTAGGATAAACGAGATTAAAAGTCGAAAGGGAAAGGACGCCGTGCGAGAGTTTTATCTCTGGACGTTTTTAGTCGCGTCGATGTGTAGAGACCCGGACGAGGTTCTGAGCTGTGATCGGTGACGTCTTCATCCTTCTCTTAATTTCTTTCCGTCTCTTTCTGGACTCGAGCACTTTATAAAAACGCCACCATCACCATCAGGCCCCGCCTTTTCATCTTAACCTTCAGGGGAGACTCGCAGACACTTTCCGTGCTTCACTTCTTTCCTTTATCTTTTCTCTTCTTCCTATTAATAAAAAATATCTTTTTAAAACTTCCTCCCCTCATCTTTCTTTTCTTTCATTAAAGTGGAAATGTGGTGAATTAGTGTTACTCGCTCTTTAAAACGATCACGTATAACATCAACGCTTCCTTCCCTCAGTATCAGTCCACGAGTGTTTTCAAAGTGCGCGCGAGTGTTACGACTCTAGGCGTGCTCAGAGACATGTTGGCTTTCTGATTGGCTGTTCCAGCCTGGTAGTGACGTGAACTCGTTGGATTGGCTGGGCTGCGTCACTGACCGCGTGCATCATAACACATTACGGTCCAGTGCTGAGCTGCACAAACAACAAGCGCAGAAATCACAGAAAACATTTCTTTTTGTTCCTAAACCACCTGACGACAGGAAAGCCGAGTCGGCAAAACGTTAGCTGCGAAAACCATTTTGGATTCACCGTCACGCTCATCTCTGCAGCGTTCTCGTCCTCACAGTCACTCGAATGTGACGTCTCACCGTCTCCACAAGAGACGTCAACCCCGCCCAACATGCTGACGTCACTTCCGGGAAAAAATGAACGCTAAGCTGCTATTGGCTGTAGTTTAGCGCACCGCTAGTAATCCACGAGATAAAATCACCCAGTTTTGTGCTTTTTATGGTCATTTATGGTAAAATAAGCGTCTGTATCACTTAAACGTATCACATACACACAGATTATGCTGTAAGGATGAACAACACCGCTACTCTTTAAATTATTTTAAATATCTTTCCTTCTTGAAGGATTTTCTTTTTGTCGTTTTTCATCCTACTGATTTTTAAAAAAATAAAAACGAATTTTCTTTTTTCTTATGTTTGTAATCATGTCCCTGTTCCAGTGGAGTGAGTTTTATTGATATTTAGGATGAGGTGAGTTATTAGAGGCAGTGTGTGTGTGTGTGTGTGTGTGTGTGTGTGTGTGTGTGTGTGTGTGTGTGTGCGTGAGAGAGAGAGAGCGCGAGAGTGAGCGAGCGATGAGGCTCCGTGTCTGACTGAGCCGATGTTGACGTCGGTCAGCGTTGTGTTTCACTTCCTCCTCGACCCTGAAACGCTCCTCCGGTGTGTCTCCACCACACCCTCCACCTCTCCCTCCTGATTGAAACCTGATAACTGTGTTTCCTCCTCTGTGCCGGACGTGTTCACGCCGTTCCCCTCAGCGTTTATTAACCACGTCAGGGTTAAACATGTTAAGAGATTTTGATTACGCTGCTTTTCCCTGAAGACTCAGTCTTTACGAGCACAAACCGCGTCACCACATCACACCGCTTCGTTCAGGAACAGGGCGCGGGCACGCGTACGAATCTATCGTTACTATAACGACCGCTTGACCGCTCTGAATATGAAATGATGAATTTCGCCGTGCGCTCGAGGCTGAAGGTCACAGAAAAGTCGTCATATCCACGTGGAGATATTTACACTTTCAGAAAATGAGCAAGTCCAAGAATTAGAGAGGGGGAGAGAGGAAAAGAAATGGAAGGGAGGTGGGATTAAGGTCTAATAGAGAATAAGAGAAGAGGAACTTCAGAGGAACTTTAAATGAGCCAGAGCCTGGACGTAACACTCAGAGTGATGTCAGCAGTTCTGTGGCTTTAAACACACAACACACTCCCAGTGGTGTAAAATCACCTGCCCCGCATGCTTCCCTGCCCCTCCCGAACTCCACCTGCCCCACACTGACACCTGCCCCAGTACAAAAGCAGTGGCAGTGGGTGGAGAAGTGCAGCACGCCTCTCAGCTCCACCGCAAACCCTGAGAGATCCATCAGAAACAAACAAAAAAATCAGTACGGCAAGAAAAGGGGACCAAATCCAGCCCAGAGAGGATAAAAGAAATAAAGGAGGGAGAACAAATAAAAGAGAAAAGGAGGTGAGGATAGAAGAGAGAGTAGAGAGAGAGCCACAGGGAATTAACTGTATGGAGATGTACCATAGGACACACACACACACACACACACACACTCTGGGGTTGAGGGTGTACCCCTCTGGCCGTGTGTGTTTGTGTCCTGATTTAATGAAGAATAATCAGAGTTTCTTTCTCCAGTCGGAGGAATGGAGATAATTTAGGTCACAGAACCCAAATCCCTGACAACACCAGTTTATGCAAATGAGATGCAAACGAGTGCAAACTGAAAACTAGTTAAGACCGGGTAATAAATAAAGAGTTTCGCCTCTTGGCTTTCCAAAACAGCCTGCAGGGGTTGTATGCAAATGACATGCAAATAAGGGCCGTGATAAGCGAGACCTCAAACCCTGCCAGTGAGTCCGTGCGCTGGGTAAGTCGCCGCGCCACTCCATCAGGCCTGGGAAACTCTCGGGTCCGGGCAATGCTCTGAACCACTCACGCGGGACTGGGAAACTCTCACTCGGGTCCAGGAAATGTTCCAAAACACTCACTCGGGTCCAGGAAATACTCCGAACCACTCATTTGGTTCTGGAAAATACTCTGAAACACTCACTCCGGCCTGCGGAAAGCTCTGAACCACTAACTTGGGTCTGGAAGACACTCTGAACCACTCACTCGGGTCTGGGAAACACTCACTCGGGTCTGGGAAACACTCTAAAACACTCACTCGGGTCTGGGAAACACTCACTCGGGTCTGGGAAACACTCACTCGGGTCTGGGAAACACTCACTCGGGTCTGGGAAACACTCACTCGGGTGTGGGAAATGCTCTGAACCACACGTTCGGGTCTGGGAAATGCTCTGAACCACTCACTCGGGCCTGCAAAACGCTCTGAAGCACTCACTTGAGTCCGAGAACCGCTCTAAACCACTCACTCTGGTCCAAACCACCAACCAGTTCAGAGCTGTGAACCGAACTCTGGGTCCAGGAAGCCCTACATCTGTGTCAAAGTTAACAGAAAAGACACAAACAGGAATGAACAGAAACACTGGCATTTAATAGTCTGTTCAAAAAGGGATAACAGGAGGTTTTCTAGCTCGAGGCTGTGTGTGTGTGTGTGTGTGTGTGTGTGTGTGTGTGTGTGTGTGTGTGTGTGTGTGTGCGCGCGCGTGTGCGAGAGAGAGAGAGAGAGAGAGAGCGAGAGAGAGAGAGCGCGCGCGAGCG
>JBCNYH010000001.1:70342709-70362683 GCA_039654325.1 Tandanus tandanus
GGTTGGGATTAGGGTTTGGGTTGGGATTAGGATATGGGTTTCGGTCAGGGTGAATGTTGGGATTAGGGTTTGGGTTGGGATTAGGGTTTGGGTTGGGATTAGGGTTTAGGTTAGGATTAAGGTATTAATTGGAATTAGGGTTTGGGTTGGGATTAGGGTTTGGGTTGGGATTAGGGTTTGGGTTGGGATTAGGATATGGGTTTCGGTCAGGGTGAATGTTGGGATTAGGGTTTGGGTTGTGATTAAGGTATTAATTGGAATTAGGGTGAATGTTGGGATTAGGGTTTGGGTTGGGATTAGGGTTGTAGGTAGGGATTAGGGTGTTAGGTTAAGATTAGCTTAAAATATACTGTAATTAGGCATAATACATTATGTTAATGAGTTTTTTAATTTTATCATTTACCCTTTTTTTATTATTTACTTTTTGCATTTCTGTTAATTTATATTTTAATTTTTTTACATGATTAGGAAGTTTTAATCATTATTATTGTAGCAGGGTTTTTTTTGTTTTGGTAAAACCTCTACTGATCCTGTACAGTTTTTCAAGTTTTTAGATGAGATTAATTTTTTCCCCAATTCTTTTTGAATTATAAATTACTTGTTTATAAATTATTTTTAGCATTTTCTTTTAATAGGTCCTTTTCTGCATGATATTTAATTTATTACATTTGTTTTTAAGGATTTTAAATGAGCTCAAGTGTTATTCAGTGTAATTATTTTTTATTTTTATATCAAAGGGAATCCCGTGTTAAACTCGTTGTTGTTGTAGACAGTTGGCTGTGACAATATCAACAATTCTGTCGGGTTTTTCACTTTTTGACCCGGATGTAGAGTCAGAATTCCACAGTATATAAATTTCAGGAGTTTTCTACTCCTCCAGTATTACTGAATGCTATCACATGAAACTTTGCAGGGTTATAATAAATGACATGATGAGCAATTCTAGGGATTTTTGATTTTCAAGCCAGAGCCAGAATTATGAGCATTACCAGATCTGAGGGTGTTACAGATGTACCTTTGGTATGGAGCTCAGTTCAGCTTCTTTGTACAATTTTCAGTTTTTAAAGATTTTAAATGAGCTCAATATTTTTTCCCCAATTCTTTGCCAATACATTATTTTATTTAATTATTTTTTTGAAGACTTATTGTTTCTGTTTTTAGCATAATTAGCTTAAAAAAAGTCAAACCACCTTTTCACTCTTCCTCTACTTCACCGCCGTTTTTAAATGTTTAGTTGTTGAAAGGTAAAAAGAAAATCCCTGTTTTTTTAAATGAAAAAGTATTTACTGACACGGCGTGTTTGTGTCGCTCCTCCAGGAGATCAGAAGTCATTGAGGGAGAAAAACACGGAGGTTAATTTTCCCGTCAGTTAGTGCACAGCGAAGGTAAAGGTGGTATTAGCGCTGTAAACGGCACACGCCGGGGCTGTGTTTTTCCAGGCTGTGGGTAAATGATGGTGTACGCGCGGCGGTACATCAACACCTCGGATCAGAGTGTGTCACATGCAATTACCTGAAACGTACAAACACTGGCAGCCATGTTCCTTCTCTGATGCTAATCACAGACATGTTTACTGAGATCCCCTCTGATGGTCTCTGAGAATAGAGTAAAAATAAATTCCGTTTGATTGGAAAGTAAATTGCTCTGTGTGTCAGATGGACAGCTGGGGTGTAGATGCTAGGCTAGGCGTTTATATTACATTAACATAGATGAGATCATCCGATTCCATTCATAAACACAAATCTTGAAAATGAATCCACCGGCGGCCAATCAGAATCCAGGATTCAACAGCGCCGCGGAACAGATGTTTAATGAAGTTCCCTGAAGTTTAAAGATATGTATTTTAAATAAACCTGCCTCATTTTATTTTTTTTTTTTAAGAGTAATTTGTACATGGCGTATTCTCACTTGTTTGTTGGTTCCCTCCGTATTGAATGAAGCGAATTAATTAGCGTGACACTTTTCTAAGCGGTCTTGTGACTTGGCTGTCGTGAATTCAACGCTTAAACCGTATCTCACACACGGGGCCCTAAATCCCATCTGTTCAGAAGTATGTTTATTTTAAAGATAGGAGGAATATTTGCCACATGGTTTTCATTTGTTTGCAGTTCATCCAAGTTGGCTAAACGCAGAGTTCCTTTTTTTTTTTTTTTTTTTTTTTTTTAATGGCCTGGAAAAATAATTTGGAGTTGGCAAACAGAGTCGTAGCAGTCAATCTGGTGTGTTGCATTTGTTACAAGTGGTGTGAATAAATTCAGGCGATGGGAAACTGGAACAGCCCCCGAGTTACTGCTTCTACCACCTGGAAAGCTTCTACTGCAAAGAATCCGAGCAAATAAAAAAGTTGTAGATCTTGTAAAACTAGAGCTCTGAGACAAAACACACCACCTCCTGTTATGATTTTCAGGAGGACGAATGTGGGTTTGGTTGGAGAGCTCGACGGTTTCCCCCCCCCCCCCCGGGGCTGCAAGAAAAAATCCAGGACTCGGAGATTGTCAAGTACCATTAATTTATTGTTTTTAATGAGTGAAAATGGGGCAGGTTTGGGCGCCGCTGTCTGCAGTCACTGATCTGGAAGATGTTTGTTTAATGTTTAAGGAAGGAGTCTCCAGTGCCAGAACTTCAGGACCCAGAGGGATGTTGCTGCTGCCGCTTCGTAGTTTCTTGATATCCTGGAAATAATTAGTGATGCACTTTCTTCATTCTGGGTTTTAATGCCTTTAAAGCGATATCTGATGAGAAGTTCAGAGGAACATTGATGACTTAACCCTGTGTTCTTCTCTGCCTTGGTCGTGGTGATGATGGGAGCTGGAAGGTACCTGTGTGGAGAACCTGTTGTGTATCTTTAGAGTGTGTCCCATTTACAACATGATTCTTCATGGAGGTGGAATCTTGTCTCCATGGAGGTGGAATCTTGTCTCCATGGAGGTGGACTTTTCTTTTCATGGAGGTGCACTCCAGGTCTCCATGGAAGTGGAATCTTGTCACCATGGAGGTGGACTCTTCTTTTCATGGAGGTGCACTCCAGGTCTCCATGGAGGTGGACTCTTGTCTTCATGGAGGAGGAAACTTGTCTTCGTGGAGGTGTAATCCTGGTCCCCATGGACGAACTATCCTGGTCTCATAGCGGTGCACTCCGGGTCTAATGTAGGTGCACACCGGGTCTCCATGGAGGTGGACTCCATGTCTCTGTGGAGGTGTAATCCTGGTCTCATGGAAGAGGAATCCATGTCTGGGTGTAAGAGGAATCCTGGTCTCGTGGAGGCCGTGCTCTGTGTCCTTTTCTCTGAGGTCTTTGCTGCCCTGTTGAGAGAAATACGAGTTAATGGAAACTTCAGAAAGTGTATGTGATGTAAACGGAGAGGTTTTATAGCTCACTCGGGGGACGTATATCTCGTACCTTTAATATCAACCTGGACAGCACTTCAAAGACGTGGACATTTTATGGTTCTTGTAAGTGAAACTGCACTACTGCTCTCGTTTTCCTCAGCTCTCCGGAACACTCTTCATGTGGAAGGTACTGTCAGATCTGTACGAGTCCTCTTGGCCCGCGAGTCTGTAATCACGTCGTCAGCATGGTGTTGGGAGATGTGAGCGTTAATTGTAACCTGCTCGGTGAAGTAATTGCATAAATAAACGCGCCCTGGATTGAACGATGTGCTAGCATGGCACGTAGGGACATGAGCCGAAGACCTCGCGGGTTGCGTTTCTCGACAGTCTTTTGTGATGCTAGTTATATCATTTCCAGCTAGCTGTATGCTAAAGATTTAAACTTCCAGGTAATAGGACGGTAATTATACGCTAGGATTAAACGCTTCAGGGGGTTTAGAATACCGCTAGCGTCCTGTAAGGTATGTGTTTAAACCAGCGCCTCAAGCTAACACATGATAATTGGTTACAGTAAAACCTCTCTCTCTCTCTCTCTCTCTCTCTCTCTCTCATCACATGTCAACACTTTAAGCTGAGTTCGCGTTCTCTCGCTCGTCTCCGTTGTGCAGGTGTTTGTGTTTGCCGGAACAGCGTTGTTCCCGTATTTCTCTGTGGAGATTACTCACCACGTGGGTCACGGAGCCCGAGGACGTTCTTTCACGTGGTTCTGCACATTCGCTGTGAGACGTGTCACGTTTTCAAACGTTCCCAAGCATGAACTCTGACCCTGACCCTCATCTGTGTTCAGGAACGGACAGATTTCATCATTCATAAGTTCAGATGCTTCCATTTTCTTCCCTCCCTCCTTAAGCATCTTTTTTCTTTCTTTCACATCTTCCTTTTTTCAACTTCTTTCTTTCTACTTCCTCATTCTTCTTTCCTTTCTCATCTTTTTATCTTCCTCTGTTTCCCTCTCTTTTTTTTATCACCCTTGTTCTTCCTATTTTTCCATCTTTCTTTCTTTCTTTCTTTCTTTCTTTCTTTTTCTTTCCTTCTCCTTGCTTATTTTTTCTCCTTTTTATTTCTGTTCTTACTTTTTTCTGTCCACCTCCTACTTTTCTTTTTTTTTCTTTTCGTCTTCCTACTTTTTCTTTTCTCCTCCCCCCTCGTTTTTTCTCACTTCATTTTTGGTCATATCCAGTTCCCACCCATCAATTGTTGCCTCCCTATCACATACGACCACCACCAACCAGGAAGGGGCATAATCATGAACATGCCCCCTCCATGACATGCGATGCATCCACCCGCCTCTTTGCGAACTTGGAGACGGCCTAACACACACGTAGATAAAGTGCTATCCCGTCCCTTTGTAGAAATGAGAGCACAGACGCCCATGGATTGGCTGGTGATCGCTGTGAGTGACAGGGGGGCGTGTCTCCTGGGAGAGCTCGGTCAATTAGCTTCCATGAACTCCCAGTCACGGAGGGCTGTGGCGTCAACCTGGATTCGATCTTGTGATCTCCAGGTGGATAGTTATGCACCTTGTCGATGCGCCACCCGGGAGCCCTTACCTTTGTATCTTTGTATCCTCCTTCCATTTTCTTTCCTTTATTTCTCTATCTTCCTTTCTTTTCACCCTGTTTAGTTTATCAGGGCGGCACGGTCCTGGGTTTGTGTCCCGGGTTCGGCGAGGGTGTTTCTGTGTGGAGTTTGCATGTTCTCCCCATGTGTGGGTTTCCTCTGGGTACTCCAGTTTCCTCCAACAGTCCAAAGGCATGCACATGAGGCTAATTAGCTATTCCAGATTGCGCGTAGGTGTGAGTGTGAATGGTTGTGTGTGTTGCCCTGTGATTGTCTGGTGAGCTGTTCCAGAGTTGGCTGAGACAGGCTCCAGTCTCCCAGTGATCCTAGTAGGATTTAGTGGTTCTGAATGAATGAGTGATCTTTCTATCTTTCTTCTTCTTTACTTCTTCTTTATTCTTCTCATGCTTCATCCTTTTGGTTTTCTTTAAGGAACACATTGCTTTCTTTTATTCTATTTCTCATTTTTGTTGTTCTGTTTCTTATAGACAGGGGAAAGTTTTTTTTTGTTTGTTTTTTTACATGAGCAGGTACCGACACCTGAACGATCTGATTATTATTTTCATGCTGTGTGAGTGGATCTGACTTGGAGAAGACTGGAAAGTCTCAGCGTGGACGCTGGAGGTCCAGACGAGATGAGTAACGCCACCTCGGCGTAATGAAATCTCCGCCCCTTTTATTACCGGTGTCCTGCTGGAATATCCACACCTTCTCCAGGGCTGTGTGTGTGGAGCAGTTCAGGATCAACATCCCGTCTCACGTCTTCCTTTCTTTTCCTTCAGCGGCACATCAACACGTTGCCGTGGTGTCCCAACAGAGTCGGCGTTGGACTCGGAGGAATATGGGAGGACTTGCAGTGAAAGATGAATAAAGATCTTTCATAAAGCTCGGCTCTAATATGTTTTTATTACTGCCGTAAATTTATGGCGGGCGCGAGCATCTCATGAATTTTAAAAGGAGACGTGATGGTCATGCACGGAGATAAAAACACACGCAGGACCTAATCTCGGCTTCGCCTGTCCCCAGGGTGACCCCCTGAATCGCCGGGGTCACTGTACAAATACACCTCTTTCTCATGGGGCGCACAATTGAGTTGTCACAGGCGCGGCGTTTTATTGGAATTGGGATTGTTTTCATAACGTCTCCTCAAGGTGACTTTGTTCCCAGACTCGGATTATCAGCATGAATCCTTTAGCTGGATAGTGTCCGTGATCCTCATAACAATCGTTTTGTATCTGGATCGGGGGGTTTCTTTAGCCAAAGTGGGTGTGGCCTTGTATGGCTTTCATATGCATCTGTTTAATTTGATTAATTAATATTTGACTTTATACTTTTTATACTCGGATTGTACATGAATGATTCACATCCTTTGGAACGATGTAAAAAAGGAAGGCATGTGGCTCAGAGGAAGGGGAGAGGGTGATGAAGGGGCGGAGTTTTAAGAACGTCTTTAATGGAGAGTTTTGATGTGAATGCATTTATTCATGTATTTGCTGAACCAGTGGTATTGGGTTAAAGTGCTGGGCTCATGACCAAGAGGTCATGGGGTTAAATCCCTGTTAGACCCCACCGTGCTAAGAGCCCTGGGGGAAGGTCTTAACCACAAATGTGCCTCTGTCCACCCGGCAGTATAAATGGGTACCAGTAAAAATACTGGGAAGGTAACCTGCGATGAACTAGTGTCCCATCCAGGAGGGAGGAGCTGAACTCCCAGTCGCTTCACGCTACAGAAACCTCATGAGCCACTGGGCTCGGGTGTAAAGAACCCAACAGACTTACCACGTAATCCTATTAGGACAAGCCGGGGTACACCCTCAACAACTCGCCAGTCCGTCACAGGGCCAACACACACAACCATTATGGTCTATGGCCTGGTCTCATGACGTACAGAAGTACCAAACTGTTGGCTCTGTCTTTCTATGTTTCAGGAAGGTTTTGAGCAGTAGATGGAGCTTTACGCTATTTTCAACCCATAAAAATGATAATTTTTAATAAAGGTAATTTAGTATTAAAACTAGTACTAGTATTAGTACTAGGTAATAAAAGTAGTTTAATCTTTATTAACCCCAGCATTGATGTTTTTCACTACATTATATTCATATTATTTAGTTTCCAGTTCGGAACACACAAAACTGTGCAGTGTACCACGTTAAAAGATGATGAGGCTGCATTTAAAAGGAGCTCGAGCAGCGTTTCTCCAGCACCGTCCCTCCAACACATTTCCTTGGTATTCCCGCAGGGTTTCCCTGGACTTCGTTCCATTTGCCCTTACTTCCTGGACCTGTAACCTGTATCCCTGCTTTGCATCTCCATCTCGATGCGTTATACCTCACGGACAGCAGTGGTAGTTCTTAGTCCAGTGTTACAGATGTGGTCCATTTTGAGGTCATGGGAAAAGAAATGTGTACCAGCACCACGTCAGTCTTTTCTGCTACAGATGTGCCAGCGGTTGGCCGGCGTGTCCCGCTTGCTCTTCCAGCTGCCTCGATAAACTGCACACTTGAGCCTGGAACGGTTCCACATCATCGCTCGACCATGTTCCTCGGCGTGGGTAATAACCTGCAGCTGTTGTGTGGTGTTCATGCGAGCCGTGTTACAAGAGGACTGCACAGTCTTACAGGCCCGGGAACCTCTCTATAGAACGTCAAGACAGAATAACGCTCCGAGTAACTTTAGTATTCCGTGAAACATTCCCAGCAAATCCTTTGAATAAAAGCTTTGGTTTCAGCACTTCAGAGGAGAATATGAGACAGCTGCTGGGAATTTTCTTTCTCGAGTTTGTAGACCCGAGACCCACCTCCGGATTTAAATATACCTGGTTCTGTTTCGCAGAAATTCTTGCTTCTTTTATGGGAGTCATCTGGAGAACTCATCACTTCACTTCACACGTGCTATCCATGACATCATCCACTGTTTCTTGAGCTGTATCACTTGTTTGTTTATTTGGATCGTCTTGGATTGGGGTGGTTCTGGTGGTACCGTGGAGTGACGGAACTGTGTGATGAAGGGGTTATTAGTTATCAAATCGGTTTGCAAGCCAGTGATAAGAAGTATGATTTCTACCCCTCAGCCATCAGGCTATCGGGATGCTGTCATGGCCTGCGTCCACGTCTGCGTCCACGTTTAAATTTCGTCCGGGCTATTTCTCAAGGCGAATCATTTCAGGGTTCTTATGGTGTCTAGGTGTGCATAGGCTTGTTTGACCTTTGACCTTGTCTTAATGACCTTGACCTTATAAATTTTGTCTGGAAAGCATCGTCTCTTCAACCAGCTCCCAGAAGAGGAAACCTGAAGGCTTCGCGGTCCTGCACGGATAGTTTTCTTTACTGTATCTTACTTCATGATGGAAGACTTTGGAACGCAGCCCCCATAATTAATCTTTAAAATATTAGCATAGCGCGAGTGTTTCAGCCGTCCCTTTAGAGATTTAAATGGCGCGACCTCATATCCAGACTCTTGTCTCCAGTCACCTCTGTCGTCCTGCAAACTGCAACCTATCAGCGCTTGGGGATTTCTGGCAAGAAAAGCATGCCATGTCCTGCTTCCTGCAGTCTCTGTCTGCGCAATGGGTGGGGAAGGGTATCTATTAATATCCCTGCCATGTTTGCACTTCACTTTTGTTCTCTTCCCGGGATGTTTTGCTGCTAACTTGCTAAAGCGCGTGTCCTTGCTAAAATCTGAGTGCACCGATGTGATCTGCTGGCTCTAGAAAGACCTTCCAGGATGCTGGCGTTGGTGGAGTCCTCCAGCGATGATGCAGGCGACCTTACTCAGAAAAGCCAAGTCCTTTTAACGTTGTCCTGATTTGAGCTTCCACTTTTTTTAATCGTGTGCACCGGGTGGCTTGAGGTGAAGCGTCTCTCCCTCGGAGCCTCGGAGCGATTATTTGCCTGAGCGATCATTTTACTGCAAGCTGAGCTGAGAGATCATAAAAATGCAGACGCCGTCCTCGTCCTCCAGACTGCCCCAGATGATCTCTCTCCCTCTCTCTCTGTCTCTCTCTTCACCCAGCAGGGAAAGAATGTTAAGGACACAATCACCTCAACTCCTGGCGTCTGGAGAATATACGCCATGGGAGGAATAAAGAACAACTTGGCGTTCTCAGGCCTTGTTTTTTCCTCTTTACCCACAGCAGTTTGTAACCTCGACATAACATGTATAAGAAATCTCGCACTCTTTATCTGTGTATAGTTTTATTTATCGGTGCAGTGAGTGAATCCCGGTCCACACCAGCGCTGCACTGGTTCCTGTACCTTCCTCTGATAAGCTTATTCCGAATGCATGCGCTGTCCTCGTCCTCCGGGCCCCTCCAGATCATTAAGCACACAATCCTCCATCCTGTAGCGTGCGGAGGTCCCGGAGAGACGAGCGGGATTTTCAGGACCAACTCCTCAGGCCATGTTGGCAATTACTCATGCTTCCCTGGCGTCCGTCCCCGGTGCAGGAGCGCTAATAAAGGTGCTTGTGCCGAGGCAAAAATTCCTTCCTCCGTGTCCGTGTGCCAATAACGGCCGAGTCAGAATGTAAGGACAGAGTCGAGTGCCGAATAGCAGGGATAGCCCAGCAGCTACGTCCTGTCTGCACTCACGTCACCTTAACTCTTGACAGGCGACTCGCTAACGAGTCTATTCCCATCTGACATGAGGAGGACCTCCAGATTGTGTATCTAAATCGAAAATGGATGTCCGAAGAAGGCGATAGAGAAGCTTTCACTTGACTTTTTGACTTGTTTATTCTACAGAAAGTCAGAAAATGTTCGTTAACTCTGGCTCGAGATTTCTTACACACACAAACTACAGAGTTATAGTTATTTATCTTTTTATTTATTTATTTAACAGGAAAAAGGGATGCAGCTCTTGATTCTATTAGTAGTGGAGTGTCTTGTTGAATATTCTACATTTCCAGAATTTGAAAACATGCCGGATGTCTTCATGTCTCGGGGTAACTTTATGGATTTAAAGTTTATGGGAGGAGTAAATGTACGATGGTTATTAGATCAATAAAGGGAATTAAATTCTGCTTTCATACATTTTTGCATCACCAGAGAAATTTCACTCATATCCTCATATTCATCATCAGCCATGAGATACTGCTGAAGATCTGATGTTTTATCTTCCATTATCAGTTCATTCTGAGGGTTTCCTGGTGAAGCCGCCCCAGCTCACGGAGCTTAGTATCTCTTACTCACCTGTTCTACGTTTTATTTTGGTTCTGTTTATAATATCAGTAACGAGACGGGGTGACAGGGGGAACGATCTGCAGCACAGCACTGATTCGTAGAAAGTGGAAAAGTCTGAAATCAAGAGTTTAAAGGAAATGAAATCCAAACGTAATAAAAACTGGCACGCAATCTGTTTGTAGTAAATCGTTGTTTCATGAACCTTTCTTTTTCATGAATTGTAAAAAAAAAAACAGCAATAACTCCGCACACTGGGGGCGGCATTATGTGAAGAGTAGCGAAAAGTGTGGTCATTTTTTGTTTCCGTCGGTAATACGGAACTCATTTGCATATGAATGCATGGCACGGTATCCTTTTTTTCATGTGTTTGATGTAAACAGAAGCTTACGTTATTCAGAAGTTTACTAGTTTATATGTGATTTGTTAGTTTAGTATCTGTATACTGTTATTATTACCATTAACTTGCCTTATATGATCTGAGGGATTCACGTCCTATTTTTACCATTTCACACTTGTGAGAGTGAAACAGCAGCGTTTGCAAACTGCCTAATGCAAACTATCAAACAGATTTGAGTAAATTGTAACTTTGAAACTGTAAGTAAAAACCACCTGATGATGAAAATATACGCATGTTTACATGTAATAGGAGAGTTTGGAAGGCTTTCGTTTAATTTCTCTTTTAAAAAAACAGAAGAAAGGATACGGCAGGAAATTTCAACAGGTTAAAAACGCTACATGTAAATGATTAATGCTTGGTCTGTTAAACCCCCTACCCCTGATTCCACCTGATTCCATCCCAACACTAATAAACTAGCATGATTAACATCGCCAACATGGTGGCATACTGATTATCATGTCCGCTTCATAGCAAGAAGGTCCTGGGTTCAAGTTCCGGGCTCGGCGAGGGTGTTTCTGTGTGCAGTTTGCATGTTCTCCCTGTGCTTGCAGTGGTTTCCTCCAGGTACTCCAGTTTTCTCCTGCAGTATAAAGATGTGCACATTAGGCTACTTGGCTGTTCCAAATTGCCCCTAGGTGTGAGTGAGCGTGTGAATGGTTGTGTGGGTGTTGCCCTGCGATGCACTGGTGAGCTGTTCAGGTTCAGGGTGTACCCCGCTCCAGTGTCCTCACAACCATCGTAGGATTAAGTGGTTCAGCAAATGAGTGAGCGTGAACACCCAGCAGCCGGATTTAATTTTCTTTCTTTGTGTGTGTGTGTGTGTGTGTGTGTGTGTGTGTGTGTGTGTGAATAAACCACCTGTGTTCCAAATCTCTAAAATCAGCAGAAAATAATAAGTTAAATTATCCAAAAGCGCCATCATTTTAAACTCTCATCCCTGTTACACGATTTCCAACAACTTTAAAACACACAGAACCCATCAAACACTAAATGCACAATTATCTCTGTGTGTGTGTGTGTTTAATGCTGTATTATTCAGCACGAGGAAATGAAAAGCAATGAAAATAATGACCATTTTCTTTAAATCTCAATTACGTAAATAACGCGCGCACACACACACACACACACACACACACACAGACAGACACACAGATTCGCTTAATAAAACAGTTTGCTGTTCTCTTTGCGGCTTTTATTATTATTATTATTATTATTATTTATCCATTCATTTATTTGCTGAACCTTTTAATCCTATTCAGGTCGCAGAGAGGGCGGAGCCTATCTCTGCCGACTCTGGGTGAGGGTGGGGTACACCCTGTACAGCTTGCCAGATCATTGCAGAGCCAATACATGCACAACCATTTGCACTCACACCTAGGGGCAATTTGAAACAGCCAGTTAGCCTAATGTGCATATCTTTGGACTGTGGGAGGAAACCAGAGTACCAGGAGAAAACCCACGCAAGCATGGGGAGTACAAGCACACAGACTCCACACAAACGTCCTCACCGAGCCCGGGACTTGAACCCAGCTGTGAGATGGACATGCTGTTGCATTCCAACCAATGCTGCCTGTTACTATTATTATTGTTATTATTATTATTATAATTATTATAAGAGATGGTGGGCGGGGTTTACAGGAAGCGGCCCCTCAGGGAGGTGTGTAAATAAGTTCAGTGTGGGTTTATTTTGTACAGAATGTGTTTTATGGATGCATGTCGTGTAACGTATATTTTTGTCCACATGGACTCATGGAGTTTGTTTCTACCGCCCCACAGGTGACACGCTAGACGGCAGCCATCTTGTTTACCCGTTTGAAGCGTGTGTGATCCAGATTTCCGGCGGTCCCTGTTTGTGGAGTTTGTGTATATATACTACACATGCTATTTATTTAGTCCGAGCCGTAGTTCTAAGCCTCCCGTAATTGTTTTGCTCTCAGTTTAAAGTCGAGTAAACTGCCTCGGACGCGGCGTGAATGCACAGCGTTGTCTCCGTGACAGCCTCGCCGGATGACTCATCCCGCCATCTCTGGCAGATCTCCCCACTCCTGGGTCTCTGTGCCTCGAAGGGATCACCGTGTCGCCCCTCCTCCTAGTCTACAGGACAATGCGCCTCCTTTTAGCGCTGTCATGTGCCGCTTATTAAAGTAAAACACGGCCACAGTGTGACAACAGACCCACCATTATGTCCATCATTCTCGGCCTCTCGCGCCGTAAGCGACTCTAATTATGTCCCTTTATTAG
Organism: Tandanus tandanus; assembly: GCA_039654325.1. Taxonomy (NCBI): domain Eukaryota; kingdom Metazoa; phylum Chordata; class Actinopteri; order Siluriformes; family Plotosidae; genus Tandanus; species Tandanus tandanus. Next base: position 70,355,477 of record JBCNYH010000001.1, read on the forward strand.
GCGCCGTGCCGTGCATCATGTCCCCGGCTCCAAAGTGTCATCTGTGTCAATAGATTTGGATAATCACATGACTGCACGCACAGATGTTCACTGACCGTGACCATGTGACATTTTTGTGAAACACTAACCCTCTGTATTGCTCTCGGTATTGTTTGGGATGTTTATCACAACTTGCCACGATACAGAGTTCGACTTGCTTTGAATAATGAGGTTTGTGTTTGTCGAGTAACTCCAGTGCGTCTCTGAGGGTCTTTGTGGTGCTTTCTGAGGGGCTCGGGTTTCTCTTGACAGCTGACATACCACACTAAGGGCTAGAGCAGACATACGGGGGGAAGGAACGAGGCCCCGAGGCCAAACATCACCAAATTAGCACTAATTTAGCCGCCTGAGCAGCGGAGTCCCATGTGCGCTCTGTGTTTTTCTTTTTCTTCCCTGAGAACAGGGGCAGATGTGAGCGACAGCTTCCTCCTCGGCTTTTCCTGAACATATTTGCTGTTTGTTGTTGGTGCACAGCGTCAGGAGGTCGTCTCCGTCGACCAGTTCCACCTCCAAAAAAATAATAATGAGCGACGAAAGCTGTTCAACTTAAAATCTGGAATATAAGATCAGCTCGGCTCCATCATTAACCTTTATCTACCTATCCATCCATCTATCAGAACATCTATCCATTCAAATATACCTCAGAAGAATGGATTAATGGATAGATAACATGGGTGTTTGGGTGTTTAAACTGATGTATGGTTGGCTGATGGATGGATGGATCAATGGCTAGACCAGACCTGATCAATTTATCTTAAGGTTTTGGCCACCAGCTCGGTCCTGGTCCGTCCTCAATTCGTACATCTGTTCATCCATTCATCTGTCCACCATCCATATCTATCAGACCTGCCATTCATCCATTTTTCCAAATATCTGTTCATTCAAATATTGGACAGAGGAATGAATACTTGGATAAAAGGATAGATAAAATAGCTGCCTGGCTATGGATGGATGCATGACTGGCTGAAGGGATGGCTGGCTTGCTGAAGAGTTGGATAGATGGATATCTGAAGGGATTGATGGACGGCGGAAGGGATGGAAAAATAGTTGAAGAGTTGGGTAGATGGATATCTGATATCTGAAAGATGGATGGATTGATGAAGAGATGGATGGATGGATGAAGAGATGAATTGATGTATGAAGAGATGAAAGGATAGCTGGAGAGATGGATGGCTAGATGCACCAGAGCTGGTTTCTGTCTAACTTAAGCTATTGAACATAAGATCAGCCCTGGTCTATCCATCTATCCATCTGTCCATTTTTCCATCCATGTCTACCTGTCCTACCATTCATTCATCTATGAATTCAAGTATCTCTCCATCCTTGCAAATATCCATCCAGCCAAAATTCTCTTTATCTATTTATCTATCACTTTATACATTCCTCTCTCTGTGTACTGGAGCTTCATCCTGGAAACATCTGTCTGTCTTACTGAACGTCTCTTTATTCATCCATCCATACATCAATTCTCTCTATCCAAGCATCTGAAAATCCATCCATCCATCCAAAAGAAAGCATCCATCCATCCGTTCATCCATATGTTCATGCAAACCCCCAGACATCATTTCAAGTGTCCTTTTATCCATCCGTCTGTCATTTCATCTGTCTATCCACCCATTATCCCTCCGTGTATTGTTCCTTGATCTGAATTGGAGCTATTTTTAGAATCGGCGTCTCAGTAATCACGTACGCAGTCCTTACTTTGTCCCTTTGACTTTTGCAACGTACCTGGAGTTTTCTCATCAGCGTCTAATAGCACGACTCTTGTTGACGTTTCTTATTTGGCCCTGAACACCGTGACCTTTCATCTTCTGTACAAAGAAATTACCGTATTTCTGAGCTTCCCCAATCAGCCGCCGGTCTGCGCTTGAGCTCGGCGCTCCTCGCTGTCTCAAACCTTCGTCCTTGGTGCGACCATCGCCAGACTGCTCTCAAACCCTGCTCTTTGTGATAATGTTTATGCAGGGCTTGCTGTCTATGTTGGAGCAACGTGGCGCGGCGCAACCATGCAGGCGAAGCAAACACACCTTCCAACATCAGGACGCCAGAGTCAGAGTCTCGACACCTCTGTTTATTCTCATTCATGGCATTGTGGCACTGACCCTTTACCCTCAGTGTGTACGGAGCATTTCACTGGATTCCTCCTTTCTGTAATTCGTAGCCACCCATCCTTAAAAAAATGCATTGCTTGGCCAAATTTTAAAAAAAATAGAGCGTGTGTGCCAGAGGCAGTCATTCAGAATCTAGACTGTGATCAGCATTGTATGGTCCATTTGGTTTCTTTGGTGTCTCCCAAGGTCAGGTAACCCTTGATGAGATGCTTTTGACCACCGTGGACCCAGTGAGGACTCTTCCTTTTGTCTTGGGGGGAAGATGGCTTCAAATGAGGCCTCTGAGTGGAAGAGTGTTGAGTTCCCCACAGTGCTGCTGAGAATATCACAAGCATTCTATTTTCTGTAAACGTACGTCCATACTATCCTCCCACCTCGGCTGAGCTACAGAAATGGGTTTTGTCCGTCTGTCTGTACCACTTGTTAGCGCGCTAATGTTAGAAGGAAATGACGTAGCATCACCAAATTTGGTGTCTGGGTCCCCATCGGGGCGAATAGGGTGGGGTTGTTCGGGGGTCAACTTGAACTTGTTTCAAGGTCACTTTTTATATATTCGGCTAAAACACAGTATTGGTGCTGAAAAGTGTCCCACCTCGGTTAGATAGGATAGGATTGTATGGTACTGTTTTCATAATGCTCAAGGTTTCTTATTACCTGGGCCATGTTTCATTTTTGTAAATATGCACACGTTTAAAATTTTTTATTACCAAGTTACAGACACTACACATGCTAGAAAAAAAATGTAGTGTCCGTAACTTTTACTATTTCAAAAATTTCAAGGACCTTAAGTGTCATACAAATGAAACGGCTTATTCAGATTTCACATAAGAACACATCATACAGAAAAGTATATTCTTCTAAAATGCTTAATTCGTAAGATATTGCACCATGAATTCGACACGGTTACGGACACTACAGCATTTTGGCTTTTCAGGTTTCAATAAAAATATATTTCATGCCAAAACTTGGGGTAGCTCTGAAGGGAAGTTTGTATATTTATTAGAAATAATTCTTGGGCAGACAGCAGAGAGCAATTCTCACAACTCTCCATGTTTTCTGGGCGCATAACGTAATGGGTCCTGTTTGGAGCATTTCAACAGAAACACCGTTGTTAGTAATTTTGGGATAAAATCTGTAATTTTTAATGGATTTCTTCAATTCAACCCACATTACAGGTTATTATAGCTCTCTATAATATTACAGCATTTTCCGCATTAACACTGTTGATTAAATATGAATAAGTTGCGTTTAAAATGATTATTTTACCAAGTGAGACGGTATAACACGGACAAACTGCCATTTTAGTTGAAGATATAAAACCATATGTGCAAAACGACTGATGTTAGCAACTTGAAATTTTCAGATTTTTCACATTTTTTATGGCAAAATTCTCTGTATTAGGAGAAGAAATCAATTCAAATCAGCACCAGTACTGTGTTTTGCCCCACTGGACTTGTGAAATGGTCCTGCCGGCGGGAGCGTCTGGACCCCTGGGGTCTATTTTACACACGAGTCCTCCAGGGCTGTTGGTTGTTTCCGTACTGCGCTAAATAACATTTGTTTTCACTGCGCTTGAATCCCACTTGATTGATGACCAATCGCGGTTTATCATCAACACCTTACTGGGTGAGGGCTGTTGCTTTTCCTTCCCCACATTACCTGTCGACAGGTTTTCCTCACCTGGCCTGCGGTTACTGCTAACGATGACGTCCTCATGCTGAGTTCCCCCAGTTTGCGGTCTGCTTTGCTTTGATCATGAATCGTGAAATATGTCCAGATTGCTGTCATTTTGTGTCGTCCGTTCATTACTTCTGCAACACGCACTCAGAATATGTCACGTAGCATCACCTGATATCGTATGCTGGTTTTTAATGAGTAAATGATCACAGTGTCAGTATCGATGCGTTCTAAGGCTTTGTTTGCGACAACAGTGAGACCGCAGTGGTTCCACCCCGATATAAAGGAGTGGAGAAGGTTGGTCTCTCTCGAGTCCACCTCCTGCAGGGCTCTGGCTGTCTGGCTGGGGGTTTGAACACATGCTGTTTCCACAGCCTCCATTTCTCAGCGCTGAATCTTATCTTCTGTCCACTCACCAGGCCTGGTTGTGTTACTGGGGGTTTCTGCTGAGATGGAGATGCGATGTGGCCCGCCAGATTTCTGGGTCAGTTAAATAATGTTGAGTTTGGCACTGGTGATTCATCAGTGTTCATAAAGAACACAGCTGGATCTGATGTGTAAGCGTTGTTCTTCACTGTTGTATAATGGTACAAAAGAGGTTGGTGCGAGTCACCAAATACTCCAGAGTCCGACTGTTCCACTAATCCTCCTATAGCATCAATGATCTCATGACCAGAACCACAAATTTTCCCCCCCTAATTGCTCCAATTTTCCTTCATTAAACCTGCAGTATTTTATATTACTGTGCATGAGTCACATGAGAAGCTCTGAAGTAAAGTCACCCCCATGCAGACTATCTGTAACATGGCTTCCTGTTTATAATGCTGTCTTCATGCAAATTCTTTCAAATCGACCTACTTGGATTCCCCAACTGTGCAGTCCCACAGCATTCCCAGAATATTGACTCACTTTCTACCCCCTAGACTGCACACGTGAATATCCTTTTTTTTTTTTTAACCCAGTATTCTGTCTGAGATAGGGTAATGAGGTCATGTTTCAATACGGTGCTGTTATTCCAGGAGTAGACTACATGATATTCTTGCCCCGATGGTCACCGTATCAGATTATATAGTCATCTTTGCAAGTCTTGGTCTGGATACTGGCAACCCGCCAAGTTTGACCCCAACCAGTCATTGTTAATGTCCTTGCGTGTCATCAAGAAGGAGGGTCAAGAACCTGCCAATCATGGCTATCAAGCTGTTCTTTTAGAAATTTGTGATGTCAAGATTGCAACATCTGAGCTCATTTTGGTTCCACGATGCCCATGGTGGATTTTGGTGGTGTGGTTATCCAGATTTGAATACTGCACTCCACAAACAGCCTTTTCTGTGTTTTTTTTTTTTTTTTCCTTCTCGTCCACTTCCCAGGGTTCCAGACTTGGGCAGTTAATCTTGATGAAGCGCCAGTGTTTCATGCTCGTCCTTGCTTGTGGCGGTGCATCACATTATAAGTTTACCCCACCTGCCTCAAGCTGAGAGCCGCACTTACCTATCTTACCCTCGCCGTCCTGATTATCCAGAAAACCTCCCTGGAACTTCTCTCCAGCAGTGCTCCATGTTCACAGCCTCGTCCTGATAGCCTCATTTCTCTACACCGTGCCCTAAAGCCTGAGCTGCTACGCTGCCTGCTGCTTCCAAGACTTCGCTTCCTGCCCAGAACAAACAGGACTATCTAAATAAACTCAGCAGGGTTTTACAGTGAGCCGGGCGCTCTTGTTGACATTCTGAAATTCGCATGTTTTTGGGGGTCTTTTACTTTATCAGGCTGCTGTCAAGCTAGACCCATGTCCAACAGAACCTTGTACTCGGGGGTGGTGGTACATGACAACTGATCAAAATGTTGGGAGAACTAAAGGGAACTTTTAGTTACAAAACTTTCAAACACCTGACATCGTTTTACAACGTATGGAACACGATTAGCTTTGAACAGGTTGCTTGTTCGTCCATCCATTTGTCCGTATGCATTGCGATGTTGATTGACTGTTTGCTTTGTGGCGGGAATTTAACGCGAAACCATCATTTGGTAAATGTATATGAAGACACTTTTGTTTTGAGAACTTCAAAGTTGTTTTCACCCCTCAGCCCAATGGGCGTGAAGGGTGTGGTCTGTCCGTTTGTCCGTAGTTGCCTCCCGCGCGCTAGCGCTCACTGTTTTTGGTGTGGATGTTGGGACTGTGTATCTACACAAGCCTATTGATTTTTGTCACAGTGCGATTTTTAACCACAGCTGCCGTTTTGAATTTGCGTTCCACACATTAACTCGAACACATCATCACCATTCTTGGTGTGTATCTTGGGATTGGGCGTACTTTTTATAATGAAAACAAATTTTTTTTTTAATATTCTGGATAATTTCAGCAGTTTGGAGCCGAACAAAATGGAGCGGCGACTTGCTGACTTCAGCGGGAATCTCATTTCGAAGCCAAAGCGATGATGAACAGTTAAAAAGCGCCTGTAGGAAAACAGCAGCCTTGTAAAATTGTTCATGTGATTTTTATTACTCGTCCTCCTGGCACTCGTTTTCCTGCCTGTGCCCGCTGTTTTTGGAGGGTGAAGAGAATGTACCCTTCCCTCTAGGCCATTTTGTATCTGAATGGAACGCAGTGTCCACTTCCCAGAAGTTCATGCTCGCAGTCATGGGTGTGTTAAAGGAGGGTACAGGAGTTCGGGAAGATGGAGGACGCTGATCCATGGAGCAGGACAGGGTTTTCTAGATGGATAGACATTTTTATAGTGTGTAGATCCTTCTATCCATCCATCCATCCATCTCATATTTGTCTGTTTTGAGCCAGTGATCAAAAAAAGCAATGAAAAATCACGGTTCCACAAACCAATCCCCCGCATCCCAATCCTCCCAAAGTACCAATCCTATCTTGTTTGGTACAGATGGGTGGATGGAGAGACTCAGGGATGAAGTAATAGGAAAGTCCTCCACTCCATCCGTCCATCCATCTGTAGCATCTGTTCAATATTCCATCCGTACATAAATAGGTGGGGTATCCATCCCACCATCCATCCATCTATCCACCCATTCATCCAGGATATCTCTTCTTGGTGGAGCATGTCAGATGAATCTCCATCAATTTAAGTCATCCATCCACCAGTCCTACAACACACCAGTCCACCATTCATCATCCATCCATCTATCCGTTCATCCATCCATCCATCCACCAGTCCTACAACACACCAGTCCACCATTCATCATCCATCCATCTATCCGTTCATCCATCCATCCATCCACCAGTCCTACAACACACCAGTCCACCATTCATCATCCATCCATCTATCCGTTCATCCATCCATTCATCCACCAGTCCTACAACACACCAGTCCACCATTCATCATCCATCCATCTATCCGTTCATCCATCCATTCATCCAC
>JBCNYH010000001.1:70401553-70411646 GCA_039654325.1 Tandanus tandanus
CACTCTCCCCCCCCCCCCCCCCCCCTCCCCCTTCTATCTGCTCCCCCCCCCCCCCCCCTCCCCCCCCCCCCCCCCCCCCCCCCCCCTCTTCCTTCCCCCCCTTCCCCCCCCCTCCTCTAATCAGGTTCATGAGGCTCGTCTGCTCTCAGTCCCTGAATAACAAATCGATACCAATTTAAACTCCTCCCAGTTCGAAGCAAAATGGGCGGGCCTAACCATAACTAACATTTGCATAAACCCCGCTTTCACCTGTAATTTAAACGGGTTGATGTGCTCCACTGTTTGAGTGGCATCACAGCCTGGAGACAGAAGGATGTCAATCAAGTGTGTTCCTTAGAGTATTCGGCCGCGCCCTGAAGGGTGGTCTTCAAATCAGGGAGTCGTCATTTTCTCTGTTTTTTTCTTTTCCTTTTGATTGTGTGCATGAAAAAAAATCAAGCAGTGTCTTCAGGTATTCCTCAGGGGTGGATGTTGAGGCCATTTTTTAGATTATGTAAATTTGCTACCTTATGCAAAAATTAATAATTACAAAGCAACACAAATTCTTATCTTTATTAAAAAAATATATAAAGTATAAAGTATAGATGAAAAAGAACAAGAAACGTGTAATATATAGATTAAGGCCCTGCCTGAAGGCAGAGCTCTCGGTAGATTTCTCTATTAATAGGTGATTGAGTTGTAAGAGTAGTACGGCTCCTTTAAGAGTTGAATCAACTTCAGCCCTGCAGGAAAATAAATAAATAAATAAATAAATTTCCTGTGTGTGTCCTGACTACGGTCTGGAGTATTAAGGTTAACACTGAGTTTTCTTTTCGCCGCCTTTCAGTTGCTGATTTCCTCCTTCATTTGTATTACCTGCCTTGTTATCTTGTTATCTTGTTATCTGTTTAACGAGTTCATGTTCCTGTTAAAGTTTGGTGGTGTTTTGCTCAGTGAATGATAGATTGTGTGTTGTTTATTCTGTGTGAGTCTGAGCGGTGGTGTATGAGCCTCTTTATGTTTTGTGATTCATAATAAAACTTTTGTTTTTTTTATTGTTGAAGCAGCAGCATTATTGGGTTTTCTGACAATCATCCAAGTCATGTTTTTTGCCTATGGGGCTCCACTTAGGAGTCCCACTTCAAAATGACTGAAGTGTCCTTTGGGAAGTGTCCCCCAACTGTTCTAATCTGTGCTGGTGAAGCCTCGTCTGAGGAAGTGGCCAAGTTCTTGTCACATGCTCCATAGAAAGGGTACTGGGATGATGTTCAGCTCAAAGTGATGGAAACAAAAAACAGCTGAATGTGTCCTTGTAAGAGCGATCGGCATGAAATAATTCCAACACTGACTTTAGGCGTTCCTCAGGGGTGTACAACCGGACCATTTCTTTAACAGCGAACCTGAATAGGATTGCAATGTCAAGAAGAAAAATTTGACTCGAATGAAGGATGGGGACTAGAACAGGTGCTAGAGCAGGCGCTCGGTTCTGCTCAGGGGGTCTGTGGGGACGCTTCACATGCGCCGCGTTCCCTGAAGCTAATCTGGCGGCTGCCTGACGCTAAATTAAACCCACAATCGAAAAATCACTTGATGCTCACCCTTACACTTTAAGCTGGGTCACCTGCTGTGATCAGTGTGTGTGTCTCAAACACACACACACACACACGGCAATCCTGTTCAGCCACGCAGCAGGTTCCGTATAATGAAAGTCCTCGTCAGAACATCTCGTCTGAACCCTGAACTCGCTCTGAGGACCGGAGAGACCACCTGGGACCAGAAAATGGTTAAAAAAAGACAAGTAGGCAATACAGAAAGTAGAAGGTAAACAAGACCAGCGTGTGGGCGGAGTCTGATTTCACGGCCAGCAGTGTGGGGAACGTTCTGGAGAAGTGCACAGGGTGAACCGAGATGTGAAATAAAATGAAGAGCTGTAGATAAACAGAACCCTCAGAGCACAAACCACCGACCCGGACCTGATCCCAAACCTTCGGACGGAATAGTAAGACAGTGTTTTTGGCGGAGTATGATGTCATTAATGATCAATAACGTCGTAGCATCGAACTCGAACCGCCATCGCGTATACAACAGGCTGATAAAGAACATGTTCGGAGTCAGTGTCAGGCTAGTGCTCCACGATAACCAAAACATTTAGGAGGAAGTGACGCGGTAATGGATGATGTAATCAGTGTAGCGTCCTCGAACCATGTAAAAGACGCGAAATGATTGGTCACCGGGGCGCGCGCTCGTACACGGCGTTATATATCATCATAAAATATAACTTTATTATTAATATTAATATTATCACTCTCTCTCCTTCTCTCTTCCTCTCTCTATCTCTTTCTCTCTCTCTCTCTCTCTCTCTCTCTCTCCCTCTCGCTTCCTGTCTCTCTTTCTCTCCCTCTCTGTCTCTCTCTTTCTCTGTCTCCCTCCCTCCCCTCTTTCTCTCTATCCCTTCCTCTCTATCTCTCCCTCTCTGTCTCTTTCTCTGTCTCTTTTTCTCTCTTTCGCTTTCTCTGTCTGTCTCTCTATCTCTGTCTGTCTTTCAAATGTTTATCTTTTCTCTTTCAGTGACTGTCTCTCTCTCTCTCTCTCACACACCCTCTTTCTCTCTGTATTTCTCTTTCTTTCTCTCCCTCTCTCTCTATCTCTCCCTCTCTGTCTCTCTCTTTCTCTCTGTCTCTTTTTCTCTTTCTCTCTCTTTCTCTGTCTCCCTCCCTCTGCCTTTCTCTCTATCCCTCCCTCTATGTCTCTCTTTTTCTCTCTCTTTCACTCACTTTCTCTCTCTGCCTCTTTCTCTCTGTATTTCTCTCTTTTTCTTTCTCTCTCTCTCTGTCTTGCTTTCTCTCTCTTTCCCTCTCTGTCTCTCTCTCACCCTCTCTCTCTATCTCTCCCTCTCTCTCTCTCTCTCTCTCTCTGTCCTGTTACTGAATCTATATTTGATCTGTTGTTTTTTGTAACCCCGCGTCGTAGTGATGGTTAAATCCCCGACACCCCACTGCGTAATTAAAAACTTCTCTCAAAGCGGCGCTTAGAGACAAACGAGATGAAGATGGAGACGCCGCGAGACGCACAGGTACGTATTCCAGCAGCACTGCGGCGCAGTGCTGGGGGCTGTTTTGTAAGTGTGAGTGTGAGTGTGTGTGTGTGTGTGTGTGTGTGTGTGTGTGTGTGTGGATCTCTTGGGTTTCTTTAGCGAGATTAAGTTTTTGTAAATTATAATTTGAAGCACAGAAAGAGAGAGTGAGAGTTTTTCCTTCCTCCTTTTTAGAAGGTCACTAATTATCTCTGCGTGTGAAAAGCGTCTCAGTGGAATGCGCTGGAGTGATGACATCATCACCGTCGTCCTCTTCACGCTTATCCTCAGGCTTTTCCTCTCTGTGTCGAACCGTATTGCTCATGGGAGCAAACCTTCCACAACTTATTTCGGTTCTATTTCTACCCCATGCTTCGTCATTTGCATATGCTCCACCCACTAGCTCATGCCGTCCTATCACACGAGGGTGAACACACCCCCTGTTTGAACCTCTGTGCTGTTTGCCCTCTTCTACATACATGACCTCCCCGGGTGTGTTCACTTTACTAAACCGCTTCGTGTGCCTGGTGATGCTCTGATTGACAGCAGAGCGGCATTAAGCTCCTCCCACTCAGCGATTTCCAGTTACAGACACCTTGAATGAGTTCTGTGAGGAGGAAGGAATCTGAGGAGCCTAAACGTAATGACTCTGAGAGAGAGAGAGAGGCGGGTGAGTGAGCATTAAATGTGACTACAAGTGGGTAAAAATGCAGGATGGCGCGCTCCCTCCACTCCATCCCGGTTTTTTTCACCCAGATATCTGCCTTCGATAGAGTCTGTTATCCGAGTGGATGATTATTTAAACTGAGATTGTGCTTTCATCACTTGATCCTTAGCGATAATTAGCGTCTGACGTCCTGGCGCTAATTCAGGGTTTCTCCAGTCCTCCGACTCGGCCGTGCTCTCGGCTCTGGAAATTCCTGCGCTGTGATTGCCGGGTAAATTTAAACTACAGCACGGCCGTGTTTTCACTTTAAAACCCAGCTGATGATGTTTCTGTCCTTCCTCTTCTCTTCTCCTCAGACCTTTTTCCCACGCGAATCCTTTCTGATGTGTTTAGCGCTGTATTTAGCGTTTGGCGGCTTTTACAGCCTCGGGCCATGGCGGGACGGCGAGCAACAGATCTTAGAATAATCCTGTTTCCGTTCCATGACGTCGCTGAGAAAAGAGAGATTTATTAGCGTTTGAGATGAAAGCCATGTTTTTCTGCGACAGAGGAACAGTTTGTTCTTTTGATGTCAGAAAAGACGGAAGAAAAGAAAGAAGTCGAGACGCTATAGGAAGCGGGGAAGAGCTCGGGTTTGGAATGCGCACGTGATGTGATGTGATGGTACTCGGATATCCGGGAGCTTCTCCGGAGCATCCATAATGGCGTGGGCGGTGAATAAACCGCCGTGGATCATGCAGTTGGAGTACAATTATCAGCGATGAGGTAGTGCAAAGGGGCGGGGTTTATCATACCTTTGATCCATTCTTCGTTACATAATATTAACCCACCATCAATCACTGAGACTGGAGACTCCTTCCATGATTCTGTGACTTGTCAGTGTTTTCGACCAATCAGGATTCAGCAGCAGCAGCAGTGTGGTAGATGCTCATGAACCTGATAAAGAGCAGCTTGGATTTGGATGAACGTGATGTCGTACTTTCACTCGATTTGATATTAATTAGCATTTCTCACACGCGCGCGTGGCGTCCTCGTGGGAGTCCAGGTGCACAGCGATCTTCTCATCGCCACCCAATCCATCATGGCGTGTAAACTCGGTTATGGATAATTCATCTTCGCCGTTCATTATTCACCGCCTAGAAAATCAATAGTCTGGATTCCGTCTCACGCAGGAGTGGCACTCATAACCGACGTTCATCCTGTTTCATTTATTAATGGACGGAGAGAGAGAGAAAGAGAGAGAGAGAGAGCGCTCTTAATGATTCTCGTTCACAAGTATAAGATATCCGTGTTGAAGACGTGCATGCGAAAGCTGCATGTGAGACGTGACCTGCACGCTGAATCGCTTCAAGAGCTTTCATTTTTGATTATGAACTTTGTAACCGCCACCACAAGAAATAACGCCATCCGCACCATCGGCTGGATCTCCGGGGTGCAAACGCTAAGTCTGAGATGCCGGTAGGGGATTTTAGGGGTCATCCTGTAGCCTGTAGGTGTTCTGGACACTTCCTACGGAATGCTTGAGATCCGACAAGCTACCTTGAGAACCAGGTGGGCGTGGCTGTCAATAACGTAGAGTTTGGTTGTCTAGGGAGCTTCTGTGGGTCGAGCACTGCATCAATGCCGCCACATTTTTTAAAAACCGGAAACTGTGTCTTTTTCCTCCGCCCATATCTGTGAGAGACCGCCTCTATATATCATAAACTGTACTACGAATGCGAGTGTCTCCGGCCAAACTCGACTGTCGTGCTGGACGTTTCCGATTCTGGTGGATGAAATGACATCACTACCTTCCTCTGCCTCGTCAGAACGGTTTTTATTCTCGTATCCTGAGATCCCGTGACCAAACCTGCTGCTTCCTGTCAAGACCGAAGTGTTTCCTGTACCTCTGTCTGCTCAGTACCTTCCTGATCCTGTTTTCTGGACCGAAGTCGTACCACGGAGTCCTGTGGCGGTCGAGTCAGAGCCTAATAAAGTCCGCTGTCTTGTTCTCCTTTGGGAATAAAACCCTTAGACAGCGAAATCACTCAGGAAGCTGCCGGACCTCCAGGGGCCTCCAGGCGACAGCGGGGCAGGGCAACCAAAAGACCAAGAAGGATGATCATGGGGTGACACATCAGCACCAGGTGAACCCAGACGACTGGGCACATTAAAGCTCCACCTCAACACTGGGGGGGAGAAAAACAGGTGCATTCTGGGAAGTAAGAATAAAAAAAACAATCTGAGTCCGTGTTCTCTGTCAACACCCTCTCCGACAGACCGCATCATTACCATCAAGCCGCCCCGAATAAATATTTAATCCACCCAGACCGAGAATCAAAGCGAGTCGCTCGTCTCCGGGGTGAAACGACTTCGACTGGAGCTTCACCATCAATCCGCCAACGTCACCACTACTCTCCTTCCTCCTCCCTGATCAAACCCAACCGAGCATCAACATTCCCAACATCGTTAGTTTGTCTGTAGCGGCGAGGATGGAGTTTGAGAAGCGTGTCGACGATCAGGAGCAGCGATGTTTTCTCACAGACGTTTATTTACACTTGAAAAGTACCACCGCAAATAAATCACGTTTCAAATGATTTATTCTTTCAAGTCCAGCTGACTGATCATGAGCTGCCCCCTGCACGGCAACAGTGCCCTCCCCCTGAGTGGATGACATCATGGACTCGCGTTCAGAAAGACTGAAAACTCAAATGAGAGTCAAGCGATTTTAAATAGAAAAAAATCCATCAGAATTTCGTTCCCTTGTCGATAAAAGTGCTGAAAATTGCAAAAAGACGACTAAACGTAGGAGATAACATTTCGCTTGATTGATAGTTTTTAATGATTCCTTTTTTATACCTTTATATTTATACAGTAAAAACGCGTTTCTAAGACTCGTCGTAATCGATACGACTTTCTTGTCGGATCAGTTTCCTTCACGTGACTGATTTTCGTTTGTTAAATAGAAACGTAGTCGTTGTTGAACGTGGATGTCATGAACCCGTGTGTAAAATCTCAGGATCACGTGGACAGTTGAGCTTCACGTTAGTTGGATATAAGCTTGACTTTTAGGATACGAGTGTTTTCTAAACGAGCTGAATTTTCCCGTAAATAAAGTATGAATATTTCCAGTCTGACTGATTATCGAGGACCGGCGTGAACGCTACAGTCCGAAAACGAACTTCCTGCAAAGTTTGGTACTTCTGGTCACGTCGGTGCAGCGCTCAGACCCATTAGCATGCATCATCGTGACACAACGGCGTGTTGTTCATTGCCAAATTTGTTCTCGGGGACAAAATAAAGTGTTTTTGTCAGTCTTTATTTCCCTCTTGCCTGCACAGACGGCTGGGATCGCGCCAATCGAGCGCACCATTGTTCCAATCAGCTGGGTTGTGGAAATAAGGCCTTTAGCCAAGCGCAAGCTGTCAGGCATGAAATAGGAGCCAGCAGGCACACCTCAATCACGTTAATGTGGTGTCGTCGGAGCAGCGCTGGACGCGGGTCTCCATCTGCCAGCGCTTCCTGCGTCCTTAACGGCACAAGATAAATAGACGCACCGGGCAGAGGCAGCACGGCTAGCTAAACTGGGTTAGCCGCCCTCGCAGGTGCACTCGCAGCTGATGTGCTGGATGCAGGGGTCAACGTTACGGGGTCAGCCTTCGCCTGCTGCCTGACAGAACTTTACATCATCAGGACACTGTGTCCACCCCCTCCTTAACCCCTCCCCCTCATCCCAGACCCGTTACTCCATCAGAGAGAGAGAGAGAGAGAGAGATCATCAGATTGTGATCAAGTGACTGCAACATCCTTCTGTTAACATCTCTTTCGCACAAAAGGTCACCGCATGAGTTTTGAAATCCCGTGACTTGTTCAAACGAGAGTTTAGTAATCAGGTGTCTCTTCTTTACCAGGAGAAATCCGAGAGCTGATGTCTATTCTGGAAAAAAGTTTTCTCCGGAGTTTGAGTTAGAACCAAGCCAAACAGGAAGTGAGGAAATGGTGGGCGTTTCCCACATCACGCTCTGACTTAACCGCGTCGAGGAGGTGAGAACTCTGAACCTCGTCGCCGCTGAATTTCCGCCTGCGCAAACAAAACAGAGGGAGATAAACGCCAGCGCTCACAAAAAGAGGAAGGCGCGATCACTTTTACGGCTCCTCTGTGATGCACTTTCAGCTTAACGGTTTGGCAGCTTTTAGTGACGGGAGTGGTGTCTCTCTCACTGGAGCCAAGCCGGGAGTTGAGCGAGGGCATCAAACGCTCGGCTGGGTTAGGAGAGAAAAGTTCATGAAGCATTCGCCCAGCGGCGGCGGCTGCGCCGTAATCTGACCTTTGCTTGAAAAGCAGCCAAAGAAAACGAGCTCCAGGTCCTTTAGGGCTCGATAAACATACAGAACCCCGACGCAGTCGTAAACTCAAACAGCCGTGATATCAGTGATCTGAGAGTAATGAACGCGGGGGAGGGGGAGGGGAGGAGGAGGAGGAGGTGCATGCGAGGATGATTTGAAACGGACTCTAGATAAACTTTATTCATTTTAAATAAAGCATTACATGAACCTGCGCTGGTGTTAATCATTCGGTTTGAAATGTGTGGGATTATTTTTTCTTTTTACAGCAGTTTGAAAAAGATCTCCAGCAGCACTAAAAACTATTTATATAATTTGTACAAGGAGTCTAGATGTTTATTAATGATACATTTTATTAAAAAACTCTGAGAAGGGTTGAATTTTATAATATCTTATGACTCGGCGAGTGAATGAGTTGAGAGTGAATCGAGTCTGTTTGGTGTGAATCTGTTGGAAGTGAAGGAACACTGTTGGGAGTGAATCCATTGAAGGTTGAATCTGTTTGGTGTCAATTTAATTGGTTTCGAGTGAATTGAATCTGTTAAGGATGAATCGAATGTATTGGGAGTGAATTCGAATCTGTTCAGGGTGAATTGAATCTCTTAAGGATGAATGAATCGAATGTGTTGGGAGTGAGTCGAGTCTGTTCAGGGTGAATTGAATCTCTTAAGGATGAATCGAAAGTGTTGGGAGTGAATCGAGTCTGTTTAGGGTGAATTGAATCTCTTAAGGATGAATCGAATGTGTTGGGAGTGAATCGAATCTGTTTAGGGTGAATTGAATCTCTTAAGGATGAATCGAATGTGTTGGGAGTGAATTGAATCTCTTAAGGATGAATTGAATGTGTTGGGAGTGAATCGAATCTGTTTAGGGTGAATCGAATGTGTTCCGGGAGAATTGAATCTGTTTAGGGTGAATCGAATGTGTTGGAGTGAATTGAATCTGTTTAGGGTGAATTGAATCTGTTTAGGGTGAATTGAATCTGTTTAGGGTGAAGCGAATGTGTTGGGAGTGAATTGAATCTGTTAAGGTGAATCGAATGTGTTGGAGTGAATCGAATCTGTTTAGGGTGAATCGAATGTGTGGGAGTGAATTGAATCTGTTTAGGGTGAATCGAATGTGTTCAGAGAGAATTGAGTCTGTTTAGGGTGAATCGAATGTGTTGGGAGTGAACTGAATCTGTTAAGGTGAATCAAATGTGTTGGAGTGAATTGAATGTGTTGGGAGTGAATTGAATCTGTTTAGGGTGAATCGAATGTGTTGGAGTGAATCGAATGTGTTGGGAGTGAATCGAATGTGTTGGGAGTGAATCGAATGTGTTGGGAGTGAATCGAATGTGTTGGGAGTGAATCGAATCTGTTTAGGGTGAATCGAATGTGTTGGAGTGAATCGAATCTGTTTAGGGTGAATCGAATGTGTTGGAGTGAATCGAATCTGTTAAGGTGAATCGAATGTGTTAAGGTGAATCGAATGTGTTGGAGTGAATCGAATCTGTTTACGGTGAGTCGAATGTGTTGGGGTGAATCGAATGTGTTGGGAGTGAATTGAATCTGTTAAGGTGAATCGAATGTGTTGGAGTGAATCGAATCTGTTTAGGGTGAATCGAATGTGTCGGGAGTAAATCGAATCTGTTTAGGGTGAGTCGAATGTGTTGGGGTGAATCGAATGTGTTGGGAGTGAATTGAATCTGTTAAGGTGAATCGAATGTGTTTGGAGTGAATTGAATCTGTTTAGGGTGAATCGAATGTGTTGGGAGTGAATTGAATCTGTTTAGGGTGAATCGAATGTGTTGGGAGTGAATTGAATCTGTTTAGGGTGAATCGAATGTGTTTGGAGTGAATCGAATCTGTTAAGGTGAATCGAATGTGTTGGGAGTGAATCGAATCTGTTTAGGGTGAATCGAATGTGTTTGGAGTGAATCGAATCTGCTTAGGGTGAATCGAATGTGTTTGGAGTGAATCGAATCTGTTTAGGGTGAATCGAATGTGTTTGGAGTGAATCGAATCTGTTTAGGGTGAATCGAATGTGTTTGGAGTGAATCGAATCTGTTT
>JBCNYH010000001.1:70443752-70455155 GCA_039654325.1 Tandanus tandanus
TGTGTGTGTGTGTGTGTGTGTGTGTGTGTGTGTGTGTGTGTGTGTGTGTGTGTGTGTGTGTGTGTGTGTGTGAAGGTAGAATAACACTGATTATTTCACCTTTAATGGAAACACACCCCATGTTTGTACCTGTGTGAGTTCATGTTTTACACCGTTTTAGTGTGTTCGTGTGTGTGTGTGTGTTCGTGTGTGTGTGTGTGTTCGTGTGTGTGTGTGTGTGTGTGTGTGTGTGTGTGTGTAGGACCTTAAATGGAGGTGATGTTTGTTTCTCCTCGGTTCTCCGGTCCAGTGAAGGACACCGCACCGTCCTGGTTCTCTCTGTGTGAGATCAATCAACAGTAATGAGCTGGAACCCGGCTCTGCAGAGGGAACCCACCCTAGAGTCCTGTTCTAGAATGGAATCAGGAGAACCCGTCACGTTCAAAACATATACATAAAAGCGCACTCTCGCAGACGAGTGATTCACACCTCGGCCTCTTTCCCTAGAATCACTTTACATTAATAATACACAAACACCGGCTAATGCTAACGCTAATGGACTCGACCCGAACGGAACTCGGTTCCCGTCTGCATTAAACGCACACACGCGCGTGTGTGTGTGTGTGTGTGTGTGTGTGTGTGTGTGTGTGTGTGTGTGTGAGGATCCTCTGTCCATTAGGCGAGTTAGAAAATGACGTGACCGTTCTCCAGTCGAACGCTAACATCCAATCTGAGATCACGTCATTACAGAGTTCTGGAGTGTGGGTGATCCACCTTCTCGTGAAGTTGCTTAAGTTCCCATCAGAGCCGCTCGGTTCTCCTGCTGCTCTTCATGAAATCACGCCACGTTCTGTAACAGCGTGGTTCTGTTAGATGGGCAAAGGCGAGCGTTATGTCGGCGTAATGTGTGCCGGTAGTGTGCCGACTGCTAACGCATACAGGGTGGAACCTTAAAAGCCCCTTCTTAAAAAAAAACAAATAGTTCCACGTAGAACCTCTTGAGGTAGAGCAAAATCCATCAGTATCCAATGTCCCCTCTTTCCTCATTATGTTCCTACGTGCCGACTCGGAAATGAGTTCGCATTTGACTAGAATGCTTTTGTTTAATATGCGCAGAATGTTTAAAGGTTCCCACAGAAACACATCCACAGGATTCTTCATCATTTCCCCCATCCTATAGGTCCCAAAAGGTTCTTCAGAAGTTCCTAAAGGTTTCAGTCGGTTCTTAAAGCTTCTTGATCTCCTGAAATGGTTGTACTTGTAACCTTTATAGTGGGGAAAGGTTCTGCAGAGAGCCGTTTTGGTTTCCCCTGGAGAGACGCCGGTAGATCGAGTTTGTTTTTATAATTAAATGTGGTTCTCAAGGGGTACAGTAGATAAGATAAGGTTCTTGCCCTAATAGTGTTGTTAACTGAACGTTGAACTCTTATTAAATGTAAATTGTAGGGTTCTACATACAGTAACATCTTGGTGGTTCTTGAGAAACAACTGAAGAACATGTCAACGTTCTGCTTATTCTGAATCTGTTTATTCTTTTAAAAAGAGGTTCTGTAATCTTCTCAAGATGTTCTGCTTGGAACACTTTGTTGCAGTGCTTTATGTAGAACCTTTAAGGTACAACTTAAGAACTCTTAAGGGTTGTGTCTTGTTCGTAATCAGTGTTAACACTCCGGTCTAGAGCCCGGAAGAGCTCTTTGATTTGTTCCTCTATGGTGTTGAGTGGAGCCATGTTGGGAAGTGAAGCCTGCCTGCTGTTTCTTGAGAAGAACTTTCTGAATAGAACCCACTAAATGTGTTTATCGTGTCTGTGTGTGTGTGGGTTCTAGAGGGAGTGTGTGAGATCTGGCTGACCAGCGAGGACACGGGGGCCTACGGGAGGGACATTGGCACGGATCTGCCGACGCTGCTGTGGGAACTGGTAAAGGAGATCCCCGAGGGCTGCATGCTCCGCCTGGGCATGACCAACCCACCCTACATCCTCGAGCACCTGGAGGTGAGTCTTACGGTTCTAGAATGTTCCCCTCTCTGATAGCACATTAGTCCTGGGTTTCCCTCAGGATTCTTTCTATACTTAAGGAGTGGTTCTACATAGAACCCTCTAAAAGGAAAATCCATACAGGTAGAAGGTTTGAATGGATATTCTACTTAGGTTCTAAAGGGTCTAACTAGCACCTACTGATGTTCTCTGTTTTTTCCATGGTTACCGCTTCTAACTGAAAGGTTCCTTGCTGGTTCTTGGTTTAGTCAATAGTTCTGTCTCTGCACAGGAACCCTTTGTTTTAGGGTTCTACCCGGAACCATTTAGAATTTCTAATAAGAGACACAGCTGGGCTCTGCTGTAGATTTTTTATATTTTTATTGTTTATTTTTATTTTTCATCCATCAAAAATGAATTGGTTCCACAAAAGGTTCTCCATGGAACTTTTGCTGGGAGCGAAGCTTCCATGTACAGTTCTACATAGAACTTTGGGCTTTGGATGGTTTTTCAAAGCAAAGAACCTTCCAGGTCTCTGAATGTTGTGAGAAAGTTCTGCCCACTATTACAGAAGGGTTCTTGAGTGTTTTGTTTTGAGTTTATTGGATAATTTAGGCTTCTTTGTCACCTGAAGTGGTTCTACTTGGAAAGCTTTTTGATAATGAAATATTTTAATTTCAGGGTTCTAATTTATTGGTACCAAAGGTTTTTTTTTTAAAGATTAAACATTTAGGGTTCCTTGCCACCTGGAATGGTTCTACTTGGAACACTTTTAGGGCTCTAATTTTAATGGTTCTAAAGTGTTTTTTTTTTTTTTTAAAGAATCAACGTTTTAAAAACGTAGGAGGTTCTTCTGGATGTCTTTAACAGTTCATTTGTTAATTGAGGGTGCTTAGCCTCGAGAACCCTTCCAGAACCTGCCAGGATTACTTGGCTCCCTTTCTGTTCTGGGTTCCACACAACACTCTAAAGCGTTCCTGTGAGGTGACAGCAGAAGGTCACTTGAAGGTTGAATATTTTAGGAATGTGCCTGAGGAGAGAACACTACCTACCACAAAGAACCACAACCTAAAACCTTCTGAGATCTGAGGAGCCGTTTGGGGTTCTCTCATATTGTAGGGTTCCGATATATGTTCAGGGGTACTAGAGGGGTGATAAAGAATTCCTCCAGGTTCTAGGTGTAACTAAAGTCAGGAGGTCTTTATCAAGGTAGAACATTGGGATGAAATCTATGTCTGTTGGGACGAAAGGTTCTCATGGTGTTAGAACCTGAATGTAATATCGGATCACGTCTTGGTGATCTCGGAGCCTTCATCCGCTCGGTTCCTTGTGCTGAAGCGTCTGTCAGTGGCGTCTGTTCTCCGGTGAGAAATGCACCACGGAAGAGCGTTTAATTTGCAGCAGGTTAATTGAGGTTATAATTTAGACCCCGTGTGTGTTGGTTCCGTTTCTGCTCGGTTACGTCTGAATTAAAAACCCGCTGAAAGTGTTCCTTCTCTTCTTTCCTTAAATGGTATGAAATAACAATTAAATGCTAATTAGAACTGGGATTGTCGAAGTGCCTTCGCTAATTTAACGTTCCGGTCGCGTTTGCTGTTTTGACGCGCTCAGCAGTTCCGCTTTAGCGCTTTTCTACTTTATTAATGCTTACAAGCGTTCCGATGCCGGTTCTATACATTAATTATCAGCCAAGTGGAAGATTGCAGCAGCAGACGGAACACTGGGACATGACGCAGAGCACATTCGGGACCTTCGAGGGGGGAAACAAGCGTCTGATATTCTTGGCTTTCTCAGAGTGAAGGGGTGGCCCTGTGGGAACCCTTAAAGGTTCTCTGTAGGATCTTTTTTGGCAAATTGGTTTCCGATTAGAACGGGGTCCAAGGAGAATCCTTAATAGAAGAGCCAGTAACCAAAAAAAAATAAATAAAAATCAGTTCTCCCCTCGTTTGTGTGTTTTAAAACCTCTCATACGTTTGTTCTCTTTTTAAACCTGGAACATGGCAGGAGTTCCATTAAAGGTTCTACGGCGTATCTTTAAGATTTAACGTTACTGTTAAAGGCGCTCGTCTTCCAGAAAGTGTTCAACTTGGAACTCATTCTGAAAGAGAATCTCTTGTAGGGTTCTAAATGGAAAGGGCTCCTCCAGAGGGACGATCAAGGAACCGTTTTTATTTTATTTTTATATCGTAGGTGAGGAACCGCATAAAAAGGTTCCTTAAAGGTTCTTAGTTCAAAACTCCTAACTTGTTACCTTCTCTGAAAGAAAAAACAACGTATTTTTGAAATTCGATCTAAAGGGTCAAGCTGAAGATCTTCTGTGGGCTGTCTGTTGTCGGGTCCAAAAAGCAGCCTCCAAATGGACATGGGTAACTCACGAATCGTTAAGGGTTCTAAATGCCCTAACTAACACTGAGCGTGATGGTTTCCGTGATGAATGAATCAATAACATTGAAATGCAGGATTTTTAAACATATTGGTAAGTTGACTGAATGGTTAAATGGAACCTCACACGAGATATTGCTCATCACATGGGTTCCATCACATGCTAGAACCTTTTGATGTTACCCGTGGTGTTTGATCGGCAAACAGTTCTGTCTTTCCGAAAGGAGAATAAAGAAAGAAGATAAAGAAGTTCCTTTACGGATAGCTGTAGAGTTCCGTCATTTTCTTCATCTTGCTAGAACCTGTTAATGGTTCCTCGATGGTACTTTGGTTGATGGTTCTTTCACAGGAAGATGTTGCTTTGATCGTTTTCTACAAGGAAGAATTGTCTACGCAGAACCTCTAAGGATTGTCACTTTCTCATTCCGACAGCATTCTTGTGCTCATTACTGTACCGGTGGTGTCTCACGTGCCCCGCCCGCATGGCCTCTTGGCTCTTGTACCCTTTTTAAACGAAGGGCGAGTACTCCAGTGAAGTCGCTGTCAGGTTGATTTGGAAGGAACAGTGGGTCAGAGCTAATGAAACCCTCCGCTGGGTGAATTCCGACATCTCACGAATAACCAACTCTCGTCACGTTCTCCAATGAGACTCGATGGTGCCGGAGGAAATCCGAGGCTGAGCGGAGAACCGAGACCTCGCGACCTCTTATTCTGCTTCGTTTGCTCTTTTCTTCCCTCCTCACTCTGACGAAACCGCCTTTATTCATGAGGCAGGGAATAACAGCGCGAGATGGGAGGTTAAGGTTCTGCACTAGTGCCCGGGAGGTTGTGAGTTCAAATCCCAGGACAGACAGTGAGCTACTGTTGGGCTCTCGAGTGAGAACCTTAACCTTCAACTTAGTTTATTATGTAAGTTTATACTGCACGCTGTTGTAAATAATGAATAGAAAGATTGTAATTACAATAAAATCGTCCGGATTTTTAATGAGTTTCTCCACATAGTTTTAATGCACACCTTCATTTAAAGTTAGTTCTAAACTTTTGAGATGTGATCATGCAACCTTTTAGTATGCATTAGAGATTCGATCATACTTTTGAGTCAGAGTCACGTCAGATGATATTACAAGTCAAATATCAGTGTCAAGGTCCATGTCATGAATATTTATATCAGTCAAGCTGCGAGAAGAATATTACATTCAGAGTCATGGTGCGTTTAAATTGGAGTCAAGTTCAGAGTCAAATAAAGTCAGAGTCAAATATTATATTCAGAGTCAAAAATTACATTGAGTCAAATATTTAGGTCAGTCAAATATGACATTTAGAGTCAAATATTACATTCAGAGTGAAATATTACATTCAGAGTCAAATATTACATTCAGAGTCAAATATTACAGTCAGAGTCAAATATTAAAGTCAGTCAAATATTAAAGTCAGAGTCAAATATGACATTTAGAGTCAAATATTAAAGTCAGAGTCAAATATTAAAGTCCGAGTCAAATATTAAAGTCCGAGTCAAATATTAAAGTCCGAGTCAAATATTACATTCAGAGTCAAATATTAAAGTCAGTGTCAAGTATTTAAGGTAGTGTCGAATATTTAAGGCAGTGTCAAATATTACATTCAGAGTCAAATATTATAGTCAGAGTCAAATATTAAATTCAGAGTCAAATATTACATTCAGAGTCAAATATTTAAGGCAGTGTCAAATATTTAAGGCAGTGTCAAATATTAAAGTCAGAGTCAAATATTAAAGTCAGAGTCAAATATTAAAGGCAGAGTCAAATATTAAATTTAGAGTCAAATATTACATTCAGAGTCAAATATTACATTGAGTCAAATATTTAAGGCAGTGTCAAATATTAAAGTCAGAGTCAAATATTAAAGGCAGAGACAAATTTTAAAGTCAGATTCAAATATTAAAGTTAGACTCAAGGTGTGTGTCATAAGTTCAAATCAGAGTCACTGTCTAGTCAAGTTTAAATTTGAGTCAAGCAGCGAGTTAGATCAAATTTGAGTCGAAGTGCAATTCACAAGTTTAAATTCGAGTCAAGGTCCGAGTCAAAAATTTTAAATTCAAGTCAAATGTGCAAGTGAAATATTTAAGTCAGAATCAAAGTGTGAGTCATGAACTTTGTAGCCTGAGTCAAATCGTGAGTCATATTTTAAAATAAGAGTCCCAACTCTATCTGAGTCGGGACAGGAGTCATGAGATTTAAAGGCAGGTTTAAGATCAGACGAATCGTAGTGTTATAAAGTAAGACTTGATTTGAGTCTCTCAGGTGAAACTCAGTGACTCGATGCCGCGTATCCGAGTTGTTATTATTATTATTATTATTATTATTATTATTATTATTATTATTGGATGTGATGTCTATGATGGTTGAATATGGAGTCATGTTCAGCCATGTGATGGAGTTGATGAAGGTCAGCGTGTGTTTCTGATGATTTCTGTGGAGATATGAAATGCGATGTTCGAGTCGTTCTGGATTCATCAGTATGTCGTATTCTATTTATTTTCTCTCGCGGTCCATTTCGTGCTCCTGACCCCCACGAGGACGAGTCTGAAACAGAACATTTGTCCTAATTAGTTTTCGACCGTGTGATCGGCTGTCTCTCGTCCGCAGATGTTTTTTTCTTCATGGTTCACTCGATTAGCGGCGTCAGCCCCGGGGACGCCGCCGCTGCTGTCGCAATTTGGATTTCGTCCTGAAATCGAGCCGTTTCCATTTTAACGGCTCTCCCGGGACTCGCCGTCCGCTGTGTACATGTTTAATCCTTCCCTGAGTGACGTGTTGAGTGAGAAATGGGGCGTTTACTTTTACACACAGAGAAATGTCACTGTTAAAATTTAACAACTGAAAAATTCAAGACCCTGAAAAAAAAAAAAAACATTTTAAAAATAAATAAATAAACACTTCTGATTGCATCGCAGAACCAACCCAAAATATCAGGTTCTCAAACGTTCTCCTGCTGGTGTTTGTTCTTTTATCTCGTGCTCATTTATTTAATGTTGATAAATAATAAACGTCACACATTCTTCATGTTTATCATTCCATTCATTAGATTAAACAAAGTAAAAGTCCCAGCATAAATTAAAACAAAATAAAAGTCCCAGCAAAAATAAAAACAAAATTAAAGTCCCAGCAAAAACAAAATAAATGTCCAAGCAAAAATTAAAAACAAAACAAAAGTCCCAGCAAAATATAAAAATAAAAGTCCCAGCAATCCTTTTACACCCTGCTAGATTGTTTGTTTGTTTATCCATTTATTAGTTTACCTACTTCAGTTTATTAATGCAATTATTTTAACTTAATTCAGAAAACTTTTTTATATTTATTTAAAAAATATATAAAATTAAATGACATTTATTTTATTTTTTACTTTATTTCTTTTTTTCTTCATCTCTCCATCTATTGATTGATTGATTGATGTGTCCCTTTTTCCATTTTTGTGCTCCTTTATTTAAACAGATTAGGAGTGTTAGTAAATGTGTAATTTTTATCTTTATTCAATTTGTTTGTTTGTTTTGGATTTCCCTTGTTTACTCACTCAGTTATTTATTTATTTATTTATTTATTTATTTATGTTTTATGACTTATACAGTATTTAGGTTTTTTTATTGATTTACTTCCTTTTATTTTTATTTCACTTCTCTGTGAAATGTTTTCTTAAAGGAAACTTCCCACAAACACCGAAGTTACAATCACAGTCGTGTGTGTGTGTGTGTGTGTGTGTGTGTGTGTGTGTGTGTGTGTGTGTGTGTCTCCACACCTGTCTGTGCTCCGCGCTCCTCACACACACCCCTCTTCTCCATCCTCTCTCGGGACAGATCACATGATTAAATCCGCGTTTGTCCTGATAGGTGTGATTCTGTGTCTCTCTCACTTCGCGGCCACACCCCCCCCTCTCTACCTGATGAGGTGAGAACGCGGCGGGTGTCAGGTGGTAATGCAGGTAATGTTGCAGTGCGAGCGCTCCACATCGCCACTTCGTTCCCTTTTGTTCCCGACGCCGTGTCACCTGTTCGGTGCTTAAACTGAAACGTGGTGGTGTTGGGTTTCATCCTCGACTTGTTGGTTGTTATGGAAACGAGAAGCGATGGGAGTAAATAAGATGTTTATCAGAAGAAAGGACGAGACGGAGATGAGATTAAACATCTGTCACTACTTTTTTTTTTAACACGTCAGCATTACACAAACATCAGATCAGAGGATAGGAAGAGAGTCACGTTTGGAAATGAAACCCCCACCCCCAAATTAAGGTGTGTGTGTGTGTGTGTGTGTGTGTGTGTGTGTGTCCTTCACTCATTGGTGTAATCCATCAGCAGGTGTTATGGTCGACACCCCAAACCCCCACCCCCGTCTCTCACCTTGCTCCATTACCATGCAGTGTGAGTCCTGATCTCCCATAATCCTTTGCTGCCTGATTGATGTATGGCGCTAATCAGACTCCGGTTTTCACACTAATTAATCCCGGCAGTTTCCGGCGTGTCGCACGGCGGCTGAGCTGAGAACCTCGCACTGTTCTGTAATGGTTGAGGCGGAACGCTAACGTTGGTATGACACAGATACATGATATCTAAGTGTGTGTGTGTGTGTGTGTGTGTGTGTGTGTGTGTGTGTGTGTGTGTGTGTGTGTATAAAACCCTCTCTCTATATAGTATAGAGAGTATATATATTTAAACGTATTTGAGGGCGGGACTCTAAATGCTGTCTTCTGATTAGCCGGATTTCTGAATGAGGATTAAAAGTCATAAATCCTGCGTTTCCGTTATAAACATCGATCATGTGATCACTTTTATCTCTTTTTTCTTCTGTTCTTCTCTTCGTCCATCTTTCACCTCAACAGGAAATGGCGAAGATCCTGAATCACCCGCGAGTATACGCCTTCCTGCATGTTCCCGTCCAATCAGCATCTGACAGCGTGTTGATGGACATGAAAAGAGAGTACTGCTGCGCCGACTTCACCCACGTCGTCGACTTCCTCAGGGAGAGGTACGAGGGGTGTGTGAGTGTGTGTGAGAGAGAGCGAGAGTCCGGATTTCATTATCAGTGATGGGTGCGAAGATTACATCATGAACGTTTATTTTTATAATGCTCGGCGTTGAGGGTTTTATTTTCCCCACTTCCTGTGTGAGAGGAAGTGCGAGGTGGAGGATAAAATGTTAATTTCTGTAAATGCCAGCTGTGATGAGTGTAATCATGAGGACTTAGAGCTTTATGAGCATCTCTGGTGCCGCTGTTTGCGTAAGGATCACGTGCGGCGGTGTGCAGAAGTCAGTGCACCCCACTGTGATTGTAAGTCCCGCCACACTGGTGCACTTCTCTGGCCTCCAGGTTAAGAACGGAAACAAGTCAGCAATGATTGGTCAGCTGCTGTGCCAGTCAAACTCCCCTTGCTGTTGAAGTGGGCGGGCGCACGTGCGTGTTTGTGAGTTCTTTATGTTGTTGTTCTTAGGTGTGTGTTAGCGTGACAGGGAGTCGTCTGAGTTCTCCGGTGTGTTTGAAAGTAATATGACTCAGACGTGGAGTGACGACTGAGAACTAACACGGGTTTGGGTGTGCGTGAGAGGGAGAGAGAGAGAGACACAAAGACAGACAGAGAGAGAGACACAGAGAGAGAGAGACACAGAGAAAGACAGGTACAGAGAGAGAGAGAGAGAGAGACACACACACACAGAGACAGTCAGAGACAGAGAAAGACAGATACAGAGAGAGAGAGAGAGAGAGAGACACACACACAGAGACAGTCAGAGAAAGACAGAGAAAGAGAGAGAGACACAGAGAAAGACAGATACAGAGAGAGAGAGAGAGAGACAGTCATAGAGACAGGTCTGTATGTGCCACCACAGGAAACCCAGTACGGCTGCTGCTGAGTTGATGCTGATTGGCTGTTAAGTAGTGGTGACTTGAATGACGGCGGACAGCAATAAAGAACCCAAAAATTTATTATTAAAAACCAAACCCAAAATAGCGGCTCAGACTCGCACAAAATAAGAACACACAAACTAACTCCGAGAGGCAGACGGTCTTTCAGGTCATAAATGTTCGTGACCCCCCACCCCCGTACCCGTAACCTCATCCATCACAACTAAGTACCAAACCCACACCTCTATTTTAAACTGAGCCGAAATCTGATTCCAACCTGAACCCTAAAACCGAGTTTAACCCTCAAACAGCTGTTTCAAGAACTGAAGACCGGCCAACATGTCCTCAGTTTGCAGGTTAAAAATGTGTTCTGGTCCTCACTATGTAGCAAATACAAGTACACACACAGGGTTTATTACTTATTTATTTGTCTATTTGTTAGTAAATAAAGTACTAATTGGTTTCCTGCTCAGTATTTATGTTAAATTTAAACAGGAAGTCGTGTTTAAAATTCAAGTTGAAAAGAGTTGAAAGAACTTTATTTACTTTGTTTATTTGTCAGTGAGCCAGTGCCTGCGTGTATTGTTTTTTTTTTGTTGTTGTTGTTTGTTTTTTAAACCCTGGTGAATCATCGCGTATTAAATTAGCATTTAATTAGCATGTATGTATCTATCTGTAGCAGCTGAGACGTATTTCTGACCGCGAAAGACGAACGAGCGTCTTAATCACCTTCATGTCCTTCCCTTTTTCTTTTAGTTTAATTACATAGCACTCACTCCTGTGTGTGTGTGTGTGTGTGTGTGTGTGTGTGTGTGTGTGTGTGTGTGCGCGCGTGTCAGCGTCGCCATGAACGTCCACAAAATCCCTGAACAAATATTTTCCCAATCGATGGCCTTCTCCTTCTCCTTCCTCCAATTTCCCGGTTTGCTCGGGGTTAGGATTAAGGAGATTATCAGAGAGAGAGAGAGAGAGAGAGCTCGCCATCATTTCACGCTCATCTTGTTCTGCAAATTACTGCGAAATTCTTCTGCGTCTTAACTCTGAGTGATGGATGTTTCCTCTGTTTAAACACGCTCTTAAAACCCGTTAGAAAAACCTTATTAAAAATAATACCGATCTGTTTATTTCCCCTGTGTGTGTGTGTGTGTGTGTGTGTGTGTGTGTGTGTGTGTGTGTGTGTGTGTGTGTGTGTGTGTGTGT
>JBCNYH010000001.1:70502740-70520240 GCA_039654325.1 Tandanus tandanus
GTGTTGGGAATGATGGTGTTTAGTGATTGTGTTGGGAATGATGGTGTTTAGTGATTGTGTTGGGAATGATGGTGTTTAGTGATTGGGTGTTGGGAATGATGGTAAAGGACACGAAGTACATGGACCGTGACATTGTTTGAAGTGGGCAGTGGTGCCTCAGTGTTTAGGGCTCTGGGTAACTGATCCGGTCGGGGGGTTCAAACCCCAGTACCACAATGCTGCTACTGTTGGGTCCTTGAGCAAGGCCCTTAATCCTCAGTTGTATGAAAATGACAAATGTAATTGCTCTGGATAAGGGTGCCTGCCAAATACCATAAATAAATATCAATGTAAATAAAAACGGCCCACTTTCCTGGACCTGGGGTTGTTAGATCTGCCTCCGTGACTATGATTGTAAAAGCTGTGGAGACGCGTCTCCTGTCCAGTGAGTGGTTGTGCAGTAGCACTGAGCTTCTTCTCATTCATGAGACTCAAACCCGCTTGAATTATTCACTCTCTTCATCAGTCTTTCATCCCATCACCGGTCAGCAGAACCGCTCGATGCGGAATGCTGTCGGCCAAGTCGCCCCTTCCATCAAGCCTAATTCCATAGAACCTGGTAGACGATTTTAGGTATCCACCTGGGACACCCCAGCTAGAGTTCATTAGCAGATGAAATAGAGCTGCTCACTCTTCCTTCTCTCGATAGGTGTTCTGTCCTGTTTCTGATCTCATCCGAAGCACCAACACTAACACTGGAACAGGACAGCAGGATGTGTTTTCACACCTTTGCACAAGTAAAGGTAGATAACAGGCTGTAATGAGGATGCTGTCATGGTAGACATGGTGGCTGGACAGCACCTGATCCCGAATCCCAGGGGACTGAGCGAGGTGAATGTATTCAGGACAATTCACACTCTCAGGCTTGCCTCTTCGTCGCTAAGGTGTAATTGGATCCAGTTGCATAAACAAATGTTTACTGTGTTAAAGATTGCTGGTTGATGGATGGAGCAGGACCTGTCAGGGTGTACCCAGGATGCACTCATAGCGATGCTTAAGGCAGCAGGAACATTATTTCTCCTCTACACTGCAAGGAGGTGCAAAAACGAGTCTCGAAGGATCCTCCATTTTCATCCTCCCAGAGTTCCTGGTTGCCCATGATGCTGGAATTCATCGAGGTCGTTATTTCCTTTCACTCATTGTTTCGGTGTCAGGTGTGAGCTCTGTCCACTCAGCAGTATAAATGGGTACCAGTAAGAAAGACCAGTAGCATTTCTTCCAGGAGGAGTCTAGCTCCTATTCTCTTTACGCTATATCTATAAGCTCTGGTTGTGATGAGCCAGTAGGCTTGGGTATAACAGACAGACTTACATGGGCTGAGGAGTTTTGCCCGCTTTGCGGTCCTTTTCCAAGGCACTGAAACTGACGGCTCCTTCCATGACGGTTAAATAAACGTCTCCTTCCAGGAAACTTAGCTTTACCACCAGTTCCATGCGTTCTTGTGGAGCATCCTATATACCTGAGAATACAAACCATAGCGTACATAACGTTCTGTGCAAATGTCGTTACAGGTTCTCAATATTTTAAGGAAAGGTAATAGCATGCACATGCAAGGTTTTGCTGTAGTTATGTGAACCATGGCTCTGAGCAAGAGGAGATATGTGTGGTAATAACGGATAAACTGGCCGTATTAAGGTGCTTCCCAAGAGCCATGCAATCATGCCAGACCGGACGAGATGAGCTGCCAGCTCTATCATTTTTGATTATCACACTTTTTTTCCCACTCCCTCTCTTCAATCCTTTCTTCACGAGCGGCCTGAAGAGGTGGCGAGAAGGTAATGGATTCGAGCGAGAGAGCATGGCTTGTCTTCACTCTCTATCGCGTTCTATTTTTCTTCCTGCTGCTCCGTGATGAGGTATAGATTCCTTTCCTCTTGAGAGAGTGTGAGATGTAAGAAAAAAGGATGCACCTGGTTTTTTTCCAACGTGCTTATGCACCCCCTGGCCGCCATCCTGTTGCCTGTCATGGCTTCCGAGTTGTTCATGAGCTCATTTGTTAACCGAGTTCTTAGGATTCCTGCGGAATCAATCACGTCCGCCGCTTTCTCAACATAATGTGAAAAGTTGAGATCACTCCATTAGATGCCAGCCTCATCACTCCACACATTCATGACATGTTCTCTGCGTCCAAGTCAACTGCGATTCGATATTCTACTACATTATACGCTCTATAGCCATTATCACCAGAGGCTAATGTCCTAGCTTAGCTAATTTTAGGCTTGAAGCTCAGTCTAACGAGGCACGGTGAATATCCATCCGGCACTGTGCCTCTGTGGACAGCTTGCCTCGCTAATTGGTCTCGGGACATTGGTGCATGCTTCATTGTGTTCGAAATCGCACAACCTTTAAGAAGTGTTTGCTGAGTGGCCTTGACCACACGGGGTCGGACGACGAGCGCTAATGGGGTGTGCACTAGGCCGTGCCTTTTCTATATCCGTTCTAAGCATTGCTTTAGGGATGTAAGGACGGCGAATAAACACACCGCTCAGATTCTGAGAGTGTTATGGTCATGAACATGGAGGAACCTTCTGCAGAAAATCGATGGAGAGATGAAAGCCGGCTTGTCTCAGCTTTCCGACAAACTCTTCACTCCATGACAAAGCTCAGCCAGGTTCTACTGGTTTCCTTCTTTTTAATTTAATATCCCAGACGCGACTTCCAGGTAGCACAGTTTGGAGTGTAAGACTATTCAGCTCGCACTCCAGCACCAGGATACTTTCTCGAATATTAATGCCATCTGAAAGTATGGACACGTCAATAGGTCAAAGGTTATCTGTGGACACACGTGCCTCGATGACTGGCATGATTAAAAAGGGACATCAGATAGCATTTTTGATAGGTATGTGTGAACGGGATCTTACCCACACTTAAAGGTGATAAAGTTCTTCGGAGCAGCATTTTATAACAGTTGCTCTGGTGGCTCGGGGGTTAAGGCTCTGGGTTACTTTGGGCTACTGATCAGAAAGTCAGGGGTTAAAGGCCCAGTACCACTAATCTGCCCTAATTCTTGGGCCCTTGAGCAAGGCTCTGAACCCTCAACTGCTTAGTTATATAAATGTAAGTTGCTCAGGATAAGGGTAAAGTCTGGTAAAGTCTGCTGGGTTTTTACACCCGAGCCTAGTGGGTCTTCAGAGCTGGAGCGTGAAGGGACTAGGAGTTGGACTCCTCCTGGATGGGTCGCTGGTCCCTTGCAGGTTACCTTCCCGGTATTTTTTACTGGTTTTACTACCCATTTATACTGCTGGGTGGACAGAGGCACACTTGGGATTGAGACCTTACCCAGGGGTCTTAGCATGGTGGGGGTTTAACAGGGTTCTTTGTTTTGTTTTGTTTTTTCTTCTGGGTAAGAATGCAGAAAATGTAATTATGGGTTTTGGTTCAAACAGTCAGGAAGAACTGAAGCCCAAC
This sequence comes from Tandanus tandanus, assembly GCA_039654325.1. Taxonomy (NCBI): domain Eukaryota; kingdom Metazoa; phylum Chordata; class Actinopteri; order Siluriformes; family Plotosidae; genus Tandanus; species Tandanus tandanus. Next base: position 70,506,188 of record JBCNYH010000001.1, read on the forward strand.
ATGAAGAAGATTCTGTCTGAAAGCCAAACATAATCTAGATATTACAGCGCATCTTCAGAACGCACCACAGTTTCCTGGCTGGCTAAGTGCTCCATCTAGCGTGATGCTACTTGTAGCATGTCCTCGGGCATGTCCTGTCCAGCATTCTTTCTTTTTCAGTGAACCGTCACATCTTTCTAAAATTCAAATTAAATGGAACACTAAATGAGTTATCGGATGTACGTGCTGCATTCTTTGATTTGAACTAGCTTAGGTCCTGGGTTACATTAGCGGACCGTACTAGCTTTATTTCCCTTCGTATTGTCTTCGTACAAGATTGTGTTTAACTGTGAACAAAATCCTGATGACACCTGTGCACGGACGTTCACCAAAGTTTGTAGGGACACTACCCTACCTGAGTCTCCGCAATGGTTTAATTTTGGAATGTCCAGGTCAAAGGTGAAGGTCAGGGCAAGGTCGCAAAGGTTGGACATTTCCCATGTTAAAATTGAAATTGTTTATACCTCAGGGAAAAGGTGACATAGACCCGTAGATGCAGTGAATGACCATAAGAAACCTTCTACAGGCTTTCAAACAGCACGATCTCCTTTAACCTTGAGTGACCGTTCAAGGTCGAAATCAAGGTCACAGGATTTTTGAGAGCTTATAACTTTGAAACGAATGCTGATTGACACTCCGTTTCTATGGAACACTAATAGGAATCCTTATATGGGCTTTCAAATGAGACAATTACCTTTGACCTTCAGTTCCCTTGAGAAGTCAAGGTCACAGGTTTTTTTGCACTTATAACATAACATTTGATGAGATTGGATTGGAAGTCTGCGTTCTGGTGTTGGTGGACTGGTAGGATTGTGTGAAGAGTGAGATTAGAGTTCGGGGTGTTTCTGTTGTTTGTACAATAAAACCAGTGGAATGGATATTTCATCTGAAGCACAGACCCAGTGTTATTCCTCATCTCCACACTCCTGCTGAATGTAACTCTCAAGGCCGCGACATTTCATTCTAGCGGAGACAGCAAGCGCTGTCGATGAGCTAATAAATGCTTAAAGGGCGCAGACGCATTGACTGCTGGCTGACTTTTCTCCTGAAGCATAAATTACTGGCAGGCTTTGTTGATCGCACTTCTCCGAGTTGTTTTCCTTTCCCGAGGGTCGATGATCGATAATAATAGGATACATACGAAGGGAAATCCATGAACCGATTCCTCAGCAGAAAGCCTAATTTAATCAGCGTGGACGCGGCCAGTCGATGGGAGTCGAGACCGGTAATGAGGTTCTAGAGTGGAGAACCGTCCCATCGAGACCTTGAAGGGTGGAATACATTCTCATGTCCTGAGACACAGATGATCTGAGGTTGTACGCTCTCTGGAAAAAGTCGTGCGTTTGTATGTTTGGACAAAAATATGTTTAATCTGTGACACGTCTTTATTTATTCATGGAGAAGGATCGTTTTTTCTATGAATCTGAAATCTGATTATTTTTGATTGTTTGTAGTGTTTTCTCCTGACGATTTCCCGTGGTTCTGTTTCACGCAGGGTTCTTGGCATCACCATTGCCACCGACATCATCTGTGGCTTCCCAGGAGAGACGGACGAGGACTTCCAGCAGACGATGGAGCTCGTGAGGAAGTACCGCTTCCCGAGCCTCTTCATCAACCAGTTCTACCCACGACCCGGAACCCCCGCGGCCAAGATGGAGCAGGTCCCGGCTCATGTGGTGAGCATTTGTATTTGCGTTGCGTGGTGGTGGTGTAGTTTTATTCAACTAGCCCAAAACTGTATCCTTTCATCATGTACAATATTCTCAAACGAGCCACTTTCACCTTCTAATCCCAAAAAAGAAGCCACGTGGGCGGATTCGCCTTCAACAGGTGTGAGTTTCTCTTGGCATCACTGTGAAAACTTTCGCCCGTTCCAGAGACTCCCCACTGTAGGATTAAGGATATTCATTGTTTTGGCTTTCCTGCTGACAGACAGACAGGTATAGTCCCCACGGCGGAGCTGCATGACAGGCCCCACTCATCCTTTTCGAGTTTTGTTTATTCAGGGTTTACCAACCAACCGAGTGGCACACTTACTTATTCAAACACTCACAAACAGGTTAAGTCGTGATGGGCAAACCTGTCAATCTGTCCGCCTCAGAGACCCCGCCCACAGAGTGTCTGATAACTTCTCTGCCCCCAAGCCCTTTGATTGGCTGTGCAAAAGAAAATAAAAGGAAATTAATTGATTTCACCAAATTTAGAGCTAATTACATTTTAAAAAATGCAGATATTTATAATAATAAAATTTGAGAAGACAATAATTTATCCATCTGAAGAAATAAATCAGCTGATAGTAACCACACGATCTCAGATCCCGAGATCGAGCGTGAGAACCCAGGACAGGTGGTGCCTCCACCAGCCTCCTACAGAGACACGTACGGGTTAATGTTCACCCCAAAAACCTTGAGGTGTTTATTTTCCCGCCTCAGTGAGGATCACGGCGGGGTTTAATGTTCAACCAAAACTTAAACTTCAACAAAAGAAACCTGGTGGAACCTGTTCCTGCGCCGTTCAGTGGGCCCTGTTTGTTTTGTTTTTCAGGGATTAGTCGCTTCAGAGAAAGATCAGGTGTTGGAGTGAAAATGATGAATCATCTGCACTGTGGACTTCACCCCCGCTGCTCTCCGTTCCCCTCCCCCATCACTTCTAATAACCATTTAATAATTATAAATAAAATCCTCACGATAAATTAATAACCAAATAAAACACTTATAAATACAAACATCATAAATCAACTGGTTATGAATAAATTATGGATCGATGTTCTCTATATTGTTAGTGTAGTACAACCCCAATTGCAGAAAAGTTGGAACGTTCTTCAAATTTCAATAAAATGAAAACTAAAAGGCTTTCAAGTCACATGAGCCGATATTTTATTCACAGCAGAACGCAGATAACAGAATGAATGTTTAAACTGAGACATTTTATGCACAAAATGAGCTCATTTCAAATTCGATGCCTGCTACAGGTGCCAAAATAGTTGCTGAGTGAATCGGTATCAGGTGAGGCGGAGTCTCTCAGAAGTGAAGCTGGGCGGAGTCAATCTGTGTACGAGTGTGTAGTATAATATATTATATATATATATATTTATTAATTTGTTTATTTTTTACAGATTTAAAAATGTATTATTTTGATGTAGTTTGTTTGTGAAGCCGGGTTTTGTCCCTCACTGTCATTCAAGTTTTAGAACTTTTGGAAAAAATACATTCTCCCATTAAAACTCTTAGCTTGAGGTTTGTTCCGCGCAGCAGGATAAGAAAGTCACAATTTTATTCCTTTTTAAAAAATAAATCAATAAATAAAAGCGGTGTTCGCGGAAGAGCATGTTGTCCAGTTTGTTCACGCTGGGTATGATGCGCTTTCCTCTGGACGCCGGCATTGGACCATACAGAAGACTGGAGGGTCCTCACAGCAGGACGATAAAGACACACTTCCTGGAAAAAAAACAAAAAAAAAACTGTTATTCTAGATAATCAAATACTTTCATTCCAAACGTGGTTCCTTATTTCGGGAATTACTTTTGAAGGAACGCTAAAATAAGGCCAGCTAGCGTTAGCTTTTAGTTTAGAACAAGCCACAACCATCTCCATTTATTCATTTTTTTTCTGTTGACTGTATATGAGCTGATATCCTGGGTGTAAGTCAGCCAATCAGAACACACATAAATATCACTTTGGTGTAGAAGTCCAGATCTTCTTCATGTTTTGCGTTGCGAGGTGGTCGAGTCGAGTCGAGTGCTCCGTCACGCCGGGAAATCGTAATCGTAAAATCACCATGAATCTTTTTAAACCACGTCTCGGTCTCTGGAGATCCATCTTCATGATCTTTATCTCAGCCCGTATTCCCTCTGTGACCATCCATCACTGACTCCGCCAAGTCCCGTTCCTTCTCCGGAACTCTCTCAGCAGTCCGAAAGAGAACCTCAGACACAGTGATGCGTCACGTTTCATTTAGATCTTACACTCGGATTGGTAAGGAGGAGTTCGGGTCTATGACATCATCTCGACACGTATCTAAAAACGTGGGTATCCTGTAAGGGGAGGTTAGTTGATGTGTGGAAGGAGTCTCCAGTGTGACAGCGCTTCCACCACCATGCTTCAGAGGTGATGAAACCTTTCCGTTATTCTCAGGACGTTTCCTGAAGACCGATTCACCAAACATGGAGGAAAACGTACACGATGCCGTCGAGTTGCCGTACGGTTAAACCTGCTCTACACTGCGCTTTGAAGTTTTTCAATTCCATTCATTTGCTGAACCACTTAATCCTACTAGGGTCACAGGGAGGCTGGAGTCTCTCTCAGCCGACTCGGGGCGAGGGCGGGGTACACCCTGAGCAGTTTGGCAGACCATCGCAGGGCAACACAAATACCACCTTCACACTCACGCCTTGGGGCAATTTGTAACAGCCAATGAGCCAATTGTGCATGGCTTTGGGAGGAAACCGGAGTACCAGGCGGAAAACCATGCGAGCACAGGGAGAACATGCAGACTCCCTCTGGTTGTTAAGTCTGGTGGTTTTTGGAATCCTTAACCGGTGTGAGAAATGTGTTTCCGTGTCAGTGAACCTCAAGCTGCTGGGGATAAGTCCAACCCAGATTTAGGGGGGTTTGCGGGAAGGTGCAGATCTCTCTACCGCCCCCGTTACAGAAGGGCAGAGCCGTAGGGGTGGTACTGTGAAAGCCTCCAAATTTTAACGACTGCCTGGCTCACGCAAGAGCCTGCTGTGGGCCGGGGGGGATGACGAACGACAGTCAGACTCACAGAGCAACCCGTTCTAGCACGCGGCACGTTCAGACCACCTTATCTGCCCGACCCGTCCACTTCCCGATGATTAATGGGCTTGAATGGGGTAACAAATTACCCCGTCTCGTTATCATGGGGCGGACGCTCTGAATTGTGAATAAGTTCTCAGACGCAGTTGGAGGTAAACCCCCCCCCAGAAAAAAAGAAACACTGGCGTAATTAGTCCCGCATGTTGGGAAAGGGTTAGCGGAGATAAATTGGGATGATATCCTGCACCGGTGGTGTTAGCAGGCGTTTGGACAGGTGTGTACCCTGACAGCGCGTCGCCTTTGCCCATGCTGTCCTCAACCAGCACTGAGGAGGACGTGAGCCATCGCTGCTTCTCTCAACACGTCGGCGGGGTAGGTCAGCAAGGAATACGTAACGCGTGGAAAACAAAATATTAGCACCAAGACAGATGGGCAACATCCTCGATAACCACACCAGCCCGGGATGAGGTCACGCGTCAAGAAAACAACGTCTTAACCCTTCAGCACGGTTTTCTATTTCGTTGTTGTTTTAGACTGTTAACTCCACCATGAGACGAGATCTTCTATTATAAACACTGAGACGTCCTTCACCATCATTTTATCCATTTATTTTAAAACCACGTAATCCTTTTAGAGTCGCGGGGAGGCTGGAGCCTATTTCAGCCAACACTGGGCAAAGGCGGGTTGCCAGTCCACCACAAAGCCAACACACACACAACCATCCACACTCACACCTCGGGGCAATTTGGAACAGCCAATTAGCCTAATGTGTATGTCTTCGGACTGTGGGAGGAAACCGGAGTTCTTGGAGGAAACCCACACAAGCACGAGGAGATCATGGAAACGCCTCCACTCTGGACCTTAGGACCTCGTTGCTGTGAGCTGGAAATGCTCGCCCCTACGCCGCCGTCTGATTATTTTAATGAGTTATAATTAATAGCTGCGAGTGCTCTGTATTTGTCCCCAGACCTCGAGGGTTGTACGCGGTTTCATTATCTCCGCACTGCGCTGTGTCAGCATTTGTTTGTGGATTAGCTTCTTAGCGGGATTCTGTTTCTCCAGATCTTCAAAGGAGTATCATCCTTGTTTTTTCCATGGAGACCCGCCAAGCTGTTGGTTCTTCCCCGACTCACACTCAGAGATGTGGGATGATGTCTGACGCTCGTGTAGGACTGAGCTCAGGGGCATCACTTCACCCGTGTTTTCAGTCCAGTTCATCCTGTAGAATTGATGATAACTTAAGGAAGTGAAAGGAATAAAGTTGTACGGACCTTTACGTGCCGGAGTCTCGTCCTTGAAATGAACGCAGACGTCTCTCTCTCTCTCGCCGTTGTTCTCTGAAAGCCAGCGTTTCTTTAAGTAAATGAGTTTCTTTCATGTTAGCGTTTGTGTCCTTGCTATTCTCTTCCGATTGAATCCCCCAGCGTTGAGAGAGCTTGTTAGAAATAGTCAGGTGACCCAACTCTGACGTTCCTGTCGCAGATGATTAAATCTCTTCGTGGTGAATAGAATGAATAGAGTACGGAACATCAGGTGACATGGAATTGACCTTCCTTTGGCTTTTCTTGGTGGTTGCTTTAAGGGAAGAAATGCAGAACTTAACACTTGCTCCGTTCGGTGGTTTCATATAGAAATATGGTCCTTTGACAGCGATGTACTAAATCAAGGTCATGGAATCAGAATTGTGTGCAAGATGGGCGCTTTTTAATATCCAGCCTTTACTTTACTGTTTAATTTTTGTTCATTCGATGTGCTCTGGAGTAATGACACCATTTCTGGGTTGGATTAAAATATCAGCTGATCTCACTCACATCCGTTACAACTTCCTTAATCATTCTACTACGAGTAAAACTTACCGTACGTCTCCTGTGCACGCTCATCCATTCATCCATTCATTCGTTCTCTAAGCCGCTTAATCCTAATTAGAGTGGCGGGGAGGCTGGAGACCATCTCACGAAGGGCGAACGGGGGGTAAACCCTGAACAGCACGCCAGGCCATCGCAGGGCCAACACACACACAACTATTCACACTCACACCAAGGGGTGATTTGGGACAGCCAATCATCCTACTGTGCATGTCTTTGGACTGTTGGAGGAAACCTGAGTACCCAGATGAAACCCACACAACCACGGGGAGAACATGCAAACTCCACATAGTAACGCCCTCGCCGAGCCCGGGACTCGAACCCAGGACCTTCTTGCTACGTGCTAACCACTGCGACACCGTGCCACCCCCTGTGGATATTGTGGATTTTCATAGCGTATGCTGTTACAACCCCGATTTCTAAAAGGTTGGGACGCTGTTTTAAGTGTAAAAAAATAAATAAATAAACGAATGTATTGATATTTGCAAATCTCATAAACCCACATTCTATTCACACTAGAACATACACACGAGATTTTATATCAAGTGTTGAAAATTAGAAATCGGGAAAAACAAAGTGCAACAAAATGCTGGAAAAGTACGTAGTACTAAAAAGAAACGGCTAAAAGAATGTTTTGCAGCTAATTTGTGTACGTGGGAACAGAGCAGTAACATGAGTGGGTATAAAAAGAACATCGGGACAGAGGTTCACCAATCCGGAAAAACAAAAAAACAAAACCGCTGTCTGGAACAATTTCAGAATCATCCTTATCAGCGTAAAATTACTACGTCTTACCTCATCAGATACATGATATCATCAAGAGATTCCGGAGAAACCTCAGTGTACAAGATCGAAATTATTGGATGCTGGTGATCTTCAGGGCCTCCAGGCAGCACTACGTTTAAAAACAGGCAGGAATCTGTCATGGAAATCACTGCACAGGCTCAGGAGCACCTCCAGAAATCAAGGACACAGCGATCCAACTTTTTTGGAAGCTAGGGTTGTACTTAATTGGTTAATTCATGTCATAGTTATATATTTAATCTTGTCCTTGTATGACTTGGCTCGTATGGCTACCACAAACTAGGGGACACAGTTCTGCTCCTCGCACCATAAAAGTGCTTAAGTTCGACACCAAAATCAAGCCCAAAATACAAAACACAAAATAAAAACTCCGCCCCTTCTCCATAATTATCATGAAACTTCTTGAGTAGTCCGTGTCCCACAAATCTGCAGTTACTTTACCGGTCTGACTTGTGGAACTGACGATTCAGTAATTGCATCTGTCTTGATTTGCAGCTCCTGTTCTTTTCCTGACAGCACTCTGATGGCGTGTGCTAGTTCTACCCTTTCATTTAGCGACCAGCGGCAGTGTGCTGGCCTTAAAAAAAAAAAAAAAAAACATGTACCACTCGCAAATTGCCTAACTCTACCTCGCTAACATCTGCCACTCATGGGGCCAATGTGTCAAAGTCAGGAGCATCATTACACCGGTGTTCGGGTTGCACCGTGTACGTGATGGATAGATGGAAACGGGGGAGGGCGCTCGCGAAATAACATCATTAGCATCTTCAGAGAGGAGCTAATGATATACAAGAAGGCGAGAACAGAAAAAAGTGGGATCACATGACCCCGAGCGTGATTGTTAGTGCTTGTTCTCGGCACTGCGCTGTTGTCAGGCTGACAGGTCGTTCTTTTGTTATACTGATGCCACTTTGGGGGTTGGGGGGTGGGGGATAGTTGCCACCTGATGGGGCATCATGTTGGCTTTCAGAACAGGTTGTATGAGAAAGAGCAGATGGACGCCTCATTGCAAGAAGGTCCTGGGTTTGATTCCCGGACGCAGCGAGTGTGTCTTTGTGTGCAGTTTGCGTGTTCTCCTCGTGAATTCCTCTGGTTACAATTTGCGTGGGTTTCCTCCCACAATCCAAAGACATGCACGTTAGGCTAATTGGTTGATCCAAGGTGTGAGTGTGAATGGTTTTGTGGGCGTGTTTTGGCCCTGCAGTGGCCTGGCGAGCTGTTCAGGGTGTACCCCGCCTTCACCCAGTGTTGGCTTTAGGTTTCGGACTCCCCGCGACCCTAATTGTGGTTTGGCGAATGGCGACACGTCATGCTTTACTCTCCGAAACTTACCAGCGGTTGGTTTGTATTTTGGCAGTATCAGTGGAATAAAGGTACCACCGATTACACACAGTTTCATTCAGGACTGAGATGGAAATCCACCTGGAACTCTCACAGCAGGTTATTTTCCTCCCTCACCCGCTCGCAGCGACATCATGCTTTAATGGTAATAAGAGCTGAATTGGTCAAGTCATTCAGCAGTACGGAATGAAAAGAGATGTCATTACCACGGTATGAAAATCGATCTTCCTCAGTCCGTTTATGTTCTGCGTGCTATTACCGCAGGTAGTTAGAGCTGGTTTGGACCCGAGCCATCCCACTCAGCGCATTAAAGCAGTCTTACACTCGGTAATGATGGCTCCAACTGAAAAAAAAAGCAGTTTCTTGGATTATCTGGATGACTTTTCATATTTAATGCAGTGCTTCAGAAGTAGAGTGATCTTTGCTTTGGCCTCTACACTCTAAAGTATTGGATTTCCCAAGTTCACGAGGTTCACCCCTTTTCTTTTTGAAGTTCCTGAATATAGAAACGCAACACGATGAGAACTGAGCGTATTCTCTTTAGACTTCACCGGCATGGTCTTGCTTGCTTTAGATCTGAGAGCTTTCTCCAACTCCGGCTTTCTCTCGTTTTCTCTCAAATGGCCATAGGGGTTGCAATTGGAATATGGGATGCTCAACAACCCTCCCCCCCAACCGCCCTGCTCTTTCTCGCCTGCCTTACCCTTGCCTTATCGAGCCAATCCTGCTGGGAGCTCATTGGCTAAGCTGAAGAAGGGAAACCCCGAGGCCGTGTTCAGCATGTTCCTCATCCAGCTGGTGTTCTGGTTTGAAGAGGGTCAGAAATCAGTCAAATGATTAGCCAAAGCCGAGAAATTTCACACTGATGCTCGAGCTAGTCCGTGTTGAATTCTCTGCAGCGTTCGAACGCCTGCAGCTTTTATCGGATGGTTTATATAATCAGAGGTATGCGAGAAGATACAGTGTGCTGAAGTTGCCTTATGTAAACAATTTTCAATATTCAGTACAAACTCAGCTGTTATTCACTCACAGCCTGAGCAACTTTAGCCACACACCTCCGTGCCCTCTATCACCTTCACGCCCACCTGAAGGAATAAATGTTTCTTAGATGATCAGGATGATTTGGATATTTATATTCGGAACACCTCTTTGGTTTCACAGTGTTGATGGTCGGCATTTTATGTGGTGGTTTAATGCTAGTAATTCCCCCCCCAATTTGGGTGTAGCCAATTCCCACCTGGCAAGTACTGCCTCCACCACCAACCTGGCAGGGGCATAAGCTAGCGCGTGCTTTCTCCGGGACACGTGATGCTGCCACCCACATCTTTACGAACTGCTGTGCATGCGTATTCGGGGGCGGCCTAATACACTCAGAGGCAAAATGCTATCCACTACTTTTGTAGTGATGAGCCCACAGACACCCATGACTAGCTGGTGATTGCTGTAAGTGACAGGGAACTGAGCGTATATCACCCCCCACCCTTACCTTGATTTGACTTTTTTTGGCCTAGTTATCCGATGAATCCTTCTCGACCAAGTGGTTACTGTTCTCCTCCAGGTATTTTCTGTTCTTACTCGGGTAGTAACCCTTCTGACCCTGATCATAATTGCCCTTTTTTATCAAGGCAGTTGCCTGACCAGTTACCTTTTTTGGCAGTTCAAACTCACTTGGTTACCCTGATTGGCGAGGTGGTTTACCTTTCTTTTTTGCCCATATCTTTGCCCTCCTTGTTTAGGTAGATACCCCTCTCATCCTGATGGTGGATACCTGCCTTGATAACATGGTTAACCTCCTTCCTTATGTGGCTACACTTGTGGTTCAATTGGTCACCCATTTTTCCCAGGTGGTTACCCTAATTATACCACAAGTGCTTACCTTTTTCACCCAGTGTGTTACCAACATTGATTAAATTTGTTTTACCCCCTCACCCATTTGGTTATCCTGATTAGCTTGTCCTGGTAGTGGTTACCCTCCTCGCCAAAAGTCCTGATGGTTTCCCACCTGTCCCCAGGTGGCTACCCTTCCCATCTCGACGATGAACTTTCTTTGCACTTGATGGTGGTGGCCCTTCTCTAGTCTGTCGGCTAGGTTGGTAGGGAGGAAGAGAAAAGTTAGGAGCGTTCAATACTACATTACGGAGGGTTTTATTTGCCCCAAAGATTGTCTGTTCATGGGAAGTTCTGAATTTGAAGACTTGAGAATGATGGTTCTGGTCTCGTACGGTATGCTGGGGAGTGTTGAGCTTCTAGGTCTGGGGGGGGGGGGGTTCAGAAGTTTGTGGGGTTTCAGATTGTTTGTTGAGAAGGTTCTTTTGTATCTGTTTTAGCTCCATGATCTCATGCGTTGCTACACTGGAGTTTTTCTTAGCTGTGAGAAACCACAGCTTCCCTCGGCTGATCTGCTGCCTGGTCAACGTTCGAATCCCACTCACTTAGAACATTCCTTCATAGATCAGCTCCAGCCTCCGTCTTTGCGTGTCATTACAAATTAATGGCACTGGAGATGTTTTGTGGTTTCAGGGGAGGAAAGTCGAGAGGCTTAGCATGCAAATGTTCACATTTCGAGCCCTTAAGTGTTTTTTTTTCCTTTACTGAAGATAATGTGTTTCCTTTGGTTCCTGTATGTGGTAATCCTTTTTAATTTCTTTTCTTTTGTCTTCCCTTACAGAAAAAACAAAGAACCAAGGAGCTGTCTGCGCTGTTCCACTCATATAACCCTTACGACCATAAGGTAGGAGCTAATGTCGGCCATTAGCGGACCCCTTCATTAGATCTGACCTTTTCTCTCTGTTCGTCTGCAGTACTGCATTTCTTTGCTCTTAGATTTTTATCAGAGCTTCTTCTGAAGCAAACAACTGCAGCACTTCCCCTGTTCCTCTCTGCTCTTAAGGATAATGGCTTTTCCGCCATTCTTCTTGTCAGCCTTGTCAGCGTAATCTCCGGAGAGGGGGGGGGTCTTCTGAACGTATTTTTTTATGGGGGGGGCGAGAAAGAGAGTGCAGAATGTCACAGTCTTTGGGCATCTGGACAGGAATCAGCGTGAGTTCTGTAGCTCTTGTCTTTTAATGGCATCATTAAAATTTCAGCAGAGCCAAGCTCCTTCAGTTCTCTAAATCTCCCACCCGTTAAAAAAAACGGCGGCACTGCCGATAGCACTGCCACAGTTCTCCCGTTATACACAATTTTTTTCCTGGACTAATTACCACCACATGGCATAATCAAGTCCGAACTGAATAACCCATAAAGACAGGAGGTGAAGCTGTACTGGGGGGGATGGTGTCGCCTGAGAACCAACAGAAAAAGAAAGGAAGGACGTGAATGCAGTGCTGGAATCGTTTTAAAAAGCGTTGCGACTCCACAGGGGTGGCATGTTGTGTAGGGGTTAGTGCGTCCACCTCACAAGAAGGTACTGGGATCGAATCCCAGGCTCGGCGAGAACGTTTCTGTGTGGAGTCTTCATATTCTCCTCGTTCTCAAATGGGTTTCCTCCGGGGACTCCGGTGTCCTCCCCTCCCACATGCACGCTAGGCTAATTGTCTGTCCCAGATTGCCCTTATGTGTGAATGTGAGTGTGAATGGTTGTGTGTGTGCTGCCCTGAGATGGACTGCTGTTCAGGGCGTACCCCGCCTTCATCCAGAGTCGGCTGAGATAGGCTCCAGCCTCCCCGTGGCTCTAGTAGAATTAGGTGGTTTGCTGGATGGATAGATAGATGGATGAATTTCAACTGTTCCAGAACCAGTTTTTAATTAAGGCTCATCCGACCCCCGGTCGACCAATCCCAAGCCCTCCCACGTTTTCGTCGTCTCCAGCTTCCTATAACAGATTAGCAATCATAGCTTTCAGGATTGTGGTTAGCCAGCCCGCTAACGTGTCCTGTGGGCAGACTTTGAAAAACAAGCTTTAGATGTGATCAAACAAGGCGCCCGGGGGCTTGTTAGAGTTTCACCTTGTACACCACGCCCGAGCAGATCCCGAGCAGATAAAGATGAACAAATACAAGGCGAGCTAAACATCAACAGCCGATGGAAAACACACAACACACCCTTCTACATGCTCAAGCGCAGTGCATTTTATTTGCTAATTCCTTTAGGGTGGGCGGGGTTAATATACATGGCAAGACAGCTACATGATTGTAAAGTGTTCCAGCACAAAATTAGCGAAACTAGCCATTAAAATGCGAACCTTAAAATTGATGCTGCTGTTATTACGTTAGCGGAATTAAAGATTTAATTCATGCTAACTCGCCGTGCTTGCAGCGTTTGGTGTGAAGCGTTTCTTCACTCGTTTGTTGCAGGTGTTTGACAGTTCCTTTCCCAGTTTTTACCTGGTCCCAAAAATTATCATGAGCCGCACCCAGCCGCGCCCCAAGTTTTTAACCATAATGACATCCATGGCAGCAGTAACCAAGTGTGGGAGGGGCTAGAAAGAGAGTGTTGATTGGTGATCTGCTTCTCAAACTTCAATGGATTGACCAGATTTTCAATGCTAGCTTATTTGAATACTACCATGCTAAGTGTCGCTTGCTAGCATTGAAAACCTTGCTAGCATTGAAAAGCATTGTGTCTGCGGGTGTTAGCGTGGTATCGGCGCCGAGGCAGGTGGAAGCTCAGCTGAAATGTATCGACACGACAGCGCCTTGGTGACGAGCGTCCTCGTTGAAGACTTTCTGAATGTTGGACGCGTCATTTTAAACACCTTGTGTAAGTCAGTTATCACACCTGCTTCTGAAGCAAAGTGGAGCCTGACGGTGGCCATTTTGGATCTGGCATGGGCGAGTAACGAGCGCATGAGCGCTGGTTCATTAATCCTTTTCTAATGACGCGTGAGCCTCCACACCGGCTGCTCCTGATCATTTGGCATTAAGGCCGGTAATAGAGACACTTTCCTGCTGTGCCTTGGCTTCACCTCTCTTCTGACCCCCGGACAATGGGCTTCACTCGCTTTTTATACCCTGTAAAGGACAGAAACGGGTCAAGGACCAGTTCTCGGATCTTAAAAGCTCAGGTTGTTTTTTTCTTTGTCCCAGATCCCCACCTCGGAACCAGTAAGCCATGAATGGAGTATAAATGAAGTGGTAGATCACCACGTGTTGTGCGGTTATTGTAAACTAATCAACAACGGCGTGATGATGAAATCGGAGTTACTCTTCCCACCGGAAGTGGATTAATTCCCCATTATCTCACAGCTCAGCTGATGAAATCTGAAGTTGGCTACATGGCTACATTGGT
>JBCNYH010000001.1:70583593-70589260 GCA_039654325.1 Tandanus tandanus
CACACGCCTCGCCACGCCCACCAAGCCACGCCCGCCCTGCATCACCTCACTACACCCACCACGCCCTGCTACACCCGCCACACCTCATGTGTTAGATGGCGTCTCTTTTACAATTACAATCATGTTTATGTCACGTATCACATGAGGACGATTAGCACTTAAAATAAACATATATTCCACCCGCGAAATTCGTTTGAATCTTTCAGTCCGGGTTCTTATTATTCCTGTTAAATCACAATCGGCTTTAAATCATCACGTCCGGGATCATCTCGTTTTCGTCAAAGGATTCGGAAAAACTGTCCTGACGAGGTTCGAGATTTATTTATAATCACTTCAGGACTTTCCGTAAAAAAGATTTTAAATTTTCACATTTTCTTATCTCGATCTCAGTCTTCTGTTCGTCCAATGAAATGCTCTCCTGAGTGAATCTGCCCCGCCTCCATGGGCGTGTCCTGCTTGTTCACAGTAAATATTTTACATTTGCATTTCCAGCATTTGGCAGATGCCCTTATCCAGAGCTTATCATACAGCTGAGCACTTGAGGGTTAAGGGCCTGGCTCAAGGGCCCAACAGTGGCAGCTTGGTGGTCCTGGGACTTGAACCCCTGACCTTTGGATAAGTAAGCCACAGCCTTAACCACCTGAGCCACCACTGCCCTAAACCCCTTTATCAGCATGTTTGCAGCTCTTTTTCTGCTCAGTTTTGACAAAGTTGATTCACATGAAAGTGGGCGGAGTTTGTGTGAGGTGTCGCTACATTAATCGCTACCTCAGACTGATGAAGGCTGTTCTGTGTTTGGGTGCTGTATCACCCTTCAGAGGCGTCGGATGTCTTGCGGCGTTGATTCGGTGGTTTCGCCACCGCAGACACTCATTCCCTGTAACATTATCCTGGTTGTAGCGCCCAGGCACGGTTGAGATCTAATCCACAGCTGTAGAGAAGCTCTTTACTGTTTTACGTATTTCACAAGTTCACTATGGATTGTGACGTCTTGGATTGGACACTCCCGGACGCTCGGATTGTGGCGTATCTAAAATAAAAATAGTGTAAGTAAATAATTTGGGCACACCGTCACGGCTGAATTGCCGTCTGGAGAGGAAATTCAGACCTCCAGAATCAAGCTTTAAATATTCCCGTGGTCGCCAGACCTCAATTACATTAAACGCACCATCGCGGTGTTGCGATGTACAAGGCGAGGATACTGACGGGCGGCTACATGGGCCGGCATGCGCCAGATTGAAGTGAAGGAAAAGTGAGATATTGCTTTTGAGTCCTCTAACCTTTTTTAGACAGGGAGACTTGTCATGACTCGCTCTGGAATCCTGTCAGTTCCGGCGCTCTCACACCCTTAATGAGGATATCTTTAGAGCAGTGTGAGATGGAGGGAGAGGGAGGAAGAGGCCCGCGGTATCCCTCCGACCCGCTTCCCCAACCTGCAGTGCCCTTTCCTGAGACAGTCGTCTTCCCCAGAGTTTGCGCGCGCGCGTACGATGAATGAGCTTCCTAGTAACATCTGTCTCGGAGGACACTCTCGGGGGCCGTGTGCTTTGGCTCGGCGGTTGTTCGCCTCTACACCTTTTGCTCTGCTTCTGCATGTAATCCATCCTCCAAAAGGATGGAGGTGATTTCTCTGTTGAACAATAAAACCGCCGCTCTCTGAGACGGATGCGGTACGGCTGCAGCGGGGCCGCGATCGTGTGTGACTCGTGTCTTTGATTAAACCCAGGGTTCTCGTCTCAGACCCCGCAGAGCTCCCTCCCCCGCCGACTGAGACGAGGTCCCCGACTGCTGATTAGCGGCGGAGTGAGAGCCGCGAGAGCCACACTGGAGCGATGGAGTTGCGTTCTTGTTGCATCAGTTCATAATAACAAGACGGGGAGATGTCAGTTTGAGACGGGCTAATGGTTCTTTGCGCGCTGTCACCAGCCTCGATCACGCCTTCTACGCCCTGACATTGTAAAGAGGTGTTGCAGCAGTGCCGCGCAGCGCAGCCACATTACCATGTTAACGGCCTGCTTCTCTCTGTCACCTCCGAGCTCCCCGTGCAACACTTTCGCGTTTTCCCTTCCCGCGCGTGCTTGGTTAGCAAATAATGTCAATTACCAATGCAGAGACATTTAACGAGAGGGAAAACAGACATCAAAGTAAGAATGTTAGGTTCTTTTGCAGACGAAAGCCTGGAAATGTCAAGACACGATATGTACGACGAAATTAATGAGCACGTCTTCATCTCTAGTTCTGTTTCTCTTCAGGAGACGGACCATTAGTGACCGCGTGAGATTTGAGCACCGAGGTTGATGTAATACACGGAAACCATGTTTACGATTCCTCCCTGACATCAGCAACAAAGCTGTAACGCTCGTCGACAAGGGACAATTTAGGTAGCGGCAAGAGCTCACACCCAGGCCCCGCCCACTTTTTTTCCAGCTGAGTTGCACGTGATGGTGTTTATTTTTAGCTAGTTCGTATTTGCTAACATTTGCAGTTCAGGTTCGTTTTGTTTTCTTATTCCACACAAGAACAAGAAGCACCGCAAAAAGAGAGCCGAGAGATCCCGGCGAACCAGCAGCTAGCCAGGACGCGCTCCAAGTGTTTCGTCTTCTCTATTGATTATAATTACATGGTTTATTTGGATACTCGATTCTGATTGGTCAATCACGCCATAGTGTAACCGACCGTTGCTATGGAGCACGTCGTTTGCTGTAATGATAAAAAAAACACTTTAAATGAATTCTTTAGTAAGTATGCGTTTGATAAGTGGCTTTATATACAGCGAGCTAGTCATCGTAGCTATATAACTTTCCTCCGCTACACATCGGAGTCTTGATGTCTTCGTCAGGGTTTATTCTGTGCGGATGATTTCTCGCTGTAGGTTATCCCTGACATGCTGGATGCAGCAACTTTGACGTAAGCCTTTGGTGCACTATCGCCACCTGCTGGACTGGCATACTCGTGAACATGCTTGCGTTGTCTGATTTTTTTTTTTTTGTGTTACGGTTGTGATGTTGCTGCCTGGGTTTTAATACTTTCGAAGAGACCTTTTTTTTGTTAGATAGACGTCTCTGCGCCGCAGCTCGTGAAATCAATTACTTCCCTGTAGAAAGGAAGAGGTTTGTGCCGTAAACACAATGTTCATTCGACACAAAGGAACCGGTATGGATTTTTATTTCCTTCCAGGTGCAGCACATCTGTCTCAGATCCACCACCGAGTCATTTCTAGGCGGTTTATAGAAATGCACACGAACGCCTGATTGCTTCAGATAAACACCGTGGAAGCCGCCGCACTTCGGGTTAGAAAGGTTGGAATGTTTAGTAAACGTGCCGCGGGAAATGTTTGTTATCCAGCAAGCGCTGTACGATCTCATCACGGCTCTGAAGGATGTTTTTAGACGCTGTGAAAGCACGAGCACTCGTTTTTTTTCATATGTGCATCTCGTTTCTTCTTGTTCCCGCCCTCGGCTCCTGCTCCTGGAAGAGATCTCAGGAATCTCCTGGAATTAGTAATGAGAGGTTGAGGAGAAGCCGCGCTCTGTGCGATGCCTCGCCTCGTCTCGTCTCGTCTCCTCAGCAGCATGAAGAGCTCCTTTTTGACCTGTCTGAGATCAATAACATCGATACGTCCCGTTTGCCGTGCAAACATCGCATCATGCACAACATGGCCGCCTCCGGGACAGCGAGAAGCCGCTGTTTGATATTGACCCACATCCGTGAACTCTGGTCCTGTGATCCTCATTTGCTCGTCAGGTCCTGTTTGCGTTTGACGTATTGATCTGGAATCATCTCCACCCTTTTTTTCCTCCAGCTTGTCACGTTGACGAACCTCTTGTGGATTCTGGGACTAGAAAATCATGCCATAAATCATTGATGAGTCACTGAGCAACGCCGAGATCCGATTATACCTTCAGATCTCGGCGTTGCTTTTAACTTCCTGTCACTCTTCAGGAGAGTCGCTCGTCCACCATTTTAGGTAGGTTGCCATGGTTTCCTACAAAGTGTGCACAGAGCCATTCATTGAAACACGAAGAAGTTGCCCCCTGTCACCACTGTCACATGTCACTGCATCAACAAGACCCACCTTTTTTCCTGCTTGCCCCACCCACTTTGCTTTGTGCTGATTTTTCCAGCCGTTAGGAACATCGCTCCAACAGTGTTCTTAGCTCAAGGAGGAATTGCGCGATGCATCTCTGAGTGGGTGGGCGGGACTTGCTGCTGAGGAGGCGGAAACCATGTTCATGTAGCCAGTAATGGAGGGGAGGCGGAGACTCGAGTATCAAGGCCAATATTTGAATTCATTAAAGCTTTTAGTTCATAGCAAGCCCCGCCTACTTTACTTTGCTACATAACATGCTATGTATATGGCGATGCAGTCGATTGTGGAGGACCACCGTTGGTACGCAAGTAGGTGGAGCCAGTGGAAATTTGTTTTTATCATGTTAATGTGAATAAAAAAAGGAGGCGGACACTCAATCATAGGTTACATGATTGGCTATTGTTTTGTTTCCCGCCCACAATTTTTGCGTGATGCACCAACAATTGTGAGACAACAAAAATGTCTCTGATCTTTTAATGAGTCCAGATTAAGAAAAAGTTCTTCACAGTGTAATGAAGGACTCGGGAGTCAGTTCTGATTCCCTGTTGCGTTTAAACGGGAATTCTGGGTGATTAGCCGTTTAAGATCAAGCGCTAATTATCGACCGTCTTATACGGAGCAGATTTACGAGACTCCGTGACGAGTACATCCTGCTAATGATCTGGGGTCGGGTCAGTCCTCCCTGCTCTTACCATGCACGGGAGTAACGTCGCCATGGCGATCAGAGTCCCCTGCAGACGCGGCTGGTGGAGATTAATCAGCGCGGTTAATGTTTCTTCCTCAGGCTTCACACTCATGACCTTCTCCACATTCCTTCTGTTCTACCGCTGTTTATTTCTCGCCACGCACATGGGGACAAGTCTCCGAGCGAAGAGGGCAACCATGATGAGAGAGAGAGGAGGAGGAGATGAATGGAGGATTGAGGATGGATATAGAATGCAGGATGATGAAGGATAGATAGACGAACGGATTTTTTTTTTTTAAATGAAAAGATGAACTGATGTTAAATGTTGGATGTAATTAAATAATTCTAGTCTCTGAGCTCACGTACATAAACGCTCGCTGATGCCGCAGCTGAACGGCTCCGGAGTTCTTACCGCGTTCACAGATCGCTTTCTACTGCGTTCCTGCTCTGAGGTCTTACGTGACTCTTTGAGAATGTATTTCTGAGAACATGGCTGAGTGAAGCTAGTGAGTTACCAGCGCTAACATTAGCCGGCTAGCCTTAATTTAGCACTAATGTGAGCAGCAGAAGCTAACTAATCATTAACGCCAACACGCTAGTTAAATCATTTTAATGCGTAGCAGTGGTAGCAATTAAGCCCGCTAATCTACACGAGCTAGCTAACTAGCTAGCAACATGGGCCCCCTTTCTGATCTTGATGTCGATAGCTAGACATATTGTGTAAAAAAATAATAATAAATAAATAAAATGAAAAATCTGAAGTAGAACATTCCACCATTAACTGCCAGCGACTTTTATTTATCTAATTCTTAGACTTAGACTTAGACTTAGACTTAGCTTTATTTGTCATTCAGATATACGGTGTATACAGAACGAAATGTCGTTGCATTTG
>JBCNYH010000001.1:70688572-70702157 GCA_039654325.1 Tandanus tandanus
TATATATATATATAAAATTTAATTAATTTATTTATTTTTTGTCTGGTTTCCTCCCACAGTTCAAAAACATGTACAGTAGGCTGATTGACTGTTTCAAATCACCCCTAGGTGTGAGAGTGAGTGTGGATGGTTGTGTGTGTGTGTGTGTTGCCATGCGATGGCCTGGCGAGCTGTTCACGGAGTACCCCGCCCTCACCCAGAGTCGGCTGAGATGGGCGCCAGCCTCCCCGCGACCCTAATTAGGATTATGTGGCTTAGAAAATGAATGGGGTTTTTTTTTCTTTTCTTTTTTTTTTAATTTCTGTCACATTTCTTTTTTTCTCATTTGCCTTTTTTACATTTTTTCCTTTTCAACATTTCATATATTTTTTCCTTCCTTTAATTCAATTCATCCATTTTCTTTCTTTCTTTTTTCATTCCCCAGTTTATTTAACCCTTAAACAGGCAACGTGCACCAGGGGATACTACAGATTTCCACTCTGGTTATTAACTAAAAAAGGCAACGTATACTGGGAGATGGAACTCATAAAATCCAAAATATACAAAGTATGTTTTACTCGGATCTTAAATAGAAGTATAATAACATTAAATTCTTTTTTATTACAATTTGTTTTCCACTTGTGCCAGTTTAAGGGTTAACAGTACGTTATTTATTTATTTTATTTTTATTTTTCCCTTTAGGCTGGATAAAAAATTCCCAGTTTCTCGTCAGCACCCACTCCTGAATTTTTTATTTTGAGTTTCAGAGTTTAATGGATGTTAAATGTACATGTAAAAGACGGCTGATCTAGGGTGTGTTGTGAAGCAGAAAATCGAAATAAACGAGTACTTGTTGTTTATTCTTGTTTATTTATTCAAAAATCTTCGCAACAAATTGCTGGAAGTCGCCTCAAGCTTCCAGCTTCAGTCACTTAACCTACATTTAGCTTTAAAAGCTTTTGGGCTTCGACAGTCACCTCATTTCTCTATTAAAAACAAACAATAATAATTAAAAAACAACTTGTGCAGCTTTTAGGTTTTCAAAAAGTTCTGATGAGAAACCAGGAATTTTTTTAAAAATAAAGCCTTACACTCTTTCTTTCTCTTCTTTTTATTTTTATTTGTTTTTTGTAAATTTTAAGGTTTTCTTCAATATTTTTCTTTTTTATTCACTAATTTTCTTTCTTTTTTTCTTTATTTTTTCTTCTTTTCAATGTAATGTTAAATAATTTTTTCTTTCTTGACTTGATTTCCATCACATCTTTTCTTTCTTTCTTTTTTTATCTTTTTCATTTATAATATTTTTCTTTATATTTTTAATGGTTTTCTTTGCTTTGTAAAATTTGCCTTCCCTTTTTCACCCCATCCTTTCTTTCTTTCTTCACTTAATAGTTTTTTCTATTTCTTTGCTTTTTCAGTACTAACAACGCTAGCGTTAGCTCACTGTGCTCAGTAGTGAGTCCAGCACTCAGGCTGTCAATCATGACTGAAGCGGCTTATCACTACAGAACGATTCACTGATTCAAATACTCATCCACTGAATCAGACGCGAGTGAATCGACTACTTTAAAAAGATTGAATCATTTTGTGAATGAATCTTGTCCAGTTTTTAATCCTGTGGCATTAAATCTGATCATTCTGGGTTACAGAATCCTGAGGAATCGGAATCGTTTGGAACTGAACCAATATTCCAGATGTGGACCGTACCAGATGTATCAGAACGGGTAAGTGCTGAATGTGCCCTCCACTTCCTGTCCACCATGATCTTATCGTATCTCCCCTCTTTCATCTCCCACATGGTGCCGTCTGTCCTCTGCCGTCCCGCAGAGAGCAGTTGGTCACGCCCACAACGGCCTCCAGACGTCCTTGTCTCCAACCGTCTTTATTCAAATTCTGCTCTTCCTCAACTTCCAGGTTTAGAGCTGCGGTGGATTCAGAGACTATCTTGGGATACGCTGAGCGCAAGGCAGGGATACACCCTGAAGCACACACACACACACACACACACACACACACACCCCTCTAGGTGCAGTTTAGTGCCAGCGTGATTTTAGAGGTGGACATGCGGGAGTCCCCACTGGAAGACCAGTGTTACCATAGCAACGGTGATTAAACAACAATGGAAAAAAATGCTGGGAGTGCAATTTTCACATCAGATCTACAGGGAAAATTTGTATGTCTCTCCTCCTGTCTGTGTCTCCTCCTGTCTCTCTGTGTATCCACCCGTCTGTCTGTGTCTCCTCCTGTCTGTGTCTCCTCCTGTCTGTGTCTCCTCCTGTCTCTCTGTGTATCCACCCGTCTGTCTGTCTCTCCTTCTGTCTCTCTCCTCCTGTCTGTCTGTCTCTCCTTCTGTCTGTCTCTCCTACTGTCTGCGTCTCCTCCTGTCTGTCACTCCTTTTGTCTGTGTCTCCTCTTGTCTGTCTGTGTCTCCTACTGTCTGTCTCTCCTTCTGTCTGTCTCCTCCTGTCTGTCACTCCTTTTGTCTGTGTCTCCTTCTGCCTGTGTCTTCTCCTGTCTGTCTCTCCTTCCGTCTGTGTCTCCTCTTGTCTGTCTGTGTCTCCTCCTGTCTGTCTTTCCTTTTGTCAGTGTCTCACCTTTTTCGGTGTCTCCTCCTGTCTGTGTCACCTGCTGTCTGTGTCTCCTCCTGTCTGTTCATCCCTCCTCCTACCCGTCTCTCTCTTCCTGTCTGTTTCTCCTTCTTTTTGTCTGTCTCTGCTCCATCTCTCTGTGTCGCCTTCTATCTGTCTCTCTCTTGTCCTCTCTGTCTGTGTCTACCCCTGTCTGTCTCCCTCATCCTTTCTATCAATCTCTCGTCCTATCTTTATTTTCTTCTGTATTCTGTGTATTTTCTTTAATTTTCTCTCGTTCCTCCAATCTGTCTATCACTTCTGTCTGTTCCTTCATCTATTTGTCGGTCTGTCCTCGGTGTCTGTCTCTCCGCCTGTTTGTCTCTCTGTCTCTCCTTTTTTTCTCTCTCTTGTTCTCTCTCTCCCTCTTTCTTTCATTAACAGTTAGTTCTAGTTGCAGACAGCAGCGTGCTCGGAACAGTTCTCCTTTAAATGCCTATAAAATAACAGGATGCAGTTCAAGTAGAGGTCGTTTCAGGCTACGTGTGTGTGTGTGTGTGTGTGTGTGTGTGTGTGTGTGTGTGTGTGTGTGTGTGTGGTTCCTGTGGGAGATTGTTACTGGACGTTAATGAACTCCATTTGTGCTGCAGGAGAGAGTGGGGTGGGTTTTCCAGTGGCGGGGGTTCAGGCGAGTTCGCTGCTCCGAGCTTCTCTAAATACACGGCTTATAAAAGCAATCAAACTCTCAGGCGTTCTCTGGGTTTACACGCCGGAAACGGATCTGCGGTCCACCTGGAGACGGTGGTGTGAACGTGGGTGTGTTTTAATAAGCTTCTCCCTCCTGGTTCCGCTCGGGAGCTCGAGGTGGTCCTGTTTAACGTCATCCACACTGTTTATTGGCTGAACTCACACACCTGCAGACCTCACACACACACACACACACACACACACACACACACACACACACACACACACACCAGAATTTATCCGTTAATTTTATAAGCCGCTTAATTCTATTTAGGGTCGCGGGGAGGCTGGAGCCCATCTCAGCCGACTGTGGACGAAGGGGGGGTAAACCCTGAACAGCTCGCCAGACCATCGCATGGCCAACACTCACACAACCATTCACACGCACACATAGGGGCGATTTGGAACAGCCAATCAGCCTTCTGTGCATGTTTTTGCACTGTGGGAGGAAACCGGAGTACCCGGAGGAAACCCACGCAAGCACGGGGAAACTCCACACAGAAACGCCCTTGCCGAGACCGTGACTCGAACCCTTCTTGCTGTGAGGCGACGTGCTAACCGCTACGCCACCATTTTAATTCAGATGAACAGACTAACACCAGCCACACCCCTCAGGCCCCGTCTCTGATGTCGAAGGTTACCTTATCGTGTGTGTGTGTGTGTGTGTGTGTGTGTGTGTGTGTGTTAGCGAACCCTTCCCACAAATTCTTGCTATCATTTCACGCCTCAGTTTTAGTTCTGTCTGCGGGGTGTCTTGGTCTTTCAGGTGGTCCGTCACTGCCTTTCCTTGTCGTCTCTTTTGAACGGTGTAGTGTTTATTTATGACGCGGGTGAGAGCGCGTTCTTTTTACAGCCCTTCTCTTCTCTCGAGGCACTGATTAGCATCCCCAGTCAGCTGTGTCGGCGGTTGAGTGCGAGCACAAGGTCTGACAAGGCTGATCGTCAGGAACGGTTCTTCCTAACGATGGTTCTTGACCTGCCTAATGAGCCCCGTGGGTTAATGAAAGCCCATCTTCTGCATATGCC
The DNA here is from genome assembly GCA_039654325.1 of Tandanus tandanus. Classification (NCBI taxonomy): domain Eukaryota; kingdom Metazoa; phylum Chordata; class Actinopteri; order Siluriformes; family Plotosidae; genus Tandanus; species Tandanus tandanus. The sequence continues at coordinate 70,692,892 of JBCNYH010000001.1, forward strand.
ACGATTGGATTTATGCTTTTTATTTGAAAGTTAGCAGTGTACGAGCGAGTTGTGTGACTCGGGTGCCCAAACTTTATCATCTGTCTCATTTCAGATATTTATACCGGTATAACTCAGCGTGCGTTGGAGTGAAGGGTTACTAATGTCAGAAAATGATCATCTGGAGGTGGGAAAGAAAAAACAAACCCAGTTAAGATGAAGAGGTCATGAGTGTCAGCGTGAACCCAGAACACCCTTCAGCTCCATGCTAATTTGCCTTTATAAGCAGCGATTACTGTGTAACTGCCTAGAAACTCAAACAGTGAGCAAACACACACACACACACACACACACACACACACACACTCTCACTCTCTCTCTCACTACAAGGTCGTCTGGTGTAAGCAGGCCTCAGCTGAACCTCGGTGTGCTGCCAAACCTCACACCTCTGCGATTACAGCCTGTTTTCATGGACGGGACTTTCCAGGCGGGCGTTCATGCCCTGGTTTCTCTGAAGGGCGAGAGACTTACTCAAATACAGAGAGAGAGAGAGATACTGAGAGAGAAACTGAGATAGCGCGACAGAGAAAGAAAGACAGACAGACAGATGGAAAGGGAGAGACAGAGAGAGACAGACAAAGAGGCAGCTACATAATGAGAGAGAGAGAGAAACAAAATAGAGTGTAAGAGAGAGAGACACAGAGAAATGTACAATGTGACAGAGAGACAGGTACAGAGTGAGGGAGGGAGAGGTTCAGAGTAAAAGAGAAAGACAGGTAGAGAGTGAGTGCAAGAGAGGTACCGTGTGAAAGAGAGACAGGTACAGAGAGAAAGAGAGACAGATATGGAGTAAGAGTGAGAGACAGATCCAGAGTGGGACAGAGAGACAGATACGGAGCAAGAGAGAGACAGAGTTAGAGAGTGTGAGAAAGGTACACACAGAGAGAGAGATACAGAGTGAGAGACAGGTGTACAGAGAGAGAGATACAGAGTGAGAGGTACAGAGAGAGAGACAGGTACACAGAGAGAGAGAGGCAGGTATAGAAAGAGAGAGTGAGAAATGTACAGGGAGAAAGAGAGACCGAGTGAGACAGGTACAGAGAGTGAGAAAGAGAGACAGGTATAGATTGAGAGAGATTGAGAAAGGTACAGGGAGAGAGAGAGACAGAGTGAGAGAGAGACAGTGAGAAGTACAGAGAGAGAGAGAGACAGGTATAGAGAGTGAGAGATACAGAGAGAGAGAGAGTGAGAGAGATACAGCGAGAAAGAGAGACAGACAGGTGTGTGTGTGTATATATGTATGTATATATATATATATATATATATATATATATGGTGAGAGAGACAGATACTGAGAGGTACTAACTGAGAGAGAGATTTTGTGTGAGAGAGAAAGAGGTTTTGTGAGAGAGAGAGAGAGAGAGAGAGAGAGAGAGAGATTTTGTGTGTGTGTGAGAGAGAGAATTTGTGTGAGAAGGAAAGAGAGATTTAGTGTGTATGAGAGAAAGAAAGAGAGATTTTGGGTGTGTGAGAGAGAAATTTTGTGTGTGAGAGAGATTTTGTGTGTGTGTGAGAAAGAAAGAGATTTTGGGTATGTGAGAGAGAAATTTTGTGTGAGTGAGAGAGATTGTGTGTGTGTGTGTGTGAGAGAGAGAGATTTTGTGTGTGTGTGTGAGAGAGAGAGAGATTTTGTGTGTGTGTGTGTGAGAGAGAGAAAGAGAGATTTTGGGTGAGGGAGAGATTTTGTGTGAGAGAGAGAGATTTTGTGTGAGAGAGATTGTGTGTGTGTGTGTGTGTGAGAGAGAGATTTTGTGTGTGAGAGAGAGATTTTGTGTGTGTGTGAGAGAGAGAGAGATTTTGTGTGTGTGTGTGAGAGAGAGAAAGAGAGATTTTGGGTGAGAGAGAGATTTTGTGTGTGTGTGAGAGAGAGAGAGAGAGAGAGAGAGAGAGAGAAATCCCAGTTTCATTGGGTTATTTAGCGTCTCTGAATGTCAGTGTGCTATTAACCTTGGGATAATGTACCAATCCGCAGAAGCGGCTCATCAAGAGATCCTTTTTATTACATTTTATTTAGGGCTTGGAAAGATTAAGCTTTTTTCAGCACACATTTATCGAAGGAAAATAATCCGGGCTTATGAAAAAGCGAGAAACGATCAGCAAATAAACACACGAATAGAACACAGCTGGAAAACATGTTGTGTTAAATTTTCACCTAGACGTTAACTATGAAACGTGAAGCTAGTTCACGTTATCGTCTAGTTTTACCATTTCGAGCTAAACAGGTAAAAGAACGTAACGACGAGTTTCAGAGCCACCTGAATTATTTAGCCAGCTAACGTTCAACAACTGCCCTGAGGTATCCAATAGGATTCCTGCTTAAGAGTTTAGCGCTAACAGTGAAGCGTTAGCTAGGGAGTGGTTTATGATGTTAGCTAGCTAATCGTTACACAGCCGCAGTAAATTATCTCGCTAGTTAAAATTTGCCCAGAAATAATGAAGCGTTAGCTACTGCAACCCTGAGTAAGCTTGAGCTAGCTAAGGGCGCAACATGATCGTGATCATCAGGAAAATGATGCCACTAAAAATTTGCTAAGTGTTAGCAAGATAACGAAGAGTTTAATGGCCATCTATGAAGTTAGTAAATTAGTGAGTTTTCTCAATGTTATTATGATTCTAGAAAGAAGTAGAGAAATAAAAAAATACTTGAATGATTACTCCGATTGTTTTAACTAGCTAGTTCATAGGGTGCAAGGTGACCTTTGACCTGAGCGAGTCTAAGAAGTTGAACGGGATATGGAAAGAACAAGCGAGGTTGTGAAGTTTTTTGATGCATTAAATGTGTAGGTGGGGCCGAACAGAAGAGGCGGAGTCAGAGTGCTCACATATCCAGTGGAGGGCTCGAGGTAGAGCGACTGCTCCTCCGCATCAAAGGGAGTTAGCTGAGGTGGTTCGGGGATCTGATTAGGATGCCTCCTGGTCACCTCCCTTTAGAGGTTTTCAGGGCATGTCCAACTTGGAGCAGGTCCCGGGGCAGACCTCGCTGGAGGGATTATACATCCCGCCTGGCCTGGGAACGCCTCGGGATCCCCTCAGGAGGCGATGTGGAGTGTCGCTGGGAAGAGGGATGCCTGGGATCCCCTTCTGGACAGGTTGCCTTCGTGATCAGACCGCAGATGGGTGGGTGGATTTCCAAAATGGCTCCGTCTAAAATGTAATGTTTATAGATGACAGAAAGATTCACTTCATCCTCAACTACATTAGTATGTTTATTTCCCATCACACCAAGGTCAAAGGTCACATTACTGATGTGATTGAAATTTATTAGCCTAAAAGTGCATTTTGTTCATTTTGACAGGAAGAACTGTCAGCCGACACCGTGGGTGTGTTTTTTCTGGAACCTGATCAGGATGCCTGCAACAAAAGAACCCTATTGGGAACCGGCGGTTGGGTAGCCACGCACAAAGAGCGCTCCGTGAATCGTGATTGATGAAGATGTGCGTGTCGCGACTCGTCCGGGAAACAGCAGCGAGGTGGAGGAGGAGAGAGAAGATTCATCCTGAGTCATGGAGTGAAACTCTGAGGTAAACAGAGAAAGGGAGGATGAGTCAGTGTGTGTGTGTGTGTGTGTGTGTGTGTGCGCGCGCGAGTGTGTTTACACTCTGCATGCTGAGCAAGTGCACTGTGAGGTTAAACTTCATTTTTTAAAAGGATTTCGGATGGTCATGAGCTAATCAGGCAGGTCTCCTGAGTGAAACTTTAATCCATACTGCTAAAGCTAACCTGCTAGCTAGCATGAGCTAGCAGCATGATTTCTGAACAGCAGTTAGAGTTTTATTCATCATTCGTCATTATTACTAGCTAGCTAACAAACGTGCGCAGACCCGACACGGTTCCTACGAGTTTTTGGTTCTGTTTATACATGCTAATTTTCTGTACCAGCAATGCTAACTTGCTAGCGAAGACAAAGCAATGTGACAGGAGTTCTGATGGGAATTTTAAGTCATATCAGATCATATCTTACCCAGATAAATAACAAGAGCTAACTTGCTAGCATGTATTTGATGAGAATAGCTTTGGGGGGGCGGCGTATTAGGTTACGTTCACACTGCAAGCCCAAGTGGCCTGAATCTGATTTTTTCCCCCCTTATGTGACCCATATCTGGGTTTTTTTATGCCAGTGTGAACACAAAAAAACACATCAAATCCGATCTGATCTGGGCCACTTCCACATGTGGTAATAAATCGGAGAATTAAAAATAAATAAATAAATAAAAAATGCCACAGCCAGAGTTTTGGCTCTCTTTCTCTTAATTCTTCTCCTCCTAGTCATCTGCCGACACATTTTTCTGCCTCCACTGCATAACAACTGTAAAATAAAACCGTCAACACTGTTATGATGACACATACGTTACATGAAAAATGCTAAGTTTATCCTCTGCTAGCCTACAGTATCTTGTTTTTAAACCACAGAAATTCTTGAATTAAGAATAGAGCTGTTGTTATTTACACTTTTATAAAGCTAACCTAGCTAGCCTGCTAGCTCACAATAACATTTTATTCATGCACACAAATAACTTCACTTTAAAAGATTTTATAATCGTTTTATAAATCATCATTTTTAATGCTAAAGATGACCTGAAAGCTAACATGAGCATGTCTGGGTTGGTTTCTGATCGTATTTCGAAGTTGTTAAACGTTTACAGGTCATGATCAAGGTGTGTGACAGGATGCTAAACCCTTTCGTATAGTCATTAGAGCTAATATACCATATTTTTGGCTTTGACGTAAATATTTTACATGTCAGAAGAAATTAGCGAAGTGAAAACTAGTGATTTTGTATGAGAGAATTATCCGTGCTAGCAAAAAAAGTCCATATTCAGCATTTAGCCATGCTAGCAAGCTGTTTTTGGTGGGGCTGTCAAACTTTACTTCGTCCCGTGACGACACCTAGCAATCAGAAAGCCAAAAACGTCCCTCTTAGCGACGCCCCACGGCTATTAAAGGTCCTGTAGGAGCTTCTCTGTCTGCCTACAGAATGACCCGGCCCTTTACGTCCTGGGAAAAAAATAATCCCGAGGGTTTTTTCAGAGAGACAGAGCAACCTCGAAGCTGGTTATTACATGACAGTCCAGCCCAGACAACAACTACAGGGAGTGGTGTTTGGCTCATAAAACACGGCTAATGTGGCTCAGTATTGATGCTATCACAAAGGGCAGATAATAAGCTGACTTTAGGCGATTCCCGCCCTCGAGCTGTTTTGGTCTTGTTTTGCTGTAATGGTGCATCACATTAAATTAGTTCCTGTAGCAGTAAAAGTCCTTCATATGGATTCATGGAGATAAATCTTTTCTTTCAGAAGTATTTTTTATTTTATTTAAAGAAAAATACACAGAGAAATAAAAGGATTATTGCTAAATATAGACATGCTAAAAATGTACAGCCCTGAAATCACACAGCTAGTGTGTCTGTGAACAAAATTCTGACCACAGCCATGCAATGATATTTGCGAAACCTGGTGGGGACGCTACCCTGCATGAGTCCAAGAGATGATTCAATTTTGGGATGTCAAGCTCAAAGGTGAAGGTCAGAGCAAGTTTTGCAGATGGACAGTCTTCAAGCTAAAATTAGAATCCCTTATACCTTGTTGATACAGTGAGGGATTGATGGGAAACCATGGAATAATCCCCTTTAACCTTGAGTGACCTTGAAAAGTCAAAATCAAGGTCACAGTATTTTTGAACTTTGAAACGAGTGAACTTTGAACTTTATATTTGAACTTTGAAACGAGTGCTGATAGCCATGCTGTTACAGTGGAACACTAATAGGAGACTGTATTTGATTTTTAACTGACACAATGACCTTGAAAGGTCAAAATCAAGGTCAAAGTATTTTAAACACTCATACCTTTGAAAGGCGTGCTGATATACATGTTGTATACAAACTTTCACCAAACTTGGTGAGGTCCCTACCCAAATGTGACTGGGAATGTCAAGGTCAGAGCAAGGTCATAATGTTTTGCCACGCATAACTTTGAAACGAGTGCTGATAGACATGCCCTTACTATGGAACACTAATAGGAAAACTCATGGACTCTTAAACGAGACTCTAACCTTTCTTACCTAAGTGACCTATTAGTGCCTCTAACAAGAGAGTTTTGTTTGATCCAATTCATGTATTATAGAACATTTCGTAAGACGGGCACATGAGTAATTAAAAACGATTTCCATATAAGGGATATTTAGTATGTTGTTCATGCTGTTTGGGGCTGGTGGTGTAGTGCTTAGGGCAATGTGGGCTCATGATCGAGAGGTCATGGGTTCGAATCTCTGTCAGACCACAAGTGTGCCTCTGACCACCCAAAAAAAAACTACTGGGAAGGTAATCTGGGATGGACTAGAGTCCCATCCAGGAGAAGCTGGACTTCTAGTCGCTTCACACTACGGAAACCCGGGGCCTGAGAGAAACCGAGTGTAAATTTGTTGGTTCTGGAGACACCTGAGAACTTAAAATCACAGCTCTATAATGCTGACACTGGATACCTAATCACAACCCAGCACTGCAGTGTATAATTGTTCCCCCAACTGATTTATGTTTGATGTTTTAATATTAGTTTTATTAATAGCGTTTATTTTATACACAAATTCCAAATGAATTCTCTTTTCGACGCTGATTGAATGAGACTGCTGCATGATGTAACAGGGTGAAAGTTTTGAGGAGTGAAGGTTCTTGTGAAAACTTGTTGAACAACAGCAGAGTGGTTGCAAGATTAGACAGGTTTGTGTGTGTGTAGAGTTACTGTGTTTTAAATCAGGAGGTTATAAGATGATAAACTAAAAAAATAACCAGGAACAGCAGCACAAATCCAAGGTCATTGCGAGAAGCCCTCGGGTAAACTTTCTGGTGGGTGGTTTTGGGAGAAAGCTCGTCTTTAAGCCATAAGGAGCCCTGCGGCTTTTCACTGAGCGTCGCCGGGGAGAACAATGATCCGGAGGAGCCGGAGCTGTGTGTCTGTTTTCTGTCTGCAGTCTCGCTGTGAAGAGGTCTCCAGGAGAAGTTCGTGGTGAGGTCACAGGGAAAGACCTCTTTGGCTGGCGTAGGTGCAAAACCGGTTTCTTATAAAGTTGTACGTGTCTGAACATGTCCTGTGAGACAAGCATGATTCTGCCTCAGAGGAAGGCGCCGTTCTGAACCCCGTCACCCCCGGTCTGTCACGCTAAACCAGCCGTGAAACCTGCCAGTCTGATACCGAGGCAGACTGTAAGCACACGAGATAAAGATCCTAATCAGTGTAATGGTGGTAATGATTATGAATACTCACCCACCCACTCATTTGCCCAACCGCTTAATCCTACTAGGGGTGTTGGGAAGGCTGGAGCCTATCTCAGCCTGCACTGGGCGAAGGCATGGTACACCCTGAACCATCGCAGGGCCAACACTCTCACTCATGCCTAGGGGCAAGCTGAAGCAGCCAGTTATGTGCATGTGCATGTCTTTGGACTGTGGGAGGAAACCGGAGTACCCAGAGGAAACCCACACAAGCACGGGGAAAACATCCAAAGTGCACACAGCAACTCCCTTGCCGAGCCTGGAACTCAAACCCGTCATGGCTGTGAGCTGGACATGCTAATCACCCTGATCAATACTAAATGTAGCTTTACTGTGTTGGGTAACTAATTAGGCCTAACATCCCCCTGTCTTCCACACCTGTTTACTGCAGGTTGTCATGACAGCCTCAATCTGGCTGCTTGTGCCCCGCCCCCCACTCTCATCCTCGTCATTGCGTCTGAAAAGCGCTAGTTAGCAAAGATGGAAGGCGGATGAGTGGTCAGATCGTCACCGCGTCGGGTATTCACTCAGTCATTCACTAACAATAATGTTACATCGAGCAGTCGCGCCATAATTCGGAGTATTTTTGCGAAACTGGTTACTAATACTGTATTTTTTTCCAGTGGTGTGACTGGTGATTTAATGCACCTCAGCTGGATAGTATGTGATGGCGAGTGTGTGGTTACACCGGTTATGATTTAAAGGTAATTCCTGCATTAAATTAGTTCAGAGGAAGGACAGGAGCCCTGTGCAGGTATGTAGTTATTATGCAAATACGCAGTGGCATTTATTTTGTGCGTTTTTTTTTTTTTTTTTTTTTTTTTTCCGACCCGTCAGTCACGTCGAACAGGCCGGACCGGATTTAAGCGGCGAACTCTTGCAGAATAATCATTAATAAAATCTCACTTGTACACACTGTTTGCGTGATCGAATAATCAATACACCATATCTGTACTGTGAATAATAAGAATACGACGCATCATACAGGCTGCGATGGGGCAGTGCTTTATTTATTATAAACCTTGAACTCCGTACTGTTTACAAAGAGAAACACAAACTTAATAAATGACGAGACGGATGATGAGCTGTCTTTACAGGCGTATAGCACATCATGGGTGTACTTTTAGCTCTTATAATGTGTTATAGATTGTATAGTGTATAAGCGAGCGCAAAGTATATTGAAGGTCTTCTTACGGACCGTACAGTGTATTACAGATGTTATAACTATTACAGGCTATATAATGTATAGGTCATATGTGTGTAACGTACAAGAGGCCCTTATTGTATTAGTATTAGTGTATTATAGACCATACATATAGTGTATGTGACATGGGTTATAATGCATTATAGCTCATATTATATTCATTGAAGTGTATTGTGTGACTTATTCAAGGCCTTATACTGTATAATAGGCTTTATAGTGCATTATAGACCATATTATAGGATGTATTTTCTTATAGACCTGATGTATTCCATTTTGTCTTACAGGCTTATGATTTGCTTTCCTGTAAACATTACAGATAAGTAAGCTAATAAAAACATGACGATGGTACAGATCGAGTCATAAGCGGCTGCATGAGACACAGGACGGATGAGATTAAGTATTTCCGTAATGTTCTATTAACCTGTCAGATTTGTTTATGAATTAAAAGCAAGCTGTCACTGCCCCCTCTCTGCTGCTCCTCGGCACTGAAAACAACCCGTTCAATGTCTCTGCTCCACATTCAGGAGCCTGTAATCCTGATAGAACTTACCATCAATTCTGAAGGTACCATTCACAGACCAGTGCCTGTGGCCATATGGCACCAGGAACCTTCCTCTAATCCCTACAGTACACCATAATGCCTGTAATAATCCCTGTAGTACAATATAAAGCCTGTTATAATCCCTATAGTGCACTATAAAGCCTGTTATAATCCCTATAGTGCACTATAAAGCCTGTTATAATCCCTATAGTGCAC
>JBCNYH010000001.1:70737974-70748142 GCA_039654325.1 Tandanus tandanus
ACATGAATGGATGGATGAGTGGGTAGATGGATGGGTAGATAGAGATGGATGGATGGATGGATTGGTAAATGATGGATTGATGGATAGATACATGAATGGATGGATGAGTGGGTAGATGGATGGGTAGATAGAGATGGATGGATGGATGGATTGGTAAATGATGGATGGATGGATAGATACATGAATGGATGGATGAGTGGGTGGATGGATGGGAAGATGGATTTATGGAAGGATGAGACGGTGGATAGATAGATAGGTAGATAGATCAGTGGATAGATAGTTAAATAGAGAGATAAATGATGGATGGATTGATGGATAGTAGATAGAAAGAGAGATAGACTGGTGGCTGGATGGATGATGAATGGATAGATGCACAATGGAAGGAAAGTTGGAAGGAAGAAAATTTGGAGAAATGGAAGAAAGGCTGGAGGGAACAATAAAGGAGTAAACGGTTGAGATGGCATAAAGATCTAAATCGATGGAGGGATGAATGGATATATACAGACGGATAAGCGGTTCAGATGAAAGGAAGGCTGTGTTGATGGATGAAAAGGTGTATGGATGGATGAAAGATGGGTGGATGGATGGATAAATACAGAACAATCACATTATCGAATATATTCACAATAAATTCATCTTTCACTCTGTTTCATTCCATCCATCCATCCATCCATCCATCCATCCCTCCTATTTATATAGCCTATCCACCCGTCTGCCTCTTTATCAAGTCTTCCTTTCATCCGGCCATATGGTTATCCCATCACCTCTCTCTATCCATCCGAATATCCACCCGTGTAATTATTTACTCTATCTATCCATCAGAGAGATTTATTCATGGTTGGGTTAATGTATGAATAAATGAAGAAATGGATGGATGGAGAAATGAAAGGATGGATGGATGGATGGGTAGCAAGAAAGAGTATTTAAGTGAATAATTGGATGGGTAGAAGGATGGAGATGGATGAATGGATGTAAACGGATGAAAAGAAGTATAAAATATTGATTAAGAATTGACGCCCATGTAGGAGAGTGTGTGAGAGTGTTTGAGTGTGTGTGTGTGTGTGTGTGTGTGTGTGTGTGTGTGTGTGTGTGTGTGTGTGTGTGTGTGTCAGGGGATGACTCCTTAAGCACTAGCCGATGTCGCCGCTGCCCTCGGCTTAATTAAAACGCACTAGATAAAGGAGCTGGAACGAGGGGGGCGGCGTTAAAGGGAATAATGAGGAATAAAGAAGAGAAAAGAAAAGAAAAGCAAGAATTTAATGTCAGCGTCTCGATATAGCGGCTAATTAAAGTGCGTATTCGCCGCTCATGTGTAAAATGCTATGAAATAATCCGTGTGCTTTTACGCTAGCTCTGATTTACTCCACGTTTCTTTACACGACCTTTTTTCTTTCCGTAAAGAGAAATGAGCTGCAGCTATATTTGACTTGCTTGTTATTGTGGAAATAAAAAGGAACTCCCCAACACTTAGGGGGAGTATGAACACACACACACACACACACACACACACGTGCTCCCTCTGTGGGCCTGCTGTTTGTGAGGGCTTTCTGGAGGTAAAAATAATGAGCTCATGGCTCGGGCCCCAAGGTACCGCCAGCAATTAGCATGATCCAGACTGCGCTCGGATTTAGCAGGGGGAGAAATAAAAAGAGACGGCGGTTTGGGATTTAATCGAGGTGCACGTATGAATTCCGAGCATGTCAGTGTGTAAATATCTCCAGATTTTGCACGAAGGTGATGGATGATAATTAAAGGCTTTTGCGCGAGAGAGAGAGAGAGAGAGAGAGAGAGAGAGAGAGAGAGAGCTGTTTGTTACTGGAGGAGAAATAAAACACACTTAAATATCCAGGGTGTTTCTGGAGTGCTGTTAGGGTTTGTTTTATTTATTTATTTATATTTTTTTGCGCCTCTGAAATGAAGTGAGAATTGATCAAAAATAAATTGGGATAAATGTAAAGAAATAGCCAGAGGGTTTTGGGAACATGACAAGGACCGCCTCCGGGTTCTGGTTTATAGACCTCATTGTTACTGATAAAAAAAAAATTGTCATAAAGAATTACAAAATAAAATGAATTCAAAAAGTAAATAAATAAAATTCCATCAGTTTCATTTTTAACACCGGGATCAAGTTAAATGGTTTACTTCTGTCCTCTCTCTCTCTCACTCTCTTCATCCTTTCACCTGTCCATCCATCTATCTGTCTTTTTTTCCACCCCTTCATCTTTCTTTAAGCTCTCCATCCTTCTATCCATGTGTCTTCTATCCAGTCTTCCTCTACCCCATGATTCTCTCCATCCTTTCTTCTGCTCTCTCACTCATCTGCGAAGGGTCACAGGGAGGCTGAAGCCTATCTCAGCCGACACTGAGTGAAGGCGGGGTACACCTTGAACATCTCACCAGACAATTTTAGGGCCAAAACACACATAATCACACCGAGGGGCAATTTGGAACAGCCTGTTAGCCTAATGTGCATGTCTTTGGACTGTAGGAGGAAACCGGAGTACCTGGAGGAAACCCACGCAAGCACGGAAGTAACAAGCAAACTCTCCGTAGAAATGCCCTCTCCGAGCCTGGGACTCGAACCCAGAACCTTCCTTACTGTGAGGCAGGCGTGCTAACCACTACACCCTCATGCCGCCCATCCTTTCTTCCATTCATTTCATATCTACCCATCACTGCTTCAGACCAACCACTGGTTACAGATTTAAGTTTAGTAACCAATCTATTAATTCTGAATTAATTTTACTCATCCATCCATCCATCCCTTCATCCATCCATCCATCCATCGGGATAAGGGAGTTGAGAAATCTTGTAAGTTGTAACTGTAATTCATCTCTCAGCCACCAGAGGGCCGGTTAAAATCTCCCCATCACATTCATCCCAGGCTCCTTTTCCACTTTTTAAATGGGCGTCTCACCGAGTCTCTTCCTGTACACTTTCCTGGCTGCAAAATTTGATTGGCTGTCAGGGAAATGACCTGTGCATTCCTTAGTCATGTTTATGACTTAGTCACTATTCCTTGCGCTTGACTATTCCGTATGCTTCACTGTTTTATCTGCTTCACTATCCTCTACGTTTCACTGTCCTATACGTTTCAATATTCCTTACGCCTCAGTATTCATTCTGCTTCATTATTCTGTTCGCTTCACTTTTCAAACACTATTTCGCAGGTTTCACTATTTTATCTGCTTCACTATTCTCTATGCTTCACTCTTCTATACGTTTCAATATTCCTTACACCTCAGTATTCATTCTGCTTCATTATTCTGTTCGCTTCACTTTTCCATCTGCTTCACTATTTTGTACACTTCACTTTTCCAAGCACTTCATTACGTGGTACACGTCACTATTCCATCCTCTACACTGCTGCATATGCCTCAGTATTCTGCACACTTCATTATTCTGTAAACTTCAACTTCCTGTACACTTTTCGTGAATGGAATATTGTACATTTCTCTTTCCTGTTTACTTCCATTTTATTATTAAATATATAAATATAATATATATTATATTAATATATATAATAAATTCTTCCAAAAGATCATTTTAAATGTGAAATTCATGGAAATATATAGAAATGTATTAAAGAGCACCTGTGGTGAATTAGTGTTGCTAGGTCTTTAAAAGATCACTTATAACATCAGCGGTTCCTTCTGGAACATCAGTCCATGCCCTTTGTGTGAGTGCTGCGACTCTAGGCATGCTCAGAGACATGTTGCCTTCTTCATTGGCTGTTTCTGCCTGGTAGTGACGCGGACTCGTTGGATTCGCTGGGCTACCTATGTGGGCCGGTGCTGAGCTGCATAAACAACAAGCACAGAAGTTGCGGAAAACATTTCTTTTTGTTCCTAAACCAACTGACGACAGGAAAGCCGAGCAAAATGATACTGTAGCTGCGTAAACCATTTTAGATTTACCGTCACGCTCATCTCTGGCAGCGTTCTCGTCCTCAGAGTCACTAGAATGTGACGTCTCACCGTCCCCACAAGAGACTCCTCCCTCTCTGGTTCCATTCACACCCGTTTCCTCCAAATTGCTGCCATAGTCGCTTCGTGAACTCGTTTTTATCACCTAAAATGTCACTCGCTGAATTGAATTTGCTTGTTTGCTTGCGCTGGACAACCCCGCACAACGAGTTCACGTTACTTCGGGAAAAAACAACCGCTGTTGGAATTTTTAAATCTATTTCAAGTTGACACATTGTGCCCCGCCCCCATTTTCTGCTTCCTTCATCACTTTTTCCAGTGTCGCGTTCTTCAGATGCTGAAGTGATGCCGCGTTGTCCTTGGTTCTCTCGTGCTGCGACTCATCGCGTCAACAACTCTTATTTATCATAATCAATGCTGAAAGTGTTGAAATCTATTTTTTTGCCGACGCAGCGGAAACGCAGTAATCTGATCTTTATTCACTTCAGTTTGTTTGTTATTGACGTCCCACTGAGAGGCTGGAGTCTGACTTGGACTGCATAATGAGAGAAAACTTCATTCTGTATGCATGTGAACCCCCCCACCACCACCATAATCCCCCACCCACCCCAACACACACACTTGATATTGTATTATTGGATTTAATAAAGTCACGCGTGCAGTAAAGAAGCGTATTAACAAGCTTCACTTTATCCTTCAAGGCTCACGTTTAATTGAGTTTGGAGGCGAATCAAAACTCCTAATGAGGTTTTAATAAAGACGGAGATTGTGTGTAATTTTATTACATCATCTTATTAAAACTACCTGAAATCACCAAACGTCCTTTCTTTAATACGAGTACCAACCATAACGACCCGGTGTCCATATACAGAAGAATGTTTTTATAAAGTATACGATTAATCATCCAGGGTAAGTATTTCCCGTATCGATCTACACTTTATTCCATCGTTTCGGTGTACAGCATCATCACGCCTCTATAACCGTGGAACAGATGTGCAGAACAGCTGGGAGGCGGATTCAGACTCGTACTCGTACATGCACAAAAACTGCATTTTTCTGACAGTTTGACAAATGAGCTGACAACGTAAACACATGTAGTCTGAAATATATTGAAAAAAAACCCCAGAGTACACGTCATGTGGACCGTCTGCGCAACGAAGCGCGCCGTAGCATCGCCGCATTCCGGACATCATCCCATCTCAGAAAAAAAATAAACAAAACTGAAGGGTATAGGATGGCTTCACTGTGCGCTGGGACAGTCGCACACGTCCCTGATATCAGAGACAATACCGCTTATGGTCGTACTGCAGATCTTTGGACTCTTTCCAGTATTCCGAACAATTTGTTATTCCGTACACTTCCTTATTCCTTATTTTATTTCCCAAACTCAAATTTTGCCTGTTAGCAAGATAACGCAAAAACAACTCTTCCAATTTTCACCTAACTTTATGGAGGTCTGGGATATGGGCCTGGAATTACATTTCGGAATTACATTTTTGATCCGCGGGTTTCTGAAAGATTATTAAAGGACTTTGCCTGTTAGCAAGATGACGCAAAAAACTATTGCACATATTTTCATCAAACTTGGGGGGAGGGTGGGGTAAGGGCCTGGGAAGAACCCATTACATTTCGGAGCCAATCACGATCCAGATCCAGGAATTTATCAAGGATTATTCCCAAGCACTCAGTCACTGCCCCTAGCCGATACACATCTTCAGTATTCTGTAGACTTTATTTCATCTCCTTTACTATTTTGTCCTCTTCAGTATTCCAGTCTTTATTTTCCCACTGTGGAAATTTGTCGAACATTACTTCACTGCTCCGTACATGTCAACGAGGAGTATTGTACCTCGACTAATGTGTGCGAACTCAGTGCCATGGTTTTCATCTTTATTTTATGGTTTCATCCAGGCTTTTATTAATCTAAAACAACAGGAAATGGGAAACAGAAAGGCCTCATGGTGACACACCTAAGCTTTTCAAGAAACTACGCCATTTGTCAATCCAGCGAAATGTAATATCGTGCGTGTGTGTTGTCACGTCATGTGTCGTGCCTTTGATTAAATAATGGCACGGAACCCTCTGAGAACCCAACACACATGAGGAATACACACTCACGAGCCTCCTTTGTTGTGGCCAATAAAGTTCACGGCTGGAGAATGTCACAGAGGTGGTTCCTGCACCGCTGAGCAATTTGCCCGACAATTAAATCTGAAACTGTGGCGCGTTGTTGATGCTTGAGGAACAGCTGGAAGGAATCACAGAAAGTCAGCTATGATGACATCATCAAAAATGGTGGAGTGGAGCATATCAGCTGCATCAGATTCCTGGAACAGGAGTACAGTTTTGGAGTTCACGTTCTATGCTTAAGGAGCGACAGAACGACAAAACGTTCAAATTAGCTCTTTGTTAGCTCGCTAGCTCTGGTAGCTGTATGGATGGTCTTAGCTAATCTAATAAAATAACGAGAGATAATCTTTTAAAAAAATGCACACGTGCTACGATTGATGATTGATGACGCCAAGAAGGTTTGTATTGAAATTAGAATAATATTATTTAGCTAGCTAAGAGTGTACCAAGCACAGTCTCTGTTTCAGCAGTATTAGCATACGCTTACAAAACTTCTCTGAGGACATAATCCTGTTTCTGTATAAACAGACTCCTTGTCTTGTGGTTAATGTGTACTTTGTAATCAAATTTGTGTTTTCAGAAGTCACTTATGGCTTGACCTCGACACTAACGTAGAGAATTTGTATGACTAGCATGCTAGCCATGAAAGACAACAAACTTGGCTAGCTAGTTATTTCATTTAATAATCAGTGATATATTTGCAAAGCTGTTCTTCAGTAACTAATAAATAATAATACTAAGCTAAGAAGTGACGCTGAAGGGAAAGGTTATGCTAATAGCGACCGCTAACGATTTTAACTTTGTTAGCATCATAGTGTTGTAGTTTTTATTGCAGCCATTTTTAGAGCATTTCTTTATATATCTGAATCCTGTGTTTAAAGAAATCTTCATCCATATTTTTTAGCTTTTGTTGCATAAAGTACAAAATTCCAAAAAAACTCCAACATCTCAATTGTTTTTTAAATGTTTTTTTTTTTTGGTCAGGAAGCAACAGAGCTGCATTCAACATGATCAACCAGGCCTGAACAGGACTTGGCAGACGATTGCAATGCATCATGGGAAAACTTCTCGGAAAGGGCAGAAGTTCACAGCGTGATGACCTTTGACCTTCCTCTTATTGTCAGATGCACCCTCAGTGTGCTGTACTGTGCAGCAAGGAACATTGTGGAGGTTTCTCTTTTCTTTTTGCCCTTTTTCTTTTTTTTGCCCTTTTTTCTTTTCATTTTGCCCTTTTTGAAAAACAAAAAACAAAACAAAACAAAGATCCTCTTGTCTCAAAAGGGCAGCCAAAAAAAAAGCCCTAGATAGATAGATAGATAGATAGATAGATAAATAAATAAATAATCTGTGCCCCTGAGGGTTGAGGTTTTGTTTAAGGTTCGTGCAATTTGAACTCAGAATGTTCTGGACACTCACACAGAAACTTCACCAGAAATAGAATTATATCAGAACTTAGCTCATAAAGTTGAAATTACTATTGTGCTACATTGCTACTATGCAAAGTATTCATTTTCGTATCATATATAATTGTACCATAGTGCATATTTACAAAAAATAAAATAAAATACACTCTTTTTTTGCATTAAATTTTTTTTTAAAAGAGATCACAGAGGCTACACGTTTTATTTCTATTTTCAATATTTTTATCTGTCTATCTATTTATTTATAATACATATTAGGCATAAAAAATTTTTATAAAAAATTCCAACAACAATTAAAAACCCAAACAAACTGTAGTTTGCCATCATGCTGTTTTTTCTTCCTTATACAGACATTCTCAGATCTTGGTGTGATGAGGTTTTATGTGATAATTATAGGAAAATAATCAATAATCTTAAATTTAAACATGTTGATATTTAAAAAATTTTGCTATAAAATTTGGTTCATACTGTTTGTTCCATGTCATGTCAATTTAATTTGCTATCGAATCAACAAACAATAAAAGCTCGGAAAGAACCTGGACAGCAAAGTGGGTCAGAACCAGGGCAGATGTCACCAGGATTTTTCCTCAAATCTGAAATTTCAAAAAGGTTTTAGACCCTTAATGTTTATTAAATAGTGAAAAAAATGCATTTTATTCCTTCTGTAAGATAAATTTATAAATGAATTAATAAATAAAGAAATTATAAATGAATTCATCGTCATTTCTAAAGTTAAGGTTCACGTCATGTTTAAAGCGCCAGTGCTGTTTTTCTTTTTCTTGTTTTATTTTGGTTGAAGTGAATTGAAGTGTCAGTTCATAAATAATTGTCATGCGATCCCTGAAAAAAGATTTTTAATCTTTAATATGTTTAAAGTAAAAATATTAAATATTCAAGAACACAGTTAGTTTTATTTATTTATTTATTTATTTTATTATAAATATTTTATTATACAATAATCTCGTATATTTTTTTACGATATGAGCAGGAGAGTGAGAATCACCTGGATAGAAGAATAATTATTTATTTTAATTGAATTAATGAGGGGATTGTTATTATATCTTTGCCTGACTGTACAGCGTGATGAAATGCTGAAAAATATGAGCGTTATTTTATTAAAATTCAACTTTGTATCACAGTAGGATGTTGTTTAAAGGTGCGGCGTGATGAAACGAGCTCACGTTTAAAGTAGAGAGAATTTTTCACTGTATATTCTTTGAGTTACGGGTTTGTTTGACCGCCGTCTTCCGGCAAATATCGCAGATATTGTTTCATTGTAAATTTAATATCATGTTTACAACAGCTCCTCCTGTGGTCAGACTGGTGTACTGCATATAACACTGGAGTGTTTTTCAGGTCCAGTGCTTAGTTACGCATCAGAGCAAAGCTACACACACACACACACACACACACACACACACACACACACACACTAACCATATTTTTTTATGTACTTGTTAATGGCAGAAATTTTCATGAAAAGAAAAAGCTGAACCGCTCTTGGGCTGCATTAAGCACATTTTCCTCCACCTGTTTTAGTGACTCGTAAAAAGACGCGTCTGTGTAAATCTCTCAGCCCGAAACATTAAATCTTTATTAACCTGTTAAAAATACGGCTACTTGCCCATAATTGTAAATAAACGCGCTATGATTTTGTTTGTGTGGAAATGGAAAGAATCGGCACATATGGGTTTGGATTCGCTTGGAAGGATTTTTCAAAGCGTGATGAGATCGGTGCTGATGACTGGCAGAACTGCTGACGCCGCAACCGCTGGAGGAGAAACAACAATATAAAAATACATTTCATTTATACTGCACTTAACGCACAGAGCTACTGAAGTACTTTGCTTAGCAATTAAAACATTACAGATAGAACAGAAGCTGGAGCATCATCTCTGTGTGTGTGTGTGTGTGTGTGATAGAGAAGTGATAAAAGATTCATTTATATTTTGTGTACACATCATTTTCATTTTGAAGTGTTATATGGCCGGACAGTTGTTTTTCTTTTTGTTTAATAAAAAGTTCATGTAAGATTTTAGTGTGTGTAGACCTCAGAACATTGGTTAGAGTGTTTGCCTCACAGCCAAAGGGTCCCGTGTTGGAGTCCCGGGCTCGGCAGGGCCGTGTATGTATGGAGTTTGCATGTGTTCCCCGTGCTTGTGTGGGTTTCCTCCCGGTACTCCGGTTTCCTCAGACGGTCCAAAGACATGCACATTAGGCTAACTGTCTGTTTCAAGTTGCCCCTAGGTGTGAGTGTGAATGGTTGTGTGTGTGTTGGCCCTGTAATGGACTGGCAAGCTGTTCAGGGTGTACCCTGCCCTCGCCCAGAGTCGGCTGAGATAGCAGCCTCCTCGCGACCGTAGAAGGATGAAGCGGTTCAGCAAATGTGAGAATGTATATTTGTGTAATATATTTGGATTTTTTTTTTTTTTTTTTTTTTTTTAGAATATGTTTTTTGTGTTATGAAAGTCAGTCATGCTTTTTTAATAATACTAATAATAATAATGCTTGCAGAGCAAAATTTTAAAAAATGGATAGATAGATAGATAGATAGATAGATAGATAGATAGATAGATAAATGGATAGATGGATGGATGGATAGATAGATGGAGGGTAGATGGATGGATGGATGGATAGATAGATAGATAGATAGATAGATAGATAGATAGATAGATAGATAGATAGATAGAT
>JBCNYH010000001.1:70800201-70811818 GCA_039654325.1 Tandanus tandanus
AAGTTCCCTCAAGATCATCACGAATCCACCAAGTTCCCTCAAGATCATCACGAATCCACCAAGTTCCCTCAAGGTCATCACAAATTCCACCAAGTTCCCTCAATATCATCACGATTCCACCAAGTTCCCTCAAGATCATCACGGTTCCGCCAAGTTCCCTCAAGATCATCACAGTTCCGCCAAGTTCCCTAAGGATCATCACGATTCCACAAAGTTCTTCTTAAGATCATCATGATTCGATCTCACGTCCCCCCACGCTCATCACGATTCCCTCAAATCGTGGAGATTGTGCACATCGTGCCCCAGTGTAAATCCTGGGTAATGTCAAGGCTTTGGATAAATTTCAGAAATTTTCGTGACGTTCTTCAGCACCAGTTACAGTTAAATTACTGTGAAAATTCCTTCTTTCTAAAAACGTGTACATGTTTGAAGGAGGACAGTGTATTTATTCCGCCATGTTAATTATAACTGCGCCTAAATAATTCATTATTATTATAATTATGAATATTAATGATGAATTCATTAATCAAGTCAATTATGGTCTCAATAATTCACTGAACATCACGATCTGCATTATTACTCAAAGCTGACCTTCACAACATCGCTACTCTTGTTTTCAATTAACAATCCAGGTTGATTATTTAACGAGGAGCATCTTCGTGTGTGTGTGTGTGTGTGTGTGTGTGTGTGTGTGTGTGTGTGTGTGTGTGTGTTGGGGGTTGGGGCTGTACATCAGCCGTCACTTGTTTTGCCTCGAATCCTTCAGATGTTTTACAGTCAGAACCCTCAACAGGAGGGAAAAACTCTTCCTTTTAACAACGAAGTAAAATTAGATCTTTATTACAAACTGGAAAACAAGTTGCATCCGAGTGGGATGGGCTGAAGAACAGAACCTTCAAGAGCAGGAACCTGAAGCACAACAAAACTTCAGCTTAGAATTCTGAAACTGATAAGCCTGAAGCACAGAACTCCAAAACTAAAGAGCAGAACCCTGAAGAGCACAGTCCCAGTGTTTAAAACCCCAAAGTGTAGAACCCTCAAGAGCAGGATCCTGAAGTTCAGAACATGAAAGCTCAGAACATTTAAGCACAGAACCCTCAAGAACAGAACCCTGGACCTCAGAAACCAAAGTCTCAGGGCTCCAGAGTGCAGAGCCCTGAATCTCGGCACTCCAGAGTGCAGAACCCTCAAGAACAGAACCCTGAATCTCAGAACCTAAAATCTGAGAGCTCCAGAGTGCGAACGCTTAACCACAGACCCCTCAAGAACAGAACCCTGAATCTCAGAGCTCCAGAGTGCAGAGCCCT
This sequence comes from Tandanus tandanus, assembly GCA_039654325.1. Classification (NCBI taxonomy): domain Eukaryota; kingdom Metazoa; phylum Chordata; class Actinopteri; order Siluriformes; family Plotosidae; genus Tandanus; species Tandanus tandanus. Next base: position 70,801,509 of record JBCNYH010000001.1, read on the forward strand.
GAATCTCAGAACTCCAGAGTGTAGAACCCTCAAGAACAGAATCCTGAATCTCAGAACCCAAAATCTCAGAGCTGCAGAGTGCGAACGCTTAACCACAGACCCCTCAAGAACAGAACCCTGAATCTCAGAACTGCAGAGTGCAGAACCCTGAATCTCAGTACCCAAAATCTGAGAGCTCCAGAGTGCCAAACGCTTAACCGCAGACCCCTCAAGAACAGAACCCTGAATCTCAGAACTCCAGAGTGCAGAACCTTCAAGAACCGAACCCTGAATCTCAGAGCTCCAGAGTGCAGAACCCTCAAGAACAGAACGCTGATTCTCAGAACTCCAGAGTGCAGAACCCTTAAGAACAGAACCCTGAATCTCAGTGCTCCAGAGTGCAGAACCCTCGGCAAAGTTGTTCCATGATGAATCATCTCCATGTTATTCTTTCGGAGTTTTTGAGACGCGGGGTTGTGACGGTTTTCCGGGTGCGTCACTTCTGTCCAGAGTGAGACATTTCCACTTCCTGTCTTCCAGCCCGACTTTAATTTCCCTGATTTACTCGACATGTGCTGGATGAGTGAGTAAAAGCCGAGCGGCGTGGATTTATAGAGGCGCTCTGCGCTTCATCTCCACAGGAGGACGGGAGAAATTGAAACGATGCCTGCAGAGAAACACTAATTCCACCGTTTGATGTAATTATGGTGTGGACGGGAGAGCGGGCTTACACACACACACACACACACACACACACACACACACACACACACACACACACTTTTCCCCGACGACGCTTCAGTGACATGCACTAAAAGGTCCATTCGTCATCCAGATCATGTAAATGTATGCAGCCTGTATCGCGTTCTGTAATAATTATATCCACTTCCTGCGGGCTGAAACTCATGATTCACCGAATCGCAGGCGGTTTCAGCTCAGCGGCTTCGGACACGTTTCTTTTCACTTTAATTTACCCTCTCTCATTTCCCAGCCTGCATTCGGGCTTTAACGACTCCGTAACAGCTTTAAATGCTTAATTATTCAGTCGACGGATCGCAGGTCCTGAAATGATTCCTCTAATAAAGAGGCTTGCGGCGGTTTATTTCCCAGATATTACAGGAATATTAGATTGCAGTAACAGTGTAAAATGCACACACAAGCACCTTCTCAGTGCAGTTCATAGTCAATTTTATAGCCAACAGTCGTGTTTATGTTCAGAGAAAAGGAGAGGATCGCTGGGAGCTGTGAGGATTTTGTGAGAAGAAAAGTGAAAACTCCTCTTTGATGGGTGTGTCGCAAAATCTTATGGTGTTGACTCTGGACAGACTCTTCCAATGAATATTAATTAAACATGTCCTCATGTCAGAAGTCTCGCATTCACTCAGGTTAAAGGGTACCTGTGGTGAATTTGTATTATGAGCCCTTTAAAACGATCACGTATGACATCATCGGTTCCGTCAGGCAACGTCAGTCCTTGCTTCTTTGTCAAGTACGTGCGAGTGCTGCCACAATGCCATTGCTACTAGGCATGGACAGCGACATGTTGCCTTCCTCATTGGCTGTTCCAGCCCTGGTAGTGCTGCAAACTCGTTGTTTTGTCCTATTGGCTGGGCTGCAACACATTATCAGCCAGAGCTGAGCTGTGTGTCGCCGGGAAAATGCCGGAGGTTTGGCTTTAAAAAAATAGTGTCTATAAATATCTCCACCATTGAACTTTGTCTGAATTCGGTCTATCTCTCTGTCTGTCTGTCTGCCTCTGTCTGTCTATCTCTTTATCTGTCTGTCTCTGTCTCTCTGTATCTGTCTGTCTATCTCTCTAGCTATCTGTCTCTCTCTATCTGTATGCCTGTCTATCTCTTTGTCTATCTGTTTGTATGTCTGTCTGTTTGCCTGTCTGTCTATCTGTCTGTCTATCTTTGTCTGTCTGTCTGTATCCGTCTATCTCTCTGTCTACCTGTCTGTCTGTCTGTATCTGTATGTCTGTCTATCTTTCTGTCTGTCTATCTTTCTGTCTGTCTGTCTATCTGTCTGTCTGTCTATATCTGTCTGTCTGTCTGTATCTCTCTGTCTACCTGTCTGTCTGCCTGTATCTCTGTCTATCTCTCTGTCTACCTGTCTGTCTGTCTGTATCTCTCTGTCTATCTGTCTGTCTGTCTGTCTATCTTTCTGTCTGGCTGTCTGTCTGGTCCAAATTTTCTTCCTGAAATAATTTGGTCACTAATACTGACTGAAGGTCGAGTTTAAACTATGACCCCCCTGTAGCGCAGTTACAGTTAAAGTTCATATACTTTTTTTTTTTTTTTTGCTGAACCTCAAATTCACTTTTTTTCCCCTGAAAGTGAAAACTTTGTGATGTATCATGATGCTGCGCTCTTTTAGTTACCCCGCTGAAGTTTAACAGATTTCTGAAGCCGTTAGAGAAAAATCAATATGTTGCTTTTAGGTGATGAGTTAAATCACAGAGAGTGACGTGTACCCATAATGCCCTGCAGGCAGTGGCCTCGTGAAAAAGATCTGAGCTGGAATTCTTTCATACACGCTGATTTAAAGCAGCTTTTAGTAACGTGATGTAAAGCAGGACTTTCCGGAAAGCTCGATACCCAATTTATTTAACGTCAGTTCAACACCTACGTCACGTGACCAGCTGATCGCTAAATCACGGAGCGCTAATCCTCTCAGGAGTACGTACGAAGGAGTTGATGTTTAATTTCTTTGCTAATTTTGTTAAGATCTTTTGATCTTTTTTTTTAACAGAACCATCAAATTGGCTTGTTTTTAAACTCGCTAGCTAATCTTTTGCTAATCTTAAATCTAGCTAATCCTTCATTTGTCTAAAATAAATTAATAAATAAGTAAAATTAAGTTGTGAACAGGTAGAAATTAATTTCATATTAATTATTTATTTATATTCATACGGCCAATATTAGCTTAATAATTGTTTTACTGAGATATTAAATAAAAAAATGTTTTGAGGTCAATTTTAACCATGAAACAATATAAATAACGGGTTTTTTTAGCTCCCGCCCACAAAGTGGCTCAGGAGCAATAGGAATGGGTTTCATCCATCTGTCCATCACACCTTACTTTCCGGACATTTACTTGCCGTGTGCTGAAGCCGGGGCTTTCAAACTTGCTACGCTTGTTCTATACTGGCATATTATGAAATGGTATTTTCGGAGGGAGCGTCTGGACCCCTGTGGTCTATTTTTATTATTATTATTATTATTATTATTTTTATATGGTGTAAAAAGACACTTTAGACCGACTTAACCGAAATGAGAAGTGTATTAATTGTTTAAAATGAAAAAAACAACATGGGGATGGGTTTCTAATTTGCATATTCATGAGTAAAGGTGAGGAAAGGATCATCGTCTAGGATTGTTTGGAGCCTCATACACATAAGAAATATATTTGTTCTCCTGCAGGTTCATTTTAATGCTTTTGATCAGAGTGATATGAGGGCGGCACGATGGTGAAGTGGTTAGCATGTCCGCCTCACAGCAAGAAGGTCGTGGGTTCGAGTCCCACCCTCGGCGACGGTGTTTCTGTGTGGAGTGTGCTTGTTCTCCTCGTACTTGTGTGGCCTTCCTCCGGGTACTCTGGTTTCCTCCGACACTCAAAAGACATGCACATTAAGCTAATTGGCTGCACCAAATTGCCCCTGGTTATGAGTGCGAATGGCTGTGTGTGTCTGTGATGGTCTGTGAGCTGTTGCCGGCTGAAATAAGGCTCCAACCTCCCTGCTGGGTGAGCGAGGGATGAGTTGAATGAGTAACTCAAACCCTTAACCAGGAAGTGCATCGCTGATGGGTTTTTTTTTTTTTTTGTCCTCTGATATCTCCTGTGACTTTCGCCTCACGCTGGCAGTAAAACAGGAAACGATCCTGTCGGTGTAAAACCTGATTTAGAGGAATAATATAATTGTGAGCTGCATTAATATGCTCCGGCGGGAGCTTGATGGAAGAAGGACGAGATAATAAAGTGTTTACGGCGGACGGTGAAAGTCCTGAGAGCAACACTGGCTCCACAGCGTGTCGTTCACATCGTTTTATTCCAACGTTCTCCTGTCAGTTTGTTTTAAGAACGCCAGATCATACTGTAGCGCCATCATCGACACGTCGGGCTCGTTACGCCAACACGGAGGACGTGAGTGGACCTGATCTCGACTGGTCTCCGTGAGGATCCTTAAAAGTGGAGGAGAAAAAAAATAACACAAACGCCGTCGTGACAGATTGGTGGAGTATAAGAGAAATAAAACACTCGCACCAACCTGCAGTTGATTATTTTACTAGACCAGCACCGCCTGCGGGGGTTTAGTGTGTGTGTGTGGGAGGTCTGCATTCAGCAGCATCAGATGGTGCAGATGGTGTAAGCATTGTAGATAATGATGATTGCTAAGTGTGTGTGTGTGTGTGTGTGTTGATCCGCTCTTCCTTCATCTAAATGACAAGTTCTGACTGCTCACAGCACATTGATAAATGAACTCCAGCGGGCACACCGCAATTTACATTCAGCAATTTGGACATCTGAGCCAAGGATGCACCACACACACACACACACACACACACACACACACACACACACTTTATACACACTCTCACTCCCCAAGGGTCAAAAGACGCCAGCAGCCGAGGGCAGGAGAAATTGAAAAAGCGCCTTGCGGCGAAATGAAATTTGTCCCCTGTCACTCGCCGTCTCTCCCCATCTGTTTTGGGGACGAGGAACTTGTCGCCCGTCGAAAGGTGGACGGATGAAATCCCGCTCCAACCTAATATATATTTATGAAGCTCAAGGTAAACCCCGGGAAGAAAGCGCACTCGCAGACGTTTCCGGGGATTAGGACACGCTCCTGAGGTCAAAGGCAAGGTTACGTACATGATGATAAGTTGGAGGTTCTCGCCAGGAAGTGGCTTCGTCTCACCGAAGGTCACGTCACAAACTCGAAATGCAAGCGCTGTCTGATCTCCAAAAAAACAATCAGCACTGATGGCCAAGACGGAGTGTAGGAACCTTGAAACTATGATCTGTAAAGAACTTCAGAAGATCAGCAGAAGACCATCATGTGATTAGATGGAGTCTCTCACAACCCCATTGGCAACTCGTGTGATCAGTCAATGAGGTCACGACCCCTAGATAAAGGGTTGAAGATCTTCTCAGTCCTGGACGGAGCTCAAATCACTGCTTCTGGAACATCACCTTCTTTATCACTCTGATATGATCTGAAGTCTTCAGTAACATCTGTGACATCATGTTTTTCTCCACGCCTAAATCCAGACCCTGAAAACCAATCGGAATCAGTCTGTGAGCAGAAATACACCAATCGTCTGCCTCGAAACTCACTGAGTGAGTTTGGATCACGATGTGCAGCCTGAGTTTTCTTCACCGCTGGAGCTTCATCAGAGATCTACATCTACATCAAAAGCTGCCTTGGTGACCAGATTTACTGTTGGAATGTTTGAATTGTTTTGCTAAATTCATCCATCCATCCATCCATCCATCCATCTGTCCATCTCTCCTTCCACCCATGTCATTAATACTTCCATCCATCCATGTGATTAATCCATCCTTCCATCTGTCCATTTATATCTACCCATCCATCTCTCTATCCATCCATCTATCCATTAATCCTTCAATCTATCTCCATCCAATAATCTCTCCATCCATCCATCTGTCCATTTATTCATCCTTCTACCCATCCATCTCTCTATCCATTCATCTATCCATTTATCCGTTCATCCATCTGTCCATCTATTCATCCATCTATCCATTAATCCTTCAAGGATCTCCATCCAATAATCTCTCCATCCATACATCCATCTGTCCACCCATCTCTCCATCCAGCCACCTCTCTATCCATCTGTTTGTCATCCATCCATCCATTCATTTATCAATCTCTCCATCCATCTCTCCATCCATCCATCTGTTCATTCATCTTTCAATCTATCTCCATCCATCCAATAACCTCTCTGTCCATCTCTCCATCCATCTGTCTGTCCTCCATCTATCCATCCATCCATCTATCTATCTGTCCATTCATCTTTCAACCTATGTTTTTCCAATGATCGGATCCTAAACATCTCTCAAAGTCTCTAAAACCCACCAAGAACCCCATAGCCTGTTTATTTCTGCACAATTCCACGGAGTTCCACAGCATTCCCCGATTTCCACACTCAGCATTCCCGCTGCGTTCCATACCTCGACATTTGCATGGACAGATCGAGGAATGATGGGATGTGTAATGCTTCTTGGCTGGCCGAGCCTCCGGTCTTCCACTGACTGAGCAAGCTGATGAAACTGCACCTGAGAGCGTGACTGGTTTTCTCGCCGGATTGGAATCGCGCGCGTCCACCTTTATTTTAAAGCGGAATGATATTAGCAGCACCGCGCTCTGCTCGAGCCAGAGATATTGGCTCTGGTTCTCCCAGCAGGGTGTCATAACCAGCGCCAAAATTTCTTCTCCATCTGTGGTCCGTAAAGAGAGATGACACGCAGTGAAAACTTGCTTATGGTTTTCTTTTTTTTTTTTTTTAAATGAACAACGCGATAAAGATGCGATGCAGACACTTGAAACACATCAGTGTTGATTGCAATCTTATAAGAACTCTATCTGAAACTAATTAAATATTTTTCGCTTGATGAGAAGCTGAAGTTGGTTTTTACGCCGTGGTCATGGCGCTGGACGTAATGAGGTGTTCGTTATCACCGAGCGTCTGTCTCTAATGTCGGATATAAATCCTGCGCTCTTTATTAATCTTAATGTCGGCCTCTTCATCTAATCTCTTCTGCTGTAAAGTAAAACCAAAGGTCGCATAAATTAAACCTCCATCAGCCTGCGCTTCATTAGAACCCCTCGTTAGGACCGGATTAGGAACAAGAATATTAAAGACCACGATCGTCCTTTATCTTTTATACACCATTATAGGAGAGTGAATGCTGGATTCTGATTGGTCAGAATGTTACAGTGTTGATTCATTTCCTTAAACAGCAGCATCAGCCTACTGTAATGTTTATTGACTTTGCGAGGAAACCGGAGTACCCGGAGGAAACCCACGCAAGCACAGGGAGAACATGCAAACAACACACAGAAACGCCCCGAGCCCGGGAATCGAACCCGGGACCTTCTTGTGAGGCGAACATGCTAACCACTGCGCCACCGTGCCGCCCCATGCTCAAGTTATTTGCACAGACGGCTCAGTGAATGAGTCGTGAGGATTTCCCCAAACAGATGGAAATGACTCTGATTCAAACGAATCAATCTGATTTAAATGATTCGAGTCACTGGTGAGACTTATTTATAATGTCGTCTCTGATTAAAGGTCATGGCTTTCTGTATAAACTTTATTCCTGGCTCTGGTTTACGGTTCCACACAGACCAATTGTTTAATCCAGTGATTGTTTAATCCTGCGATTCGTTAGGAAATGATCCAGGTATGTTTACGGACGCCATCATAAATCCAAGAAAAGCAAGGCTAGCATTTGTACCTTTAATTCCATTCCTTGTATAGAATTTAGGTTTCATCGTATTTAGCGTTGAGGTTGTCCGGGTTCTGTTTGGGTACTAGTTACCCTTCTCGATTAGCACAAAGTTTGAGTGATGTTAGCATTGTCGCGCTCACAGAATTTCAGCCCACAGTCCACGCTATGTCCAGCCGCGGTCTGTGGCTATGTCTCATTAAAGTCTAAACTCCCTCTTCCTCCTTTTCCCAGTAGATACAGGAAGTCGTTACTCTCAGAACATGTCTTTGGCTGAGGCTAGCTAGGTCAGGAGTTAGCAAAGTTATGAAGGCATGTTCCCTTGGTGGGCTTATTTTGCAATGGCAGGCCACAGTTCTGTCAGTGTCCGTTACCTCAGAGCGCAGTTTCCTGCTGCCAGAGTGCTGAAAAATGCTACCTTTTGACCTGTCCAACAAATTGGCTGCCCAGAGCCCGGTTCCTTGGGATTTGAGCCTGAGACTGGAGCGATATGATTTCAGGCTGGATTATTTTGTTATCCTGTAAAGGCAGAATGATGAGAGAGAGAGCGGGGAAGTAACTCGAGGAGCTGAAGAAGAATAAACAAGTCTCAGTGCTTGCGGGAGTTTGTTAATGGGATTCATCCCGGAGGAAATCCTTTACTTCCCCGCCATAAATCTCTGCTTCTGACCAGCGTTCACTCTGGAACCATGTGATTTCTCTCCCTGTGTGGATTTGAATGAAAGACGGAGTTTTCGACATTGATTTAACATATTAAAAATTCCTCTTTGGGAAGCGTTGAAGGAGCGGTCCTCACGATTCACTGGTTCTTAAAGATGAGTAACGAATTGCGTTTAGATTTAACATTAATGCCTTTATTGATGGAGTCACTTTCTGTAAAAAAATAAAAACATTCAAACAAATTCATTCAGCATTCGTTAGCTGAACAGTTTAATCCTACTAGGATCTTGCTGGGGGGTTGGGGGGGGACTTATCTCAGCCAACTCTGGAAGTCGGGATACTCCTTGAACAGCTCGCCAGTTTATTGAGGCACACACAACCATTCACACACACACACCCAGGGGCAATTTGGAATACTCAGCTAGCTTAATGTGCATGCCTTTGGATTTTGGGAGGAAACCAGATTACCTGGAGGAAACCCCATGCAAGCATGAGGAGAACGTGCAAACTCCATACAGAAATGCCTTTGCCAAGCCTGGGACTCGAACCCAGGACCTTCTTGGTGTGAGGCGGTCGTGTTAACCACTATACCACTGTGCCGCCACTTGAAATTCAGTAAACATTAAAAAGTCACTATTAGATAAGAAAGTTAAAGTGTTTCTTTTTTTAAGCGAAACCGACAAGTTCAATACGCAATCCTTCAACACCGCCAGGCCACCGGGGGGCGCCATTAAAAAATACAAAATCTGGGTTTTTTTTTTTTCTTTTCCAAATGATTAACCCTTTGCTAATTCTAAATGATCCCCAATCTTATCCTTAGTGCTCTTTATTTGTCCTCTTCATGGCTTCTAAAAGGTTCTTACGGAACTTTATAACCGATTTTCACAAATAGAAATGATAGAACCGCCAGCAACAACAACGAAAAAAAAAAAACCCTTTCAGAGGGTTAAAAATTTTACCAAAACATTAAAGAAGCCTGTAGGGGGTCAAGACTTTTTCCGAGTATGAATTCTTAAATCATTTAGAACCCTTAACAATAAAGAGTTTCTTCATTTTCGATATAGTTCCAAATAAAACCTAAAACTATATTTATGACAGAAAGGAACCTTTAAATGTAGAACCACACAAAGTAGCTTCTTACTGCCTGGAAGGAATCAGAGAAGAAACCTTTCAGGAAAGTGAAGAACCTTTGTAGAACCTTTGAAGTGTGTATGCTTTGAGAACATCTTGTATGAATGTGTTGTCATGGAGAACCAGTTCTTTGAAACTGACAGCCACTTAATTACCTCATAATGGACCATTAAAGAACAATGATGGAGATGACTGGTCTGAAAAAACAAACAAAACAAACAAAAAAACCAAATAGAAAACTGTCCCAAGAAGAACCCTTGTAGAACCCAATCAGGTATCTAATGGGGTACGAAGAAGGTTTAAAGAAATATTAATTTCTTCCTTATTCCAAGAACCTGTGATGCATCTAACATTCGGGCAAACTGTCTTGTTTCTTGGTACTGTCTAAGAAAAAGGGTTCTTCAGTGGTTCCTTCATGCCTTTTTTTTTTTTTTTTAAAGAACTGAATTCTTCTCTTGAAAGAAATGGTTCTACAAATCAAATCACTTCACATTCATACAAGACGCTCTCACATCGAGAAGTTCAAGAAGTTTCATTGTCATTTCAACCACATGTAGCTGATGCAGTACGTAGTGAAACGAAACGACGTTTCTCCAGGGCCAGGTGCTACATAAACATACAACAAAAAGATCAAATTCGAAAAAAAAAAAAACCAAGAACACAGAGCTACGATCAGGGTTTTTGTCCGAGCCACATAAAGTGCAAAGTGTGTAACTAGGTGCAAACAGTGCAAAGACAATACAGCGCAAAAACAGTACAAAACAAAAAGAGAGCACAAGGATAAGACACTTAGCGCCGAAAGAAAGAAAAAGATGAGATGAAATAAAAAAAGAAATGATGTACAGAGTAGCATCGGTGGAGGGGAGTGCAAATAGAATATAGGCGTAGATATAAATATAAACATAGCAGCGTAATGAAATAATAACAGGGTAGAGGTAGAGCAATAAATAGTGAACAATGTAAGTTATGTGTGTGTGTCCACACAGGTGAAAGAGAGAGAGAGAGAGAGAGTGTGTGTGTGTGTGTGTGTGTGTGTGTGTGTGTGTGTGTGTGTGTGTGTGTGTGTG
>JBCNYH010000001.1:70817545-70829053 GCA_039654325.1 Tandanus tandanus
GAGAGAGAGAGAGAGAGAGAGAGAGAGTGTGTGTGTGTGTGTGTGTGTGTGTGTGTGTGTGTGTGTGTGTGTGTGTGAGAGAGAGATTTTTGTGTGGTTCAGTCCTGGGTGTAGAGGAGTCTGATGGTTTGAGGAAGGAAACTGTTACACAGTCTGGTTGTGAGGCCCGAATGCTCCGGTACCTCTTTCCAGATGGCAGGAGGGTTCAGAGTGTGTGTGAGGGGTGTGTGGGGTCATCAACAATGCTGATCGCTTTGCGGATGCAGAGTGCGGCGTAAATGTCCGTGATAGAGGGAAGAGAGACTCTGATGCTCTTTTCAGCTGTCAGCTGAAAAAAAACACATGGAACTAGCATCAAAAAAATATTGCTTAAATCTAGTACCAGGAAGGGTTCTTCAGTTTGACTTTCGATGGGAACCCTCAGAACGGGGCATGGCTTTGCTTTGAGTGTTAAAAGTTCGTAGAACCCTCTCTCAATGGGAAACCTTATTTTCTATAAAGAACCCCAAAGGGCTTTCAGAGAACTGGGGTGAACGGAAGAACAGGGAGTTAACCTCCGGGGAATTAAAGTGGTTTGCGACCACACCTTGGATTAAACTTCTTTCGTCTGTTCCTCACTAGAACCCAAACGGCTTTCAAGTAAAAAGCTAGAACCCCTGAGGAACCTGTTCACCAAAGTGAACTCTTCCCTGCTTTGGGATCGCGCCAATCATTTCCAGTTATCTCAGTGCTGACGCGGAACCCTGCGCTGATATAATGCTAGTGGACGTCTAAGCTAGCATGACGGCGGTGATGTAATGTGAGTGAAACGGTTCCCTCGGGCCATCTATCTGCAGTCAGGTGAATACAGGAAGCAGATAAATAAATAACAACAAGCGGATTTGGCTCAGCACCGAGAGAACCAATCACTTGTAACGAGAGTGATCTCATTCCCATTAACCTCATTTGTTCGGTTGGAAATCCAATAACGTGAGTGTCAGAGACGCCACTGGAGCGAGAGAGCACGGATAGTGGACAACGGCGTTCCTTCAGGATGAGGCGAACACGTTCGGAATAAAACGGAATGATCTCACCACTCCCAGAGTTTCAGAGGAAATCAGTGACATCATATTACAAAGGTGTTGGAGTCGAGTGCGAAAGTTTGTACACCCCCAGGACAAAACAAGCAAAAAATAAGCAAGAACAAGAAAGTTTCATGGATGCATTCTAAGACCAGTAGAAAACGTTCATTCATTCATTCGCCGAACCACTTAGTCCCTCTAGGGTTGCTTGGAGGCTGGAGCCTATCTCAGCTGACTCTTGGTGAACGTGGGGTACCCCCTGAACAGCCAGCCAGTCCATTGCAGGGCCAACTCACACAACTTTACAATTGCAATTAGCCAATAACAGCCAATACGCCTTATGTGCACGTCTTTGGACTGTGGGAGGAAACCGGAGTACCTGGATGAAACCCATGTATGCACGGTGAGAACATGCACCGAAACGCCCTCTCCAAGCCCAGGACTCGAAGCCAGGGTAAAACGTAGAAGTGTAAAACGTTTTTTATTGGATTACATGCTGACAAAAAGAAATTGTGTGTAGTTATAGAAGGCGGCACGGTGGCGCAGCGGTTAGCACGGCAGCCTCACAGCAAGATGGTCCTGGGTTCGATTCCCCGGCTCAGTGAGGGCGTTTCTGTGTGGAGTTTGCATGTTCTCCCCGTGCTTGCGTGGGTTTCCTCCGGGTACACCGGTTTCCTCCTACAGTCCAAAAACATGCACAGTAGGCTAACTGGCTGTTCCAAATCGCCGCTAGGTGTGAGTGTGAGTGTGAATGGTTGTGTGTGTTGCCCTGCGATGGCCTGGCGACCTGTTCAGGGTGTACCCCTGCCCCGCCCTCCCCGCGACCCTAATTAGGATTAAGCAGCTTAGAAAATGAATGAATGAATGTCGTATATCGAAAATCGTCATATTGTTACCCTTTTATGGCCAACGTTTACTCATCCTAAATATTGTAAACATCCTAACAAGAAAAACTTAAATTAATCTTTAAAATGTAAGAAATTTCCTTTAATGTATTAAAGCATTGTCTAAAAAACAATGAATGGAATTTAAAACGATGATAAATACAGAACAAAAATAAAAATAATTCAGCATGAAAAATTTTTTATCGGAAATATCTGGTTAGTGAACTTTAGCTGCCTCGTAAGATGACGTTATCTCAGGATAACTACAGAACCAAATGTTAGCGATGTTAGCATTGGAGCTTCAGTTAGTGCTTTAGTGAAGCCACCATCCTTATAATTACTGTATATATTAACCCTCTATTAGCCAGCGTAGAATATCTGCTACACGAAGTGAAAGGGTTAACAGACTAGAAAAAAAATTTTCTTTTTTGCTTTTTTAAATTTTTTCAAATATTGGCCTAAAATCAACATTTTTGAATAGGGAAATAATTATAACTGAGCGTTAATATACTCTCATGCTAAGCTAAATGTTATGACATATTGATAAACTTTCTCTAAACTCTGTTTTGAATTTATTTATCAATCTTTCACACTGTACATGCTAACTGTTCAAATTCGAATGAACTTATACAACCAAGAAGAGTAACCGCCTGTAGAAGAAGCTAAATCAATAAGAAAACGACTCCCAGCGTTCTCCGTGTCCAGGTTGCGTTCGGGACGTCCTCTGGTGGTGTGTTTCCTCTTTCCTCAGCTCAGCTCAGCGCTGGAGAATTTGGGCTGATGGTGAGATTCAGTGATGCATTTTTGGAGGGGAAAAAAAATCCTCCCACATTCCAATGTTCAGCACAAAAATGTGCTGAGATGTTGTTTTTCCGCTGTTTTCCAAAGCACGTCGAGGGCCCCTGCAGGTCGGGAAATGAACTGATCTGTGAAAGCAACACAAGAGAGACAGATATTTAATCTGTATAAAAATGACCCGGAGTCTAAACAAAGAATTGTTTTTTTTTTTGTTTTGTTTTTTTCCTCAGTGGTAAAATGATGCCGTTTCATTCCTTCCATCTCACATCAGCGAGAAAAGATTCCAAGTCATGAGACGAGTCCGTTAACATCCCGTTGAGCAGATGATGGAGTTTAAAATCAGTCTCGCAGTTTATGAAACAATTAGCGTCAAAGATGAGCACAAATTACAAAAATATTAAAGTTTTGGCGAAGGATGAGATCAGAGGGCTTTAGATTTAAAACCTTCTAGAACAAACAGGCATGGGCGGAGGGGGGAGTGGGGGGAGGGTTTAGCTGAACTGAATACTAATGTAAAGATATAACGTGTTCTGTATTCAAATAAAAATAATGAATTGTGAAAATTAAAAAAATATATAGCATTTTTTAAAGGTTTATTTTTCCAATAAATTCTATTTAATATTTCTTTGCAGCTGTAATTTGCCACCACGTGTACGTTAAACATGTTCGAGTTGCGTCATGCGTGACCGATAACTGTAACATGTAAGATTTAATTCTGACATGTATTCATTTTCATTACTCGCTCATTCACAGAGCCGCTTACCACTTAAGGCCTATCTCAACCAACACTGGGTGAAGGCGGGGTACACCCTGAACAGCTCACCATGACCATCGCAGGGCCAAAACACTCAACCGTTCACACTCAAACCTAGGGGCGATTTGGAACAGCCAGTTTGCCGATACTCCACACAGAAACGCCCTCACCCAGTCCGGGACTTGAACCCAGGACCTTCTAAATGTGAGGTGGACGATTTATTATTTAAAGATAGTGTCACGGTTGCTTCCTTTTTCATTGAACACTTTATGTAATGTTTGTATTTGTGTACTTGATGCAGAACAGGTATTTGTACAAATGAGCTTTGTGGCATTACTCAGGTCGCCATGTTCGCAATCAAACACCGGCGGTAAAAAGGAAAGAGCCGCTGTAGAACTGAAAACTAGTACCCATTACAAAAAGCTTTCCACAGCTTGGAACAAACTCCACGACGCATTCGTAAATCAGCACAAACACGTTATTATATACCAACAAATTAGGCACAATTAACACACAGGTGGTGACGTTAATTAAACAACTTTAACAACAGAGTAACAAGAACAGGAAGCCGTGACCATATAAGGAGTAAACGCGACAGATGTGGAACAGTGTATGTAACATTCATCATTTTAACAGGAAACGATTACACAAAATATTACCCCCTCTAGAGGAAGCGTTCTCTCCAAGTTTCGGTTCTAGTGATTACGGAGCGCAGTAGTGATTTCCATGCTAAACATTAGGGGATAGCAACCCCGTGGATATTATAGAATCGTTTATATTCCAGGTAGGTACAATAACGTTCACGAGGCAACTTTAAAAATACGCATTTTCAATATCAATTACTAATAAAACAACCCTGAAATAACAGAAAAACCAAAATATTTACTGTTGATGACCAAGATTATAAAAAGAATGCATTTTTAACTAATTGCATGTTATATACTACCTAAAATAAATCAAACATCTAACATTCATTCATTCATTTCCTGAACAGCACTAGGGCCGCGGGGAGTCGGCGACTCTGGACAAAGGTGGGGAGCACCCTGGACAGCTTGTCAACACACGCAACCACACCTGGAACAATTAAGAATGACAAGTTAGCCTAAGGTACGTGTCTTTGGACTGTGGGAGGAAACCGGAGTACCCGGAGGAAACCCACTCAAGCACAAGGAGAGCATGCACAGAAACTCCCTCGCCAAGCCCAGCACTCTAACCCAGGAAGATGAAGGTGCTAATCACTATACCACCGTGCTACCAGATTTAACACTCATGATAAACATTTATAGGTAAATTACATGATATATGAATTATTATTCCACGAGGAAGCTGAGAGCCTCCCTGAGACCCTGGCAGGATTAAGAGGTTTAGCAAATGAAGGAGGGATGAGTGAGAGAGTGAGAGAGTGAGAGGGTGTCACAGACCAAGCTGTATAAATGTGAATGTTATACGAATCAACACATTTTCTTAAGATCAATCGTACAACGGTTTAGTTAAATAAAAACATCATATTCTTTTGTGTTAACAAACAAAAAAACGTAGTGTTCAGGTCTGAAAAATTTTATGTTGATTAAAAAATTGGATAGAAAATATTATTATCAGTATTAAAGACCAAACTGTCTGGATGTTATTTAAAAAAAAAAAAAAAAAAAAAAAAAAAAAAAAAAAAAAAAAACACATTTTCTGAAGATCATTTTGAAACATTTTAATGACATTTAAAAAAAATTATATTTTGTTGTGTTTAAAACCAAAAAATTAGCATTCAGGTCTAAAAATGTTTATGTTGAATACCAAGATTACATAAAATACCATTTTTTGTGCAAACTATAGCGACATACCCTGACATACTGCACTGTATAGTGCTGCAGATGTTTGATTTCTTTACTCGAGTCTTGTTTGGAATCATTGGAATTTTGTGTAGAATGTTTGTAAAGTTCTACCAGAGAGAGAGAGAGAGGGAGAGAGAGGATGGCTGATGGTCTAGGATTGATGTTAAATGAATATGGTTGGTAGTGATGTGCATGTTTTGAGACAGCCTTGAATCTGTGCACGTGTGGACACAGTGTATGGAACGGTAAACAAACAGATGTTGTTGTTTTTTTTTTAAAAATTTAATTTAGAAGCGTCCTTCCATAGTACATGGCTCGGATTGCCATCATGAGCACGTGAAAGCCCTCAATGCTGGGCCACAATGTCAACAAGCATGTTTTTAATGAAGATTTCTCTGATTGAATCTGTGCGAGGTAAAAAGCGATGCGGGGCGGCGATGTTTTTCTTTAATTTGGTGCCAGTGCACATCTTCAGCTTGAATAGGATTTTTTTTTGTGGCTCGGCCTTGCCGAACACAATGATGCCGGGCTCTTCACCCAAACAGCGCTGTTTCCATTAAACCCCCCATGTTTCTCTGGCTGAGCTATGAATAGCGCTGCATTCTTGTTTTCTCCGTCTCACTAAACAAGAAACCGGCGAATAATTGAGGAATAGAATCAGATTCATTCCATGTCATGCGTCCTTCACGTTCAGAATGTTCAGAACTGTGACATCTGCTCGGCGATGGACTTTTAGACGGAATAAAGGACGGTTCAAAGCCAAGGCTGAGGCGAGAGAGAGAGAGAGAGAGAGAGAGAGAGAGTCAGTTCTCATGACTGATGTTCTTCGAGGGAGGAGGTCCAGTAAAGTGCTGTTAGCCATCAGTGTAGATTAATAGCGTCTGTCACGGCTAACCACAAGGGCTCACTGGCAGGCAACAAAACGACACAATTAGATGTTAATTAGTGATTTTGTGCAGCGTTGTGTGTGTGTGTGTGTGTGTGTGTGTGTGTGTATTACAAGGAGAATATTTGTAAATCTTTTGGGGATTTTTTAATCAGTTATATAAAATTCTCTTTCTTTCAGACTTTTTTCTTTCATATGTAAAATTTTCTTATTTTACTAATCTCTGATGTTTTATTCCGTTTTTATCTTTTATATTTCTTTCTTTCATGCTTTATTTTTTTTCAATATACAATATATTCTGTTTATTCTTTTATCTGTCTTCATTTCTCTTTCTTTTTTCTAATTCTTATATTTGATATCATTCTGGTTTATTTTAACTTTTATTATTTATATTCTTATTAAATTTATTTTCAAGGTTTTAAAATCTTTTTTTTAACTCCACTCAATCTTATTTAAAAATTTTTTTTAAGTTATATACATATTTTCTCCTTTTTCTCCATTGTACTATTTTTTTTTTTAACATTTTATGCCCAATTCTATTTTTATCTCAACGCATCTCATGTTAGAATTTAAACACGGATACTGAAATTAATTTTTGTAAGACAGAAGTGCCAAACTTTTACCCCTTTTTCAATTTCTTGCTCATATTAATTCCATTTTATTCTTGATTTCTGTCAAAAAGTGCTGTTGGTATTCTATTAGCACTTGTTTTATTATAAAGAATTGTTTTCCTGAAGGTAAAACGATCGCAGTATCTAGCTGACTATGCTAATATTAAACATTTGGACATATAAAAAAAAAAAAAAAAATTCGAGGCCTGTTCGTTTAAGAGTCTCTTTTCATCACAGAGACTTTGTTGGTGCTTGATTTTAGCTTTTATTTGGATTTTTTTGCAGGAGTGTAGCGTTTTTCTTCGGTAAATGTTCAGGCACATAAAATGTTTTGAAATCAGTGTTTAAATATTATTATGAAATTGAACAAAAAATTCAGGAAAAACTAAAATCATTGGATAGATGACCACCACAATACAAGATTATCTGTAAACAAGAATATAAAACAAGTAAGCTAACCAGTTTAGCATCACGCAGTCTCGTTTTATATATATGTGTGTGTGTGTGTGTGTGTGTGTGTGTGTGTGTGTGTGTGTGTGTGTGTGTGTGTATATAATAAGCTTGTATATGGCAGCTGTGCAGGTTTGATTTCTCGTTCCGCTCTGACCCAGCATATCGCGCTGCCTCTCTGGCTTTTCCATCAGCGGTTTTGTGTATCGGATCTGAACGGCTGGCGGAGCAGAGAGTTATACAGCAGTGCTGGACTCGTATAACTCGACCCGTGATGGACAGATTGCATTTCCACAATTCTCTGTAATGTTATTTATATGCAGAGTAAAAAAAAACCTCAGGCTTGTAAGCCCATTTCACAAGAAATGTATGAAAAAGAAATGCATTGCTCACATTTCAGCGTATCGCATACAGATGTGAATGTGTTATTTTTTTTCCTCAGTATCAATGGATTGTTGAATTGGTAGGAAAATATTAGAAAGTAATTCAATAAAACCTAAATCTTTTAATAAAGATTTAATAAAGCGTCTCCAGGGATGCCGTTTTCAAAAGGGAATTGTTGTGGCGTAAATTACTTGATATTGACGGACACGTGATAAACTATCATCATACCACCGGTAATAACATTACTAATGACAATTTCCCTCATCCCTCATGATGAATGGATGCCATTGATCTGGTTTTAGTCCGCAAGCATTAGCAGCAATTATACAAATATATTATCGTTGCTTAAAAGCCTTTCTAAAATCCTGACATTTAGCTCATGCTAACTATGATTATGCATATTTATGAGAAAAATTTAAACACTCGTTTTTCTAGTTTGCTAAATGGCTCTCAATTCTCTCCGAAAAAACCCATCAAGTTAGCCCTAGTTAGCTTAGCTTATATGACCGATTAGCATTTTAAATCCTTTCAGAAACCCTATCAGTTTAGCTCATATTAGCGCAATAACTAGCATTAAACGTTCTCTAAGAAATCCTGTCAAGTTTGATCACTGAGTAGCAATAAAATCTTCTTCGAAACCCTGCTAATCTAACTGGCATTAAAAATCTCTGCAAGGTTATGAAGTTGGCTCGTGTTAGCTTGCTGAATAGCATTGAAATCCCTGACAGGTTAACTCAAGTTGGCTAATGTTTGTGAATGTTTAGAATGATGGCTAAATATTCTCCGAAATCCTGAAGCGCATGTTAGCTAGTGATGGGATCGTCCGATTCTTTTAACTAACTCGATTCTTTCGGTTCGTCCGACTGCTGCGAATCGATTCATTTGATTCATTGATTTATTTAAAAAAAAAAGCTGCCAGCTTCGAACCCGTATCATCGGGTTGCAAGGCGTACGGTCAACTTACCGAGTTATTTACTCTGGCTCATGAAGAGGTATCACACTGAATATTTTTGAATAAATTCTGCCTATTTTTTTCCCTCGTTATATTTTGCACTGACGTGGGGACAGTACTCCAATCCATAGTACAATGACATAGTATAATTGTCAATAATTATAAAGAACTATCGATCTAATAGTCAAACATTCAATATCTCTTTTCCATTTTTTATCATTTTTTTAATCATTATCATTCTGTGAATCTAGTTTGCAAATTACAAAACTTAAAGTTCAATGAACAATTCAGCAAGTTAGTGATTTGCTGAGCGATTCGGCGAGTTGGCGGTTCGAAAACAATTCAGCGAGTTAGCGGTTCGCTGAACGATTTAGCGAGTTAGCGGTTCGCGAACAATTCAGCGAGTTAGCGGTTCGCTGAGCGATTCGGCGAGTTAGTGGTTCGTGAACGATTTAACGAGCTAGCAGTTCGCTGAACGATTCACCGACTTAGCGATTTGCTAACTTGACTCGGTCGCTCAATGATTCAGCAGTTCACTACGTTGGTCCGTTTGTTGGCGGCAAGTTAGTCTTGCGATACTTTCACAGATCTTGCCATAGAGACCGCCTGCTACACTGCGTCACACAGCACTTCCGCCTCCGCCGGCTTTGAAACTTAATGAGTGATTCTAACTACTTTATGTGATAATAGACAGTTATATTAGCAAAGCGCTGGTGAATCGATTTAGCTGCGTTTGCAAATCGATTCAGCTCATTCACTTAAATGAATCGATTCTTTTGAACTATTCGTTCAGGAATCGCCGTCACTAATGCTAGCTAGCTGGCTAGTCTGAGAAAGTATATTTATGGGGCATGAAAATAAAGGGTACGGTGAGGAATAACCAACAACATAACGTTGTTATCACAGTCAGAATCTCGTCTCACTTAAACAAAACATCTTTCGGCGCAGATGCGAGGGGTTTAGAATGTGGGTTCTGCCTAAATTTGACTACAAGATCATTTCCTCGCTGCATTTCTCTAAACATGAGCAGTGTTTTTTTCTTTTCTTTTCATTTCCACAGCAAGCCCGGGGTTATGCTAGCTTATTACAGGCTGAAGAAAAAAAAATATGAATAGCTCACGTAAAATGCAAAACAGCTGAGGAACACGCAGCGCTATTCATTTCACTTGTGGAAATGTAAATATCAACATGCTCTCTGACTATTACCTTCCCATGAGAGGGCAGGGGGGGCATGGATCTCATTTAGCCAGTGAATACGGGTAAAAACACACAGCCGAATCAGAGTTTCTGTGAGAAGAGGGAAGAGTCACTAGTTCATGGATAGTTTGGTTCCAGTATGGTGTTAGCTAACATGCTAACTGGTCAGTTAATAAACCATAGGGACCATGTGTGGGCTTAGAATCATGAAAAGTTATGAATTTCTAAAAATCCTTTCTAAATAGCATTAGCAATGACCCAGTGATCCTGTTCGCTCGATGACTAAACTTAGCAATGACCCAGTGATCCTGTTCGCTCGATGACTAAACTTAGCCGTGCGCATCATATCAAGCATTCGTGACTAGCTGTAAATGTAATCATTCAAAAGTTAAGGGTAAGTTAGCGTAGTATAGAAAGGATTTCACAGCACATCTGATTAGGAGCGTCCGTGAGATTTTTGCGATGAATTGATTAATTGGGTAAATTATATGTTACACATATTTAAACACTGAACAAATATACGTTTTGGGGAAAATATCAGTCAATTATTTTTGTTTGTTTCTATGAATCTATGCATTGTTTTGATGAAAAATTGACACATTTAGTGTCACACATTTATTTTTATTTTTTTCGGTGCTTGTTCTTAGCTAACTACTTAATCAGTACGCTAGGTTCTTATGATCGCTAGCTAGCTATTAGCTATATGCTGCTGTTCGGAAACAATAAAATGAACACTCATCTTTGTGTTTATGAAATGCATCTAGTTAAGAAGGTGTAAACCTTTTTGCTAGGCTAACTCGCTAAACAAAACAATACAATGCTGTCAACAGTTGAGATTAGCCCTGAAGGTAGCTTGGAAGTAGCTGATTTTGCCGTGTTGTTGAACTCAGTTAGGTCATGTGATGGTTTAAATATGAGTTCTAAAGAACCTTAAGATTAAAAAAAAAAAAAGTCAATAAAGATGCTCTTGACTTCTCGATGTTCAGTGTGAGCTCATGAGCGTGGTTTATTATGTAGAGCGGCTGTGGGACATCTGGGAAATCACTTTCAGAGCCAGATTTATGCCTCATGAAAAAAAAAATAAACCCTCTTTTCAGTATTATTACACTGAGAAAGCCCAGGTGGAGGAATTCCCCAGCAGTGCTCTTTCCTGATATTTTCAACATGTGGGTGTTACAGAAATGTAATACAGCTGGACAGAAATGTCCCCCGGACTGAAACTCATGTCCATGCAGCTCTGTTCTCTCTTAGTGTTCTTCAAACATCACTTCAAACACCGCTTTAAACAGGAAGAAAGCAAAACAGTTTTTATTATAAAAGTAAAAACAAAACAACATGATTAATATCTAAAGTTTTATCTCTGAATAAAAAAATCGGAGACTTGTAATCTAGTTCTGTTATTATTAATTATATTTAGCAATTTTGGCTAAAACTTAATAATTTTTGAATAATTTGTATTGATTTATCATATCTAATTATTTTCTTGCTATTTAATTAATTAATTAACATTTCTACTTGATATATTTGTTTGTTTTTGCTTGGCCTAAGACATTTTTGTTGTTGTTCTTGTTGTTTATGTGGAAGATTTAATTTAGTATTGAATTTTCTTTCTTTAGTTTGCTTTTTGCATTTCATTCATTCATTCATTTTCTGAACCGCTTATTCCTAATTAGGGTCGCGGGGAGGCTGGCGCCCATCTCAGCCG
>JBCNYH010000001.1:70835566-70847107 GCA_039654325.1 Tandanus tandanus
ACATACACTCTCAATCACTCACACCTACACTCTCACTCATACACACTCACACACACATACACCCGACCCTCGATTCTACGGACCCCGGTTTAACGGATATCGGAAGCTGCGGACAAAGTCTAGAGTAGCCGAATCCGGGAGGGCTCGGCGGTCGGCAAGGGCAGACGCGAGCTGCTGTCTCGATAGCTGTTAGTTGATGCTAGTTGGCGCGCGCATCAGTTTGTTTACCGCAGTCAGCAGTACACCCACACTTTCCCTTGTTATTCACATGTTTTTTGTGGTGGATTTACCCTACCTAGTGTTCCAAGTGTTCGCCATGGCTTCTACAGGAAGTGGAGAGAAGAGGAAGAGGGTTAGCCGTCTATAGAGTCGCATCCCTTGGTTAAGCGGTCTGAGGTTTTAAGCGGTCTGAGGTTTTAAGCGGTCTGAGGTTTTGAATGTGCTTAAAAACAATTTTAAAAATGAAAAAATTGACGTGGGTGCTGATGAGAAACTGGCAACGTTTTTTTTTTATCCAGCCTCAGGTACCGCTTAAAATATTTTGAATAGTTAATAGGCCTCTGACTTAGGACATATTTGAAAGCAAACAGAGCACTAAAGGAAAATATTATGTTAGTAAAATATTGGAACATATTAATCATTTATTTGATTTTGTTCTGAATTTTTTTATTTTCAACAAACCACATAGCCAACATGCTAACAGCTAACAGCTTATTAGCATATCAGTTTCATGGAACATGAATTAATTTTTTTAAAAGGGGATCACTGAAAGCAAATATTAAGCTCCTGAAATACGGTAAATACTGCATTAGTTAGCAAGATGGCTAGTTAGCATGCTAGCATGTTAGCTGCAAAATGCCAGCTTATTAGCACAACACAGTTCAAAATGAAATTATTTCAGAATGAAATGGTTATGATAGCGGTCTAGACAAGTTACCTGAGTGTTATGCACTAATATATGAAAAACACAGCCACGGGTTACATTCTAGCATCAGAACTGTAAATCGCGCGCGTGTGTGTGTTATCTTTAATATAATCACCGTAATGCTCTTGCTCAGGTGTGTGCATGTGCAATGTGGAAATAATGGATTTATCTCAATAATTTGCCTCAAATAAAAAACATCTACCAAATGATTAGAGTTTATATGACAACCTTTTTAGCTAATCAGCTAATTAGACCTTGACGATGCTAATGATAATAATGCTAACATTCTGGATTACTGATGTAGATTTCTAATGCAATTGGAATTTACATGAAATTATCTATAAAAACAGAGATGAACGTAACTGTACGGACACGACCAAAACGAAAAGAATTTTTTTCTGACCTCACATGATGAAATATTTAGCGCGGGTGGTGTGTACTGAGAGTTAAGTCTTCCTGTATGAGAAGCTAAATCTTTAGATCAGAATGAGGTCGAGCTGTGAGCGTGAGTGAACTCATCGATCGGCTTTTATAGCATCACTATAAGCCTTATAGATGTTATTGACCTTCCATTATGGTGATATATGAAGGCAATTGAATAAAGAATGCTTTTATAAATAAACAGGAAGGAGTGAAGGTCAGTGAGAGGAGGATAGAACATGTCTTTGTATTGTTCCTCAGCAGTACGGGTGCATGGCTCTGTTTCTAAGGTGGTTTGCAGGGTTGGTAATGTCTTTTAAATCACTTCTTAAAACATTTAGGGAAAATGTTTAGGAATTATATCACATCCTTTTATTTTCACTGCAGCATGTCTTTCCCTTTTATTATTTCTAGTACTGTTCATGTTTTATCATAAACTGCATTATTTTAAATATTGTAATCTTTGTCAAGTCTTGTCTGACGCAAAGGTCACGCCCCCTGCACCGAGACTGACACTAAGGCCACACCTTCTGCAATGAGACTGACACAAAGGCCATGCCCCCTTCACTGAGAAGGACACAAAGGACACAAAGGCCACGCCTCCTGCACCGACATTGACACAATGGTCACGCTTCCTTCACTGAGACTGACACAAAAGCCACACCTACTTCCCTGAGACTGACACAAAAGCCATGCCTGTTGCACTGACACTACCACTAAGGCCACACCTCTTGCCTTAAGACTGATACAAAGGCCACACCTCCTGCACTGAGACTGATACGAAGGCCATGCTTCCTTCACAGAGACTGACACACAGGCCACACCTACTTCCCTGAGACTGCCACATAGGCCACACCTCCTGCACTAAGACTGACAGAAAGGCCATGCCTACTTCACTAAGACTGACAAAATAGCCATACCTCCTGCACTGAGACTGACACAAAGGCCACACCTCCTGCAATGAGACTGACCCAAAGGCAACGCCCACTTCACTGAGATGGCCACAAAGGCCACGCCTGTTTGCTGAAACTAACACAAAGGTCACACCTCCTGCACCGAGATTGACACAGTGGTCACGCCTACTTCACTGAGACTTACTCAAAGGTCACGCTTCCTTCACTGAGACTGATACAAAGGCCATGCCTCTTGCACTGAGACTGACACAAAGGCCACACCTCCTGCACTGAGACTGATACAAAGGCCACACCCACTTCACTGAGACTGATACAAAGGCCACACCCACTTCACTGAGACTGCCACAAAGGCCACGCCTCCTTCACTGAGACTGACACTAAGGCCACACCTCCTGCACTGAGACTAACAAAATAGCCACGCCTCCTTCACTGAGACTAACACAAAGGTCACGCCTGCTTCAGTGAGACTGACAGAAAGGCCACACCTCCTTTGCTGATACTGATACAAAGGCCATGCCTCCTGTAGTAAGATTGACATAAAGGTCACTCCTCCTTCCCTGAGACTGACACAACAGTCACACTTGCTTCACTGAGACTAACTCAAAGGCCACGCCTCCATCACTGTGACTGACAAAGGCCATGTTCCCTTTACTGAGACAGACACAAAGGCCACGCCTGCTTTATTGAGACTGAGACAAAGGTCACGCCTGCTTCACTGAGATTGACACAGAGGCCACACCTCCTTTAATTACAATGACAGGCAGAAAAACCACACTCCTTTAACTAAGACTGACTGAGTGACACAGTGACTTAAGTGCAACTGACAGGTGCATTGGCCACGCCTCCTTTACTAGGTCTGCCACATAGACAGTACCTCCTTCATTAAGACCAATTCAAAGGTAAACCTCCTTCAAGTAAGACCGGTGCCCAGAGATCACACCGCTGTTTGACAGGTATGAAGATATTTGAAAGGTACAGGGACCACACCTCCTTCATTAAGAAAGAAAACCACAACGATTTTATTAAGACCACACCCCCTTCATTAAGACGGTCTCAAAGACGACACTTCCTTTGTTAAGACTAACTCAGGACTGACTCCTTCTTTGGGACTGACTCAAAGACCACACCTCCTTCATTAGGACAGACTCAAGGACCACGCCTCCTCCATTAGGACTGATTCAAAGATCACATGTCCTTCATTAAGACAAACTTAAAGACCACACCTCATTCATTAAGACTGATGCAAAGACCACGCCACCTTCATTAGGACGGATTCAAAGACCACGCCTCCTTCATAAAGACAGACTCAAAGACCACACTTTCTTCATTAAAAACAGACTCAAAGACCACGCCTCCTTCATAAAGACAAACTCAAAGACCACACTTTCTTCATTAAAAACAGACTCAAAGACCACGCCTCCTTCATTAAGACGAACTCAAAGACCACACTTTCTCCATTAAAAACAGACTCAAAGACCACGCCTTCTTCATTAAGACGAACTCAAAGACCACGCCTCCTTCATTTAGACAGACTCAAAAATCACGTCCTTTATTATTACTGACTCAAAGACCACACCACAACTATTTCCTTAAGACCCTGCCCCCTACATGAAGACTGACTCAAAGACCATGCCTCCTTCATTAAGACTGACTTAAAGATCACACTTCCTTCATTTAGACTGACTCAAACACCACGCCTGTGTCACTGAGACCTAAACAAAGTCCACAACTTCTTCATAAAAACTGACTCAAAGACCATACCTCTGTCACTGAGACTTAAAGACCACAGCTCATTAAGACTATCTCAAAGGCCACACCTCCATTATTAAGACTGACTCAGAGACCACACCCCCTTCATTGAGATTGACTCAAAGACCACACCTTCTTCATTAAGACTGACTCAAACACCACAACTCGTTAATTAAGACTGACTTTTAGACCACACCACCTTAATTTAGACTGACTTAAAGACCACGCCTCTGTCACTGAGACTTGAACAAGACCACGCCCCCTTCAGTTCAAACACCCCTTTAAAGATGGAACTAAAATGCTTTGTTTTTTTCTGTTTTATTTCCCATGTAGTGTGTGATTTTCCCAGTAAAAGGTGACTGTGATGATGTCATATTTATGCGCATTTAAAACGAAGCTCTTGCCCTTGGACACCGCAGCGTTTCCTCAAGTCGCTCCGCTATAATTGCCTGCGTTTACTGTTTTTCTTTTTCCTCTGAGGCCTAAAATCCATGGAACTCTCCAAGGCCCAATAAACGTATCCGAGCACATTTCTGATTAGGATGTTGCTCATTTTTCACTCAGATATACATATCAATGTTTTTTTTTTTTTCCTGGACCCCAGACAGCTGGCTTTATATTAAGTGCTTTATGCAGAGGGCCGGCCTGCAGCAAGCGGCGTGGGTTTGAAAAGCAAACACCCTCCTGAATTTATTCACTCTGCTGACCTTTATCTAGTGCGTCATGAGCATTTCCACACACTGTGTCATTTACATGCCGTGTTCCTTAAATACAAGCGGTAAATGTTACACTGTGATTAAAACCTGAGGCTGGTGGGATTTTGGGACGTTTGAGATGGATCTGCTCATTATAATGGCATTATGGATGATGAATGTACAGTATAATAGCGGTGATGTCATGAGTGCATTAGTGAATGATGATTAAAAAAAAATTAAACCTATATAATACAAATATGTGACTACCTTTGCAGTGTTGGGTCTCATTTCACCTGCTTCTGGTTACCATCATCTCCAGCTTTGGAGCCTCGGAGTTGATTTGTGAAATGAGGGAGTGGACTCCTTGATTTGAAAGTGTGGAATCAGAGAATCAACTTCAAAGCTTTGGAGTTGACTCCTAGATTTTAATGTGTGAAATCAGGAAATTGACTTCAAAGCTTTGGAGATGACTCCTAGACTTCAAAGTGTAGAATCAGGGAATCAACTTCAAAGCTTTGGAGATGACTTCCAGACTTCAAAGTGTAGAATCAAAGAATCGACTTCGAAACTTTAGAGATGCCTCATAGACTTCAAAGCATATGGTCTGGGAATCAACTTCAAAGCTTTGGAGATGACTCCCAGTCTTCAAAGCATAGAATTAAGAGACTCGACTTTAAAACTTTATAAATGATTCCTAGACCTCAAAGTGTAGAATCAGGGAATTGCCTTCAAAGCTTTGAAGTTGACTCCTAGACTTCAAAGGGTAGAATCAGGGAATCGACTATAAAGCTTTGCTGATGACTCCTAGACTTAAAAGCTTTGTAGATGACTCCCAGACTTCAAAGCATATGATCAAGGAATCGACTTTAAACCTTTGGAGATGACTCCTAGACTTCAAAGCGTAGAATCAGAGACTCAACTTAAAAGCTTTGGAGATAAGTCCCAGGCTTCAAAGCATAAAATCAGGAAATTGACTCCAAAACTTCGGAGTTGACTCCTAGGCTTCAGAGTCTGGACTCTACTACTCCACAGTTTTGAGCTGACTCCAAGACCTCAAAGCCTGTAAATTAGGAATTCAATTCTAAAGCTTTGGAGTTTACTCCTAGACTTCAAGGCATTCACTTGGGGGAACTGACTCCAAAGCTTCGTAAACATTGAGTATTTATGGTATGAGACTCCAGGGCCTTTTTAAGCTTTGTGACATGTTCTGGACGTACTTTTCTGGGGAAATAATCAACTTCAGGATGGTATCAGTAACTGTGCATCATCGCATCAGCCCTTTCCTCAGTATTATGTACTGCACACTGAGTCTCCTTATGCTGATGTACCGTCTTCTCACTGATGTATCGTCCCGCTCCTAACGACTTTAATAATGCGCACACACATTTCTGAAATCTCCAAAACAGCATGTAAATGAAACATTACGCATGTCTCACAATGCCTACCGGGACCTCATCACCTGCGCTTTTTATTTTTTTTTAATATGCAAAACTCAAACCCATGAGGGATACTTAACATGGCGCCGGCGTTAACGTGCGGATATTGCTTACGCTTTGATTTAACGGCTGGACCCCGGTCTATTTTTCTTCCCTCCTCTCACGTTAATGACGGCCGCAGTCGGAGTAATCACACATCCTTCCGAGGGATCTAGTGAAGGTGACCTTGGTGGCGTGAGCGTGTGAGAAATGAGGGAAATGAAAGCCGTTAGCTTCGTGTTAGAATCCGCTAATGGCTGGAGGAGACGGCGGTGGGGGGGAGTCGCAGCAGAATATTGGTCTTATTTTCCACCAGTGTTCCTAAAGTTCAAATGCAGGGACTGGTAAGAAAAAGAACCCATCCCAGTAGAACCCCTTCAGGAAGACCAGCAAGATTAAAGAACCTTTATTCAACTTCAGAGTTTTTGCTCTTGGAAAATGTAGAACCCTTTGTTCTTGTCCTTTGGTTCTCCCTCTGGACCCTTTGCTGTCTTATTAAAAGCCATACAGCAGTTTTGCTAGTCAGAAAGCCTTTTAGAATTCTAAACATGTTCTAAACCGTGCCAATATTGTAGAATTCCACTTAATTACCAGGTTAATACCATTCCGCTAGGTTTTTTTTTTTGGATAAGTAAGGGTTCCTTGCTTCTCTGAAGGTTCATAAAGGTTCCTAGCTTCCATAAAAGGCTCCTTTGTGGGTTTTTAAGGGTTCTCAGGCCTGTTTTATTCCAAAAACACTTTCTTTTACAGTTAATATTTCATGGCTTCAAAAACATGCTTAACAATAAAAATTTAGCTTCCAACACATAGCACTTCGATGGGTTCTTCAAGAGTTTGTCGGACACTTCAGGGTTCTACTTCATGTGCTGTGCCTGTTCCATGCTTCAGCTGACACTGAGCACCAGATGGTAGAGTATTGCTGAGTGGTCTGCCCATGATATGGGACATCCCATAATTATGCATTATTCATTCTCTAAGCTGCTTAATCCTAATTAGGGTCGCGGGGAGGCTGGCGACCATCTCAGCCGACTCCGGGTGAGGGCGGGGACAGCTCGCCAGGCCATCGCAGAGCCAACACTCACACAACCATTCACACTCTCACTCACAGCTAGGGGTGATTTGGAACAGCCAATTAGTCTTTGGACTGTGGGAGGAAACCGGAGTACCTGGAGGAAACCCACGCAAGCACAAGGAGACCATGCAAACCCCGCACAGAAACGTCCCGAGCCGAGCCCAGGAATCGAACCAGGACCTCCTTGCTGTGTGGTGGACATGCTAACCACTGCGCCACCGTGCCGCCCTCCCATAATTATATAAATAATAAACATTTCTCGATTTTCTTGAACTTATTTTTAATTTATGAGGTTTAAAAAGTGATGTGATGTACAGGAGCTGCTCGGAGAGAACCCATTGGTGTTTTATTGCGAGCCTTGCTCATCGTCCTAATCAATGCTCGGCACTAACCTTTAATAAAAAGTGAAAGTATTGATGAAACATTCCAACGTCACGCTAAATTACATCGATAATATGATGTAACTCGTTTTCGGCGTGCCGCATGAATGAGGGATCACATCACACCCGTTATCGAATTTAACTCCCATGTTAAAGCAGAACGCTTCAATTTATCCTCCTCAGGTGATTTTCTACAGTTTATTACAGTAATTAGATTTTTCTGTCGGCGTCACGTCATGTGATCCCGCCTTCCTGCTCTGTATGAAAACGAGTCGGCGGCGTACGTATATACGGGGAGATTTCCTGTCGTGATCTACGGCTCTGCGTCTCGACGTTGGCAGGCGGTATTGTTTCCTGCTGTGATGGATGGGAGAGTTCCCGTGGAATTAAAGTGCCAGTAGGACGGTGTGCGCACACGCCAAACCGTATGAGGTTCCAGTTCAGTTTCGGCTTCATTCCATTCAGTAGAAATCTCAATGTATTTATTTATGGAAGGAGTGTCCAGTGAAACAGCTTCCTTGATGTTTATATCAATTTCATTCATTCATTTTCTAAGCTGCTTAATCCTAATTAGGTTCGCGGGGAGGCTGACGCTCATCTCAGCCGACTCTGGGGGAGGGGGGGAAGGTACACCCTGAACAGCTCATCAGGCCCTCGTAGGGCCAACACACACACACACAACCATTCACACTCACACTCACACTCACACCTAGGGGGGACTTGAAGAAACGCTTCTTGCTGTGTGGCGGACGTGCAAACCACTGCGCCACCGTGCCGCCCTCATATTAATTTAAATTTCCGCAAAAAATTCCGGAAGTAAAGAGACACCCAATCAGATTCTTGAATGTTCTTTAAGACTTTCCTTAAGGGTCTGACAATCAAAATGTAGGATTTTGTTTTGCGAGAGGGTAGAAATAATCTGATCGTGCATTATAAATGTTTTAAATCTTAAAGCTTTCTAGAAAAGCCGAAGCGCGGTTTGAGTTCCAATATCGCGGTGTGTACGATGTAAACAGATATAATGAGTGGGAAGAGTATTAAACAGACAGAGACAGAAATGGACGAAGACACAGAAAGACGTTGAGAGAGAGAGAAACTCTGCCGTCCTTGAGGAGAAACGCAACGAATATGACGTTAGTCTTTGGATGTAAGCTTTTCAAATTTAATATGAGACCTGCATTCGAGCTGCGCCACTTTTTTAGATTTATAAAACCCAAGGTGGATTCGATTACCCACCCGAGCGGGGACGATATAACACAATTCAAACCCGAGCTACGAGTTCTCTAATGGACAGGGCTCATTCACTTAAACCGAAGCGCGTGAGAGAGATGTCATGTCGGCTGAATGGTGGCTACGGGGAGTTGTGCGCAGTTTCATTTTTTAAAAAGAAAGCGAGGGAGGGGGATCTGATGAAGCCAAGTTTGAGGAACTTAAGACGCGGCTCTATTCAACCATCTGAAGAGCCCCAGAGGAGACGAGCGCAGGCCTGAGGGCTATTTGTGGGCTGTCAGAGAGGATGGATGTGGTGTCAGTTTGGTAAATAGCTGAAAACCTGCGCCGAAATGAAATAAACTGACTCCGTAAGTCTCGGCATGAACGCTGGCCCGGATCGGAAAACGAACGCAATCGCTCAGAAACAGGTAAAAGAAACACGGTGGCGGTTGCACCAACATGCAAATATCTGAAAAAAGAACTCGTGTATATTTATCCCATCGGCTGAGGACTCGATTTCCCCAGAGACCCCACCCCCGCGATGCCTCATCAAATGATGCCGCGTTCCCTTTCATTGGATTTCTGTTGTGTACCTTAAAGCTTGCGAGCTTCATTCATCTTCAAAATGACGCCACCTTTCTCGGCTGCTCCGGGGATAAAGTGTAGGAGTCGGGGACATTTATCGCGCTACAAGCCGTGACAGGGAGAGGAGGCGGAGCTCATACATGTCTGCTTTCATGGATCAATATTTGGGTGGGGGGTGGGGGGGTGTGGGTGGTTGCTTGAACATCCTGCCTGTCAAAAGCAGAGGTACATTTCATGATGTGTTCTGTTTATAACCAGCTAATAATGGTGTAGGAGTTCCCTTTAGGCTAATCGTGCGATGTCCCACGCTTCGCAGTGCCATACTAGGGAACGAATTATTTGTCCTTTCTCTTTAGCTTTTGCACTTGTTCCACAACCTCCATGTCAAGTATGAGGGTGTACGCATGTGCAGTAGCGTCCATCAGGGTTGATTAGGTCGTTTCACAGGCATTGGTGACAGGTGGGCGGGTCTTCTGCAGTAGCTGGCTTGCGTGTCGCCCCTCTAGCTTGCTGCTTGGCACTGATTTCAGAGTGAGTGCTCTGGGCTCTTGTTCAGTTAGTTGTTCTCCTTGTGCTTGCGTGGGTTTCCTCCATGTACTCTGGTTTCCTCCCACAGTCCAAAAACATGCACTGCAGGCTGATTGGCTGTTCCAAATTGCCCCTAGGTGTGAGAGTGAGTGTGAATGGTTGTGTGTGTGTTGGCCCTGCAATGGTCTGGTGAGCTGTTTAGGGTGTACCCCGCCCTCGGCCCGAGGCGGGTGAGAGAGGGTCCAGCCTCCCCATGACCCTTCATTCATTTTCTAATCCGCTTAATCCTAATTAGGGTCGCGGGGAGGCTGGCGCTCATCTCAGCCGACTCTGGGTGAAGGCGGAATACACTCTGGACAGCTCACCAGAACATCGGTTCACTGACACATTCACATCACTGAACATCTCTCACACCTAGGGGCGACTTAGAACCGCCAGTCAGCCTATTGTGCATGTGTTTGGACTGTAGAAGGAAACCGGAGTACCCGGAGGAAACCCACGCAAACGGGGAGAACATGCAAACTCCACACAGAAACGCCCTGACCGAGCCCGGGACCTTCTTGCTGTGAGACGGACGTGCTAACCAGTGCGCCGCACCCACATTGTTAATTAGTGTTAATAATTCCTAACGTATTCTAATTTGTCCTTAATGTTTATCCTTTACGAATAGACCCCGAACCCCAAATCCAGAACTGACCTCACACCTTCTCCACTCTCCCTCACTTTACCCCTTAATATCGATCTGTGAGTCCTGAGATTAGACAGCCGGATAAATGATGTTGGATATATAGGAATCCTCAGGGGACCCATTTCCTGACACCTCTCTAGATTACGTCTCGACACAGCTCCATCTTTTGGCCCAGAAGCCATCAAAGCTGTGAAACGCAACGAGGTCATTTTTGAGCGATCCTGGAAAAAATCCTTATTATTTTTTTTGGATCGCTGTATTGGGGGAACCATTTGGACTTTACCTCGCATTAAAGAATGCATGAAATGAAACCCCCTGATATGGCTTTTCATGCCTGAAGCTGCTCGTTTTTGAGCCGCTCCATTCCCATTGCCGCTCGGACGACATTGATCTATCCTTGAATGTTTTGGCTGCAGGACTTTAAACCAAACTCGGTGCATTAAGAGAACGCCCGTCGATATGAATCTCGCCGTAATGATTTTCTTGTCCCTGCGCATGTTCTTCAGTAAATTGCCTGTGTAGACCTCCTGTGACATTTTATTCGCTTCGGATGTCGGAATGTCGCAACAGAACGTGGAAGAAAGTCTCAGGAAGCATAAAAAAAAATCTTTCAAACATTCTGGGCCTGAGCTTCATCCGTATCAGCCGTGTGCGAACGTATATACTGCCGTTATTCAGGATATTTAACAAGAGAAAGTTTCAATCAAATCCTGCACAGGAAGCTGAGCTTTTCCTTATAAACTCTGTTTCCTGTCTGTGGGAATCTCTCTGCTCATAAAACCGTCACCTTTTATCAGCATCACCGCTGGCTCCAAATCCACAGGGGGGGAAGAAACAAAAGTTCTGTCAACTTCCTGAAATAAGGAGACAGTTCATAATAATATATATATATATATAT
>JBCNYH010000001.1:70899525-70920874 GCA_039654325.1 Tandanus tandanus
GTCACCCGCCCCGGTAACGGACCAGTCTCCGTCACCCGCCCCGGTAACGGACCAGTCTCCGTCACCCGCCCCGGTAACGGACCAGTCTCCGTCACCCGCCCCGGTAACGGACCAGTCTCCGTCACCCGCCCCGGTAATCTCCACAATCATCCCCCATTCTCAATTAATCTCCCTTATCATTCTTAATAACCAACCAATCTTGATCACCAACCTCAATAACTGACCAATCACGACCACTAACCCCAATAACCCACCAATCTCCAATATAAGAAATGGATGAATCAATAATGAAAATGAATTCAGTGCATAGTGGAGCAGAATTAGTTCTAACATTGAGAACACTGAGAATGAATGACTATTAGATTTTTCTGTGGTTAATATGTAAACTGTTGATGTCCTAAAACATCCTTGTTTAGGGCAGAACATGAACCCTGTAGATTGAGATGTTTGTTTCATCACCATGGAGATTTAATAGCATACCATCAGCCACCCATGGTGTTTAACAACTAAATGACTGGTGCGTGTGTGTGTGTGTGTGTGTGTGTGTGTGCTTTATGATGATGGGAGAAGTAGAGGGATGTTGTAATGCTCTTTACATCAATGTGAACTCGATGACACTGTCGGCTCGACAGGGTTCATGAAGCAACAGCGCCATCTCGAGTTCGAAACATGTCATGACGACACCACAACTGCATTACATCATCGGTTGGGAAGAGATAAAGAGGGCAAATGACAGGGATGGAGAGAAAGAAGGAAGGATGCCAAGCATGATGGCATCCATGTGGTGATGTCAGTTCTGGCACCATCTCAATGTCGGTGTTTAGAACATGTGCATCCGGGTGTAAGAAAAGCACGCCATCAATCATACGAATTAATGTTGTGATTATGATTAGCATGACCTCATCCTTTTCATTACACTGTTATTGTGTAGCTTTTGAGGTGTTGATTGAGACCCCATTCGATGCCAAAGCTGAATTCCAGCTGAATGTACTATACACTAGCTTGTAGTAATTTTATGTATGTGTATGTATATATGTGTGTGTATGTATGTGTGTGAATGGCTGCCTCATGTGTAGTAGGTGTGTGTTACCGTTATCCTGGGTGTTATATTTGCTCAGGCTGCTCCGTTTCTTCTGTAGGGCCATGAGCCTCGCCTGGGAAATCTTCCTCACCAGAGACACATGTAGGTCGGCCGTCTTGGTTTCGTCGCTCGTGTTCTCTTGGGTTTTGTTCGTGTCGTTAACAGCCTGATGGAAAGTGAAAACAACACATTGCTGGCTAATGGTATGAACCAAGGGTCGCAGCTTTATTAAAAATTTCAGATGAGAGGGTGTGGAATCTCAATGTTAAGCTAGTTCATCTGCTGTGGAGAATTTTTACGGTGATTTAAATTAGTACTTTGTTTAGGATCAAGCCTTTGTAGTTGCAGTTACCAGCCTTCAAAGGAAATCAAAGCTTAAGTATCGTCTAGCTGCGTGGACTGTTGATGGATAAACATCAAAACATCATTTTTTTTTTTTAGCTCCCACCCATTGAAGGCTATAGGAACGGGTTCCGTCTGTCTGTCCATCACACTTTAGTTTCCGGACAGTTACTTACCGCGCGCTGAAGCTGGTGCTTCTAAAGTTGGTATGCTGGCTCACTACTATGAGTGCTAGGATGAGTTTGTGTGTGAGTGACCTTGACGGGCTTTTAAACTTGCTATGCTTGTTCTGTATTGGCATATTATGAAATGGTCCTTTCGGCGGAAGCGTCTGGACTCCTGTGGTCTATTTTTTTCCGCTTATATTTCGGAGTCTGCTTAAAATTAAAACATTTAGACGCTCATTTAAATCAAAATTTGTCCATCCGTTCATGTGCCGAACTGCTTCATCCTACCACGGTCGTGGAGAGTCTGGAGCCTATCTCAGCCGACTGTGGGCGAAGACACGGGGTACACCCTGAACAGTTTTCCAGTCCATCGCAGGATCAACACGGAACCACCAACACCTAGGGGCAATTAAAGCTTAATAACCATGTGCATGTCTTTCGACTGTCGGAGGAAACCGGAGTACCCGGAGGAAACCCACACAAACACGGGTAGAACATGCAAACTCCAGACAAACGCCCTTGCCGAGCCGGGAACCTTCTTACTGTGGGGCTGACGTGCTAACCGCAACACCGCCATGCCACGCGAGTTAAAACTTCACGCAATCGAAACAAGTGCTGCTGCAGTTGAGCTGTGGAACGATGCAGGTGGAACGAAGTTGTCAGACGGTTGATAAGTGGTTACTTACATCTCCGTTTTGTCTCGTATATCTGTAAATGGGTGGAAGAGACGCTGCTTTCGATCTGTAAGTGAATACAATGACAGATTTAGCAAAATAAAAAGTTTCCGACGTTACGTCTTTACCTCTGGCTACTGGAAATGGAAACTGGAGACTCC
Source organism: Tandanus tandanus (assembly GCA_039654325.1). Taxonomy (NCBI): domain Eukaryota; kingdom Metazoa; phylum Chordata; class Actinopteri; order Siluriformes; family Plotosidae; genus Tandanus; species Tandanus tandanus. The sequence goes on from JBCNYH010000001.1 coordinate 70,901,951, forward strand.
TTCCTTAAATGTACAATACACTTCTCCTTTTACAAGAACATGAGCGTTACCATGGAAACCATGTATTTAGACTATACTTTTAATAGAAACCTGTTTGTGCTTAGCTGTTCAGAGGTGCTGTTTTAGGAAATTTCTTATCTTCTGACCAATCAGAATTCAGTAGCACTCTGATATTAAAGCTTGACGTTATTTACATAAAACCAAAAGGACACACTGATGTCTGACCTGACGTTCCTTCTCATGCCCACAGGTTTGCAGAAAAGCGAATTGGCGTAGGGCAGGCGTTTAAATTTTTCTCTCCCCACCGCGACGTAGAACTGCCCGTTCTCCAGATCCTTCCCGTCTGTTACAGGAACTCCCTCCAACGAACACAGACTGCAAAGCAAACACTTTCCGGTAAGCACCACCGAGCTGAGCTAGCCAGCTAGCTTGCCCTGCTAATCGTGTGCTAAGTGATGAGGTGCGCTAGCAAAAATAAGCAAACATTTTACAATCTAGATTGCAGTCCTAGTCTTAACAGTATTGTGATGTCATAGTGTCATTGGAATTGTCACACTCTTTCTAATCACTGATTGGTTGGTTGTACTCCGTTGCAAGCAGCTGATTGGAATGTGAGCTCTAATGTTATGGGATGTTTATTGTATCCGTGCCAACGCACATGGAAACATGAGCTGTTACAAAAGGCTAAAATCCTGTTCGTGAGCATGTGGAGGTGTGCAGGTGTTCTGATACCTGTGCACTCCTCCCAGAATCCTCAGCCCCATTTTCTCCGTGATCATCTCCAGGATTCGCTCAAACTGACCGAGCAGGCGGTTCGGAACCAGACACCTCACAGCCGGATTCCGCAGGTCTCCGTTAGCAACGGCGCTGAGCACACACGCACGGGGCACATGTTATCAAAACAGCTGATAGACAGATTGATACAGTGGTATCGAGGTGGGCGTGTGGGTGAAAGGATGGGTTGGTGTATTTTTGGCCATAGACGGTGAGAAAAGGATGGATGAATGGCCAGACAGGTGGACATGTTTAGATAGGTTTGTACAGCAGATATGAGGAGAAGAAACGGTGGCGTATAATAGATAAACTCACAATATTGTGCACGGCTCTTTGATGGGCTTCAGAAAGCGGGCGGAGACCGTTATCCGGTTCTGTGGTGTAGCTTTCACCTGTCCAGAAAAAAAGACAGGAGTTACAGGACAAGTGATGGGTCATCGAAAATGATGAAGTTTTCCCCTCTGTGGGTAAAATCTTTACAAATAGCAAAGATGTGATAAATCTGGGTATGATCTTTATTTACCTGCAGGGTAACATACACTGACCTAATTACACCAGGCCTGAGGACCCCTGAGTCATACACTAATAGTGAGTGTGTGTGTGTGTGTGTGTGTGTGAGAGAGAGTCCTGTTTAGCAACACAGCAAGTTGTGTGTGTGGTGTAAGTATCAAGGGAACAGCATGATTTTCATGGAAAGTGAAGGACAGCGTAATTGGAATCATTAAGAACCATGTAGGTGCTGATTACCCATAATGCACCTCTTTCAGCTCAAGCTTTGTTAGAAATGCCTGACCATGAAATACTGCTGTGAAAAGCTGGCAAAATGTTTTCTTTTGGTTCTAGATGTTAGACACACTTTTTTTTTATTTCCTTTAAGTTAATAAGAGCAAAAAATGCATGTTATTATCGACAGGAATGATGGAAAAAGTGCTGACACTGGAGACTCCTTCCAAAATAGTTATATTTATCAAAGTCCTGTAAATGAGCTGTTACCGTAGGAATGATCATTGAGTGCAGGGATGCTCTGTAAACTTATTCGCTTTGGAAATCTGGACTCATTAAGGCTGTGAAGAATTTAAATCATTAGCCACCACACCTTCCACCAGTTTTAATCACTGATCTTAAAAAAAACAAAAAAAACAAAAAAAAACTAGCTTGCACATTAGTGTTTCAATTTTGAAGCTGGTGGCAGCCATATTGCTGAGATCACGTTGCTTTTAGATCTCAAAATGGAGCTGTTGAAAGCCAACACAGCTCAAAAACCCTGAACGTTTTACTGCTGACGGTTAAAATACCTTAAATTCATAGAACGTTACCAGTAATTTCCCTGATATTTGTAATTGTTTAGAAAAAAAAATCTGCATAGCTGAAATTTGTCCAAAAAAGGTTTTAAAATGAAGTGTACATCTTGGGTGTAATTATTTCCATTTCCCATCTTTTCGTGCTGTTTGAGTAGAACATCCAACAGTAAGGTGGTCTCACCAAGATGGCTGCCACCCGGCTTCAAAATTAAAACACGATCAAGATCACTGATTGAAACGGGTGCAAGCTGGCGGGTGAGGTTCCAAATTGCAATCAACCGAAACGTCATTCCCGGCCCCTCCCCTTCAAAGCCTGTATAGATCTGGGATACTGTAGCGGTACTGTGGTACAAAATGGCGGCCTCCGTGAGAGGGGACCCGCTTGCCGTGTGGATACAAACAGCTTATTCTAAGGTTTTGAAAAGTCGACGCATGTTTTTACCCCTCAGCCGGTTATGGCTGGAGGGGTATTGCCGTTGGCTTGGCGGGCAGGTGCCGTGACAATAACTTTGTCCCGGCCATTGCTTGGCTCACACACAGGCCAGCTTTCTGAACTTTTGCGTAGACACTCCCTCTGACCTAAACCTGGGCGTGGGGTAGCTAATTTACACATTTGATCTTGGCACAGTGACCTTGAACATAAAAAGTTTGTCCTGGGCCATTGCTCTGCTCATATGCATGATAGCTTTCTGAAATTTTGCATAGGTGCACGCTGCAACTTTTTTTTTTTTTTTCAGTCATTGCTGACCTTTTGCAAAACGTCCATTTTTGTCCTCAATGCGCGTGAGGCGTCCTGGCTGATGGGTTAGGAGGTTCTATAAAACGGCTGTTTTTATTATTAACGCAGCTTAATAAAAAATATTTATGTACTTAATTTTTGCTGATGGATCCTCTAAAGTGTTGCACACTGTGCCTTTAACATTAAGTTGTAAATGTTTACCCAGTTATACAGGTGCACATTTGAGAGGTCTTGTATTCTGATTGGGTTTTTTTATCTTTATATCTCTGCTGACTTGCTGGTGTGGAACTGAATTCTCCGGAGACACTGGTGGAAATCATTCTTTATACTCGGGTGGTTTATTTCCATGATCGAAGCTGATTGGTTGAGTTTGGTCCTCACCGTTCCGTTGTTCTGGGGCGTCTGTTTCTTCCTGTGTCCGACCTGTAAGTAGCTGCAAAAGAAAAATCGGATTATAACGTCATAAAGATCATTTCTGTTACTTCTATAATGAGATTCTGAACAGCAGATTTTTTTATATACATTATTTAAATTGCACCTCATTCTTTATAGTATTATACTGTCTGATTTATTATGGAGATTTTCGGGGTCACTCACTCCAGCTTCTTGAACTTCTCTTTGCCCGCTGCCACATACGGCTCCCCGTGGCGCACCTGCTCGAGCGCGTCCACGCGGTGTCCGGCCCTGGGCGTGTAGATGGAGCGCACGGCGCCGAACGGAGCGCGCACGCGGCCGGTCACCTCGCGCAGCAGCGTCTCGAAGTCGCACACGCGCTTCTCGTGAACGAGAACACGGCGCGCCTCCGTGTGCGCGTCCCCGTTCCGGTACACGAAGATGCTCTTCACCGTCGGCTGCGCGCGGTAGTTCGGCTTCTCGAGCGACATCACACTTATATAAGTCTCAGAATGTAGTAAAAAAAATAAAAAATAAGGAAATAAATATCTAAAATAATAAACACCGGAATTTGGATTTCAGTAGAAATAAAGTGCGCAGGATTAAAGCTCCGTTACCGGGAGATACTGCAGGTAGTCGCGCGCGCACCATGGTGTTCCTGCTGCCGCGCGCGCACAACTCACACCAAGCACCTCGGGAACGCCGGTGTTATGAACGGTTACCAAGGAGACGGCGTTACGCACTCGGAGGTGGATATGTAGCACCGCACCAAATCCGCTGGAACTGGAGACTCCTTCCTTCCACAACCCCCCCCCCCCCCCCCTTTCCACCCTTTTCTAACTGTCCATGCACATCACTCAACTCTGTGAATGAGTCGTTGCTATGGAAACGATAATGCGTTATGCTGTGAAAACTGCTGAGCAGTCAACCAATCAGACTTCAGCAGCTCTGTGATTGGTGAACCGTGATGAGAATTTGTGTTCTGAAATTAAGCATGTCTATACTGACTTTTTTAAGCATTATTACTGATGGTGTAACAGTAAGCGTTCTACTCGGTGGGGATGATGTGGCTCTTGCGTGTAAACGTGCGCGTGTGTGTGTATTGCCTGGCAGAGCAGACTTAATTGGACACACTGGGAGTGTATTCTGTAGTTGGAACTCACTAAGTATACCGTGTTTGTTGCATCTCATGACAACAGAGATGATGTGTGGGACGAGTGGCTTGGAGAAATGCTGTACCTGAACATAGCGAGCCAGATTATTTCCCGCTGTCTGTTCCAGGTGGATCAAGGTGAAGAGATCCAACACACACCTTAAATACACACTTCACGTACGCACTGATATTTACTTCATGTCTGCCTGTGAAGCTCATTTATTTCTAAGTAAGTATGGCGTAATATGGTAAATTAAATTACTGCACCAGGGCCAACATGTTTGTTTACATTAAATTATATCACCGTTATTAAATATTAACAATATTATAGCGAAGCATGATAAGTTACGAGCAAAATTATAACACGGTACTTAAATGTCACAAAGCTACACATCAGACAATCTAAGAGAAAATTTATAAAATAAGAATATAAGCTTTATAGCAGTAGATACTGTAGCTTAACGAGATGCATAAAATCAGTACAACAAAAACCGGAATACCTGGAGGAAGCCCACACGCAAGCATGAGGAGAACATGCAAACTCCATGCAATCGGCCTCGCTGAGCCTGGGACTTGAACGCATGACCTTCGTGCTGTGAGTCGGATGTGTTAGACACTCCGCCACCGTCTGGCCCTTAAGCTGTTTATGCTTTGTTGTATTGCTTATTGCTTTGATGCGCTTTAATTTTAACTGAGGTGGATGTGCTAACAATGACATCTTTCTGCTGCCTTGTAGTGTATATACTAAAACACCTTAAAGTGCTGTTTAGGTGTGATATACTAAACTAGGTGTCTAAACAGATGCTGTTTGCTGCAGTGTTTAGTTCCACTCAGAGCACACTGAGTTCACCTGACCTGCCTTGGTTGGTAACCTGTCATGGTTGAAATGTATAAAAATAAACTCAAATCTCAGACTGCAGAAGTTCCCTACTGATCCGTTCGGCCGTGTTTTGGCGGTTTGTTACTTTTTTTTTTTTTTTTTTGCAAATATCTTTTAATAAGTTGCAGTTACAGGGTGATCATTACAACTAATGTAAACAAGACACAGAGTTGAGCGTGTGCTACATCGCGACCGGATTTCTGGTTTATTGGAACGTGGCTCAACCCACATAAAGGGTGTTGTATTAAAACATATAGCTTTTTGCAGATATGTTCTTAGGAAACATGTTTTGTAACTGATGCTAACTGGATGTAGGACTAACTACAGATATTTGTTTGCCTTTAATAAAGATGGAGGACTGAGGCCGACTCGACTCTGGCGATCTTAAAGTGGCACATTTGACCCAGGCTAATGGAGCTGAAGTATGTTTGGTTTGCGCTCCATGGCCACACTGGTCTCGAAAGGCTGTGTAATACACACCATGCCTGTGGTGCAGCAAAGATGTGGCCTTCTGGGAAAACCTCCATCCCCACGTACACAATTCTTAAAAATGCTGAAAATAGAACGAATCCTGGTGTTTTATCTTGACTGGTGCAAGTTAGTTATGTTTCACGGTGAAAGTTTTGCTAATCAAGTCTATAACAAGGCACAAGAGCATAGATGGTTGGTAGACAGTCCTGTTCTCTCTCTGCTCCCGGTTGCAGCCAGGTTCCCCTCTGGTGCTTTTATTTCTAAGGTTTGGTTCAGTCCACACTTTTAGCTTGACATACGTTATCAGTACACAGCTAGCTCACAACTGTTAGCCAGGCCCTGTTGAATCCTTGATCCTCTATAACAGGCATTTCAAAGTGTGTTAAACATTTTCACTGAGGACCACATCACAAAATTTCTGGGTAATCGAGGACCAGAGAATTCTTAAATTGTTCAACAGACCTTTTATGGTAACGGTTGATGCAAATGATGTACGTTAATCATGTTCTTTGGAAGCTCTTGCGGGTCACGTGAAATGAGTTTGACCCCTGTTCTTTAACATAGCTATGATTCTCCCACCACCGTGCTTCAGGTTATTGGTTGTATAGTAGTAGCTGGTACACTCCATGAAAGGAAGGAGTCTCCAGTATCAGCACTTTGAGTCAGTTTGTGTTCCGCTGTGGGAGGAGTTTATTCTGTAATGCCTGGTAGCAGGACAGAACATAAAACGAGCTCTGCTTCATCACACCACTCCATCACTTCAGTTCCCCAGTATTTTACTGTAACAGCATAAAAGCAATGTTAAAGGTTTTTAATGAATAGTTTTATTTAAAATGGTGTCAGATGTCCCATTTAAAAGTAATAGCACAACCAAACTAAAGTCCAGTTCTTTAGTTCTGCACTGGAGTGTCGAGGCTAATCTTGTAATCCGAGTTCATAGCCTCCATTTTATCATCCTGGCTGTTGAAAGATCTCTTAAACCTTTTCATTCTGAACTCCAGTGTGTTCATTACTGGCCACAAGGTGGCAGAATCACCCAGGAATAGAACGCATAGAGGACTAAAACTTTTGTTTTGTTTTGTATTTGTTTGAACACAGCTTCTGAGTTCCACATTAGCACAAAAGAAATGTATTTTATTTAGCGTTAATTGTCCCCTGTGGAGGGATGAAGTCCTCGGGGGGGCTGTACTGTATATTTGAGGAGCAGAGCTTTCTAGAATACAGTAATAAATATAAATACATTTTAGACAAATAAATCAAACGCACCACATTTGAATTTTTAGACGAAAATTTTTTAAGTATAATGTGCACCCTTGCAGTCTACCAAAACAAAGGGTCAAATTCTTCGCACATCTGAAACACTTCTCATTTTAAGTAGCTTTTAGTTAATTTCAACTACGTTCACATAAGCGCTCGCTAGCTACATGGCACAGTGGCATTTAAAATAAATATACATCACGTTCTGTATAACAGAAGTGTGAACTCAACGCTCTGTATAACAGAAGTGAGAATTTTACTAAACAGCATTTATCCTGTCAGGATGGAGGATTTTTAATTTAAACTAATGACATCAAAGTAGAATATCTTAAGTACATGGAGTTTGAACAGATGTGGAGGAAAAATAAGGCCTCCATGTGGCTAAAATCAAGGTGCACTTGAATTTTACCTGTTACATGCTAGTTCCATGCTATAGGTGACCCATCAAAGCAAAGTGGGTTTTAAGTTGGAAAGTATTTGAGTTATTGGTACCATTTTGTAGCTGAAATCCAGCTTTAAAATTATATACAATTTTATAACACATTTGTCTGGTTATGGTGTAACTAACCAAAACCTGCCATGAATTTTTAGCCTTTTAAGAATGCAACTCCGGAGAAATTCACATTTAAAGTTCAACAAGGTGTTTAATAATTTCCATCTTTCCTTCGAGTGCCGGTATTCATCCTTACAGCATAATTTGTGTGTAATGTAATGTTTAAGCGATACAGAGCTTATTTTAGCATAAATGACCATATAAAAAGCACTATACTAGGTCATTTTGTCCTGTGGATTACTAGCGGGGGCTGAACCAATGCAGAACAACCAGTTTGTCCCGGAAGCGAGGTGAACTCAATGGGCCGGGTCGTCCAGCGCGAGTAAAAAAGCAGCGAGCGACTTTCTAGGTGATAAAACTCCCCTCACACTAAAGGCTCTTATCTTTTACTTGTTCCTTTTGGCGAGGCTCTGCTCCCATCAGCCGTCATCCTTTGACCTTTTAAGAAGGAATTCCGTAGGAATGGCGTCCGGTTTTAGTAAAATCTTTGGCTTCGTGCCAAGTAGTTCTGCCTGGAGGTCACGCCAATAGCAGATCGGGTTGAGGTGGTCTTCACAGAATACTGAACTGCTAAGGGCACTTAGCGGATTTTTGTCCTTTTTTGGTATTTCCAGGTGTTAAATTAGGTTTAAGTGCTGTTGTGTAACGAGTTTACACTCTGCTGTCCTAAAGTGCTTCATAATTGGGGTGCAGTGACAATGCGAGTGTTGAACACGCACTGCCTAAAAGGACAAGGTGCCATGATGAGGTCTGTGTGTACAGTCACCAGGAGCAGGTTCTCATCCAACATGTACCTTTATTTCAGAGTTATGGATGTAGCAGTAATAGCGCTATGAACTGTGGATGTTTTTATTAAAATGTTTAGTAAGAACATAAAACTGTTCCTAGGGACAAAACAAGGTCCCTATCGGTGCCATATTGGTGTTTTTTAATTGAAAGGTCGTGGTGATTTTATGATAGTGTGATGCTGTGGTGGCATGAAGCTCCTTATGGTGTTTGTTTATTCCTTCCCTTTCTATCCCTCTATTCTTTTTAAGCATTAGCCTCATTACTGTATCTCATACAGCAGGATGTTGTGTCCCAATCCAACATTACGGTAATTTGTCTTTACCCCATCGCGCTCAGGTGCTGCTTGGGTTTACACATCTGTTTCGGATACAACAATCCGTGTGTGGCTCGTTCGTAATCAGGCGCTCAGATTCAGCAGCACGAGAACCATCACGAAACAATCAGGTGGCCATGAGGCCAGTTCAGCCGTCTGCTTTTCTCTTTTATTAAGTGCTGAGTGTGGTGTTATGTCAGAGGCCCTGTTGGGTGATGCTCAGATTGGATATTGATGTGTTTCTGGGGAAACAGGATTGCATTTTTGTGTGTATGAATAAACAATATGAAAACATTGATTTATGCACCAGAAGTACTTTCACTACACATCAACCACTCAGACTTTAATTCATCTGATGCTTGCTGCTTCAGGAGGACGATGATAAAGAGATAGTGAAGCCTCTCTCAGCCGACTCTGGGCAAAGGAATGGTGTGCCCTGAACAGCTAGTCAGACCACCACAGGGCAAGACGGGTACACCAATAAACACATTTTGGGGCAATTTGGAACAGCCAGTTAGTCTAATGTGCATATCTTTGGACTGTGGGAGGAAACCGAAATACCCAGAGGGAGGAAACCCTCAAAAGCATGGTAAAAACATGCAAACTCCACATTGAAACACCCTTGCTGAGCTTAGTCCTTGAACCCAGGACCTTCTTGTTGAGGCAGATGTGCTAACCACTACACAAACTAATGCGGTGTAATAAAAATCAGTCTGCAGACAAAATACTTGTCAAACGATCTTGTGATTCATTGAAGGACAAAAACTCGCCAACACGATCACCCATGTGGGGGCAAAACAACGAATTTAGTCAGTCTTACCAAATTTAAAGGATGGTTTCTGCCAGACCTGAATCTAAAAATCAGTTAAATATATTTTCAGCAACAAATGGCACACCATGCCTCGATCAAAAGAACTTTCGGAAGTTGCTAAGGTGTCAGTTAGGAAAAGGTTACAAACGGTTCTCTTTTTTCCTTTAATTAATCACATGATCAACTGTTTGCTCTGGTTGTCTCTTGTATGATAGTAAATTTATTTGGAGATTACAAGCAATGAATTGCTGGGAAAGAAAGGGGTGAAGACTTTTTCATGGTGCTGTACTAGTCATTAGATTTCCCATTCTTAAACAACAAACTTGTAAAATGAACACAAAGCAGCATTTAAGAATAATAGAATGCACAAGTCAGTCGATCCAGAGCAGAATCAAACCAGGTGGTCTGTTTTTATTTTTATTTATTTTATTTTTTTGGGGTTCTTGTGCACTAGTGAAGAAGAGCCATAAATCTGTACGTTTATCTCTCATGTGTTTGTACAGATGCCTGGTTTATTGGTTTACTGCATGAGCATGATGTTAGCATGAGGCTGACAAGCTTATTAGTGCGGTGTTTTCTCAGTGGTCACAAGGTCGTCAGAGCTACAGACATGTTGAATAAAATGGGAAATGTGGAAGGAAGCTGAAGCTACTACAGATTCTTTAAACTGTCTGATCTTAATCTCTTGAGACCCCACTCGCCTCATATATTTTTTCCCAACAATATTGTGTGTACATCCTTCTAAGATCTTTGAGAGCCAGTGGGTACTCTTTTGCCAATATTCTTGTTTGAAGACGTGGATCAAGTTCAGTAGTTATTGGGTGGTGAGGGACAGAAGCATTGTGAAGAAATGACATTAATTTTTTGGGTCTCAGGAGGTTAAGTGCCTTTCTGACAATTTTCTGTGAAAAAGAATCAGGTTTTCTTTGATGTTGCTTAATCTGGATGACCTTTTGGCTTGAATGATCATAAGTAGACAAGTTATTGTGTTTACCTGTTCTACTCCAGTAGTTACGGTAGTTTCCTCTTGGTTTATTGTGTTTACCTGTGCTACTCCAGTAGTTACGGTAGTTTCCTCTTGGTTTATTGTATTTACCTGTGCTACTCCAGTAGTTACGGTAGTTTCCTCTTGTTTTGGTGTATTTATGGTAGCTGTGCTACTCCAGCAGTTATGGTAGTTTCCTGTTTTAGTGTATTAACGGTAGCTGTGCTACTCCAGCAGTTATGGTAGTTTCCTCTTGTTTTAGTGTATTTACAGTAGCTGTGCTACGGAACGAGTTACGGTAGTTAATGGAAAATTGAGGAACTTCAGCAGTGAGCATAAAGTAAAAATTATACAACATTCGCATACGTTTGTGCACTTGTTGTTAGTTCTTTTGGTAATTTTCTGAAACACAAATTTATAAACCAATACTTTTTTTTTTTTTTTTTTTTTTTTTTTTTTTTAAAACCCTTTTCAAAACAAACATTTCACAAGTTTGTGGATTAAACAAATACTTTACAAAAATAAAAGGCAAACACAACTGTCTGGATGCGACAGTCCGTAAATAATGTAGAGAAATTAAACCCAGGCTCAAATAATTTAATTCACTGGCTCTTTATTGATATTTTTACAGCAGGTGATAAGTTCCAGTTTTATATTTGTTGCAGTGGTATAATAAACATTCGTACATCTGATTTATTCAGTAGATCAGATATCTATAGAAGTGAAAAGAAAACTTTTGACTGAAATTTCCATTCTGGTGTTCATGTGCTACAGCTCATGTTTACATTTTTGACAGGTTGTTCAGTAAGTGTATATTGTTTAAAAATAATGTTCTGCAGTGTTCACTGAGCATACTAAAGATTAATAAATACTTGAATTTCACTGGATGTCATGATGCAATATGTAGACGAGTTGTTGTCTCGTCTATGATTCTGGTGAAAATTAATAAGAATATAAATAAATATATGCGACTAAGTCAAGCTGATGCACAAATATGGCTTAACTCGATAAACCTGATCAGCATGTCCATTTTTCTCATATCTAACATATGTATAGATTTTACTACCACAAGATTAATATTAAACATTCTTTGTTTCTAGAGTCTGTCAGTATAGTTTTCACGTCAATCACATTGATCAATAAGGCTCAGTTTGTACTCTAATCACAAAAAATGATAGGAACAGTAAACAGTCATCGTAACAGTCATCTTAGAGCAAGAATTCGGCTGTCCCAAGCGCTAGAATTCACGACTACCCACTACACCAATGTCAACCATTTTGGAATGAACCCCCACCACAAACGTCCAATAATTTATATTTTTAAAAGTGATCAGCATGGTGCTATTTTGAGATGTTGAGCTTGGTAATTTTTTTTAACGAAATTGATTTAAATATTCGAATTGGACAGGTTATTTTATTTTAATTTTATTTTATTTTTTTATTTTATTTTTTTGCTACTAGCGTTTGGGATGCAACCTTAAGATGTTTTATTTTTCTGACATAATGTCAACCATGTTGTGATCAAAACCATGTCACTACCACATTTTTTCAAATTTTTTATGTGAGAAAAAGGACGAGACGTACGGCTTGTTTGGCACACAGCTCCCCCTATGGAGCTGGAGAAATTAATTTTTTAAATCCTTTTTGTTGCGTTTACACCACCAGCCAGTGATGAAGCTAAAAAGAGAACAGAAAGCACATAGTAGTTACATGCAAATTTTTGGATCTGATTGGTCAAGTACAAAAGTTTGCATCCCCAAGGTGGTCAGTAGAGATAAAAAATTTGCCATTTTTACCATGTAACAAAGCAAAAAAAAATTTGTGCTAATAATATAAGCATAGATTTGATTTCTTTCTACTAGAAACCTAATTTATGGCTATTTACAGAATTTTACATGCACCGTAAGTCATATAGAACGTTTTCAACTTAAGTCTCATCTGAACGTACCGTAAATTGTCGCACCTCACCGCGCTCCACCAGGTGGTGTTCTGTCTCCGGTGTGATGGCGTATGCCAGTTTCTGCAACCGGGAAACAAATTAAGAAAACAGACTAACTCTTAAATGTAATTACCTATGCTAAAAAAATGGTGGGAAGTCTACAACAAAGTCACCTCTCATAAAGGGTTCCAAGTCTTCAATTTCCAGAGAACACTTACAGAACCCAACAAGAACCCTTTTTTAAAAGTGTGCAAATTTACGCTACAAACTGCGAATTATTGCCTGTCATTTTTGTAGTGAGTATTTACAGGAGAACCTTTTTTGGAGTGTTTTAGCCATTTAACTTTTGGCACCGGCTACACTTTTTGTTGGAAAGGGTTCTTTAAGGGTTCTAAAATAAAATTGTCCACACACTGTTATAAGGGTATTAAAATTTAAGGGGCTACAAATCCAATAAGGTCTGTTTTTAATTTTTATTACTAGCGACTTTAAGACTAGCGGTGTGAGCTAGACTGCCAGTTAGTGCATGAGCTAGCGTGTTTGAAGTGTTGAAGAAACTCATGAGTATGTTTGTAAGCATACAGTCTTTTTCATGTTAAGATTTAAATACAGGGTCGTTAAAGCAGCAATGGTGCAATAAATAACTAGACGTAGACGTACGGTGCAGAAGCTTCCAGGCAGGATGCAGAACTTGTAGATGGCGTAGATGGGAACCATAATCATGGAGGAGATGGACAGACACCAGCCGAGCATGTTGGCCCATGTGGGGAACAAGTAGGAGCCGTATTTCGGGGGGTTAAAGGTCGCGAAGCTCACCACCACCATGAACTAGATCCAGGATGAAAAAAGGAGATAACGCACAAATTTATTTACAAAACGGACAATTTTTTTAGCACTATCTAGAGCAGGGATATCAAATCTTATCGGCAAAGGGACGATGTGGGTGCATGCTTTCAGTTAACCAAACAGTAGCCACACCTTCCACCTGTTTCAATCACTGATCTAAAAGAAAAAAAAGACTGGTCTACACATTAGTATTTCAATTTTGAAGCCAGATGGCAGCCATCTTGGTGAGACCAATTTGCTGTTGAACGTTGTACTCAAATAGCACGAAAAGATGGGGAAATGGAAATAATTACATGCAAAATGTGCATTTCATTTCAAAATCTTTTTTTTGGCCAAATTTCAGCTATGCAATTACAAATATCAGTAAAATTGTTTAATTATATGAATTTAAGGTGTTCTGACTGTCAGCCATAAAATTTTCAGGGTTTTTGAGCTGTGCTGGCTTTCAAACGGCTCAATTTTCAAATCTTAAAGCAAGGTGGTCTCACCACGATGGCTGCCACCCGGCCTTTTTTTTTTTTTTTTTTCTTCCCCAGGTGTGGCTACTGTTTGTTTGAAGTGAAAACCTGCACCCACAGTGACTCTTTGCCAATAAGATTGAACATCCCTGATCTAGAGGGACAGTTTTATTACAAAAGTAGGTTTACTTTATTTCTATCAATCTTTCAATGCAGAATATTAAGAAACATGCATATAAACAAATATGCAAACTGTTGGACTAAATCTGTCTAAGTATTTATTTATTTTTTTGGCTATATATTAATCTCTGGAAATTGAGATTTTATAGCTTGACCACGTTAGCATGCTAGCTTGTTCCCAGCTATTAGTTTCTATAAGCCCTTTGTAGCGGACAGTATTTTTTCTTTGTAAACACTCATCAACCTGAATTCATCATGTGACTCATTTCTCTTGTGATTTATATGGAGCATGGTTCAGGCAAAACAAGGTCCTTTTAATATTTACTATCCATATGGTTCTAAACCAACTACACCATTAGCCAGTCAGTTATTTGGCCAGTCTTTAGCTAGGTAGGGTAATGTTGGCTTGGGAAACTCTGCTTTTGTTGCGTTGTAAGTTATTTTGGTGCTAGCTAGTGTTAGCATTTGTGTCATCTCCAGGCAGAGCCATGTTAACTTTTTTTGTTTTTTCCTCTCCTTGCAGGTGAAAATGTCTGTACAATGGTCTTACTAAACTTGAAGGGTTCTTGAAGTGAGCTCTTTGGTTACTATTGCTGATTTAGCGTAGGTCATTTCCAGCTCAGAAGCTGTGCTGTATAATCACTGAAATGTTATTTATAAATAATGTCTCTAAATCAAAGTGTCAGGTACCAGCAGGAAACAGGGACTGACGAATTTCCAGCAGAGTCGCCAGTAAAGTCCTGGTCGCTTCCCAATCATCTCCTGGATATCATCGCTGAAACGATCCACGCCTACACGCACACACATGCACAGTGTTGAACAAACTTGTCTGAATGACTAACATTAAATGTACACTTTAACAACAGTTTCTTCCCTTTCAGAGTAAAGTGGGCAGGACTAATCACAAGGCTGATGTTGCTAGTCCCTTCCATGCTACGTTTCTTAACAGTCTTCACGTGAAGTGTGTTTGTGCTAACCTCACGAGCAGAAACTGACCTAGCAAGGAAAAGCTAGGATAGTAGATAAAGCATGAGGGTAATATCAGACCATTGTGTGATCCGTGAGTTACAGCTGCTTTTTAAATGTTTTGTATTTTTTTGCTCATGATGTTTTAAAACTAATCCTGATGATAATCCAGAGTCTCTTGCAAAGTCATGAACAGAACTGAACATGCTTTTCTGCATGTTTCGCCTTTAATACTTGACCGAATGCTCTAATCAAAGAGGAAAGTGAAATTCAGAGAGACATCATGGCTATAAATAGCAGCAGTATGTCAGTGGTGATCGTTTCCTGCCGCAGGTCTCTGTCACTGCCGATGCTCCTCAGGTGTAACTCCTTTAGCTTCTGGGGAAAAAGGGCCTGGGTTTTGGATCACAGCCTGGATCCTGGTGACCTTTCAGGTCAAAGGTCAATTAGTGTTTTCCTTCTGTTGGTCGCTGACTGCTGATCTTTTGAAGTTCAGGTCAGTTGTTTCGCAGAATTTTGCCTCAGGGCGTTCAGAAAGTTCAGCGTTCAGCCCCAAAACAACAGGATTTATTCATCTGGGGATTGTTTTGGAGTTAGAAAATGTAATCCTTTTTGGGGCTGGTGGTTTGTGACACACTCGCAGTGGACTGAATATGTAGCCTATGTAGGGAAAGAGGGGTGTAGTTTAGGATGCTCCCGTCATGGACTGATAGTGATTGTGTACAATATAGTAAGTTGTGTGGGTATGGTTTGGAACACACCTGTAGTGAGTTAATTGGTTTTTCCTGTCAATGGGGGAAGGAGAAAGTAGATGGTGGATAATGTGTAGCCCTCGTAAGGGTCATGATATTGGAGGCCAGTGCATTGCGTCTCAGGTGGGTGTGATAAAGCAAAGTTGAAATGGAACATAACCAGCCTACTACGTGATCTGATGGGGTGTTCCTGTTCTATTGGAGACTCGGCGTTCCTGAACACTCACCATAAAACCAAGCAATGCCAATAGCTTCAATTAGCACGCCGAAGAGGATCGATGTTCCTGCTGCAAAGTGGTCCAACAACGTAAATACGTAGATTCCTCCCTGTAAGCAATGGACAGGAAAAGAGAGAGAGTGAGAGAAATCGATCGTGTCTCGAGTTAAAGCCTGGCCGGTCGGCCATGTTGGCGTCTGACTCACGTTGGTGACACAGAAGAGTGAGATGAGGAAGGTGGACACGACGATGAAGAGCGTGAACAGCTCTCTGTGTTTGTGCAGGAACTTGAATTCGTCGATGAGCCCCGTGATCACCGACTCCATTCCGCCCATCTGCAGCAGAGGATAAAAACAGATTCCTACAATGCACTTCAACCTCCATAGTTAACCTGGGACATGAACAGCAAACAGATGTGTTACTGTGGCAATGTTTTCTGTTCGGAAGCGTTTGTTTAACGTTTATGGAAGGAGTCCCAGTGTCGGTGATGTCAGAGGTAAAACTTTTTTTTTTTGAGGAAGTAAAAAGTATGAGCGCGTGTTCTGTGTTTTAATGATCATGTTTGACCCTCATGGTTCTCTGTATCTTGTGAGGTTCTTACGGCACTGTCGATGCCCAGCGTGAGCAGCATGATGAAGAATATAACAGCCCAGACTGAGGAGCCTGGCAGCGTTGCAATGGCTTCTGGGTAAATTATAAACACCAAGCCAGGACCTGCAGGACGCAAAATTAATGTTATTAATATCTGTCTGTTCATCTGGAGATCCATCCATCCATCCACTGGTCGGTCCCTGTTCATTCATCCATCCACAGGTCTCATTTATACATCCATGTATTTATGGATTTGTCTCAACCTGCTGACCATAGATTTGCATACTCCAGCCATCCATCAATCCATCCATTCAAGGGTCTGTATTCTTCCATCTATACATGCAACCATCCATTCATCATTAGGTCTTTCATCCATTTATCCATCCATCCAAGTCTGTCCATCCAACCACATAATCTGTAGATCTGTTTCACCATTCATCCATTCTTAGACGTCTCACCCATTCAGCCATCCATTCATCTGCAAGTCTGTTATCCATCCATCCAACAGCCCATCTGTCTGTAGGTCTACCTCACCCATCTACCATCAATCCTTCAGTCTCTCTCCTGCTCACTCTATGTATTTCTCTCATCCTTTACCATCATTCCATCCATAGAGATCTCTTACCATTTTACTCATCGATCCATCTGCAAGTCTGCTATTCAACCACTCCTCCATCTGTAGGCCTGTCTCACCCTTCATTCTTCAGTCCTTAGGTCCCTCACCCAACCCTTTGTATATCTCTCATCCTTCACCCTCATCCATCCTTCGGTCTCACCCATCCATCAGTAGATGTTATACATCAACCCATCTATCTGTAGATCTCTCACTCATCTATCTGTTCTTATGTTTCTCAGCCATCCCACATCCGTCTGTAGATCTGTTTGCATCCACCTTTTTATTCATCCAGTAGCTTATCAGTTTTGTCTTTTTGCTGGGTTGACAGTCTGGCTTTCTCAATATTTCTATCTATGAGTGTCTTTTGATGAACCCTGTCTTTCAGTCTCTCTTTCTCAGACTTTCTCATTCTACCAGTTCAGCACTACCTTTAGCTTAGAGTTTCAGATAAAATGGACACGTACCAAAAAAGAAGAAAAAATCTTGAAATATGACCCAAGAAAATAAAGTGGAAGAAAAATAAAAATAAAATAAATTTTCCTCTCACTGCTGCTGTTTGATTAAAGTCGGGATGTGGGTGAAATTAAAGTATAATTTCTGATATTCAGGAACAGGGTTAGTTTGAAAATTACCACTGAAGAGCGAGTATTAAATTTCACCAGTGAAAAACCTGTCACTATCAAGAACAAATGAATGTGGTTATTTCAATAGTTAGTTTCCTCCTCTCTCTGGTAGCCGTTTAGTCCAGGCTCTGTTTTCAGCAGTTCCTGGTACTTGTGAAGTTCCCCATTTTCACAGAGCACGTACTCACCGTCGGTGGCGACTTTATCAAGAGCTACGTTGTGTTTTTGTGACATGTAGCCCAGGAAGGAGAAGATAACGAAGCCTGAGAAGAAACTGGTCAGTGAGTTGATTGAACTGGTGATGATGGCGTCTCTGTGAACACACAGTAAACAAATGTGTGATGAATATCAGGGATTTGTACATGTAACACCTGCAGTGTGTGAAGTCAAATCTAGAGCTAGCAGCTGCATTAAGCAATAAAGTTATTAATGTCTAATAGGAAGTCGGTATATATTCATAGCGCAGTGTGTGAATTTGGATGTGTGCTTTTCAGTGTGTAGTGTGATACAGTGCATGTGTGAGGGTGCAGGGTTTAGTGTTGGTGAATGAACTATTTCTAGTATAACTTGCAGTGTGTGGAAAATGTGATGTGCAGTATATGCAATGTGACTTTCAGTGTGTACAGTGACTTGCAGTGAGTGTGTGGTGTGTGCAGTGTGACTTGTGTGTAGTAGGATTTACAATGTGTACAGTGTGACTTTTTTATTTTTAGTTTTTCTTCCCATGCTATTGTGACGTGTGTACAGTGTGTGTGGTGTGTATTGAGATTTGCTGTGCGAGTGAGTGTGGTATGTACGATATGACTTGCTTCTGTGTACAGAGTGACTTGCCATGAGTGTGTGGTGTGATTTGCAAGTTGTGTGTACATTGTGACTTGTTCTGTGAGTGTGTACAGTGTGACTGCCATGCGAGAATGTGGTGTGTACAGTGATTTGCTGTGTGAGTGTGACTTGCTCTGACCTGTGTGAACTTGGAGTGAACAGTGTGACGTGCGAGTGTGTACAGTGTGTGTACTCGGGGTGAACAGTGTGTGTACTCGGGGTGAACAGTGTGACGTGCTTGGGGTGAACAGTGTGTTCGAGACTGTGTCTACAGTGTGGTATGTTTTGTGACGTTTGTGTGAATGTGATTTGTTGTAGTGTGACTTACCGTGCGAGTGTGGTGTGTACAGTGTGACTTGCCATGCGAATGTACAGTGTGTGTACTCGGGGTGAGCAGTGTGACGTGCAAAGTGTGTGCCTGGGGTGAACAGTGTGTTCGAGACTGTGTCTACAGTGTGGTATGTTTTGTGACGTTTGTGTGAATGTGATTTGTTGT
>JBCNYH010000001.1:70930507-70944022 GCA_039654325.1 Tandanus tandanus
GACCGTGCGTCCTGGCGTGCGACTGTGTGGTGTGGACCGTGCGTCCTGGCGTGCGACTGTGTGGTGTGGACCGTGCGTCCTGGCGTGCGACTGTGTGGTGTGGACCGTGCGGTGTGGACCGTATGACTTGAGTGTGATGTATGAGTACAGTGTGTACTGTGTGTAGTGAGTATGTTGGGTGTCAACAGTGCTCATATGACGTGTGTGTACCTGTAGCAGTTGTTGGTGAACTTATTGTAGCTGGAGAAGGCGATTAAAACACCGAAGCCGACTCCTAAAGAGAAGCAGATTTGCGTTGCCGCCTCTATCCAGACCTACACACACACGTACACAAAGCGGTCGCGGTGCCATCATTAGGGATAATTGCAGGAACTCATTGAGCTCAGAGATGAAAGGAACTCGTTGAATGCAGGGTAATTTTGCAAATTGCCGCGGCTCATGTGCGTCTAATCTAATTCTCAAACTGCAGCTTTGAGGCCGTTTGAGCGAGTGACCAGTGAGACACGGCCAAATTTATTACCAACACCGACGACACCCCTGCGTCTCACACTTCACCCCTGATACGCCAGGAAAAGATAGGGATCAGACCCTGTTTACACTTCCATAACCTGTTCATCTGTCCAGTTCTCACTTTATTCATTAATCTATCACTGTTTATCTGCCCTCGATTACTCTACCTGTACCCCTATCACGCTGTTTCTCTCTCTCTCTGGTTATCTGTTCCTTTGTCTGTCTATCTGCCCTTTATCACTCTTTATCGGTCCCATCACTCTTTTTCTCTCTGTTTATCTTCACTCTATCTGTCCCTTTATCATTTAACTGCTCTCTTATTCTTTATTTGTCCAACTGTCTGTTTATCTGTTCCTCTATCACTCTGTTTATTTATCTGTCCCTCTATCACACTGTCTATCTGTCCCTCTATCACACTGTCTATCTGTCCCTCTATCACACTGTCTATCTGTCCCTCTATCACACTGTCTATCTGTCCCTCTATCACTGCCTGTTTCTGTCCCTCTATCACTGTTTGTTTATCTGTCCCTCTATCACTCTGTTTCTGTCCCACCATCTCTTTATCTGTCCCTTTATCTGTTTATCTGCCTTCACACTTGATCTGTTTCTCTATCACTGTTTATCTGTCCCTTTATCTGCACCTCTATCATCTGTTTCTGTCCCTCCTTTTCTGTTTATCTCTCCCCATCAGAGTGTTCATCTGCCCACCTATTCCTGTATCCATCTAGCTATCTGTCCACTGGTCCCTTTTATCGGGTTATCTGTCCCTCATTCCACTGTTTTTCTGTCCACCACTCACTCCATCCTTTTATCTGCCAACTATCCCTTATCTGTTTATCTGTCCACCAGCCTCTCTTTTTCTATCTGTCCATTGATCCCTCAATCTGTTCCTCTCTCTGCCCATTCCTCAGTCTCTTTATCCACATAGTCCTCTGCCTGTTTATCAGGCCACGTATCCCTCCGTCCATTTATCCATCCTAACTCTTTCTGTCCTGATGTCCAGCTGCCCATTCATTTATACCCTCATCCATGTATCCTTGTTTATGTCCATCTATCTCTTTATACATTTATCTTTCAGTCCGTCACACTATATACCTCCATCAGCATTTAATTGCCACCAACCCACACAATCACTGTAAACATCTCTATACACACTGATTCGTGTGTGTACCTGAGCATCACATAGACGCAGGAAGTCCACACTCAGGTACGCTTTGATACCATCGATGGCTCCAGGCAGAGTCACACCCCGCAGCAGGAGAACCGTAAGAACCACGTAAGGCATCGTGGCAGTAATCCACACTACCTACACACACACAGGTTTTATTGTTGTTGTGACTGTGTGTATATGATTCATTGCAGTCACTTCTGAAAGAATGGATTTTCTCACTTTGCCTGAGGTCTTCACTCCCTTCCACAGGCTGAAGTAAAGAACGACGATGACGACGGCGAGACAGGAAGTGAGCTGCCAGCGAGGCAGGCCGAGATTCTCGATCCCTGTACTGTCCTGAAGGTGCAGCACACCACGCCTGGAGAGAAAATTTAGATGATTAGCATTGATCATATCCACTCAGTCGTACATAACATTACTGAACACCAATCCACATCACTGGAAACATTAACACCATTATGTCTATGGAATGTTATTTGGGTCAAAAAGGGTGGAGCTTTTTACCATATGTAATTAAAAAGGTCCTTTTACATGAACACAGCACTGTGCTAACTTTATCCAGCTGACTTGAGCTAAGCTAGCATGATTAGCTTTGTCGTGCAGTGATAAGATGCTAATGTTTTTACAAAGCTGGGTTAGCGATCGTTTAGTTATGTTTTTGCCAGCAATATATAATAATGTAATAAAATATAACACCGAGGGATGTAATTAAAATCTCTGTATGATTGGCTAGCTACGTGAAATCGCTCATATTAGCCAAGTGCTGTGTTTTCATGGCCAACTTGCAGAATGAATAGGTGACTCGTCTAACTAATGGAAGATGAATTTTGTGTTTCATAGCGCACTCACTCGAAGTACTCCAAAGCGGGTGTGGCTTTGTGGGAGTCGTTCAGGAAGGTGGCGTTCAGGTCGGCGCAGTTTTCACTGTTCCACGTGTTGTTGCAGTCGACCCACGGCAGTTCGGAGGAGAACGACGAGAACAGGTAGAACAGCGCCCAGGCAATGATGACGTTATAGTAGAAACCCACATACAGGGAGATGAGGATCACCGTGAAGCCGACACCTGAGGACAGCGGCATGGACAGGGCAAGCAAAGGTAATGGGGTACAAGTAGCAAAAATTCTTCTTACGTTGTTGGCTTGAGTGAGATTAAACTTGGTTATCATTTATTTTTGCTCCTAATGGAATTTTAGACCAACTTTCGGGTCCGTGATTTGTGAGTGTGTCTGTTTTTTCCTTAGCAGATTGCTTGGGGCATAAACCTGGAGGGGAGTAACTCGATTTGCCTCAGAACAAACAAGGAATATAAAGGAGTAACAATGCCTCTGGGAAGAAGTTTGTTTTGATATATTTACAGTGCAGACCAGAATTATTGGCACCCTTCATTAAATGAGCTAACATTATGCAAAGTCAAGCATCACAGTGGCGTAGTGGTTAGCATGTCCGCCTCACAGCAGAAAGGTCTCGGGCTTGATGAGGACGTTCCTGTGTGGAGTTGGCATGTTCTTCGTGTCCTTGGGTTTTCTTCAGATACTTCAGTTTTCTCCCACAATCAGAAGACTAACTTTAGGCTTATTGGGTGTTCTATCTTGTTCCTGAGTGTGAATCTGTGGGTTTACCCTGATTTGGCTAGCACAGGCTCCAGCCCCCCACCCCACCCCCCCACCCCCCGCGACCCTAGAAGGGTTAAGAGCTTTGGTGAATAAATTGTTATTCTTGACAAAACAAATTTGTGGGAAAAAATGCACTACATTAATTTTCATTAGTTACGTAACGTCTGTATTTGTGAGCTCTAAATATCACATGGTAATTGTTTGTGCATTTTCTCGAGTGGTGCCAATAATTCAGTGTGTGTGTGCTGTCTGATTCTGTAATGACCCCACCTACGTGCCCTCACAAGCATCCCAAAGCTTGACGAGGTTTACTATTGGGGATTTTCTAACTGCTCTCTAATTGCGTTGTGATAAAATACCCCCGGTCTGAATCACAGGGATGTCGGTCTCTAAGGTGTTAGGGGTTTTTTTTCCCGCTAGGAGACGTCATCTCACTGTGTGCACATGTGCAATTTTCGGCGCTTTCCAGAGCATCGATCGTGAGGAAGTGAACGTGTTGATCAGCAGTAATTACAGTAATCTCCTTCCGAGTGGCAGGCGCACAGAAAACAGAGCTTGTCATTAAGATGTCCGTCTTTCTCTTTCTTCCTCTCCCTCATTCTGACAGCTCGGTCGGCTCTGAATCTAAATCTGATCACACACCTGTAGCTCCACACATGGTGCGGACTTGAATAAGCTATTATATGGACTAATCGCTTTGAATAGCATCCATAACATCCTTTGCTAAAGGTTACTTTGGTTAGTTAAACAATCATTCTGTAAAAACGATCTACTTTTGAAGCGTTAGTTGGTATAAAGGACCACTGTAACCACCTGTGGTCAATTTACCCAGCTCGGCACACAATATTCTCTAACTCAAGCTAGGCTGGTTAACACTGTTGGGGGGGGGCTATTTTACCTTGAGCTTGAATGAAGAATGGCAATAAATTCCAAATAAAAAAATTAAAAATGTATCTAGCCTAACATTGTTATAAAACCTTTTTGTACACTGGTGATTTTCAAATTAGCTGAACTTTGAACACCATCTGGTGATAAATCTTGATTGTTTAAATATCATGTGGTAAATCTAGCTAGTTTAAATGATATCCGGTGGTAAATTTAATAAGTTAAAATATCCTCTGGTAAATGTAGCTAGTTTAAATATCTTGTGCTTAGGTTTACTAGTTTATGTGTATATGTATATTTATATATTTATATATATGTATATTTATATGTATATGTGTGTGTGTATGCATGTATGCGCACACACACACGCATATCTTTTGTGTAAAAGGGCTCCTATTAAAACAAGTAAAAAATGACTTTTCTCTAATTTTTTTGGTGAAAATGCTGTTGTAATCAACGAGAACCAAAAAAATCATTCCGACAAGTATATTGAGGTAAAAGTGTGGATAATAAACAGTAAAAATACCAATATTTCAGAATTTTTGATGAAAAATTGAAGGCCTTGTGAAGCGTGTTAACTGACCTTCCAGTCAACACACGTGAACACGGCACGCTTTTATGGCTTTGAGATTAAAAGCCAATTTGACTGTCTGCCATTTGAGTTTTTTTATCGAGACATAAACGGTACCTGTCTCATGGCTGACTGAACGAGTCCTCTCTCTTCCTTCATGCAGACGATGCAGTGCACGTACATGCAGAACACGCGCCGTTCACGGAAAGCCTCCTACACCTGACACTGACTTCATTACTGATGGTGATGCCGCAGGTATGTACCTGTATTGCGCACTCATATTGCGATAGTAATTTACTTGTAATTACTGATGCAAATTGGGTAGGAAAACAAATGACCACATGATTGCAGTACTGATGTTGCTAGGTATCTTGGAAATGTGGGTTATTTAAGCTAGCTAATGACTAGCCTTTTTCACACTATCGGTATTTACATTAGCACTGTGCAATATTTTTTACGAATTGTGACGTGTCTATACAATCTAAGGTGATAGATCTGTGATCGTTAGCTTGAGGATTGCAAGATTATTTTAGCATTAGAATGTGTTTACATTCATCACCACTACAATGTCACTGTGAGGTTTTTTGGCATCCTCTTGGTAGTTTTTAGATACGTTTAAGAACAGTGACATTTCCAGCTGTAAGTTCTGTTTTAATGAGAAACATCATTTTAAAGGATTGGAACAGTTCAGGCTTATTATTCTACCACAGAACGCTTTAGATCACAAACCGATCCGCGTCAGTGTTACCTTTAAATATGGGACAGATCTTCCAGACACCCGCAGCTCCTTCACGGTTGTATTGTCCCAACGCTAACTCCATGTAGAAAAGCGGCATTCCGGCAATCACCATGAAGAACAAGTACGGAACGAGGAAGGCACCTTGGTGAAGGATCGGGAACAAGTTATTACAGAGATCAAATCTAGACACCTTTACTCACACTATCTCTTAATTTTTTTTAAGTTTTGAATAAAAATTTAAATTTTTTAAAATAAATATTTCATGAGAAATTCAGAAGAGCTGGAGATCAGTGGGATGTAAAAGAATAAGTGTTTCTACCTGTTTAATTAAAAAAATTAGCATTGAACACAGGTTGTAACTGCTGCTCTGTCTAAACAGGTTACTTTTATTTATATATATATGTATGTATGTATGTATATGTGAATGAGCTAGAAGCGAAGACAGATCGGGATTTTTTTTTTCTTTCAGATTTGACCTTATTGATGAAGAAAATGAACAGACTTGCGTATTTAGAGATCAGATACCATATTGCATGGGAATAGTTTTGCAAATGTGATTTTAGATCCGATATTTTGGCTTTATGGTTCAGACTTGATACTAAAGAATGCTGAAGATGTTAAATATGGTTTGCGGCATCCACGGTGGGGTTTTTTGTGTGCATCAGATGGTAATTAATTACTGATGTCTGTATATTTTAATGTATAGAGATGAGTACAATTTAATCAACAATAAAAGCTATAATTAGAATTATCAATTTATTGGGAGGGGAGAAAATTTCCACTTTAAACAAGGAATCCTCTAAAAGTACAAAAGTATCTGACGATATCGTACTCGGTGTACACTCAGGTAGCCAAAAATATACACATTTAAAATCTAATGTATACGGCGTTAAGTAGATATTTCTCTGTTCTTTGGTATATAACTTGTAAACGTAATATTTAAATACATAAGCAAATCGAGCCTCATGTAGTGAAACTCGTGGCTGGTAAAGATGTTTCTAGGTGCTAATAAATGCCATGCTCCCAGTGGATGATCCTAGATCACAATGCTACATGCTAATAAATGTGTGGTTTGTGGCGTATATCGAAATGCATCTCATATCAGAAACACATCTGGCTTCGTACACAAGATTGTCTCTAGTTAAAGTCAAACTCTTGTGGGTCATCGTCTTGGAGATGTTTCTTCAGGCGTCTGAGAAACAACTTCTAAATTGAAGGCTTCTCCTGAGGATTTAAAACAAAGTCAAATATGTGTTTTCCCATCTTACCTCCTCCGTTCTTGTAGCACAGGTACGGAAACCTCCAGACATTGGCGAGGTCCACCGCGAAGCCGATGACGGACAACAGGAAGTCGATCTTCTTGGCCCAGGTTTCTCGCTCCTCACCTGATGGATGAGTCTGGCCGGTCGTTGCCGCAAGGGCGGAGGTGGTGAATTGTACACCGTTCTGCTCCTTCACCAAGATCAACTCCACCTCTTTGGGTCCCGTGGAGCCAGAGGGATTGGACGGGGCGATGACGGAGGACATGAGTGCGACCGGAGCTCTGCCTCTGAGCATGGGGCTTTGCTGAGGGAAGAGAATGCAGATGGAGGAAAGGGATGAAGGGGAGGGGTGAGGCGGCCATGTTGATTTGTAACATCGCCGACGCTCCGAAAACGATCCCGACATGATGGGCTGCCATGTTTGTTCATGGATCATAAGCAGAAATGAAGAAACGAGTTGTTCTGATTGGTTTCTGATGTTAGAGGTTTATAAGAGGAGTGGATGGATCAGTCATGAGATTCAGAGCAAATACAGATTAAGATGTAGGGAATAAGATTAGGGAACAAAAATTAGGGAAGATGAAATAATAGCTGGAAAGGCTCTCAAAAATATAAACATCATAATGAGTTTAATATTTTAGATATCTAGATCTCCCAAAGGGAAAACTAAAACAGGTTTTATTAATGAGCTCAAAAAGCCCAATGTTATTATTAAACACATCAAAGTATTCAACCTATAAAATCCAAATGTAGAAAATAAATGAACAAAAAATAAAGAAAAATATTCTATTAAATCTACCGTTTTTATTAAATGAAATGGATCTATTTTCAAAATGTAACATTTATAATCACAGGTTTAATGAAATACTCTGGACTAAAAGAGGGACCGTGGTGGAGGGGGAAAAAAAACACCTGTTGAGTCTTCAAAGCAACTTTTGATCAGATTATAAGCTAGAAAAAAAATATTTTTTTTAGATTTCTTACCTTCAGCCGAGATCAACAGAAATGGTTTCTGAGACGAATAAAAACAAGCAGCGCAAGATGATGATGGTTAATTGTCCGTGTGCGAATGCTGAACGATCACACTGTCCATTTCTGTAAAACTAGGATGAAACTCTGGAGGAGAAAAGAGGAGGATGAGGACGATCAGATGAGGAGATAATGTTTTAGATGTTTGTGGTCCAGCTGAGTGTGTGTGTGTCTGGGGGGCCACTTGGTATATGGGAGACAAGTGCCTTCCCACAATCCCTCCCCTTCTTTCTCTCTCTCTTGCCCGCCCGCCCGCTCGCTCGTACCACGCAGGCGAATGTAATTGTTATGGTGAATGTGGGACAGAGCGAGCGTCTGCGTTTTCTTTTTAATCGGCATCGTTTATGAGAAGTGATGTAGATTTCAGGACTGAAATGTGTGATTGTTTTCTTGGTCATGGAGTTCAGGCAGCTGGTCAGATTTATTTATAACAAAATTCAAATTGGGCAAAAACAAAAAAATTCCAGCATTTTAAACAAATTTGTGGTGAAAAAAAACATTTTTTTGTACTACTTGTCCTTTATTATAATTTTGCTGACATTTGAACAATAAACATTTTAAAATTTAGTGTCGAGTTAAAGAGATTTGTTCATTTCTTTAATTAAAAGATTTAACTTTAGTAATTACTAAAATATGTATTTAAATAAAATTTCAACAAAATATATTGAAAGTTACAACAAAAAAAAAAGTTCCAAATATATAAAGTCAAAGTATCCGCTGATGTCCAGAGAACTGCATTTAAAGAATTGTTAAAAAAAGAAAAAAAAAATCTGTTTAACTCCGAATAAGCTGAATCAATCTTGTTGGCAACGACATGATTGACTTCAAAACTAATAAAGATTTCCTGTAGAACAGTCAGCGATGGTATGATGTAATAATGATGACTGACTTGTAAAGCCGTTTAAACTCCGATATCTTATTTCCCTTTTATTCCTGGTTATTTCTTCTCAGCAGTGGTTTGGCATTTCGTGACTCGGTGCTGGATCTGCGCTGAGCCTCCCCTCGAGACGAGCAATTAATCATCTGAAGCGGACATCTGTTGTGCTGAGAAAGCTCTCGGGATCAAACCCGGCGAATCTCAGATCAAACGATGGGTTATCGGCGCGGCCTTTACAGGATATCTCGCGCGCACACACACACGCATGCACGCACTCGGAGTCCTGTGAGCGCCATGCAGCTGTAATCCATCCACAGACTGTACAGTAGTGTGATGTCACTCATGATGTGATAATTAAGGTTAAAATTTAACATTACAGCACGGCAGAGATTCGGACAGTGTAGGGTTAATACTGGCGTCGAATTTAAACGGGAAAAGTACGGCTGTAAAGTTACGATGTCTGCGTGGCAAGAACACCATCAAACGTGAACGGTAACACGGAACATGAACTCGTTACACAGATAAATAAACTAATGAGACAGGTGGAAAAAGTGATGGTCAGTGGGGAGCTCTGCGTTTAGGCAAATCTGTACGTAATGATGGTGCAGTGGCCCATGAGTGTGAAACGCATCCTGAATTCACGTGGTTTTAAAAGGCTGTGTAACTCACACCTCTTTTGGGAGGATTTTAATAGTAAAATTTGTGGAAGTTTGAATTTGTGGTCACGTTCCTGAATTTTGCAGGGTTTGCTTTTGTGGTGTTGGGTTTTGATTTTGCTGAATTTTTGAGTTTGCAGAATGAAATGGTCGGGGAGGTTTTCCCGTTTTCAGCTTTTCCATGTTGAGCTTTGTTGTCATGTTCCCAGTTTTCATCTTATGGTTAAGAATTTGCCGTCGGGAGATTGTTTCTGTTGGTTTTACTCGATTGTTACTGTGAATTTGACTTTTTTAAGTCTGCTGCGGGGTTTTTAAATCTGTTTTCTCGAATTTATGGTCACAGATATGAAAAAACAGCTGTCTTTTAAATTTAGAATTTGTATTTTGAAAAGAATTTTGATTTGTTTTTTCTGATTTTGTGGTTTTGAGTTTGTTTCTGAATCCAATGCAGGTTTTCAGTTTTCTTTAGTTTTGTTGAGCTCAGGGTGGAGGTGATGCTGATCTCAGGAACCCTGAGCAGGTGTTTTTTTGTAATGTTTTTGTTTGTTTGTTTTTTTTGCTGCTGGTGGAGGTTTTGGTCATTTCGGAGTTGACTGCTGAAGAGATTTGACTTAAAAATGGTTTCATTTCATGATTTCGATGTTTTGGTTTAAGTTGTTTGGCGTTTTCTTTCTGAATCAGCTTTTTTTTTTTTCTTTTGCTGCTGTGTTTCTGAAGTTGCTCATGTTTTCTGTATATATGGTTTCTATACACTTTTTTTAATATATTTTTTTTTAATTTGCAGTTTTATGTATTTTCTGTTGAGGTTTTTTGGATGTCTTCTGAATTTCCTTGCGTTTCTTAATGTGTGAATTTTTCGATTCGCAGCAGTTGTTCCTTTTGTTCATCTTTAGTGCTTGTTTTATCTTAACCCTTGCCTAACCCCTAACCCCCTCATAACCTTCAGTCGCTCCAGATCTGGAGCTGATCCCAGGAACCCTGAGGAGGAGTTTAACCCTTTGGGTTAAAGCACCAAGGCACCATGGACATGGGTAAGTTTACAGCTAGGGGTAGTTCTGTGTGCGCGGTCACCCTCCGCTCAGGATGGAACTGCGATCCTGGGGCCACACGGTGGTAACAGACCCGCTGCGCCTCCGCGTCATTGTTTACTGCTGTTTATTTTCACTTGCTGTGATGGTCATGGTTATGAAATTGTGTTGGAGTGTTTGATCCTTCATGCTTTTGGGTTTTGTTTCTGAATGTGTGGTGTTTTGCTCTCCCTTTCCTGAATGTGTCGTCGTGTTTGTGGATGAGCGCCGATTTTGTTTTTTAGATTTTAAGTCGTTGTGTTTGGAACTTGTGTCCTTTCCGATTCTGCTTCATGGTTATGAAATTCCGGTGTTCCTGAACATGCTGGAGCATTTGTAGTCTGAGGATGGGTTTTGCACTTAAAGGCCACTGCATCATGGGAGATATATATATATATAGATATAGATATAGATATATAGATATAGATATATATAGATATATATAGATATATATAGATATATATAGATATATATATAGATATATATATAGATATATATATATAGAGAGAGAGAGAGATATATAAGACGCACAGAGGTACATTCATGGGCGCTAAATCCTAAAATCAGAGAGATTTGAATCATTTCAGGATTGACATGAGAATCAATTCTTACTCGAAGAATCCAGCATTAAGACAGGGCTCACAACTCAACACGACACACCTGCGGCGCAGAACAAGATCTCGAGATCCCCCTCCTGTACAGAGACGACACTCTCTCCACAGATTTACAGGGTTTCCATCGTCACAGACAGATGAATGTCCGACTCGTCTCTATGTCCTGTGTTAAAATGTGTGTTCATGATGCCGGGACATTCACCCAGTTAAATTTGAAGCTAGAAAAAGGGAATAAAAATTAAATAATAAATTCAGTTTGATTAAAATAAAATGAGTTTAAAAATATTAAATATGTACTAATGTTTAGTAAACTATCACCTTCAAAATGTAAAACATTACAGTAAAATATATTTAAGTTCTTTCTTTAATACAGAGACTAATCCGGAATAAAATGGAATTTTTATATATCTATAATATGAGTGTGTGCGTAATGAATAAATAAAATTGAGGGAATTTAAGCATTTAATAAATGCAATAAAAGGGAAATAGAATATATATTTAAAAAAAACTAATTTCATTTAAAATCAAATGAGTTTAAACGTCAAATACAGTATTTACGAACGTTTAGTAAGGTTTAGCTCACCTTCAAATGTGTAAAATGCACTTACAAATTTTAAGTCACATTAAATATATTCAACTTAATACACAGATTAACCCAAAGTAAAAATTCTATTATTCAGAGAAATAAAGAAGAAATTAGTTATGAGGGAAAGGATTTAAAATTCAGGGAAAATGAGCAGCTGGAAGTGTTTATAAATTTGTCCACTAGAGGGAGACATGTCGAGCTGAAATCATTGTACAGTGTAAAGAGGAGCTTTCAGGGGATGAGATGAGGAGTGGAGAAAGTCATCAATCTGGAGTGTAAAGGTGGAAACAGTGTAAAATGATGGATTCTTCATTTAGATGCAGGTCAAGGTTAAAGGTCACTGCATCAGTTTAACGCATCAAACTCTGTTTCTCACGTTAAAACGGAGCCGAACTTGAAGTCTTCTCCATTTTCAAGCACCTGTGATGTGAACTTTATCTTTGTTTGCTTTGTGTGTTTTTATGGACAGATTGCAGAGTTTCATTTTATTTATTTATTCCATCTTTTTCCCTGTTTGTCTTAAATGTTAATGGTGTATTTGTTTTTATTCATGCAATAAATCCTTGTAATCCTGACTGTATGTGCTGTTTAAACTACTGTATAAATTAAAAACACTAATAATTTCTAATAAACTTTAATTGTAAGTGTTAAGTCTGTATCAACAATTTTTTTTTTTTTTTTTCTCGTTTTCTAAAATGAAAGATTTATAATCATATTTTAATTTCATGGAATGAATAGAAGCACTCAGTGCTAACCAGTTTATCCAACAGTGGAAGAAGAGCCGTTGATTTCTGGCCTGGTGAGGTGAGAGGCGAATTATTTATTTATTTAAACCCTGCTGTATAAAATGAATTGAGGGAGATGCTGTTGTAGGAAAATGATCAAGTTCAGGATGTGAAATCTTCTGTTTATTATTTAAATAAATTGATTATGAATATTAACTTATTAAATGTTCAGAATAAACTTTATTCCGCCACAAGACAAAAGGTTTGGTTTTTTCCTCTTCCACCACTGTTTAATTAATAAATAATAAAACTTGTGTGATCTGCTCATCTCAGTGTTCTGGATGTTTTGTCGCTCGTTTAAACAGTAAACTGCATTTATTTACTCTGGATTTCAGAGCGGATTTAGAATTTTAAACTTTGATCTCGTTTTGATTGTGTTTTTGGTTTAATTTTCCTTTAATAAGCAGGACGTGTTGCTCCAGGGTTCTAGTGCCTCTGGTTTATCCTATCGATTCTCATCCCCGTCTCAGATCCAATATGGCCGCCGCGGGCTGAGGGGTCTTGTCTAGCGATTTTTGTCATATAATTTCCTTTGTCACAGTTTATACCACCACATTATTTCTGTCTGTCCAGTAAACAGAACAGGAGTGCGTTCACTTTAGGCTGGATAAAAAAAAATCCCTGTTTGTCATCGGCGCCCACACCCGGAATGTGGCTCCACATTTAATAAAATTTAGGTTTTCTTTCAAAAAAACAACACTCAGAACCTGGGGAAACGCCGGAACGACTCAGAAGGCTGTGATTGGGTGTCGATGCTGTGATTGTGAGATTGGTTTAGTGGTGTTTGAGATGGTTCTATTTTCTGAAGGTTTTTGGAACGGGGCTGCTGTTCTGTAGTCCGTGATCAGAGTTTAATTCCGGTTTAATGTACCTGTGAAACACGGATCCTATAGGGTGGATTGTGAAGCAGAAAATTGAAACCACTACTTCTAAAAGGTTGGTGTTTATCTTTGTTTTATTATTCAAAAATCTCAATAAATTGCAGCAAATCAAGTTCGTCAATTTACCAACATTTAACTTTAAAAGTTTCGGGGCTTCAACAGTCACTTCATTTCTTTATTAAAAACTGAGGCGGTTCAGTCCAGCGTTAATTGTTCTTCATTGTTTCTTTGATCCAGTCCAGGTAATTCTCCACTTTGGTATAATAACC
>JBCNYH010000001.1:71053593-71069850 GCA_039654325.1 Tandanus tandanus
TTGTTGGGTGGAGTGGGACCTGTGGCAAACCCAGGGTGAGGGAGGGGGTGGGGGGGGCTTTTTTTTTTTTTGGTGGTTTTTTTTTTTTTTTTTTTTTTTTTTTTTTTTTTTTTTTTTTTTTTTATAAAGTATTAGCATAACCTGACTATTCGTGTTACCATTCCTAGCTAGAAATCGGCTAAATAATTAGCCTAGCTAGCTATCGATTGCTGTAGATTAGCATATCATTCCCAGCAGTGCAGAGTTAATAATAAGTGAAGTATTATTATTAATGAGGAGGTTGTTGGTTTTCACTGGAGCTTCTGGAGGCAGAAAATGGAGTTTCAGCAATGAACAGCTAGTTTTTCACCACCGCTCTGTCCTCCATCTTTGTTTTTACTCAGCTGACCACCAACTTGTGAACGCAGGAAAATGACTTGGACGGAGCCTTAGACAATGAAGGCGGGTCTTTTATGTTCAGCTTTAACGTAGCTTCTGTACTAAAGGAGGGTAACCAAAAAAGTAGAAGAAGAAAAAGGAAAAAACAACGTAGAATTTTTAAATAATTTGTTATTCGCAAATTAAAGAAAAAGATGTAAAGAAATTTTAGGAGAAAAAGGTGCTGGATAAACGAGTGTGGGGTGAGGTTGGTCAGGAATTTATGAATAATTTCTTAAAACATTGCACGATCTTCGACTTTGGAAGATTCCATGTTCTGTAGAATTTAATAAAGAAAAACGTAAAAAAAAAAATAAGAAAAGAAAGTGTGGGAATAAAAACAGCGAGCGTGAAATCCTCAAACCGCTAGCACTTAAAATCCACGAATGTTGTAAACGCTAAACGATATCAGAGATCGGAGCACGTCCAGCATCAATCGTTACACCGTATGACGACAATTTGGCGTAAACATTTTGTGTACAAACGCAATTTAATTCTTCAAATGGGAAAATTCCAAGCTAATTATTTTCCCGTGTTTTCAAAAATGTTTACATTTTAACGTTTTGTCGTCTATCCAAAGATAAATAAATAAATAAATGAATGAATAACAAAAACAAACCACCAGAATACACTGCACATGCAGACGTGAATCTGAAATCGACTATTTATTACAGTGAACAGATTCGAACAATCCTTAAACAAACATAAAAATAAATTTTCTGAAATTTGTCGGTGCAAGGTTTTTGTTTTTTTTTCTTTTTACTTGTTTCCATCAGTGACATCATTAATGAGATTTTTAAAGAATGTTCCAATAAAGACGACCAAATATATGCATGCTGGGAAAACAAACAAACAAACAAAGAAAAAAAAAAGCATGTAAACTGTAAACTTCTTTTTGTTTTTTTGGCGAAATGTAAACTTTGTCGTATATTTACATAATTGCGACGTGCGTTGAATACACATATATATTCTTTACTTGCCAAAACAGATCTGTTTCTATACTGGATGTGTTTGCGTATATATAAGACATGTGCCATTAAAACATTGTTCGGATTCCCTTTTTTCGTAATTAGTTCGCGTATCTGCGTAAAAATTGATTGAAATGCGATTCGTAATCATTTGCATACATCTTGGTAACGTTGATGTCGTTTCTTTTCGCATTTATCATCTAAAAAATACAAATATTTGTGATGTAAAAAGTATAAACTGTTTGAATTAATGAATTGTAGCTACTTTTATTAGCTAGCATGACAAGATCGCAAACAGTTAAATAGATACGTAAGTTTTTTAACTTGGCACATACCTGATATATAGATTATAATAAATATCGTAAACAAATCCCATCTTGGGAAATTTGAATCAAAGTGTCAATAGAACAGTTAATACACACGATTCCACACAATCCACTCAATCAAGCAACTCGTTCCAAAAAAAAAAGAAACGTCTGACACGACAGAGGAAATATAGGTCTTAAAAACGTCCAGTGTCTTTTGTCCATAAACAGTTTTGTGAAACTGTCCCAGCAGCGTATTCCACTCGACATACCACGTGAATTTGTGTTCACCCTTTTTTTTTGGTCACGTGAGCGCCTTAATTACGTTGCACTCCGCTCTCTAGGATTGAGCCTTTGGTCGTGCTCCAGGAAACAACCGTGTTGCTGTTGTGCGCTTGGTCCAAAGTGCCATGTTTGAATAAGGGATCGTGGAAAACGCCGTCCATCCAGTGTCTCAACGTGGTTACTGGTGAGTCCTGCTGCTTCTCCACGACTTTCACGGGCGGTGAAGATGAACCAGGGATCGCCGGCTGACATCGAAGCATGCACGACGAATACTCGGTCGGATTTAACGAGGTGGCGGTTTGGGCCAATGACCAAATCCGCGGCTTGTTATCGAGAGTCTGGTGCTCTTGCTGGAAACAGAGTTTGGTATTCCCGTTGGGATTGTGCTCGCAGTCTCGGCTCGGAGTTTTCAGGCAGCTTTTCGGCAAATTGGCGTCTCTTTCCAATGAGGTTCTGATGGACGGTAACTTTAAAGCGTCCCCTTCAAGCGACGGTAACTTTAGGGAAGTCTCTTTGAGGTGATCAGGTAGCGTGTTCATGTGTGTGCTTACGTGGAACTGATGCTTCAGGTCACATTCGGAGTTCTCCGACTCGATGGCGTCGAAGTCGTCTAGGTCACTCAGTTGAAGGTCCTTATCGTCTCGACTACGGCTCTCTGATAAAACAATAAGAAAGATTCGTATCACAAAGTCGTCACAAGACATTCCGGGTTTTTTGTTTTGTCCTGGGACTTTCCCCAGAGGTCCTCACTTTTTGGTTCATCCCGTATTGACAACTGACCAACAAATGCTAACTTTAAAGTAGTAATTCAAACGCAAGACAAAATACTCCAACACTAGAACTGGTTATGCTGCCCGCGTGGAATTTTATACCACAACATTGTAAACAACGGTTAGCTACACCGCTAGTGCCAAAATGTAACGTTTGATGTCAATTAGCTGTGAAGGAAATGAATTCAGTGAGAAATATGGTTCATACGTCACTTCCCTCCAAAATAAAAGTCCTCATTTTGTGTTGTAAAATTACACGTATTTCACTTTATAAGCCTCACAAATGGAAACAAAGCTATGGAGTATTGCTAGCTACGATCGATTTTTCAAATTAATTTTTTTTTTTAAATATCACGGTTACCAAAATCTTTAATCAGGACAGAGCAAATTCTTGGTAGCATGTCACGGTATCTTAGAGCGAGGCTCCTGAAGGAACAAATGTTTATAGCCGCTATAGTGCTAGTTACTTAGCATTTAATGCTAACTCTAAAATTGTCTTTCAAATTTCCAAAAGTTAGCATTTGAATGCTAACTCGGGTTACTTTGATTAATTACCGCATGCTAAGTCTCCTTTAACAGATAGTAGCATTAATATTTTTCTTAAGTCATGCTGTACTGTCATTAGGCCCCGCCCACAAAGTGGCTCGGGAGCTATAGGAATGGGTTCTGTCCGTACGTCACACTTTAGTTTTCGGACATTTTCTTGCCGTGTGCTGAAGCTGGGGCTTTCAAACTTGGTATGCTGGTTCACTACTATGAGTGCTAGGATGAGTTTGTGTGTGAGTGACCTTGACCTACTTTTCAAGGTCACGGAGGCAAAACTGTATATCAGGTTTCCGGACATTTTGTTGCCGCGCGCTGAAGCTGGGGCTTTCAGACTTGCTATGCTTGTTCTATTTCAGCATATTATGAAATGGTCCTTTCGGCGGGAGCGTCTGGACCCCTGTGGTCTATTTTTATTGTTGTGATGTCGATGAACAGAATCGTTAAAGATACACGAGAAAGCTAACCGTCGTCGTTGGCGTCGCTTTTGATCTGATCCTCCTGCGAGGCGGCATCTTCGTCGTCAGTGCACCGCTTCTCGTCCGAGCCCTTGTTCCTGGGCGCCCACGTCATCTTGTTCTCCTTCTTGAGTCTCCGCCTGGCGTTGGCGAACCACGTGGACACCTGCGTGAGCGTCATCTTGGTGATGATGGCCAGCATGATCTTCTCGCCCTTGGTGGGGTACGGGTTCTTGCGGTGCTCCTGCAGCCAGGCCTTCAGCGTGCTGGTGGTCTCGCGCGTGGCGTTCTTCCTCCTCGTGCCTCCGTCCATCGAGCCATATCTACAGCCAGCGCAGGGAAACAGTGCTTTATTTCTTTATTTCTGTTCCATCTCAATGCAATTCATCATGTTAAAAAAGCCCCTCGGGGGAAGAACCATAAAATAAACATGGCCTGCCGTTTTCTCCAGTCGCCCACTTTCACTTTATGTGGGTTAAAAGCTCTGGGACGGCGCTTAGGCTTCGATATGAAGATAAAGCGAGTGTAAAAATTGTTCTATTGACCGCAGAGAGCCTTTTAGACAGACAGCTTGTACGCTACATTGCTAACAACATCGCCACGTTCTCTTTATATCACTATAAAATGTACAAATACCGGTACACATTTATTAGCATATCTTCCTGTCTTGGCTAACGTTGTCTAAAACATGCAAATCTGATTAGCGTCTCTGAAATGTCACGCCGAGCTAATCGCTCATGATGCCGTTGGAAATCTGGTCGGCGGCCAATTATCCGATCGATCCACGCCGAGGCTTCCAACCCAGTTTGATTAGCGTGTTAGCAAAGTTAGGAAAGTGGTAATGAAAGGGCGGGGTAAATATACAGCACCTGTCGTACTGGTACTGCCCCAGAGTGGGGTCGTAGGGGTAGTACGCAGCAGCTGCAGCCTGGGTGATGCTCGCAGAAGCCGCGCTGTCTTTAGTGTCGAAGGCACCCTGCAATCACACACACACACACACACACACACACACACACACACACACACACACACACACACACACCATCGTCACGACCATCATCATCACTATCAGAACAGAACGCGGTTTATTGAACGAATGAATTTTGCTGGAAGGAAAAATCAATGTTTGTGATTTTAATAAACACTGATTATTATTTTATTCCGTTATTGTTTTTGTTCATTAGATTCACACACACACACACACACACACACACACACACACACACACACACTAAAACAGAAGGTTTCCTCATATAGCCGATGAAACATCGTTTCCAGAGAAGGATTTTTTCCACCATGTCGATTTTATTCCTGAATGTTCTGTGTGTCCGGATGGCGAGACGGCGTGTATTACATCATAACGACATCACTTCCTGCTTTTATTAGTAATGCAGCTGGATTATAGGTAATGTTAATCAGATTTTTTTTTTGAGCAGATTGAAATGTTTACAGATAAACACACACACACACACACACACACACACACACACACACACACACACACACACACACACACCCCTGTACATGCATTACACACCTACTTACACTCCAGTTTCCAACTTCTGCTTTTATTATTAGTATTATTTTTAGTAGTAGTCTTATTATTCATATTAGTATTTGTATGATTATTATTTTTATATATTGTATTATTTATATTTCCTCCAACAGATCAACAGCCCCCACTATAACAACTCCACGTCCATCCCGACGAGTAATATCCGGGATGTTCTGATCCGAGTCGCCCCACACCCAGCACCTCGTCCTCTCGACTGAAGGGACCTGGAGTTAATCAGTGAAGCTGCGCTGCAGGACATCACCTGTTCCTCCCGGAACGTTTATTTACTACAGAAGCGTCGGTGGTGACGACAGAAACATCTCACACGCTGACGATTCCATCACATGGTTCTTCGTATCGGACTAAATCACAGCGACTTTCCAGAGGAAATCGAGGTACGATCATTGAAAAACGGAAAGCCGGGTTCTGGATCACTGGTTTCCTTAAAAACCCAAATATTCGCTTTATTTATAATAATTTGATATTTATTCTAATAAACATGGAAAAATATCTATCACCATGTAAGCATCAGGTGTACAGGGAGAGCAGTATCACATGAACGCAGGGTGGAGATATAAGGATGGATAGACAGATAGATAGATAAAACTATGTGCGTAGGATATATATATATATAAAAAAAAAAACCCTAATATATATTTTAAGTAGCAAAATATGTAAAAAAAATAATAAATTAATTAAAAAAAGGGAAAATATTTCTTCATGTATGTGTGACGTCCTGCTGTTGTGACGTTGATAAACGGTTGGTTGTAAACTTAACACAAAGATCCACAAAAAAAACCATTTTTTCCTCACCAGAGAATAAAACGCCGAGGCCTCGGTGCCGTACGTGACGTAGTTTCCGTAGCCCTGTCCACTGGCGTACGGGTTGCTGTAGATGCCGAGCTCGTGGTGAGCGGTGGCCAGAAGCCTGCTCTCGTACACGGGGCAGTAAACCGGAGCCTGGGGCGGGGGAGGAGGAGGAGGAGGAGGGGGCGGTGGGGCCGGTGCACATGAGCCAGACTCGGACACGGTGCGCGCACGCGACTCGCAGCACGACGTCAGAGAGTTGGTGGGCATGAGGAACTGAAGGAAGGACAGAAAGAAGAGCGATCATCATCATCATCATCATCATCATTATCAAAAAGAAAAAAGAAAACATACAGTAAGAAAGCATGCACAGACAGGCAGACAGACAGACAGGCAGACAGACAGGTGTGTGCGCTGTATGTTCATGGCAGATTTTAAATATATTTTTTTACATTTTTACTAAAAGTTTAACAAAGTTCTCTGAAGGATGATGATGATACCGCCATCACAAGTCCTTTAATCATTTCCTACTTTCCAAAGCTGGATGGTTTTTAAAAAAATTAAAAGTAAAAGCAGGTTTTAGGGAATGTTCTTCATTTAAGAGCCTTTACATCTTCAAGAACATTTAGTCTACACACACACACACACGCACACACACACACACACACACACACACACACACACTCACACACAGCAGTGAAACTGAGGGTCAATATTTGACTATTAGGCCTATTTAAGAAACACAAAAATTACAGGTAACATACAGCTTTATTATTATTATTATTATTATTATTATTATTATTATTATTATTATTATTATTATTATTTAAAAACTTCCTATAAGATATTTTAGGGCTTCTTCTGCTTTTATGCTTATGAGAAATGTGAAGTCAGGAATAATTTCCAAACAATATTTTAATTATTAAAAAAAGGACGCCTTCCTGAAGACCGCGCTAAACACACAAACTCACACCTTTATTCATTCTGTCATGTTTTGTTTTCTTCATGTGTAAGTGCATGTTTCTCTAAGTACGTTAAGGTTCCACGGGGCGTGTTCCTGCAACTAGAAGAACCTTTGTGCATTTAGAGAAGAGCAGAATGACTTTTCTTTCCTTTCTTCCTTCTATCCTCGTAAAGATTTTTATAAATACAAAACTTTCCTGAAAAAAATGTTTTTTGCTTGTTCGGTTGTTCCTTTGGGAATCCACACACACACACACACACACACACACACACACACACACACAAACTTCAATCCGTGAAATTTTCTAAACCTTGCTTTAATAATACACATCTCCAAATGAATTTATAAAAATCATAAAGTTGCCAAGTGGAATATTAACCTCTTGAGACCCCACTGTCCTCATACTGTGTGTGTTTCCTTGTAAGTTCCTACTGAACGATTCCTACTGATAAAAAAGCAGTTAGGTGTCACCATTTTGCCAAACGTCTCCCTGTATAAAGATGTTGATGGAATTCAATATTTATCAGGTGGTAAGGAACAGAAGCAGTGTGGAGAAATGGCAAGACTCACAACATTATAGTTTGGGTCTTAGGAGGTTGGTGCATTCCCAGGATCCCCTAAACAGCCAAGAAATATTTCAATAATAAACTGTTTTGTTGTTGAAGTTTGGCTAAATGTTTGTGGATGATTGTTTTTTTTTTCTCTCTCTCTCTCTCTCTCTCTTTTCTGTTTTCTCTCTCATAAATAGTTCTGAGTTGTACTTCAAAACGGACCTGAATGGAACCCGCCATGCATTTCCAGAACCACAAAACTAACAAATAAACATTAAAAGAAAGAAAGAAAGAAAGAAAGAAACACAATTTTTTGTTGTGTTGTTGAATGTCCCTCTTCACTTTCCAACAGCACACGGTGGTGGAGCAGTGCCAACACACACACACACACACACACACACCAAACAAAACAACATAACAGCTGTTTTCCGACATCCAGACAGCAGCACGCGCGTGCAGATGTGCAACAGCGATAAGGCACGCGCGTGTCGGGAGGGATATATCCGGTGACTCCAAGCACGTGCGAATGAATCCTACTGCACCGCACGTCCCAACACACCCCGTGTCCCGCGTCCGTGAACAATCTATCAACATCAGGATGAAATGTATGGCATGGAATGTTTTTCCAGACCGGAAAGTCGCCCGTGTTTAAAGCTGTGAGGGTGAGGTGTGTGAGGTGTGTGTGCGCGCGTCCTGGGGTCTTACCTGTGGAGCAGTGGAGTAGGGATATCCGAGCTGTGGGTAGGACATCGCAGATGATCCCCTGGATGCAGGAATGAGTGGAGAGTGGTGCAGCTCTGCACCAGCATGCATGCACTAGTGGACCTCTGGACGCTTATAGGGCGAAGAGGAGGAAGAAGAAGAAGAAGAAGAAGAAGAAGAGCGACAGCATGTTGCATTGACTTCCTCTTCTTTTTCTTTCCTTTTTTTTTTTGGTTAAATAATTTCCCAGCAGAAGAAAAACAAAAACAAAAAAATGCTAACAATTAAAAAATGTGCAGCGTGCTAATCAAGTCATTATGAGCACCAATGAAATGATTCCATTCCACCATCATTAATGAGCGCGTGCCAGAACTAGGCTACATTACATCTGAGTAATAATAACAACAATAATAACAA
The DNA here is from genome assembly GCA_039654325.1 of Tandanus tandanus. Lineage (NCBI taxonomy): Eukaryota > Metazoa > Chordata > Actinopteri > Siluriformes > Plotosidae > Tandanus > Tandanus tandanus. The sequence goes on from JBCNYH010000001.1 coordinate 71,062,336, forward strand.
TAATAATAATAATAATAATAATAATAATAATAGTAATGCTACAACTAATAATAATAACAATAATAACAATAATTATTATTATTATTATAATTATAATGCTACTACTACTACTAATAATAATAACAACAACAATAATAGTAATAGTAATAATAATAATAATAATAATAATAATAATAATAATAATAATAATAATAAACAGTAGAATAAAACACGTCAGCCTTGCTGCGGGTTTGTTTTAAACGCCAGCGGTCTCTGACGTCAGAAGGAAAAAAGGGGCGCTCAAAAAAAAGCAGACTGTAACTTTAATATGCAATTTCTTCCTGAAGATAAAAAAACCCAGAGAGAGAGAGAGAGAGAGAGAGAGAGAGAGAGAGAGAGAGAGAGATTACAGTATATCTATGAATAAATCTCTCAAAAATTGATGGTGTCTCTTTACTTTTGATATGTCATTGTAAAATAGGGAGAGTTTCTACAAGGATGACCGAAGACTTAGCCCTAGGGACAGAATTCACATTTTATGAGATTTTATGCAACTCTTTACGGTCCAAGTGTATTCTATATTATTATGGCTTTTACTTTTAATAAACAAGAATAGAAAATAATAACAGGGATGAAACACTGTACCTTTTCTCCTCTCTCCTTAGACACCTGCCTCTTCTCATTCATGTCACATTTATTTCCGAGGATCATCCGCTCTACATCTGATGATGCATGCTAGAGAGTGCAACAGGCGTATTTTATATGGGCTATAAACACATAAATGTGCCAATTTTCCAATTTTATACACATCTTGTTGCTACCTCACTTTATGTCAAAGTGGCTCCCAAAACTCACCTCCTCAATGTTGCGAATCCAGTTCTTAATGTTTTCAAAGGACTTTTCACTAGTGATATCGTACACTAACATAATGCCCTGGCAGGCAGATAGACAGAGACAAAAATAGGACAGAGTTACCACTCATCTTTACCTACTGGCATTTTAACAGCGTGATAGAAATAAAGACACGGGCTCACCATTGCTCCTCTGTAGTATGCTGTTGTGATGGTCCTAAATCTCTCCTGTCCTGCTGTGTCCCTGTAAGACAGTACATGTGCATGAATTTCAAATTAGCCCACCATGGGCCAGACATAAAGGTCATCATTAACTTCTTTTCTTATGCATGTCCTGCATTGTCTCAGTAGGTTTTTAGAGATCCACCCTTCCCAACCCCACCATTTACAATCTACACATCCTGTATACAGACCAGGCACACTTTTCACTGCACTATTGTGTGCATATCCTTAACATTACTCATTGAATGTGTGGGCCAGGCTTATAAGCATGATCACCCCCAACAGGAAGACCAGCCTGTTTCCTGGCATAATTTTTCTGGCACTTAGAAATCTACTGGACGGTGCTGACAACATCTTGAACTTTTGACTGATCATTAGATGTCATACATAAACAGTAATAGTAATGAATAAATTATTTATTCATGGTGACACAATGGTAGCACTATGATTTAAGTAACTAAAAACTTTCATAGACATGATGTTATAGAGTTGTTTTTTTTAAGTGATCTTGGTGGCTCCAAAAAGCTCATTCTTTTTAAAAGGTCATTTTCCTGTTAAAAAAAAAACATTGTATGTGAGTGTGTAACAACCATCATGATTCTGAAGCTTGTGGTCAGCTCAGTGTACAAGTGATATTTGAAGCAGTGTGGGTGGAGATTATTTCACGTGTATGTGAACAGTTTTGTCTATAATCTTATATGGACAGGCACATGGATTGGGTGTGTTGATATACAGACTGCAATGAAACAAAATATCTTCTAGATCCAGTTGAAATTAAAATAAAAAAAAATAAAAAAAACAGTAATAATAATAATAATAACAATATAAATAAATGAATAAATAAACCTTTTCGATATGTGTTATATAAAACTGTACTTGTGAAAGTCTCGGTACTCACCATATCTGGAGTTTGATTTTCTTTCCATTTAACTCTATAGTCCTGATTTTGAAATCGATTCCTAAAATGAGAATAAAACAAAGAAACCATTAAACTGCATGTTGTACTCTAAAGGGAGTCTTGGTGGTTGACATACAATACAATCACTGTATCCAATTATGTTTGCCTTTATGATCATACAGGAATGAGGAATTATGCATGACCTCACAAAACCCTCTGAAGATAAGCCGAACTGAAACTGACTGATGGATTTGTAAGGAAGCTTCATGGAATGTTTTATCTGCTGGATGAATATCAGCACCACTACAATGTTGGCTCGAAACAACCAAAGAGAAATTGTTTATTTGTCTCTACTGTATTTTTTCCTAGTTGAACAAAAAAACGAACCAGTATACAGACTTATCAACGCACGTATTTTCTGTATGTGAAACAGTTCACATTTTCTTTGTGGTAATAAAGCTGCTTTCCATAAACAGTTGAGTTAGGAGGCAGCCCCATTTCCTGATGTGCAAGCATGTCCTATAACACACTTTTTACTGACGCATTCGGCGAGTTAGAAAGTCCACACTGTTCGGATGCAAGTCTATGATCAAATCAGAATCTCTGACTATGATGGGTTTCTCAACAAACACCCCTACAAACTTTCTGTTCAGGAGAAGAGAAGGTGGTTACTTTACCCTGTTTTAAACCGCAGTTTCCTGAAAACAAACATGAAACCCCAACGCCAATCTAATACTTTATAACTCTTTGCTAAATTAAGCTTCATCACAGGCGACAGACTTAATATAACCCCCTAAACAAGTCACTCATATGACGGTTAAAAAAGTTCAATATGAGAAGGGTAATTGGTGTATATATATATATACATATATATATATATATATGTATGTATGTATATTTCTTTTAAAATAGCAAAAATTATAATGACAAGACTGTTGACTTAACATTGCAACAACTAAAGATTGTTTTAGTTGACAGCATGAACAAACAGTCTGTTTAAAAATGAGAAGTAGATTGAGAACAAAACTCTGACAAATAGAGGCACCCACAGGAAGTAGCTTGCTAGGTAATACTCTATCTGGCTTTCCTTTTACCGGAAAGCAGTGGGCATGTAGACGAGCAGCGCTGTCTGAAGCGACTAACTGAATAAACTTTCGTGCTTAAATTTATGCATCTGTCTGCTGGAAAAACATACTGCTTTAGGATAAAATTCTCATAAATTCATGAAGATAAATATGCTACAGTTGGTTTTGAATAACCTGAACAAGATAAGAGAAGTATAAACAGATGAAGTGAGTCAGCGGAAGCACTGGTAGATATCTCCAGTGCTCTGGGGGGAGTTAGCAGGGAAGCCTGTAGTGTGGCCATAGCTGGGGTCAACCACCTCCTGGCACATGGAAGTAGCTGGCCATCACGCCTCTGCCTAATGCACTGAAGGCGTGAACAAGCTGAATGTCACAAGGCCCAGAGATGGCTTTAAACAGTGAGGGCTGTGTTCAAGGACAGGCCTGATTCTGTGGGACAGAAAGCCTTTCCCAGCACAACAGCGCTTGGAATGACCAATACATTACCATGAAATGTGCAGTCTATTGTTGTTAACTCTGACCTGTGAGCATAATATATGGTATTGTGCTTGCATTCTAAAAAAAAAATACATATTTAATCTTCAAAGAAACTAAATGTCAATCATATAGGCAAAAAAACAAACAAATAAATAAATAAATTTACAATACAAACTGGGACATACAGAGAATCATTAGACATTTATAAACATGTTAATAAGCAGCAGAAAACAGGCAATACCTGTAAGGTAGGCAAGTACCTATGTTTGTATTTGCCATGGTAAAAGATACATTATGAGTTTCTTGCACAAGAAAAAATATTGAAAGAGTCTATTGTGGGTCAGACAAAGCCAGGTAATATCGGTACGAGGTTAACCAGATGGAATACCTACAAACAGTATGGATTTTAAATGAATACAAATTAAGTAAACTCAACAGATCTGAAAGACCAGATAGTACAGCATGCAGCAGAACTCCATCAGAGCGAATCTAAACCCTGTTTATCCTGACTGTTAAAAAAAAAGTGAAACAGACTTTAGACTGTAATGCCTGGTTCTTACTCTGTCTAGACACTGATCAGGTTCATTGGATGCACTGAAATCCTGGTATCTTTCTGACATCCAGCCAATTGATACCCAGTAATATTTTCAACTGTCTGTTGATCTCAATCTGAATGACAGCAATTAGGCTGGAGGGAAAATAACACAACCTGCTTTTTACTTCCATTTTAACATGCCATATAACTGCAGCCAAAACAACAAATGGATGTCCTTTTAAGGTTTCACCGTTTGCACATGTGCATCATTTGGATTCTTTCAGTGAATTTCCACAGTTTACATTCCTTGCTCAAGATGTTTCAGAAGATTCCAGCATGTCTGGATTTCAAAAGAAATGATTGGAGACGCGTCTATAGGCCTTTGTCAGATACACAATAAACCAGCTTCCTGTGATCTCTAATTAACGTGAACGGTTTCCTCACACGCTCGAATGACTCGCAGATCAGAATAAACATTATAATAAAGCAATGTGTTGAACTGATCAGAGATACGCCCTAAGTGAGCCGCTTAAAGCCCCAGCGCGCGCGCGCACCTCCCACCCGTTATCCGACCCGGCGGACTGACCGATGGTGGAGATGAAGGTGGTGTTGAACGCGTCCTCGCTGAAGCGGAACAGAAGGCACGTCTTTCCAACTCCGCTGTCTCCAATGAGCAAGAGCTTGAAGAGGTAATCGTAGGTTTTAGCCATTTGCCACGCCGGAGCTCTTATTGTGAATGTCAGATCGCAGTGTGCGTCTTGGCCATACCACTGACACTAATTCATACAGGACAGGATGAGGGGGCGGGGCTTCGCCATATGACGTCAATAGCTTTCTATGGCGGGCGGACAGTCGCTGTAGAAATGTTCCAGTCGGTTCTGGTCACACTTACTGGGAATTAATAAAAACGTTTACACTCAATATTTAATTTAATTTGATTTAAGTTTATTTATTTATTTATTTATTATTTAATTTTATTTTATTTATTTATTTTTATTTTATTTTATTTATTTAATTAATTATTTTAATTAATTTATTTTATTTTATTTATTTATTTTTTTATTTTATTTTATTTTACTTTATTTTTTTATTTAATTTTATTTAATTGTATGTATTTATTTATTTATTTATTTTAATTAATTAATAAATTTTTTTATTTTTATTTTTTTATTTATTTGTTTATTTGTTTATTTTAAGAAAATTTAAGAAAATTAGGTTTCTTCCCACTGTCCAAATACGTGCACATTAGGCTAATTGGCTACTCCAAATTGCCTCTAGGTCTGAGTGTGAATGGCTGTGTTACCCCGCCTTCACCCAGTGTCAGCTGAAATAGGCACCAGCCTCCCTGCGACCTCTGACCTTAGATCAGTAACCCATCGCCTAAACCACTAAGAGCAGCCACCACTGCCCTTTGGTCAGCAAATGAGTAAGTGAGAATAATAATGCTCAGAATGTAGGTGGATTGGTCAGCACGTGTGCCTCACAGCAAGGTCCTGGGTTGGATTCTCAGGCTCGTTTCTGTGTGGAGTTTGCGTGTTCTCCCCATGTTTGTGTGGGTTTCCTTCGGGTACTCCGGTGTTCTCCCACAGACCAAAGACATGCACATTAAGCATGGCATAGGTGGATGGCTTTTTAGAGGTGCTATGCACCTGTTTTATCCCAGCCTGTCACTGGCTATATATATTTTGTCATAAAATGTGAAATTTTGGCTGTATATTATTCGGTTGTATATTTTTAACTGTGATTTGTGTGGTGCTATGTAACAAATATTTTATTATAGTCATAATAATTAGTTTATTGTTTCTGCCTGTGACACAGTGTAATAAATAAATAAATAAATAAATAAATAAATAAATAAATAAATAAATAAGGCTGACTGGCTGTTCCACATTGACCCTAGGTGTGAGTGTGAATGTGAAGGCTTGTGTGTGTTGACTTGCGATGGTCTGGCGAGCTGTTCAAGAGGGTGGAAAATAAATATATATTTTTTCTAATTGATTTGTGTAATTTGCTAACAATAATTTATGTGCAATGTTTTGTTTGTAGTAGTAAGTAATGTAGTGGTAATTAAAAAAGGAAAAAATAACAGCATTTAGCTGTTTTGTACAACTGGTAGCTGCTCAGGCCAAGTTAGATTTTTCACTCACTCCAGTTCATTTACCGAACCTCTTAATCCTACTAAGGTCGTGTGGAGGCTTGATCTCAGCTGGCACTGGTCTAAGGAGGGGTACAACCTGAACTGTTCACTAGACCATTGCAGGGCAATACACATTCACATCCACACCTAGGGGCAATTTGAAACATTCAGTTAATCTAATGTGCATCTGTTTGGGCTGTAGGAGGAAACCAGTGTACCCGGGGGAAACCCATGGAAGCACAGAAACGGCCAAGCCCGGGACTTGAACTCAGGACCTTCTTGCTATGAGGCAGATGTTCTAACCACTATGCCTGGATTTTCCCCCAAAGAGCTAATCTTCCAGGAATGTCCTTTGACTCATAATATACAACAAAATGTTGCATGAACAGTAATTTTCACACCTTAGGAGCTAAGAAAAAATCTTAAAGAGTCTTTTAGAAGCCAAAAGGAAACAACCTAAATAGCTAAGTGTTATCTGGGGAGTTTGTTATCTTGTGCTGTTATCTCTCCGTCTGTATGAATTTGAACCGAATCAATTTGTATAGAATCGAATACCAACGCTTTGGAATGAAGATTCAAAGAATCGACTCTTAGGAATCGACTCCTTTCCCTAAGTAAAAAACATATTGGTGATTTGTTAATTGGATTCGGTATTAATGAAGCTTCCAGTAGACCCTGAACATTTTGTTATATTTCATGCATCTGGCGTAAGATTGTGGACCAGTGTGTAATAAGGAAAAATGACGTTTCAAATATGCTAAAATTTATGTTATTACGGTGCATGACGTCTTTCATTAACTAGGAGAGAAAGCAGCTATGGTCATTTCCAAAAACTGATCTTTGTAACGATGGTTTGTTATTTTCATTCGTTTGGGATTTTTCACGTGAAACTACGTATGAGGAAGTGATGTTCGCGATGTTGCCAGTTATAATAATATTACCCCCAAGTTCAATGTGCTGAACCTATTACCAAATCCAGTTCATAGTTATATACTGTATATATGTGGACTACAAATAATGTGTTTATGAATTATTTATGTTATTATGGTTGCTCCCTGAAGCTTCAGTGAAATATTATGTGTGGGAAGGGATAACCTACAGCTCTAAAGACACATTTAAATATGACCAAATGACACAAACCATTTCAAGAGATGCATTTTACCATAAAAAAATGAAAACAAATCCATCTCAAATTCCTTCATAAATCATTATTTTACACAAATGCCTTTGACATTTTTGAATGCTATCATATATTATATACTGCTAAAAAAAAATAAAGGGAACACTAAAATAACACATCCTAGATCTGAATGAATGAAATATTCTTATTA
>JBCNYH010000001.1:71079150-71092098 GCA_039654325.1 Tandanus tandanus
GCTCTTTTCCCTCTCTCTCTATTTCTCTCTTTCTCCCCTAATCTCCCTCTCTTTCTTTCTCTCTCTCTGTCTTTCTCTCTTTCTCTCTCTCTCTCTCTCTCTCTCTCTCTCTCTCTCTCTCTCTCTCTCTCTCTCTCCCTCTCTCTCTACCTCTCTGTCTTTTTCTGTCTCTCTCTCTGTCTGTCACTCTCTCCCTCTCTGTCTCTCTCTCATTCTCTCCCTCTCTGTCTCTCTCTCTCTCTCTCTCTCTCTCTCTCTCTCTCCCTCTCTGTGTCTTTTTCTCTGTCTCTCTCTCTCTACCTCTCTACCTCTCTGTGTCTTTTTCTGTCTCTCTCTGTCTCTCTCTCTCTCTCACTCTGTCTCTCTCTCCCTCTCTGTGTCTCACACACACACACACACGCACACGCACACGCACACACACGCACACACACACACACACACACACACACACAGTGTTGTAATGAGCTCCCATCGATTAGATATTGTTTTCTTTAATACACTCGGCTTTAAACTGCAAGGTTAAAAAAAATACCCTGATCAACTCTCATCAGCCAACATAGCCTCCAGGTACAGGTCAAAGGTTGTGGGGTCATGTGACCTGAACTGAAGTTAAAGGTTAAAGTGAAGGGTAAATGCCAATTGAACAAACGTCAACCTTTCAACCCCAACGCTGGGATTTGCCTGCGTTTTTACCTTCGACCTTGGACGCAATGTGTTGGCCTCGTCCCAATCCTGCATCAGTCTTCTTACGTTAGCAAACATCCCAAACGCCAATCAGCCAACTTAGTATTTATTAAAATGTAACATTTCCAATAATACAGTTCTGATTTTACACAAATGCGTGAACTACACCCTAAACAGCTCGTCAGTCCATACGAGGGCAACACACACACAACCATTCACACTCACACTCACATGTAGCGGCGATATGAAACAGTTAATTAGCCTAATGTGCACATCTTTGGACTGTAGGAGGAAACCGGTGTACCCCGATGAAACCCACACAAGCAAGGAGAACATGCAAACTCCACACAGAAACGCCCTCGCTGAGCCCGGGACTCGAACCCAGGACCGTCTTGCTGTGACGTGAACGTGCTAACCACTACTCCACCGTGCCGCCCTCAGAGGCTCCAGGACTTTTTCCCCCTGAACTTTTCCTCTTCATTCTGTTCAACACCGAGTTCCCTCAGAGGAACAAACCGAGGAAACTAGAGCAACCTAAATGTCCCAGAAAGAAAGAAAAGTGTTTTTCTAGGTCCCATCCCCAACACTTTAATCTTAGAAGGAGAAAAAGAAGAAAAGCAGGATGAAGAAGCCGTTAAATCTAGAACCCTGTATGGTGCTTTGGCGTGTCCCTGTCCTTGGTGGTTCCTTAACAGAGAGACTAGAACCTCTTTGCTTATTATTTTACCGTGACAGCACCAAACACATTGCACACGTAAAAGAAGCTTCTGCGGCTGCTTAACGAAACACTACGTGTGTGTGTGTGTGTGTGTGTGATCAATAATGCATGGAGAGTGGAGTGTAACACACCAAAGCTCTTAAACGCCGCAGAGGAGAACCCGGGACCAGGACGCAGAGCCATCAGGAAGGATGAGGAAGTGTAAGTGATGTTCAGTACAGAAACACCATGCCATGCCTGGAGAACACACAGTTGCCGCCACAGTGGCCAATTTATCTTTTGGGGTTCTTTATACCCCAGCGCTGTTGAACCCTGGATTCTGATTGGTCAGAAAGTGTTAGGTTTATTTTAATGCATCGTTCTAATACGGTACTGTTTCTACGGCAACGGCATGTTTACAGGAATTTATTCAGTGGACGGTTTGCCCATACTAATAAACAGATATTTAATAATCATTGATACGGTGATATTATGGTATGGAATATGGTGTGGAAATGTTATGGTAGTTTCTGGAAGGAGTCTCCAGGTTCAGTTGTTGAGTTTACGAGTTACGAGTTACGATTTCTCGTAAAAGTACGTTGCTGACATTCTCCAAACATGATGCAAAGGTGCAAATTGATACCACTATAAAACGGCGTTTTCTTAGTCACTGTTAAAAACGCCACGGTAACACAGGAAGACGACGCTTGCTGTAATCTAGGAATAAACATCTTCACTTCATCGCTCTACACACACTCACCCTCGCTCATTCACGTAATCCTATTAGGGATGCAGGGAGGCTGGAGCCCATGTCAGCCGACACTGGTCGAAGGTGGGGTACAGCTCACCAGACCACTGCAGGGCCAACAGCCAATTAGCTTAATGTGCTTGTCATTGGACTGTCGGGAAAAAAAGGAGGAGGAAACCTACGCAAGCTTCGGGGTAGAACGTGCAAACTGCACACAGGAACGCCCTCACCAAGCCCGGGACTTGAACCCAAGTCCTTCATGCGGTGAAGTGCTTTGGTCTTGTTGATCTCTCAAGATGGCGACGCATGCTTCCTCTTCGCTAAAAAGGAAGGAATAACCGATGCACAATATGCACTTAAGTAAAAAAAAAAAAAAAAAAAAAAACCATATTTGACTCACTAATGTACAGGATGGGGGAGAAAGCATGTCCTGCTCAGAGCTGCCAGCATTGCTCCCACTCGACCTGCGGGGAATTGGGAAAAAAAAAAAAAAAAAAAAAGCAAGCAGGAGCAAAGTCCTAAAAAGCAGCTGCGCGTTAAACAGATATTAAAATTGTATCGTCGACGCGAAGCGGATTCGGACGCTTGCCTGTTTGTCTGCGCCGTGATTGAAGGGACTTGTGATTGAGTTTCCACGCGACGCTCCCGTCCGAGCCATCCGCTCGGATATTAACACGCCTCTGGCATTAGGACGCCGAACGCCCGGGATCGGGGGGGGGAGAGAATACCTTGCGGTGCATTTGTGTTTTCCGGTGGAAGAATTATGAATAAATAATTGTTAAGTGCCTACATTCGGGAGATAATCATGCATCCGCCTCTGGAGCTTCGATTCCGCATCACAATCCCAGGAAATATTGTAGTGGGAGAGTTTTTAGAGCATTACCATGGATACAGGTTAAAAAAATGCCCTGAAGGAGTATAAACAGGAATATAAACCAGATCCCAGGTCGTACTTATCCTCATATCATTTCTTTAAGAACATTTCCGGAAGTGAATAGTATTTAAGGATCATACACATTTTTAAAATTATTTTCATCTTTTCACGTATGTCCTTCACAACAATCTTTAAAATAAGTCACATTTAAATAATTAAGTCGATGAGCATTTTTAAAGGCCTGAGCTTTTTAGAACTGCACATTACCTGCAAATATAAAAATTAAAACACTTCAATGGGATTTTATTTCCATAAAAGGCCATAAACTCCATGTAATGTCTCAACGCTTGAACAACTGAGCCACAACAGGACATCCGTTCCAGGCGAACAAAACGATGGAAGTACTTGAAATTTTCTACAAAATGCTTAGTAATTTAATCTAGCTATAGCATTAGCATGGATGCTATTTACCGCTAATGTTTGTGTGTTTGCTAATTCGCAGCTGAAAACGCTTCACTGTTCGTTATACACTGCTCGGCCAAATAAAAAGTCACACACTGTAATATTTTGATGGAGAGCATTTATACTCGATCACAGCATGTAATCTTCATGGCACTGTTGCTCCAGTTGGTCCGGTCGAGGCTCAGCAACATTAATGTGGCAATAAAATGAAGTCGGCTGATGATCTGAATGTAGTGAATGAGCAGGTTTTCACATCAATGCACTTTTTCTTCCCTGATGGCGCGGATATAAAATGGGGACTCGAATAATGAGCGAGAGGTTCAGGGAGCACGAGGAACCATTTTCACATATGTATTGGCACCCCGGAGTCCTGACCTTCACCCTACTGAAAGTTTTGGGGATGTGCTGGAGAAGACTTTATGGAGTGGTTCAGTTTTTCCCTCATCGATTCAAGACGTCGGTGAGAAATGAAGCCGACACTGGATGGAAATAAATGCTACGGTGCTTAAGGTTCTTGAGACAATGGCATGGAGATCACACGCTGAGATCAAGGCTAAAGGCTCTCCAACAAAACCAGCAGCATGCAGCCTGTTAGCAAAGAAAGCAATACGAATGAAATGGCTCCCTGAAAAAAAGGATTAAAGAAGGTCTTAAATAAAATAAATCAATAAGGAGAAATTTTAAGGACTTCCTGGAATGCTGAAGCGGAGCGCTTCACAAACCGAACGTGAACGCTGTGAAATGAAAACAATGAAAGAGCGCAAGCTAACAGATGGATTGGACCGATTTACAGTCATGAGTGTTATAAGTTCCCTCTCTCTCTCTCTCTCTCTCTCTCACACACACACACACACACACACTGAGCTTTGACTTCATGGCCTTAGGGAAGAAACAAGTAAATGAAAGTCAGAACGAAGTAAAGGTAGTGGACTCGAGGTCGATGGACAAAGGTCAGGTACGGAGAGGTCCTTCATGAAAAGGGAGAAAAAGAAGAAAGAAACACTTGCTTTGGTGAAAGGGGGTCGTGTGTTCACACCATCACCCCCCCCCCCCCCCCCACAAAAAAAAATAAAAATCTTTCGAACATAAACAGAGCTGAAATAATTAAGGTACTTGGGCCCCTAAAATCGCTGGACTCCAGCGTAGAACTCCAGTGGAATCTGACTCCAGTGCTCTTAAACTTTCACTCATATACTGTATCCACTTATCAGCCACACAGAATTTAAAAGAAAGGTTCTCCTCCTGTGCCCCAGTGTCGGCTGAGATGGGCTTCAGCTTCCCTGCGAGCCTAGTAGGATTAAGCAGCTCGGAAAATGAGTGTGTGACTGAGTGAGTTCTCTGTATTTACCTCATTAAGGAAAACCCGAACCAAAGGGAACATAAAGGGCTCGAGAAAGGGAAAAATAAACAGGGCTGAAAGGAAGCGACTGAAACGCTTCGAACCTTCTGAAGTTGGCAAACAGCAATAATTCTTTTGTATATTGAACAATGAAGTACGGTGGCGCAGTGGTGTAGTGGTGAGCACGTCCGCCTCATAGCAAGAATGGGTTCGAGTCCCAGGCTCGGCGAGTCCCAGGCTCGGCGAGGGCATTGCTGTGTGGAGTTTGCATGTTCTCCCTGTGCTTGCGTGGTTTTCCTCCGGGTACCCCGGTTTCCTCCCACATTTCAAAAACATGCACAGTAGGCTAATTGGCTGTTCCAAATCGCCCCTAGGTGTGAGTTTGAATGGTTGTGTGTGTGTTGGACCTGTGATGGCCTGGTGAGCTGTTCAGGGTGTACCCCGCCTTCACCCAGAGTCGGCTGAGATGGGCGTCAGCCTCCCCGCGACTCTAATTAGGATTAAGTGGCTTAGAAAATGAATGAATGAAGAATGTACTATGAAAGTATTAATTAATATTAATTGCAAAATTGTGCCATTTTGAAGCACAAATTTAAATAGAAAACATTTTAAAACTCAAATTTTTCAAGGATGATATTTCATGTGTGTGTGTTCCGGAGCTGAATGGACATTTTGAGAAACTGATTCAAATGATTCATAAGTAAATCGTTGGAATGTCCCTGAGATCCTCATAACATTAGCATGGATAGGTTTTGTTCACATTTTGCAGCAAAATAACTTGTGGGAAAAATTTTTTTTATAAAAAAATAAAAAATTTAAGAGCAATAAATAACAAAAATTATTTATAAAAAAAATTGTTTAAGAGCAATAAATAAGTACAAGACTACAATACAAAAACTACATGGTGCTGCAGTTTTTGGAACATTGAGCAAAGAAAATAGGAACATGGTTAAAAAAGTTAAAGATCAGATTGTAGAAATTTGTAAAAAAAACCAAATAATTTAATTAATGAATAAAACTATAAATATAAAGGCCATCTTTAATCTTTAAAGGATTAAATCGCAAAAATGTTCATTATTTTGAATGTAACAATATCCATCAAACCAGCAAAATAAAAAAGTCTAATAAAAGTGATACAGATGTCAATTTTAAATCTATTTTTATAGTAAGATTAAATTATTAAGATAAAAGTTTTCTTTAAAACATAATTTTTCTCTTAGTTTACTTTATTGTTTATTTAAATTAACATACAGTTCCGTGCAAACGTTTTAGGCACGTGCAAAGGAACGGTGTAGAACAAAGATGGGTTTTGTTTACATATAAATAATGACATTAAATTAAAGATCTCTACATAAAAATTCTATAAATCACAATAATAAACAATAATAAATGAAACTAATTCAGTATTAGGTTTGATGAATTTGTTTAAAAATAGATTATCATCAGGTCGAGTTTGTGCAGTTTTACAGGTGCAGTATCTACTGGGTCTCTTACAGAACCAGAACCAGAACCAGTTCTCCTGGAAACGTTGACTCTCTCACTTAATTCTTTATTTGTGTGTAAATTGCAGCAGCTTTCATTATATTTTTATCTGAAAAGTCTCATATACGGAATACGCTGCTTTCTTTATTCACATACTGTACAACATGTACAACTTTTTTATGTAACATTTCACTTCGTGCTGGAAAACTAACATTTTCATTAAATTTGTAAAAAATTCTTTAATTAAAGACAATTTAAAAAGACTAAAATAAAAATGCTTATTAAAACTGGAAACACTGAAACATGGCGTGCCAGTCGAGGAGCTACATTATCTGTAGATTAGAACTAAAATAAATATAAATAAATAAATAATCCCGAGTGTTTAAAAGGATTAAAAGTGTAAATGCTGGTGGTATCTGATGGAATGTATTTATAGCTATTAAACACGACTGCGTTAATCTCCTCTGTAATATCCGTTAATCAAAGTGTCATGTCATCGGTGGTGGTTGAAGTGAGTGGAGATTACACCGTCACGTGGATTTCGGAGGAAAGATGTTCCTTTCCTCTCGCTGCACTCTTTTATTTTCCACCTGAACGAGCCCATCTGAATAGACGGCGGAGGAGTGCTGATGTTTATATTAGCATGCATTATTCCGCTACGTCTCGCCACAATAAAGAGCGCCCATCATCCACTCGGCCTCCTCCACAAAAAAAAAAAAAAAAAACCCTCTCCGGATAATATTTATAATTCCCCCGCCGAGGCCTTTTCCGCCCTGTCGCGCTCTTCTAATCCCCACTTTCAAAACGCCCGGATTGCTACAGGCTCCCGCGAGACGCAGTTCTGTTTCCTTTATTCTCGCTTTCTAGCTTTTTTCCTTCACACAGATTTACACGCATCCCTTTTACTGATACCATCCACACTCTCTCACAGAACAACGGCAGCAAAAAAGTTTTTAAAACTACTTTTATGTTTGTTTTGTTGTTACACACACACACACACACACACACACACACACACATTTTTCAACACACGTACATTAGCCAACATTAGCATAAAACTGCACTCAAGATAAATTTCCTTTTAAAGAATTCAGTCATTTTGTTTGTCGAAAAATCAAAGCCATCCCGAAATTCCCACACACAGTCGCCCCATCCCCCACACAACTGTTTTGTTTTAGTGTTTTTATTTATTTATTTATTTTCAGCTGGTTTGTGTTAGTAACACATCAGATTTTTTTTTAATCAACATTTTATTCAATTGAATTTTTAAATACATTTTTCATGTTTAACTGATTATTAAATTTTACCAAAACATTTTTTTACTTAAAATTAATTTAAATTAAAACAAAAAGACTAAAATTGAAAATAAAAGGAAATTACTGCAACTAAAGAATTTTTTTTTTCAAATAGTGTTTTAAAAAAAAAAGTTTTTAAAAGTTGCTTTAATTTTGTGTTCCACACTGAAGGGTTTCTGTTTGTTTTTTGTCCCCCGCAGTAAAATAGAAAAAAAATAAAAAAGAAAAAAAAATGATTGACATTTATTTTATAATTCTTTATTTTATTTGATCTACTTTCAGCTTGGAGCAGAACAATGGTGTACTGTAGTGGTTAACCCATCTGACAGCATGAAGGTCCTGGGTTCGAGTCCTGGGCTCGGCGAGGGTTTTTCTATGTGGAGTTTGCATGTTCTCCCCGTGCTTGCATGGGTTTCCTCCAGGTACTCCGGTTTCCTCCCACAGTCCAAACACAGGTTCAGTAGGCTAATCTGCTGTTCCAAAGTACCCCTAGGTGTGAGCGTGAGAGTGAATGGTTGTGTGTGTGTGTTGGCCCTGCGATGGCCTGGCGAGCTGTTCGGGTGTACCCCGCCTTCACCCAGAGTCGGCTGAGATAGGCTCCAGCCTCCTGGCGACCATAACAGGATTAAGCAGGTCAGTAAATGAATGAATGCTTTCATGTTGACCCGTTTGCCTGATCTTGACCTCACACATGTTGTTTTTATTGTAATGTTTTTCCTGCTGTAACCACGATAACAATCTTTCGCCTTCGGACCGTCAGCTGATTAAGAGACCTGACCTCATGAGGTGTGTAAGGTTATTTTATTTTAAGTTTTCAGTTCGTTTCAGAAGTAATGGATCATTTAAAGCTTTAACTTTTATTCTCAGTTGTAATAAAGAGCAGGGTAACTCTTACGCTTAACTTAGCAGGAGGGAAAAAACCTCGCAGATGAACCTTGTTCATTTTCTTCGACTTCAGGGAGGAAATTTCTGACGGGACGCCTAATGGACCGTGGAGACGAGTCGTTCGCTCTTTTCAAGGTTAATGCTTTCTGAGGCAAGGAGCAAGCCCTAATGGAGCCTTTTAACTCTCTCTCTCTCTCTCTCTCTCTCTCTCTCTCTCTCACACACACACACACACTCAATACCTTCCACTACGGTTACATACGGACTCAATTCAAAGTTAAGATCGATGTTGAGTTCCGTATTCTGATTGGTCAGAAGGTACGAGGTACGGTGGAATGCCGAGAGGACTATTCAGCAGTATCCACCGAGCCTGAGGGCAATAAGAGTTTTAGAAACAAAAACGCAAACAAAAACAAGATTTCTATGGATTATTTTTAGATTTTTGATTGGTTCTTTATCCTGAATTCCAAAATTCTCCTGGAGTGGATAACGTCTACTATCTCAGGATTGTGAGCCAATCAGATTGTGCCTTTGATCCCTGTATACACTATTTACAAAACATATATATAAAATTAAATGTAATCCTAGGCCACTAGATATTAGCCACTGCCCGCTCTGATTGGCTAATCGACTCCAAGGATATCTGCTCATATACTGTGACCTCAATGTCACCATAGAAAAAAAAAAATTGAAATAGTCATGACTCGTTTTAAGCTAAAGAATTTCATTATAAAAACTTTTTTCTTTCTGTTTTTTTTTTTTTTTAACAAATGCAGCTCTTCCAGAAACCAAAAGTGCTGCTAATGCTTGCACTAGCAAACAAGAAGTGCCACGAACACTGAATTTCCAGTCTACAGTGGACTAGTTCCCTAAAAAAGCAACAAAATTGTTTGATTGTGAGAATGAATTTCTTTTTTTCATTTTTATAATAAGAAAAAGAGGTTTTCTTTCCACCAAATGCAATCTTAATGGACTACAGGTCTTCTTCTTCTAACCGGCTCTCTACAGTGTTTTATAGTTAGACGTTGTTTCCCCACCAAACACCATTTTGTTTCATTACTGGAATATTACTGGACGCCAGGCCTTCATATATAAATAAACTGACTCTACATTATTCTACTTTATTACACGACTATTTATAAATATATTTTCAACTAAAATATTGATTTAAAAAATATTCCCATTCACAGAAAAATTATTTTATTGATTAAAAAAAAAAAATTACCATCTTTTTTTAAATTTAAAAAGTATATTATTGCTTCTGATAATCATGCACTCGGTATCAACAGTGTGCTATTTTTCTTATCAAAGGCATATAAAAAAAACCAACAAACTGCTGAATGTCGTATTTGACCAATCAGAGTCAGGTATTTAAATGAGATGTGTATTAAACTGAGTCAAGAGCACATTTACAGGCTGAAAATCTCCAGCTGTACCAAACTGTATCAGTTATTACCCAGTATACATGCGCAAATGTGTGAAATTAGCATTAGCAAAACCAGAACACATGATTCCTCAATCATGTGTAGTAATAATTATAATAATAATAATAATAATAATAATAATAATAATAATAATAACAATAATGACAATATTAATAATAATAATAATAATAATAACAATAACGACAATATTAATAATAATATTATTATTCAAAATAACAACAACAATAATAATAATAATAATAATGACAATATTAATAATAACAATAATAATAATAATAATAACAATATTTATAATAATAACAATAATAATAATAATAATAATAATAATGACAATATTAATAATAACAATAATAATAATAACAATAACAATATTTATAATAATAACAATAATAATAATAATAATAATAATAATAACAATAATAATAATAATAATAATAATAATTTAAAAAGTAATGTGTTTTAAGTAAAGTATTTTAATTGCTGCATTTTCTTCCTTTCTTCATTTTACTACTTTGTGAACAAGTCAACACCGAGTTACTCCAGCCGCATTTTCAGTGAGGATAAGAAAGAAAAATATCTACGAAAAATAATCATGTTTGCTGACTTTGCGGATATCTTGGTGGTTTTTTTTTCTTTTTTCTTTTCTGCTGTAGCACTGATGGAGGTTTTTGCTCCTCTGGGGGTTTTATACCTTTTCATACCTCTCTCCTTCCAAAAGCGTCACACTGACATTACACACAAATGCCCTAAATCCACCGAGGAAAAGAGAAAAGGCGCTGGGAGCTTGTTGCGGCTGAGTACCTGTTCACTCGGACTCTGTGTCCTTCTCTAAAGCCCAAGCCATTACCGTCCCCTTTTGTCCCTCGCTGACTCACATTCACGTTCAAATCCTGTCTGCCGTCTGTTCTCTTCAGAAATTCCGTCAGATTCTACACTCTGATTGGTCAGAAGCTGTTGAGTAATTTTCTGTCAGCATCGCCGAGTTATCACGCTCGTTCTAATACGTTATCGTTTCCATAGTAACCATTCAGTCACAGCAATTTTTTTTTCACGACAGACACACTGCATAAAGATAATGAATTATGGAAGGAGTCTCCAGTGTCAGGGGTAAACCTGGTGAGGAACTGACTGTTTACAGCTGCTACAGTGCAAGCGAGGACTTGTTTCGTAACCATAAGCGGATAAAAGGTACATGATCCTAAAACAAAAATAATGGATGATGCAGTAAACCAAAACTCAATTGATCATTTTTTTATTAGCCCGAACAATTCTTAAGATAAAGACCCCATGTGGTCGGAGATTTCCTCACTTCCCCGATCACAGCTTAATTTCCCGTCTGCTGTTTGTTTTGGAAAATCAGAAGAAAACGTAAAACTGTGCTTTGTGGTTCCAATTTCTCATTAAATGCTTCAAGAGAGGGAAAAAATAAAGTTTGGAAGGAAGTAGCATAGATGGTTGGTGTCTATGTTGAGTGTCCGAGCTGCAGCTAGAACAATTAGCTTGCATTGCTAATCTATTTGGTGGCATGTGGCGCACTTGTTAGCACGTCCTCCTCACAGCAAGAAGGTCCCGGGTACGATTCCCGGGCTCGGGGCGTTTCTGTGTGGAGTTTGCATGTTCTCCCTGTGCTTGCGTGGGTTTTCCCCGGGTACTCCGGTTTCCTCCCACAGTCCAAAAACATGCACAGTAGGCTAATCAGCTGTTCCAAATCGCCCCTAGGTGTGAGTGTGAGTGGGAATGGTTGTGTTTGTGTTGGCCCTGTGATGGTCTGGTGATCTATTCATGGTGTACCCTGCCCTCGCCCAGAGTCGGCTTAGATGGGCGCCAGCCTCCCTGCAACCCTAATTTGGAATAAGCAGCTTAGAACATGAATGAATGAATGAAAATGAACGCTAATCTAATCTGAGAGCAAAGCTAGCATGAAGTCAAGCATGTAACAAGTTCATTAAATAAACAATTGTGAAACTGGTTAGAGTATTCATTTGTTTTTAAATAGTTAGCTTGAGAAGTTATATATATGTATTATCATGTCATGATAATTAAAAAAAAAAAAACAGTGGACAGGCCACACCCACAGGTAACAACAACAACAACAACAACAACAACTATACTAGGAGCAATATTTTTTTTATAAATCACAAAAAAAAAGGGAACCTAAAGGAAGTAAATCGTGACTCAGGTCATGTTGTCGTCCTTGAGCTCTTCACCCTCCCTCCATTTCTCGAACTCAGAGGTTTTCTCCAATGAAGGGAGTGAAGTGTGTGTGTGTGTGTGTGTGTAAGAGTGAGAGAGAGAGAGAGAGAGAGAGAGAGGGCATATACTGTGAGTCCCCTGGTGAAAGAGAAAGTGTGAGAAGAAGCTTGCGTTTTTTGCCTGACTGCCCAAAACCTGGCCTGAATTCCCCGGCGAGGCTGAGATGGAGAGGGGAAGGTGCGGTAATTGTATTGAGGCCTGTTGAGGTTTTTTCCTCACCGGCTTTCAGTGAAAAGGAAAAGGGGGTCCCATGACACCGGGTGAAAAAAACCCAATGTGCACTCACTTACGAGTAACGTTTAATTTATCACATCAGAGCACTCACAGCCAATAAAAGAGCAAATGGCTTCAGTGAGGGTTTAGATAGTTTCAGCTACAAATATGATATCACTGAACAAGTTTAATGTTTATTTCTTTAAAATAATTAAACAGGAACCAAAAAAAGCTGTTAATTTGCTGAGACATTGATTTCAGTGTGGATTTCATTTTATGTCAAACATGTTCATTGATCATGTTCATTATTTTGATCAGATCAGACCACACTTCATCAACCCCACCTACAGAACACACCTCATCAACCTCACCTACAGACCACACCTCAACCTCACCTACAGAACACACCTCATCAACCTCACCTACAGACCACACCTCAACCTCACCTACAGAACACACCTCATCAACCTCACCTACAGACCACACCTCAACCTCACCTACAGAACACACCTCATCAACCTCACCTACAGACCACACCTCAACCTCACCTACAGAACACACCTCATCAACC
>JBCNYH010000001.1:71096097-71112334 GCA_039654325.1 Tandanus tandanus
CACACACACACACACACACACATATACACACACACACACACACATACACACACACACACACACACACACACACACACTCAGGTCACAAACATCAGCTCTATCGATTGTACTCGTCTAATGTGCTGGAGAATTAAACTAGTAACAAAGACAACAAGCGAAAAATTGTTTATAGATTCACACACACACTCACACACACACACACACACACACACACACACACACACACACACACACACGATCTGTTCCCACCACTGACTGTTCATTATACATCATTCGGCTCATACAACATCCCTAGTATGGTCACATGACCTCCACTTCCTTCCTTTACTGCCAGCATTTCCCATAATGCATTGCTAGTGTTCTTATGTTCAGCTACATGAACAGGTGCAGCTCTGGCAAAGTGCTAGCACGTACAACCTACTCCTTTTGACCTGTAGATTTTAATCTGTACTATTTACAGCACATTACCCATAATGCACTGCAGGGGATGTCAGCCTGAGCTATCAACATTAAGTTAAAGCGAGATGAAATTTGCTTTCATGCGCCGTTGTTGATCACGTCAGAAAACCGTAAAAAATTTATGCCGTGTTTCGAGTTGAATTATCCCCTATGGGTTCTGGATTCTGATTGGTCGAAAGGTGTTGATTGATATTTTGGCGTGTTTTTAATAGCGTGGGTTTATCATTTACAGAAGGAGTCTCCAGTGCGTAGCATGAACTGATCCGCGTTAGCGCTTAACTTTTTTTTATTTCTTCGTAAGTAAATCGACAATCTGCGGTTTTTTCTCTCTCTCGATCTTATTAATATTTAAGAGCAAATAAAACAGCGTTAACAGGAAGTCTGCGCCACTACGCTAGCCGGTTGTTGGTTATTTTTCCCCTCGCACCCCGAGCAAAGTGTTGAGTAACAAATTAAATCATTTGCCAGCAGATGGGTGCTTTAACACTCACTTAGCCTTTTCCCGTAATTGAGCCGCTGACTCGCGAGTCATAAAACGGACGGCTTGTTTATACATTTTCGTCGCCAAGGTTAAATAAACGAAATCCCATTTGTCAGCTGGTAATAAATGGCTACACCAGACCACCCCACACACACACACACACACACACACACACACACACACACACACACACACACACACACGGCAAACAGGGCCGTTTGGCCTAATAAATAGAGTCGGGGGGCCTCCATTGATAGGGCGCAACGGTTTAATGAAACCCTCTCTTTCTCCGCGCGCGTGTTCCCTGCGTGTGCTGATAAGTAGCGGACGCAGCCAAGCCTGTAATTACAATCTTACGGCGAACGCAGGGGCCCGATCTGTGTATAAATCTCACCGTCCAATTACAAGATGTAATAATTTTGCAGCCGGAGCTGGTAATGAGGTCTAATGCTCATGCATGTGATAATCCCCCGCGGATGCTGACTCTATCAGATGTTGGGCTTTGTAATTATACCGAGCAGGGAAAGGGGGGGAAAAAATCATTATTTCATGTTCGGCGGCGAAGTAGGAAGTTAATTTTCTCCACGCTCCGCCGAAGCGCAGACCAAATTTTAATGATTTAATCATTATCCACTGTCCCGACTGCAATTGACCCGCGTGCTGCGACGTTTTGCGCCCTGAAATGTAGTAAAGCACGTTTTTTTTATTTAGTAATTATGCCACAATAAAGCTATTATCTGTACGGGTGGGGCGGGGCAGGGGGGCGGTGCCTGCGCTTGAGCACGGTGCCGGTCTCATTCGCTAGCTAGATCATATATATATATATTTTTAAATGTTACCCATCATGCACAGCATTCAGTTATTAGTTTAGTTGTTTAGTTTCATGTAAATAAAGTTCTGGCTGACATTCCGCATTTACTCACTGTATATACATGCATATAACCAACCACTGATTTGCGTTTAGCTAACTGCTAACTAGCGGTGTGATGTTTACGGATAAACTCTGACTTTCTGGTTGACACAAGAGTCATTTTTAACGCAGGAACGTAGCTAAGAATTGTACCAGCTTTGTTTGTTAGCAAGTTATGCTAACAGAGCAGTTAGCTAGCTAAAGTTGCTAATGTTCATTCATTTATTAGCCGAACCGCTTAATCCTACTACAGTCGCGGGGACGGTGGAGCCGATCTCAGCCGACTCTGAGCAAAGGTGGGATACACCCTGAACAGCTCACCAGTCCATCTCAGGGCAACACATACACGACCATTCACACTCACACTCGCACCCAGGAGCAATCTGGAACAGCCTGTCAGCCTAATTCCGTGCCTTTGGACTGTCGGAGGAAACCGGAGTACCTTGAGGAAACCCACATGAGAGCGAAAAGAACATGCAAACTCCACACAGAAACGCCCTCGCCGCGCCCGGGACTCGAACCCAGGACCTCCTTGCTGTTAGGCGTTTCCATCACATCAGTTCACAGACACCTACGATTGGCTACTCTCACTGTGAAAAGTGCAAGCCCCGCCCCGTTCAGAGAACACACCCACTTCTGGCTTCATTTACGGAGGGCTGTTTTGTCTTTGAGATTCGGATTCACGATTTCTGGATGGGTTTCCAAGCGCTTTTCTGAGCACGGTTTCTCGAGGTGGCCCCCTACTGGCCTGGAGTACTCACTTTGGCGTTTTCATGTAAACGGATATTTCTGGGCCACGAATATTTTTTCGTTTTCAGTCCATGTTCATGCGGACAAGATGTAAAAGTGTGTAAGTCCTTGTTTGTGTGTTTATTTACTTACGGAAACATCCTGTCTATCAGTGTGTCGATGAAATGGAACTCCGTATCGCCGTGTCGCATCCGTGAGATGCTTCGATGCGATATCGTCGCGTGAGCTGTATCATCTTTACGTGCGCCCTAGCGACACGTTTGCCATCTGTATGTGTGTGTGTCTGTGTGTGTGTGAGTGAGAATACCTGCTTTAAATTCCTCCGGTGCTTGAGGAGCGCGAGTGCACCGCGAGGACACTTTTTTTCGATTAGCTGTTATTTAAGTGTTGTCAGTCAAACTCGGCTCACGCACCTGGAATCCTGCGCCACGTGAAATTTATTTATTGAAACTTTTGGTCACACATGGAAAGTTGAGCAGATGGTGCATGCACAGAGCTGAGTGACACACACACACACACACACACACACACACACACACACACACACACAGTGGCGTGTGACAGAAGGCCTCGCGGCTGCATTTTTTATGCATTATCTTTCCCAGCGCTACTCTACAGAGACACTCACGCACTCTTGTTTTTTTTTTGTTGGCGGCGTTTTAAAGCGATCTAATCAGCGTCGTGTTAAACAAGAGCGGATCTTTTATGCATTGGGCGTCACATCTAAAACAACTCGTGCTGATTCAATTACAATGACCGCCGCCGCCGCCGCCGTCTCCACCGCTGCTACCGCCGCACACCTTCCTTTATCTGTCCGTGACATCATTTCAATCAAAATGTAAAATAATCCAGATGCAATTGCGAAGACGGGATGCAGACGGGTGCGCGTGCTCATTTCATGCAAATAAATAAATAAATAAATACCTTCTTCTTTTTTTTACGTGTATGTAAGTGTGTATCCGCTCAAGAAATTTCGTGCTCGGACAAAAAAATAAATAAAATCCCGACGCAGGAGAACTCGATTATTCTGTGTAATGACATTCCGAGCGAACTGAGAGCGCGCGCTTCCTGTTCTGCTTTTATTATCATTAGTTAAAGTTGTTATTGAAGACACACGTCGCTGATTCCGGCGCTCATTCAATTAACGCCAAATCCGTCTGAGCTGATTCTCTTGGTGTTGTTTGGAAACTGATATTAAATGTAAGGAACGGTGGAATGTATCAGCAGCTCTGTAGAAGTGACGGGGTTTGGGTCGGGACCCGATAGGACGCGCGCCGCTGCTCGTTTAATGAACAAAGCGGGACAATGAAGTCGAACTGGAGCTGGAAGGAAATTGAATGTAAGCAGAATGTCCAACAGGGTTAATAACACGTCCACCACCGACTCTAATGGAAAGCAATTAATTTAGGACACAGGCCGCTGCGCCTTCCGGTCGCTTTAATTAACGCAGCGTTTCTTTCGCAGGGCGAAGGATAGCCGTCTCTCTCTGTTGTGGCTGTTTTTTTTTTGTTGTTGTTGTTTTGAAGGCTTAAAGATAAAAAACAAAGCTTTGGAAAGAAACTAATAACCTCATTTCCTTCATGAGTCTCACTGATACTACGCCGTGCATGCTGGGTAAAACAGCACACACCAATGCGGCTGCATTACGGCACCGTTAAATATGGCGGCCATGTTGGCTTTCTGATGGTCAACCTTTAATGTTAAAGAAGCAAACAGAAACTCTTTTTGAGAGCCAGAGGACATCTGGGATTGGCTGGAATCTGTCACATGGCACAAAGGTTCGGTGAGATGTGAAAACTTCCCATGCAGCCTTTTCTTAGAGGCGAAGAACCTAAATCTTCTGACGAACCATTCGAGAACCCTGGAGGAACCTCAGTGAAGAGTGCACAACCAAATTCCAAACTTTCCATCACTATTTTCTTCCTAATATTTAGAACCCAATCAGAAGTTTATCATTCAGTTCCTGGTTCTTGTTAGGCTTTTAGGAAAAGGTTCTAAGAGGGTTCCCTGTAATATCTGAGCAGACGGATTCCCCTTTAGAACCCTTTACCTTCGCCGAGGAGTTTATATTGACACACACTTCAGTGTGTGTGTGTGTGTGTGTGTGTGTGTGTTTGTGTGTGAGAGAGAAAGAAAGAGAAAGCAAGGGTGAAAACCCCTTTTGGAGTTTGGAAGCCCCCTTTTTTTTTTTTTTTTTTAAAGATTCTTTAACATTGAAGTGAGGTATTACAACAGGTCCAGCAGGGGGTGCTGTGTACTTTCAGTTTTATTATTATTATTATTATTATTATTATTATTATTATTATTATTATTGGCTTGGTGGAGGTTTGCGCTCTCTCTTATTAAATCAACCAGCTAAAGAACTGCTAAAGAACCAGGTTTACTGGGCATGATGGGTCTCCATCAGCTCAGGGCCCACCACATGGAAAACCTGCAATCTGATTGGTTCACTATCTTGGGATAACGCCTATTGTCTACCAGATATCGAACCAATCAGATCACCCCGTTTCTTTTTTCTCAACTTTATACAAAACGGTCAACTGTGCATCCGCATGGGTCTTGCGAGGTTCTGGATGATTTTAACCTCCAGATGGCATGTTGAGCCCTTTTCAAACCGAACCAGCAGTGATAGTAATCATTGCGGGTGGAACGGTGGCGTAGTGGTTAGCACGTCAGCTTGCGTGGGTTTTCTCTGGGTTCTCCGGTTTCCTCCGACAGTTCAAAGACATGTACGTTAGGCTGATCGGCTGTTCCAAATTGCCCCGGGTGTGAGTGTGAATGATTGGCTCTGCAATGGTGTGGTGAGCTGTTCAGGGTGTACCCCGCTTTCGACCACGCTTTCGAACATGTGGACACTTTGGACATGATCAACCTTGGAGACGTCATTAATCGCATTTTTGCAGTATGAGTGATTTTGTTGGAGGATAGTTGTTTTGGACATCGCATGTTGACATAGTATTTACCGTGGACATTAATGGTAAGAATTTCTGCACTGTAAATATTATTCGTGGACCCCCGAACCTGTTGACGTTACAGGGAGACGGATGTCGTGTGATGGAAGATGTAAATCAGGAGAGAAATCATGTTTTGCGGAAGCGAGAAAACGTTATTAACTCGACGCAGTCGCATTAACACCCCTATGTAGTGCGCTTTTTGTAGTGCTCACTTCCCATCGGCCTGTCGGGGCATGGAGACGCCACTGAGACGTACAGCATCGTCTCGGTAATAACACGCGTGACTCCGTTGTTTATTAAAACAGCTTAACGTAGTTCTTCTCGGTAAAAGGTTACGTGTGTACGGCGAGGAGGAAGAGGGATCGCGGAGCCTCGCCTCCTAAACAAGGCTTTTATAATTCATCAGTGCCGCTGACAGATGAGTTCTGCCCAAGAATATTAGAAAATGTCTCAAATCTCATATATATGCTAATGGTATGCTGAGAACCGGTACTTTTTTATTTATTTTTTTAAATCTGCCCTGACCAGGGAGGGAAAAGTGGAGGAGACAAGTCATCACACCACACAATTTATGATCAAACAAGCAGCCGGGGTGAGACGCGTTCTCATTTAGCCTGTGTATAATAACACACAACAGTGGTTACGTTCAGGACACACACACACACACACGATGTTAGCCTTGCACTGCCTTCCTTCATTCGCTCATACACACTTTTATTCTTGACGTTGGTGCAATCTGAGTGTGGCTGCAGTAACGAGGTGTCCTGATCAGGTTTCTCTTCAAAGTTCTCTGGTTCCATCATTCCTTCCAAGATTTTATTAAGGAAAAAAATAAAACAGGTCCCCGATTTTCCAAAAGAAAACGAGCAGGTCCCCGGTTTTCAAAAGAAAGAAAAAACAAAACAGGTCCCAGTAGATATGTACCCTGCTTTCCAGAAGGAGAAAAAAGGCCCTGGTTTTTAAGAGGAAAGATAAAACAGGTCCACAGTTTTCCAAAAGAAAAAAGTAGGTCCCTGGTTTTCCAAAAGAAAAAGTAAAACAGGTCCCCGGTTTCCCAAAAGAATAAAAAGCAGGTCCCTGGTTTTTCAGAAGAAAAAATAAAATAGGTCCACAGTTTTCCAAAAGAAAAAAAAGCAGGTCCCTGGTTTTCCAGAAGAAAAAATAAAACAGGTCCCCGGTTTCCCAAAAGAAAAAAAAAGCAGGTCCCTGGTTTTCCAGAAGAAAATATAAAACAGGTCCCCAGTTTGGCAAAAGAAAAAGCATGTCCTTGGTTTGCCAAAAAAAATAAATAAAACAGGTCCCTGGTTTTCCAAAGAAAAAATAAAACAGGTCTCCAGGTTCCCAAAAGAAAAAATCAGGTCCCTGGGTTTCAAAAAGAAAAAAAAGCTTTAGTAGGTAGATATGTAGATATGTAGTAGTAGATGTACTCTGTTTTCCAGAAGATAAAAAGGTCCCTGGTTTTCCAGAAGAAAAAATAAAACAGGTCCCTGGCTTTCCAGAAGAAATAAAACAGGTCCCCGGTTTCCCAAAAGAAAAAAAAGCAGGTCCCTGGTTTTCCAGAAGAAAAAATAAAACAGGTCCCTGGCTTTCCAGAAGAAATAAAACAGGTCCCCGGTTTCCCAAAAGAAAAAAAAGCAGGTCCCTGGTTTTCCAGAAGAAAAAATAAAACAGGTCCCCGGTTTCCCAAAAGAAAAAAAAGCAGGTCCCTGGTTTTCCAGAAGAAAATATAAAACAGGTCCCCGGTTTGGCAAAAGAAAAAGCAGGTCCTTGGTTTGCCAAAAAAAATAATAAAACAGGTCTCCAGTTTCCCGAAAGAAAAAAGTAGGTCCCTGGGTTTCAAAAAGAAAAAAAAAATGAGTAGATAGATATGTAGATATGTAGTAGTAGATGTACTCTGTTTTCCAGAAGATAAAAAGGTCCCTGGTTTCTAAAAAGAAAATAAAACAGGTACCCCCATTTTCCAAAACAGCAACAACATCAACAACAACACAGGTTCCCAGTTTTCGGGTCAAGAAAAAACAAAAACAGGTCCCCAGATTGTCCGAGGAAAAAAAATCAGGTCCCCGGTTTTCCAGAAGAAAGAAATGTCTGCAGTTTTCGAGGGCTCTTTTGACTTCTAAACATTTCTAACGAATTTAGATTGTAGGAATCCATACAAAAAACACTTCAGGAACACCAAACACCATTTATCCCAATATTTTTCAGGATACTCATCAGTAATGCACAACCTTCTAAAGATTGTTTCCTGACTTTTTCACAGGTTCCAGCTTTCGTTAAGCTCTACTTAGTTTTAGAACAAGGAGATGCTCTGCTGTAGTGCTTTAAAATTCATCAATAAATGTTCCATCACATAACCTCTAAAAGTCTCCTTTTGAGGGTTCCTCTAAAGGTTTTTAAGGGTAATTTGGGTGGTTAACAGATCTACACTTTTTTATAAAGGTTCTATTTTGAGCCATTTTAGAACAGGAGAGATTCTGGGGTAGGGTTCAACACAAAAACCCAGAAACCTGTGATCACCAACCCTGCTCCTGAAGATCTAACTTCCTGGATCTCACACACCTCTTTCATTCTTTTTTTTTGGTTAAACCCAAAGTCTTCATGAAGGAAGATCTCCAGGTCACCACTGCTTTAAAGGTTCTCCCACTAGAACAAACTATGGAACCCTTTAAATTGCTGGAATCACAGATGCTCTTCTCAGAGCTTGAGGTCAGTCAAGGGTTCTTTTGGTGGTTAATGGCTCGACAACTTCTGTTGTTGGGTTTCATACACAGAGCCTTGGACAGTTCATGGTTCTTCTCATGGAATCCTTTAGGGTGCAAGATGTGAACATTCATTTGGCGAACTGCTTAACCCTACTAGGGTCTCAGGGACTCAGCTGACTCCGGGTGAAGACGGGGTACACCCTGAACGGATCGCTGGGCAACATACACAACCATTCACACTCACATATAGGGGCAATTTGGAACAGCCAATGTTGCCTAATGTGCATGTCTTTGGACTGTAGGAGGAAACCGGAGTAGCCGGAGGAAACCCGGAGGAACAAAAATGGAACCCTTCAGGCTCTTAGGTTTGAGGAACGATGGGCTTGTTGGACGATTAGTGGTTGTAGGTTCTTTTTATAACCATTTTGAACGTCTTTCCTCAAGGGTTCTGTGTAGAATTACAGGCTTCAAGCTGCTAAACTTGATTCTTTTCCCCCTATGAGCTGGAGATAAAAACATTCCTCAAGGTTTGAGGTCAACAATGAACAGCAACAACAGCCATGCACAAAGGTTCTACTCTCTTCTGAAAGGTTCTACAGCCTGAGAACCTTCAAGAGGTACCTGGGAGGAGAAAGAAATCTACCAATGCTAGACCCTAGGCATGAAGCAATGGGTCTCCCATGGGTTCCGGCTTAATAGAGATGTTCTAGCAAACTGTTGGGGAAAGGGAATCTGTTGCGGAATATATAGGAAAACGTCCTACCAGAGGGCCAAACTGAAGAACCCTCTGTTACTGGATTCAATTTGTTTTCAGGGGAAATTTTCATTGTGAAAGGCTAGCAATTTTAAGAAGCTTAGAAAGTTATCTAGAAGAACAAAAAAACTTTAAGGGTGATCGATTTGAGGTGAAGAAAATGGTTCCTCATGGGTTCCATGAATGTTGCATGATGTTCTACCCAGAACTACTTTTTTTTTTTTTAAAGACAAGGCCTTGGTCCAGACAGCTTACTAAGGATTCTTTATGGTGCTAGATGCAACCTTTCTCTATGGCTGGTACAGAGAACTCAACAGTCAACACACACACACACACACACACACACACACACACACGGCTAATGAATATCAGTGAAACTTGAAATATCAGTGAAAGGTTTTAAAATGTTAAACCCCCCCAAACCACCACCACCGCCACCACCATGACCATCATCATGAGAACCTTTGTGTGAACGATGTTTCCCTCTTGCACAAAAGCCTCGTGCATTTTTATGCAAAACAGTACACTAAAAAATGATAACGTAATCAGTCAAGGTAGCTGATTCCCTGCTCTACTGGAGCCTGTGATGAAGTATTAATAGCGGAATAGCTAGCGCTTTATTTTTCATAAATTACACATGTCAGAGATAACGGCGGCGCTCTGGAAGTGAACAGAATGACAAAACCGCATCATCAAACCCGAAAAAAACAAATAGACAAAACCAACTAAATCACCCTGGAGATTAAACATTCTGCTCAATTATGCATCTGATGACAATATTTTTATTATCACTTTATTACAACTCTTAAATGTAGACTAGAATCTAATTAGCAAAGAGAAAACGCTCGTGGTATATTTAAGTGAAAGAGAGATGTGATTAAAGCTAAAAGTGTTACATAAGCACAAATATACACAACACTATTTTATTAAACACATTTTGAAACTGCTTAAAGCTGATATTCAAATAAAGGCAACAAACATTAAAATTAAACAGTTTAAAATAATAATAAAAAAATAACTTACAGATTGTAAAAATTCTGTATGGGTTTATAAGCTAATTTTAAATTATAAAACATAAAAAAAAAAATCCTATAGTATTCCGTATATATTATTAATAATAATTTATTAAATATTTAAATGTATCTTATTTGAAAATATATATTTTATATTAAAAAGAAAAAATAGTAAATATTGGAAACCAGATATATCCTGGTAGATAGGTTTAAAATAATAATAATAATAATAATAATAATAATAATAATAAAATATTATATTCTATCATTAATATAGCATTCTCTTTTCTTTTTTTATTTTTTTTACTTTAAAAACAAACAAACTACATTTTGACATTAACAGTAAGTCATTTATATCTCATGAGTGTATTGTTGCTGTTTAGGGATGTAAAAGTACACAATTTTCTTTTATTAATTTATTTATGGATTCTAAAAAAATACATTTTCAATGACTTCCTCCGCTGAAAATGGTTGGATATCATTAAAAAAAAAATCATAAAACTTTATTTCAAAAAGTATGCAAAAGGAATTCAAATATTTAAAAAAAACTGACTACATTTATAGAATATCCTCTTTCGCTATTTAAAAAATATTTCCTAACACATTCTTTTTATAAATTTCAAATAAAAAAGTTTTAAAACAAACCAAGTAAAGCTTTATTGATGACGGTGCATACAAATAATACACATGATGTCCCCCCCAAACATCCCTTTAAAAATGTCGCCATTAAAATTAATTTTACACGTGAATACCACAGAAAGATTTATCTATCTATCCATCCCTCCATCCATCATTCTATCTATCTATCCATCTGTCTATCCATCCATCCATCCAATTATTCACCTATCTATCTATCTATCTATCTATCTATCTATCTATCTATCTATCTATCTATCTATCTATCTATCTATCTATCTATCCATCCATTCATCCATTCATCCATCCATCTATCTGTCAGTGTTCATCAACTCTATTTGCAGAAGCAGGAAGAATATGAGGGTGTATTATTATTATTATTATTATTATTATTGTTGTTGTTTATTCATGTGGCAGGAGGTCTTAAAACCTATTTCCGAATTAAAACGCCTGCCCCGTGCGAGTGAAATTCAGTGTAAAACGTTTGTTATTAAAACATATTTTTAAGGTGGTTTGTTGCGCTGAATGCTTACATTTTACTTCTGATTGGCTGTAAAGTTTCCTGCTGAGGCGCGTGAAGCCGTTGTGCTTCGACAGAAGGTGTGAAGCGGCCGTACGCGCTTTCCTCCAGGGGAAATGTCAAAATTGAATATGGTTGCACTTCCCGTGTTGAAGTTAAAGGGGATTAAGGGCATCTCGGGAGGCTTAGTCTGGATTAGGAGTCGTTCATAACACCTTAACTGCTAACGCTAACTGTATTTCCGTGAGGATTAGCGTCAGGCTGATAAAATTACGCAAAACTACGTCTATCTTGTAGCAACACCTGTATGTTAGATTTGTTGAACGAACAGCTGGTCCGCGGTTCTTGCAGATTTGGGCTGAATTTCTGTTCGATTGTTAGCCTCTAGTAAGGGTCTGGCCTTTCCTTCATCCCCCCGGATGCTTGCTTCGTGCTGACAGAATATTATTACACATCATTACACTTCTTAGAGCACGATTTAGCGAGGCCGGCCGAACGATTCTGCCGAGAGAGCGGCGGGTAATGGAAAGTGTCTCCTTCACTTAAGACGAGATCTTCTTCCCTCTGTCACATGAGGCAATTGGCTGTCGGGGAATTCGCCTCCTCGTTCCCTGTTAGACACGTCAACACGGCGTCGATCTCATTGATTTCTTTACTTTATTTATGGTGAAATGTGGAGTGAAACGAAGCGGACGTCTTCATCTGTTGCGGTAACAAGACGTCGAAGGGAGTTTAAAAGTCGGTGAGGAAGTATGTGATAAAAAAAGGACTGGAGACATGTTCTTCATATTTATTTTTGAAAAAAATCTTAAAAAGGGCATGAATAACGCGACGAAGATAAAGTATTCGCTTACATCATGCTTTTGAAATCTGATTGAATTTTGTATGATCGTATTTTCGATATGGTGAGGTTTACTGGAGGTCACACTTTGCGCTTTCTTGGTTTCACCTGCTGTTAGTTCAGAGCCAAAGAAAGTTCTGGAGCCTTGCTAGTCAACCTTCAATCAAACATTAGTTTGTTAATGCCAAGAGATGATGATGATGATGATGAAGATGATGATGATGGTGAGGGAAAACTGTTAGACCCATCACTGGCACGTCTTCTCTGTTGACTAAGCTGTGGACTTTCGCCGTGCTAAATGCTAACCTCTGGAGCCGTCGAAAAAGGCATTTGTCTTCGTTAAGCCACAAATCATTTAAGATGTTGCGCCTTTTTGGAATAAAAGGAGCCTTGTGGGTTTTAAGAAGCCTAAGTGGATGTGGTTAGGGAATTGAAGAGGCCCTTGTCCTCCCCGCGTCGCTCTCTTTCT
This sequence comes from Tandanus tandanus, assembly GCA_039654325.1. NCBI lineage: Eukaryota > Metazoa > Chordata > Actinopteri > Siluriformes > Plotosidae > Tandanus > Tandanus tandanus. The sequence continues at coordinate 71,108,587 of JBCNYH010000001.1, forward strand.
CTCTCTCTTTGCGCGCCATACGTTGCTTAACATTCAGCCATCCCCCCCTCTGTCAGCTCCATTGTGCCGCTGGGGAAGAATGATGATAAATCGTTTGGCCTGAGGAGAAAGGACGGATCCGGCGACTGGTTAAGTACTTCTGCGGCAGAGCGACCTCATAATCACTCGCCTGCTTGATTTATAAACTGGGCGGTGATTAATATGCTTTTAAATGGCTGAGCTAGTCCAGACCAGACGCAGTGACATTGCTGGCTCTCGTCACGAGCGCTAAACCAATCACAACGACCTGGCCTATAAATCTCTTGACGCCAGTTCTGCATGTTCCGCATGTTTTAGGACGGTGTAGGTGGACAACCACAGAGGACCTACGTATTCAAAGGTCTCCCGTCAATGATCATTAATTTCCTCCAATTAAATCAGCCCCTGTTTCCGTCACTCACATGGACTTACACAGCTGAAGTGAATCCGAGAGCAAGAATCCCAAATGAGCTCACGTAGCGCTCTTGCTAATATTGACCATTTTAGAGAACGCATATAATGGTTGATTGTTTATTGAAATAAAATGCTAATGTAGCTCTTATCTGTACAATACAGATCACAGTTATCTCTGTCATTAATCAGATATAAAATGTGGGGACTTTTTCGAATCACAAATTAGCACCTAATGTCCATAAATTACCTTACGGTGAGTTACTACTCAATATGGCACAAGGTAACTTTTGAAATTACGCTAGCTGTAAATACAATACATGTTTGTCGACACACGCAAAGTCCGTCCATTGGCGTCCAAAAACGCCATCACTGATCACCACCATTTTTGGTGTGGATGTTGGGACTGGGTAACTACACAGGTCTATCAATTTTCGTCATGGTCCCATATCCAGTATGGCCACTACAGCTGCCATCTTGAATTTGCTTTACACGTTCTAGCTCAAAAACGTCATCGCTGACCATCACCATTTGTGGTGTCTATCTTGGGACTAAGCGTACCTTTTATAATCAAATTTCTTCGTATTTTACCAAAATCTGAGGTAAACAATGATCATTGTAGCTGATTTGTTTTATTTTTATTGCCACTGTACCTTTACATTTTGCTAGCTATGTGCTAGCTAATCAGGTACATTTTTACATGTATGGTCTTTAATTGGTCATTTTTTTTTTTTTGTTTCTTCAAAACATCTGAGGTAAATGTTGATGTTTCAGATGGTTTTTTTCTCATTTTCACTGCTATTATACCTTTGTGGTGTCTGTATAACGGATTTAAGCTGCTATACGCACGCTAGTCAGATGATCATTTTATATGGATGGCCTTTTATTAGTCATTTCGTGATGTTTTACCAAAACATCTGAGGTAAAAGATGTTATTTCTGATGGTTTGATCTCATCTCGACTGACATCTTACTCGCTAAACTGTATATTTGTCAATATCCTTCGATACTTTTTGTCTCTGGAACAGCGGGTGTTCCATTTGAAGGTACTTTCGGTACATCCTTTCGAACGGCGTGTACTTTACTGAACACTGAACAGTGTTGTGATCTCCAACACTGGGGTTGCGAGCACAGCCTATATTTCTCAGACGAGGCCCCAACGTTGGCTTGAGAGTTCGTATTTTTCGATAATGAGTTCCTGAATAAGTAAAATGTTGTCGAGTCTTACAGAACAGCATGAGCAGCCGCCATTACGCGACGGTCTTGACATTTAAAAAGTTTGTCGCAAGTTTTCTCGCTACTTCTTGCTGTCAGCGCCAAGATTGACAACTCACTCGGAGCACAGTTTGAGAGGAAATTTGTTTGGACTCCTCATTCTCCCTCTCGCTCGCTCGCTCTCGCAGCGTGGGAGGTGGCGAAGTCGTTCATTCCCTCCCTCGTGCACTGGAAATGGCAGTGTCAATTAAATATCACTTTCAATTTCCCTGTTTTATGATCCCTCGGCTACTAAGCACCAATAACGCGAGCCCTCCTACCTTGTCACGCAGATGATTGATTACACTTGTCTCCTCTTATATAGAGACATTTACATGAAAATAAGGGAAAACAGCGGCCCTTTGTTTGCATGGAAGCGAATCAGGGGCGAGCAATGGAAAATTTGATATTCACGCAAGGAGCTGGCGATAAAGTCGAGCTCTGGGATCGGGAACGTGGCCCGGATCGGGACGCAGTGTTGGGACTCGTGTGGATTTTATTAAGCGAGGAAAATGAACGTCTCCCATCGTGATGGGAACTCCCTTCTGCTCTGCGCTTTTGTTTCGTTTATACATAGATACAGTATATATGTAATATTTATTAGTTCATATAATGCGATTTAGGGTTTCGTGCCAAACAAAACACATAGTAGTATATTATATGCGGTGTCATAATTATAATCATCGTCTGGAATTGTTAGTGGAAAATTAATTAAGTACAGCCAATAACACAGGCCCATCCATCATGCTTCTAGTGTCATGACTGACATCCCCATTGCATTACAAAGTCTCGTTGTAATTATATGGGGTTAACACATCAGTGCCTGTGTGTGTGTGTGTGTGTGTGTGTGTGTGTGTGTGTGTGTGTGTGTGTGTGTGTGTGTGTGATCAGACCCATGAGGAGCAGGTGTTCTGCCTGCGTACGCTGTAATCGAGACCCTACTGCAGCGTGCCTTGAGGGCATTGTGGCCCACACACACACACACACACACACACACACACTCACACAAGGGGGAGTGTTTGCGTTTATGCTTTACATTTAGGATTACTGTGTTAACACAATTGTGTTCATGTAAAAGTCTGTATTATTTGTTTGACCCTGTGGTGACCCTTCCTTCTACAAACTCCTGAATATGGGGTTTTTATTCTTTTTATTTATTTATTTCCGCGAAACCAATTACCACTGATTAAAGGAGCTGTGCGACAATTTCTACCCAAATTCAAACGCATGTCAAAATACTGGTCTGTGTTTATTACATAGGTAAACATTCTCCTCGATAGCTGTTTAGAGTTTTCGCACCTGACATGAAGCGGATGGAAATGGATTTCCGAAGATTAAAGTCCCTTTGCAAACTCCTTCAGACCTAATTTATGTCTAGTATACTTTGTAAATCAAATTTCCATTTGTATAAATGATAACGCCTTCTTTAAACAAAACAAAAAACAAACACTGATGTTACCAAGGCTATTTTCCTTTAAACAACCATAACTCCGCCCCTGTAACATGGTTTTACGCGTTCAAGTCCAAAAATAGTGTTTACACATTGCCTGAGAGCTGAATTATTCTTTAAGTTCATGATAAAAGGTGGGAACTTCTGCTACGGGGAGTATTTTAAATTAGACATAAGGTGAGAAACTTTAACCTGTGAATGCACTGTATTTATATGTAGTGAAGAAATTCAGCATCGCATCATGTGAGTTGATGTAAAGTAAATGTAAATTGAACAAAAAAGTTTTAAATATTTAACTATGGTATTATAATTAAACGTCATTAAATTTTAATATACATTAAATATAAATATATATGAACATAGCAGTGTTCCCGGTGGTAGGGTGCTGGATTACTGTTCCCAAGGTCGGGGGTTCAAGCCCCACTATCAGCGGGTTGTCACTGCTGTCCCCCCAGTGCAGTTAACTGGGTTACCAAAGCCGGCCACATCTCTCACTGTCTGTGGTGACAGGCATGTAAAAGAAGCGTCGTTGATTTTCCTAAAGAGTAGGCTGCATAGCCGTCAGCGTGTTTCTGCCCTGCGATGGCCTGGCGAGCTGTCCAGGGTGTACTCTGCC
>JBCNYH010000001.1:71126823-71141823 GCA_039654325.1 Tandanus tandanus
ACTCACCTCCAATAATCACACACTCACCTTTAATAATCACACACTCACCTCCAATAATCACACACTCACCTCCAATATTAACACACTCACCTTTAATAATAACACACTCACCTCCAGTAATAACACACTCACCTTTAATAATAACACACTCACATGCCTCCAAAACCATTGATGTTTATAAGACTAATTCATAGTATTTTATGCCCACCACCTTTTTAAACCCCAATTTTATATTAAATATGGAAGTATAGAAAAAACCAATATGCAATACAATATATATAATCTTATTTTAGATTCATATCAGATATTTTCAAGTGATGAGGAAAAACTCTGCAGCTTAGTATGGAACTGAACTGATTTCGCAGTTGGTCGATAGCCGTCAGAGAGAAAGAGTAACACAGCAACGCTTCTTGACTTTTATCGTCGTCCTTCCTAATTATTATTCGCCGGGTTTTGACCCTGGCCGTCACCGAACGCTTCATTTGCACTCCGCGCAGGCAGATACATTAGCTTCCCGATGCTCTATTCATTAGCACACGATTAGTCTCTCCAGATTGATCAATATATCACGGATAGAACATCTTGAAGGCGGACGTCTGGAGCCATTGTGGTCCCTCAGATAATGACTTCTTTATTCATGCAGGCTTGTAGGAACACGGAGATAAAAGCAAAGCAGGAGAAAAGAGTTATTTCAGCCAGATTATAGGAGCCGGGCCTAAACGGAGCCTGGCTGTGAACGAGAGGATTTTATCCTGTTCAGAGCTGGAAAATGTTTCACACGGCTTATCACGTACGAAAAAGCTTCAAAATATACTTTAATCAAAGCTCGACGAGTATAACGGCTTATACGTGATTCTCTTAACGGGTCATGTCTGGGTCAGCTAGCTAACAAGCGCTAGCATGGGAATAGGTGTTTATGTTTATGTTTAGTGTATGTTTATGAGGAAGGAGGGAGGGAGGAAAGGGGTGAGGGAGGAAGGTTGGAAGAAAGGAGAGAAGGAGGGAGGAAGGACGGAGGAAGGGAGGAAGGAGGGAAAAAGGGACTGAAGGAGGAAGGAAGGAGGGAAGGAGGGAGGGAGGAGGGAAGGAAGGAAGAAAGAATAGGGGAGGGAGGAGGGAAGGAACAAAGGAGGGAAGGAGGGGGAAGGAAGGACAGAGGGAGGGAGGTAGGAGGGAAGGAGGGAAGGAAGGAGGAAGGAAGGAAGGATGGAAGGACGGAGGAAGGAAGGAAGGAAGGAAACAGCTTGCTTCTCACATTTTAATAAGCAAACAAGCAGAAAACAGACAGAGAGAGAGAGACAGACAGACAGACAGACAGAGAGAGAGAGAGACAGACAGACAGATAGAGATATAACAGAGATCTAAGTCAGAGGGACAGACAAACAGATATAAAGAGATCTAGACAGATGGGTGGATGGAGCATGAGATACTGTATAAACAGACAGACAGACAGACAGAGAGACAGACAGACAGACGGAGAGAGATTGACAAATGAATATAGACAGATCAAGAAATAGGCAAATGGATAAACAGAGCATGAAATGTATAGACAGAGTGATAGATAGAGGCAGACAGATGGACAGACAGAAAGTTAGATAGACAGATAGATAGACAGATGTGATTTTGACTCGCCACCTTATCCCCCATCTGAAAGAATGTGGCGTTATGATGTCGAGGTCGTACTTGACGTTTGCTCCGAGCGCTTGTTCCTCACACCTGCAGCGGAGGAGGATTAGGTTTGTCTCAGCCCCCGCGGTGCGAAGGATAAATAACCCCGTATAAACTCTCTGTTTCACACTTTTATTGCTCCAGTCATGTTCTGAAATGTTTCCAGACATCGTCGAGAGAAACGAATCCCGTCCCCGTAGGGCTCCGAGTGCTTGACGCATATTAGATATTAGCGGTTAAAAACAAGGAGGTTAGCGTAAGGGGGTGGAGTTTGCACCTGTTCCAATTTTTTCTCATGATTTTTTTTACATACAGAATTTCCTCCTTTTTTAATGTCACATTTCTGCACATCGCCACCCCTCCCTCACTATCCCTTCACTAGTCCCTCACGCACTCGCCGGTCGGAGGCGAATCAGGACGCTCCATCAGCAGCAATTAGAGGAATGAGATGCACTTTATGGCATTTTGAGCATTTGCGCGCTCTTTCTGCTCTCAGAGGGAAGCCTGTGATGGTCGTTCCCTCGAGGGCTGCGAGGCTGGAATAAAACCACACACACACACACACACACACACACACACACACACACACACTGGAGAGTGTCCAAGAACTCGCTGGTTAGGCACTTATCGTGTCTGAGATTCTGATTGGTCAGAAGGTGATGATAGGTGAGGTAACAAGAACAACGTAGTAACGGATGAGTGTAAAAAACTGAAGGTGATGAAGGGGCGGAGCCGGGTAGGCGGAGTCATACCAAACCTCACTAGGAAAAGAAGATTCTGATCCAAGATGGCCGCCGTGAAAAAGTTCCAGATTTTCACTCCATGGTGAAGTTAATTGCTAGCAACGTTAGCATGTTAGCGCTACCTAAAGAAGAAAACCTGTCTTGCGTAAACCAGCTACATCTGCGCTAACACACTTAATACATTTGTATTTTTTATTTTTTTTTACTGAAGCATATCTTTAAGCTGATTGGTCATTTCCTGGAAGAGGTCGGAGTGAAAGGTAGTTCAGTTTAAAATGATGGCGGTTCAGTGAAATGATAGTGAGCAGTAGGTGGAAACATGGTGTGAATAGGTTGCTACAAGGCAGCAAGACGCTGATGCACGGTTTTGAGAAAGTTTTTGTGAACACCATCACTGGGTCAAGACGATGTCACTGCGGACTGGAACCGCGCCGATCCGGCATCAGGGCCGCCCCCGTGTGAGGACAGCTGTACTTTCATGGACGTTCTACAACAGTAAATTATCAACAGATTAAAAAAGAAAAAAACAGGCGTGTTTTTCTTTAAATAAATACTTTAATTGTGTTTGTTGTGGTGTGAAGGGAATAAAACACTTTTGGATGCACGAATCTCGCAAAATAATCAGCAAAAAAAAAGAATTTGTGCTGCCAAAATGTAATAAAGAATGAAAAAACTGAGCTGGAATAAAAAGTCGGATTTTTAAACGTATAATTTTAGATTTTTTAACTTCCTTCTTTCTTTAATTCCCCCCCACCCTCTGTGTTTTACAATTTATTATATGTAATATCTTATTTAATCAGGACCTTTGAGTATATAATGATAACAATAATAATAATAATAATAATAACAACAACAAAACGACAACAACAACAATAATAATAACCATTATGAGTACTATTATTATTATTATTATTATTAGTAGTAGTATTAGTATTTTTATTCTTGGTTTGTAAATTTTATAGATTTTTATACTTATTATATGGTTGGTTTCTTTGTCCTTTTCTGAACTTGTCATCTCTCTCTCTCTCTCTCTCTTTCTCTCTCTCTCTCTCTCTCTCTCTCTCTCTCTCTGACTCTCTGTTGTTTGACCTTCATCCCATTTGAGTCCCCACTCCGTCACTGACCCGTCTCTGATCTCAAAGTGGGAATTAAAAAAAAGTGTTTAAGACAAAAAGTTGAACAGCAAAAACGCGTCTTTTTCCCTGGCTGGAACAAGCCGTCGGCTCACCTTGACAGCTCCTCTACCCACAATGCACTAAGTGGATGATTAAAAAGAAATGGAGGGTTTTACTGCGGGCTTTCTTTCGCGGCCTCCCTGGAGTCCCTCGAGTCGCTGGAGCGCGGAGCTACAGCTGTCCTCCAAACAAGGCCGACATCCTTTATTTATTTCTTATGAAATATTGATGCGTGTTATGAAAGGTTTAAAATAATGTGTCTAGCCCTTTCGCTGGTTTCTAATGCATAAATAATTCCGGCCCCTCGGACAGACCGGCGTATCGCTGCCATCCTGCCCGAGAGGGGGAGAAAAAAAGAGCGTCCCTGGTAATTTCCTACACTTATACGATCGGCGTGGACTCTGAATAATTGATGGACAAATTTAGGGACTAAAACTGCGACACAATATGACTTTATGTCAAAGGGTTATTCCCTGTGGATCTGGCGCTCGAAAATGGGTTCGTACACGTATTTTATGGAGGAAAAAAGAACAGAGAGAGCGAGCGAGAGAGAGAGAGAGAGAGAGAGAGAGAGAGAGAGAGAGAGAGCACTCACTTTTGATTCACTTTTGATTTTTCCCCCCTCTAACAGAGCACCATGGCCCCCGCGATGAGGTCGGGCTTTGCATGGCTGCCGATAAGCGGACTTTTCTAGCCTATTATGACTGAAAAAGATGGAGGGAGTGAAGGAGGGAAAATGTTTTTGTTTAGGAGCGCAAATGGGTTTTTCACACCGACATGGAGCCGAATTAGATTGCCTCCTGGACGTCAGGATGTGACGAGGCGTTCCATCGCTCCTCTCGTCTTAATACCCGCCTTAGATGTACAATTATGGCTCGTGTTCAGAGCCGGGAACTGTTTTTATTTCATCATATAAAGAATGGAATTGATCCCTGACGCCTGAGTCAGCATGTGCTAGTTGGCTAGTTTGACTAGCATTCTGATGCTAGCAAGTTTAACTTGCTAAATTAGCAACAAAAACTCACCTCGGTTTCCGTCAGATTATCGCCACGCGTCGTCTATCTGTTCATCTTCCCGTTCTCATGGCTTCTACATCAACCAGCTTTGCTAAAAAAAAAATAAAAACATTGTGAAAACATTCTAATAAAAAACAGCTAATAAAACAATTATTGTATTGTAAGATGTTACTTTCAAATAATATTTAAATTGCCTTCAGTTCAAATATTTGAAGCTCATGAACTTTATTTGCTTGCATTAGCTAGTCTGACTAGCATCCTGATTCTAACATCTGCAACTAGCAAACCTCGTTATATTAGCAACATTACGTCATCCCAGATTCCACACAGTCCTCAATCTGTTCACGTTCCTGTTTATGTCTAAAACATTTCATCATCCACAGTAATGATCTGTTCAGGAGCTCGGTGAGTCCGTACTAAAGCATCACAACTAACGCTAAACTAGCCACGGTGAGTAAACAGATTTCACTCAATTTCAAATCATTAACGTTATTTAAGCATGATGGCTAGTTTAGCTTGCAAACCTTACTACATTAGCCTTCTTATATTAGCGACAAAAACAAGGTTTTCACACACTACCTCATCTGATGATGTTTCAAATTCCAACAAGTTCTGCTAAAAAATGGTTTCAAAATAAAATAATTAGCACCAAAAAGCAAAAATTATATTCCACATTCTACAACATGTCCTAATTTTTGTCAAGATATCAAGACCCTTTCAAAACGGTATAGTGATCTATTTACTATGTTACAAACATCATTCACTGACGCTGGTGATTTATTTTTTATGCTAGCATGTTTAACTAGTATGCAAATATAAGAGAGGGCTACTGCTAGCACCATTTCCCCCACTAATATTCTTTAGAGTTAATCGCTAATCACAAACATTTATGCAATCTGTTGCTTCAAAAATAAAAATAAAAAAGAGCAATAAACGTTTTAGGTTTAGCTACACATTTTCTACCACAGCTAGTAATAACCAACTAACTAGCATTCTGTTCCTAACCTGTGTGTGAACAATAAAAACTCCCTGATTTCAGTCGAAAATAGATTCTGACAATGAATTGTTGGTTATTACAATTAAAAAACATGACTCTGATTAGCAAATAAAATAAATAGAAATTGTAAAGGTCTCCAGTTCATACGATTCAGTCACTCATTTGGCTTATTCATGCTAATGGGATTTTAGTCGAAACAATTATTGCTTTAAAAAGTGTTTAAAAAGGATGTTAGCTTATCGTGAGAGCGTCGGATGTAGTACCGATGCGCTAGTTAAAGAATGATTCTGAAGTTTTGCTAGCATACCTTCATCAGCACGCTAAACTCCAGGCTAGAGCTAATTACATCCAGTTAATGAGTGTATTAACATTAAATCCATTTTATGTTAACAATTAAAGGGGTTTGTGATGTGTTTAAGTCTTAACTAGCCTCATTTTTATCATGTTTAACAAGCACGAAATGACTACGGCAGAACTAGCAGCAAAAATTTCCCGAGTTGGAACAATCTGAGGACTTTTATCCAATAAAAACACAATCTTTTAGTAAGAAGGTAAAACTGAGATTATTTTTATTCACTTCTTGTTTACGGTGCGGCCGTTATGTTTGTCTTCACCATTCTTTTCTGCTCGGTGTTAGCATTCAGTAAAGGTTTTAGCCTCAGTTCAAGACAAAGGCGCTGCTGTTTCCTCGCTGGACCACCAGCTGTTTGTAAATTTCTCTTAAATCTCGACAAAATGTGACGTCGTGGATCACAAAATAAGATTCCTCGTTGCTTTTCCTTACATTTGATTCCTTTCCTTTTGAGGTAGAAAATCCTTCGTTTTCAAAGGCGCAGAATTACAAAGGACGTGAGCAAAAACGTAAATGACAGAACCGACAGATATTTAAATAAAAAATTAAGAGTTTAAGAGTTTTAGTATATACTACATGGACGCAAAAGGAAAAGCAAAATAAAATGAGATTTTAACAGATTCTATTTACCAGCTCACAGAATTAATGGTGCTTTAGTATATACTACACATAAACAATATTTTAAAATGCCAAAATTAGATTTGTATAGTTTATTTTGTCATTTTAAAGCATGATGAGGTGGCGCGGTGGTTAGCACGTCCGCCTCACTGCACTACCACCCCCCCACCACCACCACCACCACCACCAACCACCCAGAGCCACAACATGAACATCACAGAGGCATCACACTTGGCCTTGGACCGGAAACTGCATCTCACCCTCGATGCTCTAACGGGTACCAGAGGAAAGAAAAAAGAAGAAGAATCCGAAAATAGCGGGCCAATCAGATCGCACCGTTCCTGTGTAGTATACACTAAAATGTACTATTGCTCATAATGTAGCTAAAAATTCAATTTAGGTTAAATGGTACAGCATTATTAACACAAATATTAAAGGAAGTTAAATAGCTATATTGGTAACTATTTAACTGATTTGAACTATTTAACTTTTTTCGTTTAGCTACGTTACATTATACGCTCCATAAGCAACATTCATTAAGTGGAAAAAACAAACTTCTTTAGAAAGAAACAGATGATTACAGGGTAAATTCATTCATTCATTAAATGATTTTCTAAGCCGCTCCATCCTAATTAGGGTCGCGGGGAGGCTGGCGCCTATCTCAGCCGACTCTGGGCGAGGGCGCGGTACACCCTGGACAGCTCGCCAGGCCATCGCAGGGCCACCACACACAGCCATTCACACTCACACTAACAACTAGGGGCGATTTGGAACAGCCAGTTAGCCTACCGTGCATGTTTCTGGACTGTGGGAGGAAACCGGAGTACCCGGAGGAAACCCACACAAGCACTGGGGAAACATGCAGACTTCACACAGAAACGCCCCGAGCCCGGGAACCCAGGACCTTCTTGCTGTGAGGCGGACGTGCTAACCACTGCGCCCCCGTGCCGTGTACGGGGTAAATTATTGCTTTAAAAAAATGGTGGTGCTGATGATATGGAATGTAACTTGTACCATGGTGTCCGTTCTTTCTATACACAGCTCAGAATTTCTGTTTTTGGTATTTAGGAGTTCAGGCTTCTCCACTATCAACTGTTTCCTTTCACGCTGCACAAACAGTTCGGGGTTTTGTTTTTTTCTTTACATTTTGATGGAGATTGTTTTTTCGAGTGTCACTCATGGAGAACAATGGCTCAGGGGCAGCGTTCGAATGAGAAAGTGCGACGTCCATCAGTTCGGAGGAGAAATGGAAACTAAAGGGGGGGGGAAAAAAAGATTTAGTCTGGTACTTCTGAAACGTTTTGGCTGAAGGGGGTGAAGCGGAGGCGCTGTGACACTCGCTGCTCCGTCCTCTGAGCATTTTCTAGACCTTTGCGTAAATAGAGATGACCCCGGGACCCTTGCTGACCCCTTTTCCAGTCGTGTGTGTGTGTGTGTGTGTGTGTGTGTGTGTGTGTGTGTGTGTGTGTGTGTGTGTTCAGTAGCAGTATCCCCCCCACCCACTGTCCTCTACAATTTAAAAAAAAAAAAAAAAGGCTCAGGGCAAAGCTGGGCTCTTTTATTGAATGGTGACCGGTCTTTATAATCACCATTTGCAGCTGCACACACACACACACACACACACACACACACACACACACACACTATTGAATAGCACTGGATGAGCCTAGGCTGCATCTCAGCCATGATTAATCTGATAAATAATAAATATATCAATCTAAAGCTCGGACAAGGACAAATCTTAAGCAGCAGGAAAGCGCAAGAGCCACTTCAGCCCAGAAATTAATTATTTAATGATGAATTCTTCAGGAAATAAGAAAAAAAAAAAAAAAACAGTTTTGATTAATGCTGTCCGGTGTAGCGTGCGTGTAAACATCTTTGATGTTTGATATGTGTCACCTTTCTTATATTTTCTAAAAGAACACACACACACACACACGCGGGTTTGTTTAATAAAAAAGCCTACAGGCGCGCGACACCGAGATCAGATGTCGGAGCACTAAAGCTACAATTTCCAACATGTCGCTTTTGAATAACCTCCATTCAGCCAGGGGTCAAAAACTGTTTGCTAATGGAAGTGTCTCAAATCACCACTCAAACACTCATCCACGCTCACGTGTTTGCTCAACTGAATCATATATAAAAGAGTCGTTTGATAAATAAATCGAAGTCGTGCCTCAGACCTTTGACGTACATTCACTCTGTCGGGGTTTAATATTGGTGGTGTTTATCGTATTGCATATTATAATGTCATTAAGTGCACTTTTTAACCTCTTCCACCCTGATACTCAAAAAGAAATCAAATATACGTCATACATGAAATCAAATGAATCATATAGAAAGAAGAGTCAAAAAGAAAAGAACCATATAGAAAGAACAAGCTGGAAATAAAAAAACAATTAAAAACGTGAAGGAATCATATTAAAGGTGAGTCGTGGACAGGAGAGTCATGTGAAAAATCACTGAATCATCCAAAAGAATCATATAAAACAGAGTCATGGGAACATAAATGAATCGTGCAAAGGAATCACATTAAAGGAGAGTCTTGTGTGAAGTCATGGGAACATAAATGAATCGTGCAAAGGAATCACATTAAAGGAGAGTCTTGTGTGAAAGGGTCATGTGAAATGAATCGTGTAAAGGAATCACATTTAAGGTGAGTTGTGGACAAGAGAGTCATGTGAACGTAAATGACTCGTGCAAAGGAATCACATTTAAGGTGAGTCGTGGACAGAAGAGTCATGTGAACATAAATGAATCGTGCAAAGGAATCACATTAAAGGAGAGTCTTGTGTGAAAGGGTCATGTGAAATGAATCGTGTAAAGGAATCACATTTAAGGTGAGTTGTGGACAAGAGAGTCATGTGAACATAAATGATTCATGCAAAGGAATCACATATAAGGTGAGTCGTGGACAGAAGAGTCATGTGAACATAAATGAATCGTGCAAAGGAATCACATTAAAGGAGAGTCATGGACAGGAGAGTCACTTGAACATCACTAAATAATCTAAAAGTATCATATTAAACAGAGTCGTGTATGAAAGAGTCATGGTAAAGGGTATCATGTAAAGGAATCACATTTAAGGTGAGTTGTGGACAGAAGAGTCATGTGAAAATAATGAGTCAAGCAAAGGAGTCACACTGGGGGTGAGTCGTGTACGAGCCACATGAAAATGATTGAATCATCCAAAAGAATCGTATTACACAGAGCCATGTGTACGAGAGTCATGTGAAAAATAAAGGAATAAAACAAACCACATTAATAGTGAATCATGTGCAAAAAAAAATAAAAAATCACATGAATATAAATGGATTGTACAGAAGAATCACATTAAAGGCGAGTCGTGGACAAAAGAGTCATGTGAGAATAAAGGAATCCTCCCAAAGACGTACATTAAAAGTGAGACAGGTGTAAAAGAGTCATTTAAAAAGAAAAGTATTGTGCAAAGGAATCACATATAAGGTGAGGCGTGTAAAAGAGTCATGAAAATAAATAAATCTCATGTGACAAGTGATCAGAGGTGTCAAAGAATCAGAAGTGAAAATAAATGAATCGTGTATCAATAATAAAGAATTACAAATAATAAATATGTGGCACGGTGGTTCACACGTCCGCCTCACAGCAAGAAGGTCCTGGGTTCGAGTCCCGGTCTCGGGGAAGGCGTTTCTGTGTGAAGTCTGCATGTTCTCCCCATGCTTGCATGGGTTTCCTCCGGGTCCAAAAGCATGCACAGGAGGCTAATTGGCTGTTCCAAATCACCCCTAGGTGTGAGTGTGAGTGTGAGAGGTTGTGTGTGTGTTGGCCCTGCAATGGTCTGGCGAGCTGTTCAGGGTGTACCCCGCCCTCGCCCAGAGTCGGCTGAGATGGGCGCCAGCCTCCCCGCGACCCTAATTAAGAATAAGCGGCTTAGAAAATCAATGAATGAATGAAATAATATATGAATCATGTAAGAGAATCAGAAGCAATAACTGAATCATATAAAAGATTCACAAGTGAAAAATCATGCGTGAGCAAATGAATCATGTGTAAATAAAAGAAAAATCACGTCAAGTGTAAATTAATTATCTCATAAATTATAAATAAAATAAACTAGTGTGATAAATAAATAAATAAATAAATAAATAACATAAAAGAATCGTGTAAAGATAAACGAGTCATGTGTAACTGAATCAGGTGAAAATAAATATCTTTTTTTAAACTGACTCTAAAAATTAACTATACAATAAACTATGACAATAAAATTCACCAAAAATGAAATTCAAATAAGTAAATAATTTAAAAATTGTTACTATATAAAAAATAAATCGTTAAATCATGTTGGAAAATAAAGTTGCGTGACTTTTCTGTAAACGCTGAGCGAACTCTTGGTTTTAAAGTAAAATCGAATACCACGTTTAAAGTGGGGTGTGTTTATTTCTACCCCGTCGCCATCATGATGAATATTAACGTGTGTGTCTTACAACTGTCTCGGTGTTTGTTTAGTGGCCCGAGCTGTCACCCGTCCCCTTTCTCCAGCCGTTTAAAAACAGTCGTGCCCTCGGGGTGAAGGAGAAAAGCCTTGGGTTTAATAGGGCCAACAACCCAACAAATATCCCCCCCTGGCCACCATTATACATCTCCCAGGCCTGAGAAAAGAGCACGAGGAGGAGGAGGAGGAGGAGGAGGAGGAGGGGGGGAGAAAAAAGGAAAACCCACCCAGTTTCCGTTGGTCGGCGTGGGCCGGATGGAGTCCAGACTGACACCACGCATTGTTTCAAAGAGCTTGAGCGAGTTGTTACAAGCATCGAGACATTAGGCGAAACAATAGGTGGATTGGCAGCATCATCAATCACGCCGTCCTGACACATCGGACTCGGGTTTGTTTGTTCCACTCTGCATAATAAAGAGATTGGATCAGGTTTAATTAGATATCGGGGTAATCAATCACTGCCAACGAGGCACGAGGTTAGCAGCACGTGCCTTCGCCAGGAGAACGAAAAAGGGGAAAGAAGGGAAAGGCGTGCCGTTAAGAGGTTCAGCGTGGGATGTGATGATGATGATGATGATGATGCAATTAAGGCACATGACAAAATTAATGAATGATGTCCAAAACACAATGCAGGAAATCACTTCATAAAAGAATGATTCGTGTAGCGGAAAAATCATATGATTCATTTATCGACTCATATGATTCACTTGAATCATGTGAGTCAATCCTAAACAATCCACATATGAATCAGTAAATGAATAAACGATAGAAAGTTTTCTCTTTCTCTCTCTCTCTCTATCACGTATGTGTCTCTCTCTTTCTCACCATATGTCTCTCTCAATTTCTCTGTCTCTCTTTATCTCTCTCTCTGTCTCTCTCTCCTTCTGTCTGTCACTGCCTCTCTCTCCCCGTCTCTTTCTATCTCCATGTGTGTGTCTCTCTCTCTCTCTCTCTCTCTCTCTCTCTCTCTTAGTGTCTCTCACGATTTCACTGTCTCTTACTGTGACTGTCTGTCTCTCTCTTTCTCTCCCTCTTTCTGTCTCTCTATCTCCATGTGTGTGTCTCTCTCTCTCTTTGTGTCTCTCACCATGTGTCTCTCCTGATTTCACTGTCTCTTACTGTGACTGTCTCTGTCCCTCTTTCTGTCTCTCTCTTTCTCCTTCTGTCTGTCTCTGCCTGTCTCTCTCTCTCAATCTCCATGTGTCTCTCACCATGTGTCTCTCTCCATCTCTCTCTCTCTCTCTCTCTTAATTTCTCTGTCTCATACTGTGACTGTTTGTCTCTCTCTCTGTCCCTCTTTCTGTCTCTTTCTCTCTTTCTGTCTCTCTCTGTCTCTATCTCCATGTGTCTCTCTTTCTCTTAGTGTCTCTCACCATGTGTCTCTCTCCATCTCTCTCTCTCTCTCTCTTGATTTCACTGTCTCTTACTGTGACTGTCTGTCTCTCTCTTTCTCTCCCTCTTTCTGTCTCTCTATCTCCATGTGTGTGTGTGTGTCTCTCTCTCTTAGTGTCTCTCACTATGTGTCTCTCCTGATTTCACTGTATCTTACTGTGACTGTCTGTCTGTCTCTGTCCCTCTTTCTGTCTCTGTCTCTCTCTTTCTCCTTCTGTCTGTCTCTCTCTCTCTCTCAATCTCCATGTGTCTCTCACCATGTGTCTCTCTCCATCTCTCTCTCTCTCTCTCTTGATTTCACTGTCTCTTACTATGACTGTTTGTCTGTCTATGTGTCCCTCTTTCTGTTTCTCTCTCCTTCTTTCTGACTCTGCCTGTCTCTCTTTCTCTATCTCCATGTGTCTCTCTTTCTCTTAGTATCTCTCACCATTGTCTGTCTCCATCTCTCTCTCTCTTGATTTCTCTGTCTCTTACTGTGACTGTCTGTCTGTCTATGTGTCCCTCTTTCTGTCTCTTTCTCCCACACCCACACACACTCCTTGTTTAATAAAGAAAAAAGAGAAAAAGAAGGTGAATAAATGCGAGAGGAAGCATCTGGGCAGGAGGCTGTTGACGGTGCCTCCGAGGCCTTTCGCCTCCGCTGATGAGACAGTTACAAGTTTCCAACAGCTGCCTACTAATGTTTGATCAATGATAAAATATGCCAAGGTGACAACGCGGCACTGGCCTGCATTCATTAAAGTTTCAGCGGGCCTCGAACGGAGCCCTGATGCACCCCGTGTTCCCTAAACGCCGCTCCGGATTGAGACGATTTCACCAGACGTCAAAAACAATATCCGTTTGATGTTTGCGCAGCAGAACCTTCCGGGTAACCTTCTTTTCTGGAGAACCATGGGGGAATTTGCCGCGGGTGAGGGGGGGGGAAGAGCCGTTAAGAAGGTTG
Source organism: Tandanus tandanus (assembly GCA_039654325.1). NCBI lineage: Eukaryota > Metazoa > Chordata > Actinopteri > Siluriformes > Plotosidae > Tandanus > Tandanus tandanus. Next base: position 71,140,199 of record JBCNYH010000001.1, read on the forward strand.
AGAAGAAAAGGAATTGGCCAGGAGTGAATGCAGTGCTGCGGAAATGATGATGAGGGTTTTTATACGGAAAATAAACAAATTTGCCCGGAGCTGGCAACATCGACGGCAAACCATAAAACAAAAACAAACAAACAAACAAACAAAAAACCCCGACACAAAGCACTGAGGATTGTTCTGTCCTTTTCACTCCGTGTTATTTTTCCTTTTGTTGTACCGAGCCGAGCAGGATCGACCGTGCCAAGCCGATTCTCCTGGTAAATGTCAACTGTCAGCACGCTGCTCATCACTCCTGGCGGCCATGTTGGTGGAGAAGAAAAAAGAAAACGACTGGATAGAAAGCCTGAATGTGGTGCCAGGACACGTATCGAGCTGAAATCGTAGTTGATGTCTTCATCTTGGAGCACAGGAGGTCTTTCAGAAACGCAACGCTAATGAAACGTCTTCACAGTAAACAGCATGTCAGAATTCCGCCAGGCTGAAAGCGTGAAGGCGGGACAATATCGCGAGGTATAAACTCATCAAGTTAATGGGACGCAGGAAGTGTCTTACTTTAGATCATTTCCTTTAGCACACAAAGGTTACTGACACAGTGCCACTACCTGGATCCATACCTGGCTTTGAACCAAAAGGAGGCGTGGCTTAAACGGCATGATCCCTACCTCGTGTTTTTTTGCCTTTAGAAACCCTGCCCCCCTGAAATGCGAGACATAATAGCACTTCATCATTGGTCTTAATTAGAAATGTGGGCGGGTGTTATTATTATTTCCACCTGTGACATTTTCCTAAATAGAAACGTTACTAATATGCTAAAGATCCCAAGTGACGTGACACAAAAGCGCTCGCTGTAACATCCGGAGATAAAGAACGCGCATCCTGGTGATACTGTAGCCTGGAGGAAGTCCAAGACAGCGTGGTTTTGCGGTGCTCTCCGGGTGGGAGGGGCTTGCACTATGCTATCATGGATGTCTCCAAGGATCGTGTATGTGGAAGAGGGTAGATAGCGCTTTCCTTTTCATGTGTTACGGAGAAAAACGGACGCAAGCTTGTTTAATTAGTGTTTCGTTTCGTGACTCGCGCACACAGGATTTCTATGTTTGTGTTTGTTTATAAACACATGAGGTGTTCATTGTGAATAAGGTACTCATAATCAGACTTCTGATTGGTGGAGGACTGATGTACAATAATGACGTGTGGTGGTTAGCATGTCTGCCTCACAACAATGTTTGAGTCCCGGGCTCAGCAACTGTAATGTTATGCTTGTTTCCTTGCATGGGTTTCCTCCGGGTACTCCAGTTTCCTCCCACAGTTCAAAGAAATGTACGTTAGGCTGATCAGCTGTTCCACATCGCCCCTAGGTGTGAGTATGAATGGCTGTGGTGGCCCTGTGATGGACTGGTGAGCTGTTCGGGGTGTACCCCATCTTCGCCCCGAGTCGGCTGAGATAGGCTCCAGCCTCCCCGTGACCCTAGTAGGATTAAACACACTGGCCTTGTTGGGATGGTTATCCAGTAAAGTGCAGCCGTATTTGCGTATCTGTTATTAGCGTGTACGAAGCCAGAGAGTCTTTTGTTTGGTCGCTGCTCCCGAGAGAGGTCCAGCGCGTAAATAATTCACGGCGAATTCGA
>JBCNYH010000001.1:71178440-71189508 GCA_039654325.1 Tandanus tandanus
CCTGCCTGTTTTGTCCCGTCATCAATAATGAACATCTCCACGTCTCCTTCTTTCTAGTCTTCCACCTCACTGCCCTGTCTCTCTCTCTCTCTCTCTCTCTCTCTCTCTCTGATCAATAATTCAGGTGTGCTCTTCCTGGAACATATGGCACGGGGGGTCGGTGGTGTTCAGGTTTCCTCGTTCCTCTTTCCCTTATCACAGACACGGCCAGGAGGAACTCCACTTTTTTCTTGTCTGCCAAGTGCTCACTTTTGTTCCCTGCCTTGTTAGCTTTAATGGCTCTCTCTCTCTCTCTCTCTCTCTCTCTGTGTGTGTGTGTGTGTGTGTGTGTGTGTGTGTGTGTTCATAACAGCCTGTCAGTATTTCACACTGTTAACTCATACAATGCTTACTGTGCACTCTCCTCACACCTGTTCCTCTTTGTTTTAAATGTCATTGTTTTATTGTGTTGCTCGCGTGGGTTTCCTCCGGGTACTCCGGTTTCCTCCTACAGTGCAAAGACATGTACAGTAGGCTAACTGGCCGTTCCAAATCGCCCCTAGGTGTGAGTGTGAGTGTGAATGGTTGTGTGTGTTGGCCCTGCGACGGTCTGGCAAGCTGTTCAGGATGTACCCCACCTTCACCCAGTGTCGGCTGAGATAGGCTCCAGCCTCCCTGTGACCCTAATTAGGATTAAGCGGCTTAGAAAATGAGTGAGGGAGTAAATCCATCTTAAGACTTTTAGTTTTATTTTTCCAAAAAACAAAAACATCTCTCATACAAGCACCGAGGTGCTGATTAAACTTAGACAGAATTTATTTTTAATTAAGCAATTAAATTTTCACAACAAAATTAAATCATTAGAGTTTGATTCTGAATTGTATTTTTATAAATGAAAAAATGACAGAATTGGTGTAAATTTTTTGTGCATAAAAAAAGCAAAAAAAAAAATAAATAAATAAATGCTGCCTTGAGGAAATGTAATAATTCTAAATTATTTATATATTACTTTTTTTTTTTTTGTTTCCTTTTTAATAAATGAAGGCAGTAAGAAATACCCTGCAACATGAAACAATTAATCTGAATGAATCTCACTGGTTCTACTTCATTATTTAACTATTTTAGAATTGTGTATAACGATAAAATGGTATAAGTTCTCTTTCTTTCTTTATGACAGATTCTATATTTTTAAATACCTAAATACACTCATCTCACTCACTCATTTACTGAACCACTTAATTCTACTATTAGGGTCACGGGGAGACTGGAGCCTATCTCAGCCGACACTGGGTGAAAGCGGGGTACACCCTGAACAGCTCGTCAGACCATCACAGGACAAAACAAGCACACAACCTTTCACACTCACACTCACACTCACACCTAGAGGCGATTTGGAACTGCCAATTATTTTTTGTTATTTGATGAATAAATCAGGATAAAGTTTCCTATTTAATTATTTTATTTTTGGAATTTAAAGGAAAGAAGATGTTTAGGTAAGAATAAAAAATATATACCATTTTTGATTAATACAGATTTATTTTTAATTTTTTTTGGCAAATTTTTATTGAAAATGTTTATTTTTATTTTTTTTGCATTATTTAATTATTTTTTTCAGTAATAATATGATACCCAGAAGATATAACCTCAAATTGCTGTGTGTGTGTGTGTGTGTGTGTGTGTGTGTGTGTGTGTGTGTGTGTGTGTGTCCCAGCTCGTGAGGAGCACTTGTCTCACTGGATGTCCGTCTCTCGTGGGCTTTTGGCTCAGACAGTTTTCCATATGGGCGACTCAGTGGGTTTCTGTCCACAGTGAAGAACGACCGTCTCACACACGCCCCTGACCTGCTGGGCCACTGATGGATCCCAACTTTCACCACCATACACACTAACTTCACAAACACACACACACACACACACACACACACACACACACACACACACACACACACACTAGAAACATGGTTGGTCATTCCTAGGACTTTTATTTTGTATTTTATTTTTTGAGGTTTTGTTTTTATAAAAAGAACATGGAAGCATTAAGGTTATTTTTAAATATTAATAAACAATTATTCAAGAATTAAAGTTAAATGAACAACAACTACAAGCTAATGTCATTTATAGGAGCTTCTTTCTTTCTTTCTCTCTCCCTCTTTCCGCATGTCATTTTTTAATTCCTGACATTTCTTTATTTAGTTTGAAACTACTTAGGACTGCGAAAAGAAAAAATTGTTAATGTAAAATAATAAATATATTTGGGACATTGATATATTTGGGACAAGATTGATTACTAAACTAACTAAATTATTTAATAGGGTTTTTCCTTTATTTATTTACAATATTTATTTGCTTATCTATTTTTTATTAATTTATTCTATTGTTCTTTTTTCCTTCTTTCCTTTTTCAAGACCTATTTATTTATTTATTTTTTATTTACCTCTACATTCTTTCTTTCCTCCTTTGTTATTTCTTCTTACTTTTTTGCATCTCTCTCTCTCTGGAGTTCCTCGAAGAGCACACGAAGCCTCGGGTCCTTCGTGTCCACTGTAATTACATCACTTCCTGTATAAAATGAGAGATTAATCTGAAAGCGCCACCATCATTACCTTTCATTAAGAAACGAGCTCAAGGTGGGAAAATGAAACCAAAATTACAGAACACGATCCTCCTTAACTTTATTTATTTACTCCTCCTTCTGTTCCTCTTTGGTTAATTCTAATGAAGAGGCCTCGGATGACTTCATTTGGCGCGGCGTTAATTGGGTTTGGGGCCGAGTTTTTGGCCCGTGTTTTCCTTTCCTGTGCCCCCCTCGTTAGCCCGAACTTTAATGAGATCTGGCACTCGCCTCACCATGATAAATATCGCCGTGATGAATGAAGATGCAAATGCAGCACGTGAAGTTCGGCCCCCGTGGCCCCGTGGCCCAATATCATTAACACTGTCCTGCTGTCAAATCCGTCATTGTCACAGAACTCAGGGTGAGGTGTCGGGGGTGGGGGGTATGGGGAGTGGAAGGGTAAATACACCGAAAGAGAGGTGTGTAAAGGGAGTGTGTGCTGTATGACTACTTCAAACTCCTCACTTTATACACAAAGGTCATGATACAGATGAAATTCCACGTTTCAAATATGTGCTTCTGTTCTGGATCTGCCACAATATACGACTTTTTACTTCCCTTAAAATGTTCCATTTCATATTTAACTCTAAACAGAAATCCTAATCAACTTTGTTGAACATCATCCAGGTATTAATGAGGTTTTACATTTTAGATTTACCTTTGGGTCGTTCAAATTTTACTTGAAATATTTTTCATATTGAATTTTCTTTTTTTTTTTTCTTTTTTTTTTAGAATTTCAAATATCACCCATGGCTGTAGAAATGTAGATTTTTATTTTAACACACTAAAACTTCAAAACAAATTCAAATAATAAAGAAATGATAATAAAAAAATTCTAACAATAAATTTAACCATCCAATGATTTTACATCCAAAATGAGCTTAAAGAATTTTTCAACGTAACCCCAAAGTTTAGTACTAATTTACACCGTACAAATTCTACAAATTTCATGTTAAACTTCTTTGAACTAGAATTATGTGACATCTATAATAATGATTTTATAACATTTCAGAATTTCATCACCGACACATTTTAAATTAAAAGTCTGAAAAACTAAAAATTGAAATGAACAAATTATTAATGATTAACAAATAATAACCAGGTGTCCACTTTGAAAAATCGATTATAATAAGTCAGATCTTATTGAATACCAGTAACAAATGTACAGGTTTACACAGAATATGGAACGATATATTAATATACTTCTTATAATTCTTGGAATAATGAGATTATGGCGGTGCTCATGGGCTGCCCTTGTTCTACAAAGGGGTAAAGTTGAAAGGTGTTCAGTTAACGATGCTGTTCAATATCCTCCTGTCAGCTTTATGAATTATTATTTCATGACAATCTACAATTCCTGCAGGTTTACATTTAAAGCAGAAACTATGGCTGAATTTTTTTACTTTTATATACTAGATAAACTAAATAAAGTAAATAAATTAACAATTTTCACATATCAGTTGGAATTATTGAAATATGTTATAAACATCAAGATAAATTTTTTAAAATTAATTTTAAATAATTATTCTATTATATATTTTTTCCTAAAAGGAAGATTATTCAAATAATACAGTACAATTTTCATTAGAATTCACAATTTTAGTATTTACACATTTTACATTTCATTAAAAATGGAAGATTTTGCACTGTTAAATCTTAACATTAATATGTTAGAATTTCTTCATTGTACGAATTTTAAATATAAATACAGGTTCCAAAAATACCTTTAACTCAATTTAAAATCTACTATAATTAAGATGTGGATTTTAAATAGCTAACACAGCTTTTCCATATTTTTCAAAATTCAAGCAAATTCTTGCACTTACGAGTTCCGGTATCAGGTGAGATGCAGAAATGTCAGAATCCAATTCTCAATTTTTTAATATCAGCTTAAACTGCAGGAAGAACAAGCAACAAAAGAACATCACGGAATTTAAAACATGGACTTCAAATATATTTTTCAAATATAAATCCAATAACCTAGATTTTTAAAACTTACAGAAAAATAAATGGAGTAAGAAAAAACTAAGAAACATACTTTTAAAAAGAAGAAAGAATGAAAGAAAGGAAAATAAAAATGAAGGCAAAAGTAACAAAAAAAGAAACATGGAAAAGGAATAAAACCAAACAAAAAGCAATGGAGAGAAGCAGCAAAGAAAAGTTAAGAAAAAGACAAAAAGAAAAAAATACAAAGAGAGAGAAAGAAAGAAAGAAAGAAAGAAAGGAAGAAAGAAAGAATGTATGAAAGGAAAAATCATAGAAAAAAAAAGAAAAAGTAAAAAGTGACATGAAACATAAAAGGAAAAGAAAAGCAAACATCAGAAACAAGAAATAAAAAAAGAAAGAAAATGGAAAAAGAACATTTTTCAGTCGGGGTTTATTATAAAGAATGAACAGACTGCGGAGTCAGAAATGTAATCAGAATCGCGTATTCCAATGAGGTGTGTGAATAAAAGCATCAACAGTGTGGAAGTCACGTTGCTATTATTCCGATGATTATTTTACTGTAACAGCATGTCCCCATGTATTTCATTCAAACGTACTTCCTGTTACTGCTCGCGTTAACGGATGTGCGTAATCAACACACTTTTAAAAACGGGGGGTGTCCTCGACGATCAATGTTTATTTGTGAAAAGTTAAACTATTCAAACAAAACAAAAAATGGCGGCGAGCGTGTGTCAGCGGTTTATCTTACACGACATTAGAGCAGGGCAGCTTTGTCGGACACCGCGGTGTGAATAATTTAGCGGGGGAAAACTTAAAGGAGCCGTCAGACGCGTGACATTCGTCCTTGTTGTTGTGGCTGCAGTCTAATGTGGCAAGGTTAAAGGTAACGTCTGCAAAGAGAGGGGAGGAGACGCTTGGCACGACAAAACACACACACACACACACACACACACACACACACACTTATAGCAGCATTTACGTGCAAAAAAACACAGTGGGAATCTTATGGTTTCTTGTGACTGTTTATGGAAGGAGTCTCCAGTGTCAGAGGTAAAACTGAAACTTTACGTTTTCAAGGACACTCTCCTGGGTACAAGACAAACTGCGCTTGACAACATTGTTTCTGTATTAGAGGAACAGATAAAAAACTAAAGTAAAATTAAACAGAAAAAGAAAAAAATTTGAAAAGTAAAAAATTTAATTAGAAAGAAAGACTAAAAACATGAAAAGGAAACAGAGATAAAAATAAAGAATAGATAAAGAGTCCAGAAAGAAAGAAATAAGAAAAATAAATACATAAAGATAACTAAAAAATGACAAAAGAAAATAAACATAAAAATTTTAATAAAAACAAAAAGGAAATGCTTGAAATGAAAAATAAAAATAAATCATATACATTTATTCAAATAAAAAAAATTTATAAAAAAAGGAGATAAAAAAGTAAAGACAAAAGAAATTTTTAAATAAAAATGTTAAGAGGAGAGAGAAATAAATAAGAAGCAAAATTGTAAGTAAGTAAAAAAAGTCATGGAGAATAAAAGAAAAAATTAAATACTGAAACACAACAAATGAAAAAATATCACAAAAAAGAAAAAGAAAAGAAAAACTGTTCAGGATGTGGTGTTGCAAAAAAAAATAAGGACCCTGGGCGTGGATTAACACATTATTACATTATTACAGGTGTCTCGTCTCTGACACTGACCACGGCGAGAATAACGGAGCGCTCGGACAATTATCCGTATTCGGAACAGGGCTCCGGGTGACACCTGCTTCAGGGGAGACATTTTTAGCGAGTGTAATGAGAGTGTTTAATATCCAATCTCACGCTGTGCTATTGTGCGCGCTGCCTTGTTGGAGAAGGTTTCCAAACACGGAGGAACATGTAGCCGGCCATGATTACGCTCACTGCTGGTTCGCGACTCCCTCCGCAATTACTGCAGCCAGCTGCTACCTTCGCTCTCGCTACGGTTTAATCATCGCCCCGAGAAGCTGCGTAGACAAATAAAAAATTCACCACAACAGCAGGGAGAAGAGAAAATATCCAGTGCAGGAAGTTCGGGTGTGAAATCTTCATCGGTTCACCATCGGGGCATGTTTGTTTGGATAAATGTTTCAAATCTTAATGACCTCCAACATGGTGCGAGTATTATTACCGCTAGTTAGCATGAAGATGGAATAACGGCTCCGAACATAAACTCAGTTTGCTTTTCAAGTCTGAGGTGATTACGGATTAGCACAGCGAGAGCTGGATTTATATTAGAACATAAAGTTTTTTAAATACCCATAAACCTGGCACACGTCCTAAAACAGCTAGCAGTTAGCGTGCTAAGCTAAACTCTAAATATTCAATAACCTTAAACTGTTGTGGTGTGATTTCTGTACATGGTGTTTAGCAGGAGGCTAGATCTAACTCTCATCGCGCTCATTTCCCAGACTGCTTAATCTTATTAGGTTCGCAGGGTGGCGGGAGCCTATCTCAGCCAACACTGGGCAAAGGCTGGGTACAGCTCGGCAGGCCATCACAGGAACAGACCACCTTAAAAATTTACACATCGTTAACATGGAGGGCTTTTTTAAAAAACTAGTCAATGGACTAAAATGATTAGCAATTAGCAAAAAGTTGGATGCTAAATGTTAAAGAATTAGCCTCAAACGTAGTGATTTTTGCAGCATGATTTGGACCTTAAACCTAAATGTATCATTAATATGGTGAGATTTTTCTAGAACAGCTCATCAACATATATATATATATAGTGAGGTTTTAGTAGAAGCTAAGAAATGATTAGCAGTGTTAGCATTAACCTTGAGCAGTGGGTTGAACACTATTATGAATGAAATAGCTGTAAATATGCTGTGGTTCTTAGCATCTTGCTAATTGAGGCTAATTAATTTATCTTAATAAACACGGTGTGGCTTTCATAGCAGCTGTGATTAGTAATTAGCATTATTGCCTCCGCCAAGAAGGTTATGAAGGTTACCGCCGTTGTTTGTTTGTTGGTTTGTTTGTCTGTCTGTTAGCAACATTACTCAAAAAGTTATGAACGGATTTTGATGAACTTTTCAGGATGAGTCAGAAATGATACAAGAAACAACCGATTTAATTTTGGCAGGGATCCAGATTATTGTCTGGATGTAGGGAATTCTTACAGATTTCTTGTGGCCTTGGCGGAGGTGTGCGCTCTCTGAGTGCCCTTTGGATTTCTCAGTGAGTGGTAGCAATGTGTGAAGTGCTTAGCGATTAGCATGAGGTATAATGAGAATAAATATGTATATATATATCACACGTATGCATATACAGCTTATTGTAAGAGTGAATTTAGCTCTGATTAATAAATTACTTTGTGTTAAGTGATTAGCGTGATGCTAACAGCAGTAATGCCAGTGTCATGTCTGTGCTACGTTGATGGCAGTCACCCTTTTCGCAGCCAGACACTGAACTCATCTAATAAGAGGCCTTGTTTGTAATCAAACCTGTCATTAAGTATTCATCGGATCAAAAGTTCAGCAGCCGTTGTTGCTTTGTCGAGTCGAGCCCTGAGGCCCTGCTTAGGGGACGGAGCTAAATTGAAGTGCGGAGGTGCTGCTTATAAATTATTCCTGCTAGGCTACTCTGCTTACGAGGAGGAGGTCACTGCAATGACTAACGCGTGACACTGAGCTGAGTGTCACCCACAACGTAACCCAATCGCCGGCGCAACCTGGGCAGCCTGCACAGGACTGCCGAGAGACATTGTAATAAAGCGCTTTGCTAACTGTGTTCACCTGCAGAACCTCTTAAAATCGTTTAAAGCGCATATTCAGGGACTAGCCATCAAAAAGACAGTTAAAGAAGCTAATAATTAGCATTAAACAGAACAAAATTATGCTAGCGTGAGTTACGCAAAGAACAATCGTGCTAGAGTAAAAGTCTGAAAAGAAATAAAGTGATTGCTAGCAATGTTGTAGCAAAAACAAACAAAGCATGCACTGCTAGCAACGATGCAATGAAACGATGTGAGAAAATACTACAAGTACAAAGCAATGTATGTTGTGAGCTAGCAGCTAGCAAAAGGAATAGAGATTCTGCTGCAAGCAATGATGGAGTGCTAACAGCTCGAGCTGCAGCTAACAGAATTCTGCAGGATGTTTGTATCTTACCGAAAAGGAAATCATGTTGCATGTGATTAGCACAATGTTAATCGGGGTTGTGTTGTTTCGTCCTTTTTTTTCTTCCCGTTGCTAACAAAAGTGGTTAGCTTTGTTAGCTTTGAGGGCTTTATTTTCGTTTCTGAATAAATAAATAACACAGAAATGTCAATTAAATTTTTACTTTAATGAATTTTAATGACAAAAATATAGAAATTGGTTTAATATTTTCTCCATTAAGAAATGATGATGATACTCGAAGTTATTAGCTAAGAATCCGAGTTTTTTGACACTGGAAGTTAAATTAAAGATCTGTGACACTTCAAAAGTCAAAGGGAAGCTGGCGTTAGTCCGGAGTGGATGAGTTAAAGTGTGTCTGTGATGCGACGGGTTGTATCGAGCTGAGGGAATATCCATCTTTCATATATTGATGAGAGGAACAACAGAACTAAGGGGAACGAGAGGAATAGGAGAGACGATAGGAATGAGCGGAACAGTGAACGCGGTTCGAGCCATCAGATTTAAAGCATCGGGAAACATCGGGAGTCCAATTATTTTAATTATGAGAAAACCAACTTTATTTTAAAGCTACTGAAATTTTTTTTTTATAATTTTTTCGAAAGCTACTTAAAACAAATAGTTTTTCATAAATAAAACAACTGGACTTATCTGTTTTTACAAACAAACTATTTATATATAAGTACTAAATAAAGAATAAACACAGCACTAGCACATTTTACTGCAGTTGATATGAAATAGAAACAAAATCAACAAACAGTTCTAAAAAAAATAAGCATTCAGACGTAAAAATAACAGAATCAGATGAGACGCCTGGAGCAAAGGGACACAACAGTGCTAAGCACGCGGCACAACAGGGGGGTAAATATTTCATAGCGCCGTCCTCGGAGGCTGTATCCTTAGGTCATTTCGCCTCAGGCTACATGCTAACAGCTAGCTTTTGGGCCACTCAGCTGGTTCAGTAATGGCTTCCTGTCCTGAAGAGGAGGTCTAAATGTGAAGCAGCGGCTACAGATGTTAAAGTCATGTTGACAATCTTCAGTGTCAGAACTCACTCGGGGGAACGCGAGAGAGTCCGCTGGCGTGTCGAGGACACAGTGTAAAGGTTGAGCTTGAAGCGTCGGCACTGCACAAGGTCGAGATCAGTCCAGAACCCTGTGTTCCCATTGGATGTGAGCATTGACAGCTGCTAAAGTTACGCTAGTTCTCAGTTTTGTAAAATTGCGACTCGCTAGTTTTAAGAACTGAGGAGTTTACGCTTTGCAGTTTCTCATTAACACAAAAACTACAACCTCAGTGCTTCTTACTGGCTTATTAACTTCAAAAGTGAAAAAAAAACAAAAAAAAAAAACAGAGAGACTAGCGAGGAAACGACTGTTTGTAGCTGCTGTATAAGTGAGAACAGGAGCTAGCATAAAACTTAACAATAAATGACATCATTTCTGCAGTTTATAGAAGATTGAAAAGCAGCACAAATGTTTATTCCTTGGTTTATTATTGTTGTTGTTGTTGTTGTTGGATACGCTGCTTGTGTAAAGAACATTTCCTCCATCCCTCCTCAGGTGTTCCATCGTTCCTTTGACATATTTATTACCCTGTCATAATCATAAAGTCCTCTCTCCCCTGACGGCCGAAGCGATCTCCTGGTGAAAACCCCTCAGCCCTAGCGCAGGCTAATTGGGACGGAGCCCCCGCGGCGCTCGATGAGGCAGAAAACAATGATTAATTAATTTACTCCTCAGACTGTGAGAGGTTTATGAGGCTCACAGCAGTCAGCGAGACTCCCGCACAGCTCTCAGGCTTCGCTTTGACCTGCATGATCACGAATAATGCAACAATTTTCACAGATTCTCCGCATTCACAGGAGGAGGAATCATCTCCTTCAAGACAAAGAAATAGAGACGCACCGAGTGTTCACTGTGATGCTCACTGTACTGCTCTTTAATCATCATGCCGTGATGTGCTAAAGCAGATACTAGCAACGTTTTACCAAAACTGACAGTGAGGAAAACCGCGGGAAAATAACTACCAGTGTCTTACCAAAACATGCAACTAGCGTAAACTTTATTTAGTACAAAAAATGTTAGCGAACTAACTAGCAGTGTTTTATCAAAAGTGACAGCTAGCATAAATTTATCAAGCAAACTAATAAACATCATTTTACCAAATCTGTAAGCTAGCATAGCTTTAGATAGCTAACTAGCAGTGTCTTATTAACAGTGACAGCTAGCATAAATTTATCTAGCAAACTAATAAACATCATTTTACCAAATCTGTAAGCTAGCATAGCTTTAGATAGCTAACTAGCGGTGTCTTATTAACAGTGACAGCTAGCATAAATTTATCTAGCAAACTAATAAACATCATTTTACCAAATCTGTAAGCT
>JBCNYH010000001.1:71192666-71203967 GCA_039654325.1 Tandanus tandanus
TCTTTTACATGCCTTTCACCACAGACAGTGAGAGACATGGCCGGCATTTGATAACCCAGTTAGCTGCACTGGGGGAAGTACAAAATAAATAAATAAATAAACAAACAAAGGTTTAAGGGAAACAGAAAGAGTTTTGTTATTTTATATGATGAAATAAATTCTGTCAGTTGCCAATCTAATCTGAAAGCAAATATATATCATCGAGTTTAATGAAATTTAATTGAATATAAACAGGTGACTGAGGAGATAAATTGAGGAGCGCAGTGTTATATTTTTTAATTTTGATCACTCCTCTCACAGACTGTAACAGATAAATGGCGTCACTTATCATCCAGCTGCGGCGTTCCCTCAGGAGACAGAGGAGGAATTTAATGTATTTAATGTATGGCCCAGGGTTCGAGGTCTAACTCGCAGCTGTAGTGCGCACTTCTGCATTTCGCCCTGACAACTGACCAGCTATTGCCCTACAGGGGCCACCCATTTGAGGGGTCATGGAGCAGATTGGTCCCCTCGCCCATCAATCAGACACACACTCACACACACACACAGCCTCTGGACTCGTTCCACTAGTGTGTGTGTGTGTGATGTGACAGCGAAGGGACACATGTCCCCTCGGGTTTCACGATAAGAAGCTAAATCTCTCAAAGCCTCTAACCAGACCAGCGAGGCAGTTTTTCTCTCTGTCACAATCACGGAGGGGAAAATCGCCAGCGTGTCCGTACAAGACCTCGAAAAATACACCGGCAGTCAAAATCAGGGATTCGGAGAAGGCTGTTCTGTTCGGATTTTCCATCTATTTATTCGTAATATGTTTTCTTTGTGAATTTTTGGATGTGAAAAATGTAATTTAAAAAAATCTGTTTCTAGATAAGAAATTTATTTTAGATTATTCATAGTAATAAAACAATTCCATATTTTTAGGATTACTACAATATGATAGTATTTTTGTTTTTAAAGAAGAAGAAATTTCTCAGAAGTATAAAAGTAAAACTTTGATCAAATATTGTGCAAAAACAGTAGTTATAATAAACCTTTATCATAAAAAAAATTACTGTAAAATCACTAATTTTATAAATTTAAAAATCCTAGTTTAAAAATAATTTTATAACAAATTTTATGTCTTACTAATTAAAAAGTAAATAAAGAATAAATATAAAAATTCAATTGTTTTAATCAACAATACAAAAAAATAACGTACTGAAGTAGGAAAACTAACAGTAAACAAATCTGCAGTGTTTTTTATTATTATTTTAAATATAATAATTTTTTTAATTGTTTAAATTTAAAAAATTCATTTTTATTTTTACTGCAATTATCACATAAAATGCAATTTATGTTTTCTATTTTTATTTTATGTTAACAGTAAGATTAAAAATGTCTGATCCCCTGAAATTGGTATTTTTAGCAAAAGGTTTTAAAAAGAAAAAAATTAAAAAGGGTTTTATATATATATCTCTGTACAACTTTAATACAAATTATTTGTATAAATATTTAAATATACATTTACAAAACTAAAACGGCAGTTTATCTGATCCAGAAGTTAAAGATTATCAACAGAATATTTGTCTTTATGTTACTACGTCATTTAAAAATTAATTAAAAACACAAAGTTAGGGTAGAGGCTGAAGTCCTGGAAGCAGCTGCAGCTATGGGAAGTGATGATATGCAAAGTTTAAGAAGCATGATCCCATTACAAGTGACTCAACAACGCACAGAAGAATATGTGCTTAGATTTGAGTTAAAATCAGCGATTTAATATAATTTAATATAATTTAATTTAATATAATTTACCATTTTAAAGATATACATCTTCCGATTGTTTAAAATGTTAAAAACATTGTAGATAAAATTCCATCTGGTGTCTGGTACCTATCACTCCGGGCAACACTGAGTAGGTTTTAGTGCTTACAATGAAGTAGATATTTACTTTTATGCCATAATATCATAAAAATATATCGGCGCACTGATATATCACACGTCTGTAATGTGCTGGAGAATCTGCGTTGCTTGGAAACCATGAAATGAATGGAGAAGATGTATCCACAATCGATAGATACTCTGAGAATCGAGGCTCCATCCACAAAACGGCCTCCGGTCACAGCCAATGAATGTAATAAATATATTTTATACAGCAGAAGAATAACTCTCCAGATATGACACTTTAATGACGCATAGGGAGCGTGCTTTTACTCGCCTGAGTCACCTCAGGCTCCTCATTTAACACTGTCAAAACATTGGAGAGAACATCCAGGAGAACATACTGGTCCAGAGGAACATCCAGTGGAATCTCCAAGTCCAGAGGGACACGGAGGGAAACACCAAGGAGAATTTCTAAGGGAACATCCAGTGGAATGTCCAGGTCCAGAGAGACACTCAAAGGAACATCAGGGAAAACATCCAAGAGACCATCCAGTGGTATATCGAGGTCCAAAGGGACACCCAGAACAACGTCAAGGAGAACAACCATCCAGTAGAATGTCCAGGTCCAAAGGGACGTCCAGGGGAACACCAAGGAAAGCGTCCAAGTAAAAAAAAACATCCAATAGAAGGTCGAGGTCCAGAGGGACGACCAGGAGAACCTCAAGGAGAAGGTCCAAGAGAACATTCAGAGGAACATGGGACTGAGAAGAAGGGATAAATTGCAGAGTCTACCTGCTCCAGTAAAATCAATAAATAGATCCTTACACTCACCAGGATCTGGATGGAGGTGCAAAAGTTTTCACACCCTTCCATTCAAAGCAAGAGCACAACACGTGTGTTTGGTTTTCAAGAATTATGACAAAGTAAACAGGGATCTATTCAAATCAGTTTGTGCCGCATCCATGCACGGTATCAACCAACATTTCTTCGTTTTGATATTCATTACATCATGTATGCATAAATGTATGATTTTCAAGCTCTAACACTGGAGACTCCTTCCGAAATGTTAGGTGTACACAGAAAACTTACGTTACAACGTAATCATGAAGCGTCTGCCGCCAACTGCGAACGCTGTGTGTTGCTGTGGAAACCCTAACGTAGTAGTATGTGAAAGTTCCGCTAGTTTAAACATTAGCGTAATAATAAGAGTGACGTTGATAAACCGTATTAGCAGCTGAGCCGCCATTAATCACGCGCCTGCAGGGGGACATTCCGCAATTTCGTCCCGTTTTTCTTTAACTCTGGATTTGAGAGTGAAAAACAGCCCTTTCTCTTCCTCCTTTCTTCCCTCACTGAAAGTTATTAATAGCATTCTTGACCACAGTTCATTTTGACAAATCGCTACTCGGGGTGCTGGGCGAGTTTGACGCTGTCTAACACCGGGCTTTGATAACCTCCCACCTGTAAAACTCCTGTAGGATATTTGACGGAGAGATAGCGGCACGATGATACATTTTTACAGCCTGTGTTTTATTTATTCACCGAAATTCTCCAGGCAATAACAGAAACACCAGACGGATGGTATCTCCCCGCTGACTGGCAGTCAGGCGCGGACTGAGGACTGAGGAGTGAAAAATGAAAGAATATGCAATTAGTCGTCTGTCAGACGAGGCTTTCTCTATGCCTCGAACACACATCATTCACTCGTGTCACTGCGGACGAAAGAGAAGCCTTCGTCGCCCTACCGTGGGCACTAGACGTCCTCGACACTCAGAGGATTCCTCTCGGTGGTCCTCAACATGAACACAGAAGCCACAGTATTCAATCACCTAGATATGATCCGATTTGCTTGAATGCACTTATCAATACCCCCCCAACAGGTTGAAGCACCAGACGAAAGTCTTAATGAGGACTCGAACCCATGCCCTTCTTGCTGTGTGCATGACGTACTAACCACTAACGCCACAGTGCCGCCCGACTCAATTATTGATTCAATAACAAATACGGGCTTGAAAACTTCGAGTTGAAATAATCCAGGTGAATGTGATGAAGGGGGCAAATACTTTTGCACAGCATCGAGCTATCGAGTGTTCTTTCAACACATGGAGAGATTTGGAACGCTGCTCTGTAGTATAGTCGTCTCTATACAAGTGGACGTCCATCGTATATAATGTCCTGTCAGGGGTTGTGTACGATTGTACCTACTACTACTAGTACTACATCAAACACACACACACACACACACACACACACACACACACAATCAGCCAAAAGCCATTTCCCAGAGTTCTGCATTAACACATGATTGTTTTTCTGCGAGAGAAGATGATGCAGGTTTACAGGAGGGGTATCAAGCTGCCTAATGCGCCTGTGTGTGTGTGTGTGTGTGTGTGTGTGTGTGTGTGTGTTATCAGACAGAGCCTGCCGATTTCCCCTTTCCTAAACTCTAAATCCGTGCCTGGCCTGGGCGAATGTGTGAGAGCCGGGACTGTGGATTTATCTTCGGCTTCTTCCTTTTTTTTTCTGTTTTCTGGCATTATAAAGAGTGTGTGTGTGTGTGTGTGTGTGTGTGTGTGTGTGTGTGTGTGTGTGTGTGTGTGTGTGTGTGCTCCAGACATTATCAATCATCAGCTGATATGGATTTTTTTTGTCTCATTTTTGTTTATGTTTATGTGATATATTATTCCACGGCGCTGCTGAATCCTGGATCCTGATTGGTCGGAAGGTGTTGATTCATATACTAGAACAGACCACATCTCATATTTTATATCTCATACCTTATATTTTTTATTGTATACAGGAATTCTGGAATCGAATCAATTTCAACCGAATCTTAATTGACTCATGAATCATTATGAATCTTAACCTTACTTAAATAAATTAATAAAGGGAAACACGGCCTTCCTGTCATCCCTTTAACACACTGCGGTACGGACGAACATTTCATTTACACCTAATCAGATCGAGTCATGCACAGCCGATTGCTCCGGCCAATGACGGCGTTGCTCTGACGATTCGGGCCATGAGAGCGACTCCTGCGAGGCCCGAACTCACGTCATATCTCCGTTAACAACTTTTCATGCTCGTCCTCTGAGACACCAGGGCTTTATTAAAACGTCATCGCGACGTATCGTCTGAGATCGAGGTCATGCGTTGTGTAGATGTAGATGAACGCCAGTGATTACATTTCATAAGATCGTAGTGCTGTACAGGATATAATGCACCAGGTAGGGGACACACAGTTATTCACAGTCAGGAGGGGACCCACCGTTATCCTCCTGCCACCAGACGCCAGGAAGCATGTGTCAACACTTGAATTTAATCGTTACGCCATGTTTTTTCTTTCACATATTATTGTCAAAAGATTCATTTTTTTTCTTTCAAATGAATTTTCAAAACCGGGCACGTTTCCAAAACGCTGCTAGCAAAACGCTGCTGGTTGACGTGACAAGCTTTTAATTAAAGTTCTCCCGTCTCTGTTCTTGGCCCGTTTCGTTATGTGTGGCCTCGCCAAAAATTCCCAAAGTCAACAAGGAAATATGAGCGAATTCCAGGCTCACAGGCCTCTTTTCATTTCATTACCTCGTGTTTTTTCAGTCTCGTTCTGGGTGCTATCGGGAGGAACGGCGCAGCGTTTTTACGACCGTAATGAAACATGTATGCTGCGGACGAAGGGCATTGTGGGTATCTCCCAAATCCGTGTTTGCGGTAAAACAGGTGTGACAGATCAAGCCAAGGGCAGAGACGTGTGTGAACGTGAATACATACATGAACACGAGTGCGAACGAAGATGTTATGACGAGCCGGATTTAAGGAACCTTGATGCAAAGTCTTCGCTTTGATCGGAAGCTTGTACGCCCTTCGGATTTTTCACCCCTTGCCTTTTCGGCCATGGCAGATGCCCCCAGGGGACAGTAGCAGACTGCAGGACTCTTGCACACTTTCTCCGAAATCTCTGAAATCCGATACCCCGACCATGACGCTATGCTGCTGTTTCAGCTGCGGCACTCCTTCACTTTTCAGAAATCAAGTACAGATTTGTGCCTTCTCACAGAGGGGGCAGCACAAACCAGGACTTTAGCGCAATGATTTCTTTTACAGTGCCCTAAATGTCTAACTTTAATCACTTCAGCGCACAACTGATCATTTTTTCACCAAAGATTTCCTTCCCAGGTCCTTATTTTCTGTCTCTGTTTTATTTTAGTGTGAAGACAGTTTGCTTGAGTTTAAAGGGCGTGGTCGAGACCATACTAAAAAACCGAGGTGGTTTTGAAGAAAGGGGCGTAACCTGATACTAAATACAATAAACTTTCGTTGATGTAAATATTAATGTAACATTGCCAAATTTCACTAAGTAAGGTAAAGGTGCCAATATTTTATACCCGATGTCACGCCATGAGTATAATTTACATTTATTTAAATGTTTTATGTACATTTGACTTCCTGGTATAATTATTATTATTTTATTTTTTTTCTGTATTTGGCCCTACAGTGGATTAAGAGTTTAATTGTTTGTAGGGTATATACATTTACAGTGTTTATGAATAAAAAAAATATGGATCTGAATCCCTCAGGGTTCTCTGTTAGGACCCATAAAATTCTACATACATACCGTTATTCCGCTCCCTATGTAGGGCACCGATATGTTATCTAGGGAGTCGAATCCCTCAGGGTTCTTTGTTAAGAACCATAATATTCTACCAACATGCCATTATTATTCCCCCTGTTTAGGACACCTAGGTTTTATGTAGGGAAACTAAACCCTCAAGGTTCTCTGTTAGGACCCACAAAGTTTTATATACATGCTTTTATGGAGCTGAATTACTCACGGGTCTCTGTTAGGACAGTGGTGTAGTAGTTAGGGTGCTGGGCTCATGTTCGAGAGGTTGTGGGTTCAAATCCCAGTTAGACCCCCACTATGTGAAGACTTCAACCACAAGTGTGCCTCTGTATAACTGGGTACCAGTAAATACTTGCGATGGTCTAGCAGGATGAGTTGAACTCCTAGTCCTAGTCCTAGTAGGCTCGGGTGGAAATGTCCAACTGACTTTACCCTCTGTTAGGACCCATACAATTCTACAAACATACCTATGTAGGGCAGCTAGATTTTATCTAGGGAGCTGAAACCATCATGGTTCTCTATGAAAACCCTTCATAGACTGTGCCATTATTTCCTACTTGGGGCACCTAGTGCTAGTGCTACTAGCGAAGCTAATGATATACGACAATAAACAGCTAGTCCTTCACCAGCAAGCTAGCTATAGCATGTTTATTACCAGAAATTTTAACCAGTAAACAAATTCGCTAGCAAGTAATAATTGGTAAAAAAAGGTAAAATGCTATTCTGTAGGATGCATTGTATGTATTGTGGGTACATTAAGGCCCCACCCACACTGACAATTTTGTACTTCCTAAAAAACGAAGAAAAAAAAAGAAGCTGAGTTTTTTTTCTAAACCAAGCTATACGCCTGAACTGTTAGTCCATTAGCACTGAAATATTACCGTTTATCGTGTAACCGATTAAGTACGCGGTGTTCTGTTCTGTTTTAGCCACGGAGAGAAAAATGGAGGATGTATAAAAGCGGATGTATAATGAAGTGGTGGAATTATGCCGAGCGTCAATCTTTCTCCACCTCGTCCTTCGCCAAGCAGCTGGCCTGAATCGCTGAGTGCCCTTAATGAAATGAAAGTCGAGCGAGCGAGGGCGAGTGATTAAATGAGAAGGGACTAATATCCCTGAGTGAGTCGGCCGAGCCACATAACTCCTGAGAGAGAGAGAGAGAGAGAGAGAGAGAGAGAGAGTCATATGTATCATCGTCAAAGGATAAATCCAGGAAAAATTAATTATAAAAAAAGACACTCATGCAAATAACTTCTTCTAATAATTATTTTCAGAAAATTTATTTAATACTTTTAAATCTAATTTTCAAATTTGTGCTAAGGGAAAGTAACTTAAAAAGGCAGGTTAGCGCCGATGCTAAATCCTGAAGTATAGATACCTGCGTGTAAAAGTGTCATGTTAGCGTTACCTTAGCATATTAAATAAATCATTAGCATGTTACGTAATTATGGCATGTTTGCTTTAGATGAGTGAAAGAAAAACTAGTCAGAAATTTTTTAATAGTAAACTGGGGGAAAGTTGGGGGAAAGATTTCGCTACGTAACCATAGCTTCATGAAACTAAACTTAGCATTAAATTAGCGTTAGTGAAATGTTAAGACGCTGACCATACGTATAAAGAACAGAAGCCCCTCCCACATCACGTTTTTGTTCATTTTTGACTTTTCCCATAGATAAAGATACAACGTTCGAAACATTCGCTCGCCTACCTCTCAACTACAAAACAAATACACGCCGCCCCAGCTGCGGCATGGGGGGACAAGCTGAACCTCCATCACTGCTCTGGAAATGTTTGTCCTTTTATCACAGCAACAACGCTAGAACTTTCCACGGCAGCTTCAACTCTATAAACAAACAAAAATAAAAAATTTAACAGGAAATACTACACCAAATGTAAAACCTATAACCTGGTCCATCGTTCTAACTCCTCTTTTTAGCTAGCCAGCTAACAAGCTAATACTAGTTAGCAAGCAGGCAGTTTATTTCAGTTACAAATTCCAAGCTAACTTGCTAAGATAAATCTGATAGGTACAAATATACGGCAAACATTAATTTGAGGGGAGGAAATAAATTTTAATTCCGATTACTTTAATAGCTAATCGGTGATGCTAGTTTTTTTATTTTGGGTTCAACATAACGTAACGTAGAATGATTTCAGTGTTTTAGCATCGCAGAGTCATAACGAGAGAGAGAGAGAGAGAGAGAGAGAGAGAGAGAGAGAGGTAGTTGAAAGGGAGAGAAGGAAACTCATCCCTGAGGGGATTTGGCCTTTAATTTGCAGGGTTTAGTGGTTTAACGAGACACAGAGCCACTTTGTTTCAGGCCTTAAACTGAAGCACACTCGCTGCAGCGGTGTCGAGAAAAACAGCCCGCGTGTCTCACTGCTCTCACTCGCGGGATTAACGGCGTCCTCGCTAATGTGAGCATGCGGCGACAGTGTGTCTGACAGCACCAGGGCGTGTGTGTGTGTGTGTGTGTGTGTGTGTGTGTGCGCTTGCACTGTGTCAACTCCAAACTATATTTTGTAATTTAGAAAACATTAATAATTTGTTTATCATTTTTATTGTGTATATTTTGTAATTATTGCTATTATTCTCATTTCTAAGTTTATGTTTAATGATTGAAAACAATACTAAAAAAAAAGAGATATCTTTATATCACTATCAGAGGCTTTCTACATTCATTCATTCATTTATTCATTCATTCGTTTGCCGAACTGCTTAATCCTACAGGAGTCGTAGGGAGGTCTCTCTCAGCCAACTCCGGGCGAAGGTGGGGGACACCCTGAAAAGCTTGCCAGTCCATGTCAGAGAAACACACACACACACACACACACACACACACACACACACACACACACACACACACACATTCCCATTCACACACCTAGGGGCAATTTGGAACAGCCAATCAGCCTAATGTGCATGTCTTTAGAATGTAGAAGGAAACCAGAGGTACCAGGAGGAAACCCACACAGGCACAGGGAGAGCATGCAAATTCCACACAGAAACGCCCTCACCGAGCCCGGGACTCGAAAAAAAGATATATACTTTTATGATACACACTATTATATGATAATAATAATAATAATAATAATAATAATAATAAGTAGAAGAAGAAAAAGGAATAAATTATGTTTTCTATATTTATAATGAATAAAAGTGTATTATATTTATTATTATATCTAGTTATGCATTATATATTTTTCTTTATTATGTGTTTATATATTAATTGATTATATATCTAAATTATATTAATTATATATAAATATATTATAATACATTATATATATATCGTATCTAATCCTATCTCCTTGTTTCTATTTCAGTGCGAAATAAAGCCGCTATACCGTCTTCCCGCGGTAATAAACACATGTTCTCGCGCACACTGAACGCTGGTATTACTATATTCCCCACGTTGTAATTATCCACATGATAATTCGGCGATGTGAAGGTCGACTTAATCAGAAGCGCTTCTTCAGAGCAGCTCAGTTTCACAGGGAGCTGAAGTGCACCTCATTACTGCTATTAGTGGACGTTAAAAATCCAGCGTGCGCTTAATGAGATACGCGCACCAGCCTTTTCCCTCTTTTTTTAAGCGCCGCAGCGCTTAAACCGAATCATTAGGTTTGTTCATCCTTTTTAAAGGCTTCATATCATAATATTATTAAAACGCAGCCTCTTGGTCTCAGTAATTGAGAATAATAGCTGCAGAGGGAGAAGAAGAGAATAAATAAAGCGAGTTATTCAGAAAATATCAACGCTTCTGAGTTATAGCCCGTCTGGCGCGGATGTGAGGTTAGCGTCAGGGTACAGTTCGCGAAACGGCGCTAAACGCAAGGAGTTTTGCATTTCTTTCTCTTTTCTGTTTCCGTCCTTTCATGTCCAAAATTTTTTTTTTATCCAAGCGTCGGTTTGGCTAGCCACGTCCCAAACGTTAGCGCCCGAACGTTTCACCGCCGTGCCATTCATCTCAGCCGGAATAAAAATAGTCCGCGAGATCAATGTCTGTTTTCTTTTTTATCCCTCTCATGAGAAGTGAAGAGGACACATCTGGCTCCGGTTTCGGGTTTGGTGAAGCGAAGCCCATCGGACCAAAAATAACCTTCCTGCCGAGGTCATATGAGAACGCGAGTAGCGTTTCTATCAAAACACTTGAAAAGTTCTTGCTAGTGATAGCGCTCACTTCTAAAACAGGGACAGTCCTGGCATGCACTCGCCGTCCTCTTCACCGGATCACTCACTAATTTCACTTCCTGTCGCTCGTCTCTCGTTTCGCTTCACCTTTCGCTGCACGCCTCAGAGATCACGATTGCAGAAAGAAAAAAAATCTTCTGTCGAATGACATATTTTTAAGGTTCCTAGTTAGCGGCTAAACCTGACAAGGTGAGAAGCTTCTCTTGAAAGTGTGGAAGGAAATCTTAGCAACAGGCTGTGCTTCAGTATCTCATCCACTTCTCCTCTCCATCCGCCCTTCGGATTAATCCCTGCTGCTATATTAGGAGCTTTCCTGATAACATCATGCTATAATGAGGCGATAAACTTACCCAGAATGCAGTGCCAAATCCTAGAAGCTGTTCAGAAGAACTGACTTAAAATTTACACCTCAGCGCCACAGAATACTGGATCCTGATTGGTCAGGAGCTGATAGTAGCGCGGCTAAAAATCGCATAGTTGTATTTAAATCCTGATACGTTCCCGTTTCTATCGTAACAACTTTAAATGGGGGGGGGGGGGGGGGGGGGGGTTGTTCCCCCCCTTTCTTGAAAAGAAGGTGAGACCCTGGGGGGTTTCCCTCCCTCTCCCTGGAACCAAAACTTTC
>JBCNYH010000001.1:71247135-71259088 GCA_039654325.1 Tandanus tandanus
TGTTAATGTGTGTTAGTGTGTATCGGTGTGTGTAATGGTGTGTGTTAATGTGTATTGGTGTGTGTTATTGTGTGTTACTGTGTATTGGTGTGTGTTAATGTGTATTGGTGTGTGTTATTGTGTGTTAGTGTGTATTGGTGTGTGTTAATGTGTGTAAGTGTGTATCGGTGTGTACGTGTGTATTGGTGTGTTTTAATGTGTACCTTTTGCAGCGTAAAAGCTTGTGATGTAAATAATAAATAAAAAATTGTAATAATTGAAACTCAGGTAAATGTACACTCAGTGACGAGGCTGTGGGCGTGGATATGCTAAAGAGGCATGAATATTCAAACCAGGTTTACAATGAAGTGATCTGATTCGCTTAGAAAATTAGAGTGAAATTTCAGATCTCGGTATTATTAAACATAAATCAGAAGTCCTCACTTTAATCCTGTGTTTTAATTTATTATTTAAATACAAATTCAATATTTAAATTAGGATGTAAACGACTTCATGTGAGACGCTTTAACAATAAACACATCTGTGTGAACAAGCAGGAGATATTTTGTTAGGATTAGTAGTGTTATTCTTCTGGTTGAGGAATTGAGATTCGTGTGTGTGTGTGTGTGTGTGTGTGTGTGTGTGTGTGTGTGTGTTGATTTAGACCTCCGCAGGGAGAAATTTGTAAAGTGGATTGATTTGTCAGTGGCTTATTTACCAAAAAGAACAGAAGTGTGTGAATTAAACAGCAGGGGGCAGTAGGAGCCAATAGGGGGGGCAGGTTTTATACACACACACACACACACACACACACACACACACACTTTCAGAATTACATTAAGAAAGAATCTGTTTCTAGTAGACGAGTGTAAGGGAGTTTCGGTGCATTCAGTATAAAAGTACAGAATATATCAGAACCCTTACGAGTTCGATGCAGAACCCCTTCAGAGTCTTTCCTATCAGAAATAATTCCAAAGAGAACACTTCATTATCCAATAAACCCTTTTTCTCTCCAGGAGAACCAAAAGCTGAATGTTCTCCGTGTTAAAAATAAATAAAAATAATAATAATAAAAACACTGAAGGTGAATAATTCTTAAGTTCTTCTAGGGTTCCTTGGATACGCTCTGGGCGGCACGCTGGCGTACTGGTTAGCGCCGCAGAGCAAGAAGCTCCTGGATCCTGGCGTTTCTGGGTGGAGTTTGCATGTTCTCCTCGTGCTCATGAGGTTCCTCTGGTTAGTCCGGTTTCCTCCCACAGTCCAAAAACATACATGTGAGGCAAACTGGCTGTTCCAGATTGCCCCTCGGTGTAAGTGTGAATGGGTGTGTATTGACCCTGCGATGGTTTCAGGGTGGCTGAGATAGGCTCCCGCCTCCGCGCGACCCCAGTAGGATTACACGGTTTGGTTGTTTTTTTCTTTAGAGGTTCTTTAAGTGTTCCATGTATATTTATGGGTTCTTCATGCACATTAAAACGGTTCCGCCCGGAAGTCTTTGTGAGAGAAAACCATTTTCGGCCTTTCATATTTGTTACTTTTATATGTTTGTAAATATATATATTTTTTATTAGAATTATTTTATACGACGTCTCATTTCTACGTTTATTAAATCAATTAAATACATATTTACTGTTTATATAAATATATAAAATATCCTTATTAATAAAAGATATACAGTATTAGCATATAACAAACATATATTTCAAACAAATAAATGAATAATATAAATCATAAATTAATTATAAAATATTTTATACATGCATAATAAATGTATATTTATATTTATATGAATTTAAATGAGTTAATATATGAGTTAATATATTTAATATATTTTTATAGCGATGGCACGGTGGTGCGGTGGTGAGCACGTCCACCTCACAGTAACAAGGTTCTGGGTTCGATTCCCGAGCTCGGGGCGTTTCTGTGTGGAGTTTGCATGTTTTCCCCGTGCTTGCGTGGCTTTCCTCCGGGTACTCCGGTTTCCTCCCACAGTCCAAAGACTTTACACACAGTAGGCTAAATGGCTGTTCCAAATTTCCCCTAGGCATGAGAGTCAGTGTGAATGGTTGTGTGTGTGTGTGTTCTCCCTGTGATGGACTGGCGAGGTGTTCAGGGTGTACCCCGCCCTCGCCCAGAGTCGGCCGAGATAGGAACCAGCCTCCCTGCATGGTTTGAAGATGTATGATAAAAAATATCATTAATAAGATGTGTTTAAATGTTTATTTATACATGCGGAATTATTATTTATTACCATCATCACGAACAAATATTTATTATTATTATTATTATTACTTTCCCTTTTTTTCATTTATTATTATTTTTTTGGACAAAGCATCAATAGTTTATTTATGTATTTATTTATTTGTTTGTTTGTTTGTTTTAAATAATATTTAGGTGCATGTAATGTTTTGGAACCGGTTATCACTTGTGCTCCAGCAGCTACACGCCGTCTCTCCCTCAGCAGCCTCTTTTTTATCTTGTGTATCAGCTGTTACTATGGAAACGTGAAGGTATCAGAAAGAGACTATTAATCTAAACCTGCGGCATGACCTCTGACCCCTTGTTAATCAACGCCTCCTGACGTGCCGCTGCTAGATTTGGTGTTTGTGTCCAAACTTAAGTGGAAAGTCCTCTCTGTCTCCGTCTCACTCGATAAACATCCGTCGAACGGAACGCTGCAGGTGCAGGTGCAGGTGTGTGCGTGTGTGTGTGTGTGTGTGTGTTTGGGATCATAAAAAGGCAATACAATCACGCGCGTTTCCCGACAGTCTGTTCACTCATTAACCTTTTCAACCATTGATCAAAGTTTACTGACAAATTCTGTGATTATATGAGTCCTTATGCTCAATAAAGCTGATTAAACTGGGGCCGGGAGCGCTCACACACACACACACACACACACACACACACACACACACACACACAGACACAGCTCCTTACAGAGTCAGATTTATGATGCACGCCATCAAGTCTGATAGAAGGCAGAAACAACTATTGATTTTTCATATTTTCCCCCCAAACTTGTTTACTCTGGATCCTCTGGTGGCCCTGTGTGTGTGTGTGTGTATGTGTGTGTGTGTATGTGTGTGTGTGTGTGTGTGTGTGTGTGTGTGTGTGTGTGTGTAAAAGAGGAAAGGGATTATTACCCCTCACTTCTGATGAGACAAATTGCCCGGCGTGACTCCGGTGGCCGACGGCTACGCTTTGATGTCACGTCGCTTCATTTGCCCTTCTGACTAAATGATTATTGATTTTAGATTTCTGAAGCCCTCGAAAATGTGAAAATCGGGACGGGGCCCTCCGGAGGGCCGGGATTTGTTTTATTAACTTATTTCTTGCAGGAGTAATTCTCTTCGGCCGACTGCATGACGCCTGGGTGTGAGTGTGTGTGTGTGTGTGTGTTTGGGGAGGTCTACATGTATTTGGTACACATTAAGGACCGGTATCTGTTTTTAACCCAGCAGATTAAGGACATTTTTTAAAACCTGTGGACATTTTGATTGGTTCAAACTTCCTGTTGGAGGTTTAAGTCTTGGTTTAAGGGTTCGAACTAGGTCTAAGTTAGGTTGGGTTCGGCATTTAGTCGTGATGGTGAGGGTTAAGAGAAGGATTTAGGGAATGCATTGTAAATAAGAGTCCCCATAAAGTAAAAACATAACGGTACGCACGTGTGTGTGTGTGTGTGTGTGTGTGTGTGTGTGTGTGTGTGTGTGTGTGTAAGTGAACAGGGGTCCAATCAAACACTGTTTGTCATCATTAAAAAAATAAATAGATAAATAGATAGAGAGACAGATAGCAGAACGGTCTGGATGCTAATGCTAATGCTTTTTCTAAGCTGAAAAGACAAATTGTTATAAAAAGATATGGCACCGTTATATAATAATAATAATAATAATAATAATAAAAACAGTCACTTATAAACGTGATCAGTCATAACTTTACACTACTAAGGGTTAGTCAAATGCTAGCTAGAATGCCTGTGTGCTAAGTCTTTCATTCAGTGGTACTAGCAAAGATGCACTAGCATCATTAGCATAGCTAGCATTTGTGAGCTTGCTCTTAGTATTTAAACATTTTAAATATTCACAAGTGCCTCGGAATATCTGCTCGGGATTCATATCTCTCTCTCTGCGTGAGACCACTTTGAGACAAACACTATTAAAAACATGCTAGCAGAACTAGCAGAGATCAGACTTGTTCGGCTGTAGTGAAACTGACATCTTCAAAATAAAACAACGTCCTCAAACAGAGTCACTTGGCTCCATCGAGCCATGTTTCCATGAAAGCCTCGTCTTCCTGAGGTAAAAAAAAAAAAAAAATTAAAAAGAAATAAAAGAGCACTGGTGTATTAGCATGACTAGCACAGGCTAGTTACACAACTCTTTCACAATGCTAAGTGTTACAACCTTAAAAAGAGCGGCGTCCTCGAGTGGACGTTTCTGTTTGAGCCTCAGGGAAAGACGAGAAGAAGAAAAAAACCATGCTAGCAGAACTAGCGCAGGTCAGACGCTGTAGGTCGTTGTGAATTGAAATGCAATGACACCCTTCAAAAAACCAGTGGATTAAATCAAGGCGGCATTACAAATTCCAGACACTTCGGCGTCCAACCTGTGTTCTGTCTCTTTTTATCGGCTGGGCTCGGCGCGCGAGGGCCTTCGGGAGAGAATATAAGGTTGCGAAAATGCCCTGTATTAGTTTACATGTTCTTTGAACACGGCAAACATTTGCTTTGAACTTTAGCTTTGAATCCCAAAATGTAGTGAGGAATGCCGTAGAGGATACACACACGTGCGTATATGTGTGTGTGTGTGTGTGTGTGTGTGTGTGTGTGTATGTGACTGTAGGCATCTTAGCAGTTTTCACTTCTATCCCTTCAGCACATCCACCAAAAAAAAACAAAATGTGTGTGTGCAAGAGAGAAAGAAAGACAGAAAGAAAGAGAGAGAAAGTTAAAGAGAGAAAGAAAGAGAGAGTGACAGAGAAAGAGAGAGAAAGAAAAAGAGAGCGGAAGGGTAAGAGAGAGAGAGAGAGAGAGAAAGAGAGAGAAAAATAAAGAGAAAGAAAGAAAGTGACAGAGAAAGAGAGAAAGAATGAGAGAGGGCGACAGGGAAAGAGAGAGAAAGAGAGAGAAAGAAAGAGAGAGTGACAGAGAAAGAGAGAAAAAGAAAGCGACAGAAAAAATGAGAGAGAGAGAGAGAGCGACAGAGAAAGACAGAGAAAGAGAGAGAGAAAAAATGAGAGAGAGCGACAGAAAAAGAGAGAGAAAGAAAAAGAGAGTGACAGAAAAAGAGAAAGAAAAAGAGAGTGACAGAAAAAGTAAGAAAGAGAGAAAGAGAGGGAGAATAAAACTCTGACTCAGATCATTTAGGATAAAACACTGGAATGTCATGGAGGCGGCCATCTTTTATTCCTTTTTTTTTCCTTTCCTTTTTTCTTTTTTAAAGACTTGCGTATGACTCAGCCCCTCGGCGCCACCTCATAAAATACAGATTGATGGTAGGATAATTATACAGCATACACACCTTTTTTTAATTAGCGTCGTAGCTACAGAGAAAAACATGATATTTTTTCCCATTAAATTAAAGTTTTACTGTTTAATTCACAGTCGTAGCCTTCCTCCAACTTCATTCATATAAAATCTGTTAAAAGCGCTCACAAAAATTAAAAGACGTGTTAAAAAGTGTGTTCGGAATGATTACGTTTAAAGAACCAAACTGGAAGCACAAACGATCCAAATGATTCTTTTCCTTCTGACACAATCTTTAAAAATCGAATTGAATCAGATGAAAGTGAATCTGTTCATGGATGTGAATCAAAGAAATAAGACTTTAACCAAGAATGAAACAAACACGAATCAAACAAATTCAGTTCATCATGTGAATCGAAACATTAATTCAAGCGAATGTGAATCTATATCTGTTTTTCACGGGCATGAGTGTAAACGGAAATCAAATCATTTCGAATTTAAAGGTGAATCAAATTATTATTAATGTAAATGTGAATCAAATGATTTTGAATTTAATTGTGAATCAAATGATTTTGAATCTAATTGTGATTCAAATGATTATGATTGTGAATGTGAATCAAATGATTTTAATCTTAATGTGAATCAAATAATTTCAAACCTAAATGTGAATCAAATGATTCTGAATGTAAATGTGAATCAAATGATTTTGAATTTAAATATGAATCAAATGATTCTGAATCTAATTGTGAATCAAATGGTTCTGAATCTAATTGTGAATCAGATAATTCTAAATCTAAATTTGAATCAAATGATCATGAATCTAATTGTGAATCAAACGATTATGAATATAACGGTAAATCAGACGAATCAACCCTCACCCACATCATTTCATTGAAACCTCGAGACCAAATGAGTCGCATGAAAAAAGTGTGTCGTATCACGATTTCGCTTGCGATCGGTTTGTGGTTGCAGATAAAGACAACACACTTTCGCACTTTTGTCAGCGTGCTAATTTGCGGATTTTCCGAGATCCCGGTGCAATGTGGAGATACTGCCGTGTGGTTCGAGGCGATCTGATGCGTTTTCTCAGAAAGAAAATGTCTGTTGGTTCTTTGGGTTCTCAGTAAGGAGCCCTGCGGAGAAAAAGGAGTGCCAGTGTGTGTAATCAGCAGGCGTCCATGCGCTTGGCAGCCGAGGGGGTTTCCAATCGGTCCCTTTGGGCAAGAGTGTGTGTGTGTGTGTGTGTGTGTGAGAGAGAGACAGAGAGAGAGAAAAGGAACTCAAAGGCTGTGTTTTTACATGGAGTGGAGTCAGCAGCACACTGTTCCAATTTGGCTAAACACGCTGCGGATAGCTACGCGTGTTTCAGTGCAGCGTATTTGAGGAAAAATCAGGTTTGGGTTTTTTTCCCTTTTTAAAAACAATGCTCTTTTCTTCATTTCCAGATCTTCTGCAGCTGCTTCCTTTCATCTTCGCACAAAATATGAGCTAAGAAACATCCGCTGACGTTATTTGTATATATTAAAACGTCAGTTTGTGCGCAGCATCATGAACGTGTGTGCGGCAGTTTATCCGACATCATCTCTCCATGCGCTATTTAGCAAGTCGCGCTGCTGCGCTAATCATTTCCACCTGAACTTTACCTTAGCAGACACTAAAATGTTTGGATTGGACGTCTCGTCCACTCTTCCCCCGAACGAGAGGACTTTTAAAAAATGCTGAGTGACGACGGAGAATAATTATTTTCAAATATTTACCAGGATTCACGGCCGCGCTAGGTTTGCTGAGATACTGCGTTTTAATGATTTAAAATGATCCGTGAGCCTCGGCGTGCCTAATCAATTAAAAACACGAGCGAGGCTTGACACTGAGATGGAACTAAGGTCTATTAAAACCATATGACCTGCCTGCTAAGTAGCACAGTTCAAACAAGGACTAGCAAACGGCGCTCGCGTGTAGCAGAAAGCCAAATCTGTGAATTGTTCCCACGTGTCGGCTGAGCGATCAAGTCGACTTAAATAGGCGAAAACAGCTGTCAGTTATCACTGATCAGACACTAGCTCAGCGCTAATCAACCCCCTTACATGCTAAACCTGGGGCTTACGCTAACCCTTGCTAATCCAAGCAGCTGGGATTTTTTTGCTCTGACACACCTGAGCTCATTCATTAAACGCCTCACTTAGGACTTGATGGACTAAACCAGGTGTTTCTGAGATGACAGTGCTTACTGTTAGCAATCCGGACTTAGGATGAGATAAACAAAACGTGCATTAAAACAAAGTCTTAATAAGCTCGCGAACAGACGCGTCAGCTCAAGAAAGTCAGACGTTTTTCTTCTTGTACCGCACTCCTGAGATTCAAGCACCATTTCATTTCCTTTCCTCAAGGTTTGGTGGATGTTAGCATCACTTCATATGACCAGCAAGCACAAATGAATCTTTCCTTCCCATTTCACACGAAAAGAGTCAAATCGTAAACGCAAATGAATCTTTTTTTTTTAGCTTCGTTTTTGTGCGACACACTTAACAAATCAGATCACAAGCAGAAAATTATTTTCTCCACGTGTGCAAACTTATGATCGATCCCTCAAGGACGAATGAATCAAATTATCTCAAGGAATCAATTCGCAAACACAAACGAATCAAATGAGTTTTCCCTCCACATCGACTAAAGGAATCGAATCATAAGAACAAACGAACATTTTTTTTTTTTTCAATCTGCAAAATATATGAATCAAATCACAACCAAATCATTTTGCCCATGTGGACAAACGAAACAATTAAACCCACGAACAAAAATGAATTGGAATCAATTCACAAGCACACGGGCGGCACGGTGGTGTAGTGGTTTGCTTGCATGGGTTTCCTCCGGGTACTCCGGTTTCCTCCCACAGTCCAAAGACATTCACATCAGGCTAAGTGTCTTTTCCAAACTGGCCCTAGGTGAGAGTGGGAGAGTGAATGGTTGTGTGTGTGTGTGTGAATGGCTCTCAGCGCTGGGTTGGTGATCCAAGGTTCACGGGGTTCATTCCCCACAACCACCACGCTGCCACTGTTGGGCCCTTGAGCAAGGCCCTTAACACTCATTTGCTCACTTGTATAAATTAAAAAATGATAAATGCTAGTCTGCCAAATGCCCTAAATGTAAATGTGTTGGCCCTGCGATGGACTGGCGAGCGGTTCATGGTGTACCACGCCTTCACCTAAAGTTGGCTGAGATAGGATTAAGCGGTTTGGAAAGTGAGCGAGTGAGATACACTGAAAGAATCAAATTTCAAGAAAAATAATAAAATAATCGAACAAGTTAAAAGAATTAAATTACAATCAGAGATAAATGAAATGAATTTTTTCTCACCGATTCCAAAAGAATCATTTCACAAGCGCAAATGATTCAAGTGACTCCCCCTTTTACACAGGAAAAAGAATCAAATGGCAAGTGATTCAGATTCGTGTCATGTAAGCTGCTTTTGTTATTCTTCTTCCGCTCTGAGAGACGACTACAAAGGACAAAGTGCACAAGGACAAAAGAACCCACAAATTATCGGAATCATGGACGCGCTGGACGGATCTCCTCGGTGCAGAGGGTCATGAGTGACGAGCCAAATGAGTCACCTGAAATCAAAGGAGTCACAATGAGAGCCAATTTGAAATCGCTACCCCTCCTTTCAGCCCGCCCCATAACTGCGGGGTCAAGGGCAGATCAAGTTCCCGTAGAAAGAGCCCGTCGACAGCTAGTGTCAGTCGACTTTGTAGGCATTGTGCGCGAGCTGATAGGGTTACTAGCGGCTAATCCATGCTGACCTCGAACGAGGATGCTTTTGTACAATCCGGACAAGCGTTAAAAAAAATAAAAAAAAACCGGCTACAGCGATCCCGACACATCGGCGTGTTTCAGTGGAGTTATCAGGTTGCGAGTCTGAGACTGGAAATAAACAGAGTTTGAGTGCGAGCAAGGTGACATTTAAAGTGGCTCGGGAAAAGGTGCATTTGTAGCGCGGGGGTTCAAAAGGTCAGCCGGCGGAGTGGGGAGCGTTTCGCCGACTTGAAAGCAAATCCTGTTGTGATGAAATGTTAGGGCGTCTGATGCGAAAATGCCACGAGTGTTGGTACGCGGTTTTGTCGCGCACGAAACAAACTTTGAAGCCAAGAAAGCCGTGGCATATCGCCGAAGACGCAGGGACGGCAGAGAACCAATCAAAGCCTCACGTTTTACCAAATCAAAATGGAAATGCGTCGCTTCAGGTTTCTGGGCCTGATAAAGCGTCTTCCCTTTAACTGATGAAATGCATCGCTTCCTCAGTCGCATCCTCAAAGAAGACAACTGAAGCTTTATTTCTGGCGATTCCCCTCACATCTGTGCTGGCATTTCCTTCATCACTTCTTCCGTCCTCTCGGCTTATGTAAATTTAAACGATGAATACTAAAGAACATGAACATAACATCTGAAGAGACGTCTGGATATAAACATGGACCACAAAGAGTTGCTGAGGTCTGGACAAAAAAGATAAGATGCACTGAAGATGGTGGAAGTACATTGTTTGACATGAACATGTGTCAACTCTAACTGATCAACTGAAAGTTCATCACACCTGGGGTGACCCCATGACCCCAGACATCATTCTGGCCTTGGAGGCATCAAGTTCTGAGATTATACAGCTTGAGAGTGCGCAGCAGCTGGAATGCATGGAGTCTGGGAGTACTGTTCCTATAAGCCTAACAGGGCTGTCAGAGTGTAAATAGTTGCGTGTTGGCCCTACGATGGACTGGTGAGCTGTTCTGGGTGCACCCCGCTTTGCCCAGTGTCTGTATAGGCTCCAGCCTCCCTGCGAACCTAGTAGGATTAAGCGGTTTAGGAAAAATTAATGAATGAATTAATAAACATAGCACCCAGTACATGTAAGGCCCTTGAGATAGAGGGCCCTGGTGAGTTGAGGTCTCCGAAAAATATACATGATGTCTCTTAGATGGTTGTAAGAATCAGGCCCACCATTGGGGAGCTGTGGGGGCAAATTTTACAAATGGCCCCCTTTCAAGGCCCAAGAAGGGGTCCATGCAAAGATCCAAGGTTGCTTGGGCCCAGTTTGAAAACTTTGTCTCCTCTTCAAGAATGCATCATGGCTGACCTGGTATGAATACTATAGGTCATTTTATGGATATGGACCTGGGAATGTACATCCCAGGAAATATAGGATCCTGCAAATCAAGGGTTCTGGGATGACATGAAACTTGGGAGGAGATGGACTCTGGAGCACAGTAACGGCACTAAAGAATATTGGACGCCAAGAATGTAGTTCCCTGGGAATATCGGAATCATGGACCAAGGGAGTATAGGAGTTTAGGAGCCTGGAAGCTTGGAACTCTTGGGTAACTCTGGGGAAGATCTTGGTGAATATCTCTGGAAATGTAAACTCTCAGACCATAAAACCAATCAACCAACCAATACGCCAACAATCAGGTAGCTACCCTCCCTCGTAGGGACGGAGGGCTCTTGGACTGAGAACATCAGGACTATTTTGCACACGTTGAGATGTGAGGATCTGGTCACATGATCTCTTAAAGTTCAGGGTACTGGGAAGGAATATAGGGCTGGGATTGTCCTCTTTCACTTTGGACGGCTTTATATTTGTATTAATTACTGGGTGTCAGTGTGTTTTCTTCTTCTTCCTAATATTATTGTTCACCCAAACCCTTTCAGTGACCGCAAAAGCTTTGATCCGCTTTATATTCAACCTTCTTGGTGTCAATCCAGCCAACGGATAGAGACTAAAGGTGGCAGTCAAGTGGCAGTCGAACCCTCGGCCACTACAAAGTGCCTTTGAATGGAGAGTGCGATTGTGGAGGCCGGGCCTTGCTGGCAGGACTTGACACACATTCCGCTTCTTGCTCTCGGGCACAATTTGGCAGGAAGCTCAAGGTCTTTGGCAGGATCTTTGTCGTTGATATGTACTGCAGGAGCCAAAAATCCAAGCACACTGAGTATTTTATTATCCCCCCTCTCACATTGTACACATCTTCCGGTCACTCGCAGAGAACCAGAGAAGCATAGCAGCATTATTCAGGGCGTGTAAGCTGTAATTATTCCGCGTAGCCTTTTCCTCTTCAGTTATCCGCGCGCTCAGTGAGGTTAGCCACTCGTAGCACTCGATATCACACTGTTAATTCAGCGTTTGTCCTCGTAGACGACAAGCCTCAGCGATGCTAAATGTCAAGAGCAAGCGCTCATTGATCCGCGATCCAGGTCTGGATAGAGGCCATTTACACACTCCCAGGCATTTACGGGTCACGCCGCAAGGCACGAGGAGTGATAAATTCCACTCAGTGCAAGTACATTGAGGTATCGACTCCTGCCGGGGAAATAAATGGTGCTTGGGTTTGTTAGAAACACTTGTTCATTTGTAATTTATTTGTGTTGCAGTACTAAACGGAGCATAAGGGGGGGGGGGGGGGGGGGGGGGGGGGGGGGGGGGGGGGGGGGAGGGGGGGGGGGGGGGGGGGGGGGGGGGGGGGG
>JBCNYH010000001.1:71314920-71325354 GCA_039654325.1 Tandanus tandanus
CCGACAACATAGCTCCCAGGATCATTAGGACACGCAAACCCCTCCACCACGATAAGGTGGCGATTCAAGGAGGGGACTTCCAGTCATGTTTTTATTTATTTATTTGTATTTTTCACATTATGAGCATTTGTAGAATTTCTTTAGATTTTTTTATTTTATTTTAATTTTATTTGTATTATTTGATTATGATTATTTTTATTTTAATTATTCGAAATTGATGTTTAATATTTTTTTAATTCATATTTAATTATTATTTGCACTATAGATATTTCTACAGATTTTTTTTAGATGTGTCATTTTTAAATAAAGGTTTTCATGTATTTGAATTCTTAAAAAATTTACAGTTATTTTAATATTTTAAATTAAGAATTAATTACATTTACATTTTGTATTTAAGGCATTTAGCAGACGGCCTTATCCAGAGCGATGTACATTTTTATTTTATTTATTTTATTTATTTAAGTGAGCAGTTGAGGGTTAAGGGCCTCGCTCAAGGGCCCAACAGTGGCAGCTTGGTGGCACTGCGGCTTGAACCCCTGACCTTGTGATCAGTAACCCAGAGCCTTAACCCCTGAACCACCCCTGTCCTAGTTAATATTCACACTAAACATATTTACAGTATTATTTTTTTTTTTAATGAATGTGTTAAATTTAAATAGTATTTTAAAATATTTTTGAATTCTTATGAAATTATTATTCATCTTAATATTTTAAATAAATATTAAACTAATTTTATAGATGAAATATTTTTAAACTGTTTTGAATGTAGTGTAGTGGTTAGAAGGTCCTGGGTTCGAGTCCCAGGCT
Source organism: Tandanus tandanus (assembly GCA_039654325.1). Lineage (NCBI taxonomy): Eukaryota > Metazoa > Chordata > Actinopteri > Siluriformes > Plotosidae > Tandanus > Tandanus tandanus. The sequence goes on from JBCNYH010000001.1 coordinate 71,315,728, forward strand.
CGGCGAGGGCTTTCTGTGTGGGGTTTGCAAGTTCTCTCCAGGCTTGGTTGGGTTTCCTCCAGGTACTCCGGTTTCCTCTCACAGTCCAAAGACATGCACGTTAGGCTAATTAGCTGTTCCGAATTGCCCCTTGGTGTGAGTGTGAATGGTTGTGTGTGTCTTGGCCCTACTGTGGTCTAGTGAGCTGTTCAGTGTTGGCTGAGATAGGCTCCAGTCTCCCCACGACCCAAGTAGGATAAGGTGGTTCAGTTAAAAAAAAAAAAGAATGAGTGAGTGTGTTACATATACTGTAAATATTAGAAAAATATACTGTACAACTGAATTCTTAATTCTTATATAATTTTAAATGAATGAAAAATCTGAAAATATTATTTATGCAAAATTCTTATGTAATATTTTATTCTATAAAAATATTTCATAAAATCCTGTTTGGTTTTCCTATGAAAAGTGTTTGAGGTTTAAGATTTTCTGCCGGCGGTTTGCTCTTGTCATATTCAAATCCAAACGTTGTGCCAGTAGAAACAGAGGTCGCTAATATTTCACAATCCGGTGGAACAGAAGAAATCTAGGAATCCGGGTGTTTTCTTAGCAACGCGTCTGAAATAAAATCCATTCTTCTTATTAATGCTGTGACTGTATTTGCTTTATGGTTTTAATTTCATCCAGCTCGCCAGTCCATCACAGGACCAACATACACCCACACAACCATTCACATTCACACCTAGGGCTAATCGAAAATATCCAGATAGCCTGGCGTGCATGTCTTTGGACTGTAGAAGGAAACCGGAGTACCCAGAGGAAACCCATGCCGGCACAGGAAGACGACGAAAACACAGAAACGCCCTCGCCGAGCCCGGGACTCGAACCCAGGACCTTTTTGTCGTGAGGCAGGCGTGCTCATCACTACGCTAACCGCTACACCACCACATGGGCCTGCTTTATTACTTTATTTTAAAATAACTAGCATTGGTGAGACAGCTAGTCATAGCGTTATCAGTCTTTAGCTAGCTTGTGCTTGGTAGCCATGTTTCCCAGTTGATTGGCAACAGAGTTTAAGATTGAAATTATTTATTACCATCAACAACAACAAAAAAAAAAACCCTCAAAGAAGGAAATTGTGAGAGTCGCTAGATGCTAGCTGCGATCCCCATCTGAGTTTGCCGCTAGAACAGAAAATGTCCGACTTTCTATTAAATATCGAACGAGATCATAGTATTATTAAGATATTATAAGGGTAGCATTACTATCTAAGATATTTATTAACCATAAATAAAACATTATAAATGTAAACAGCTAGCATTGAACCTGTTAGCTAGTTTGTTTTTTAGTAAAAAAAATTCAAGATAATTGCTAGAACATAAATTGTTAGCCTTGTAGCTAATCATCTTATGAAGGTAAACGTCGCGAGTACTATATGAGACTCTCGCTAGAACGTTAGACGGTATAAGTTTGGTAAAACAGCACGTGTACAACCTGCTAGCTAGTCATCGAAATAGTGACCAGGAAAGAAAATATCAGTTGCCTCTAAAAATAGCTTTAAATGTTTGTACATGTATATTCGGCTAACAGCCTGCTCGGCCATCGACTTTCTGTGATTAGCATGCGCTAAAGAACGCACCATGAATCAGCAAAAATCATATCTCCTATCAGATCCACTTTATAACACAAAAAGAAATGCACACACAGAATTTTCTTGATGAACTTCGCCGACCTTTTCCTCCGTACTCTTACCTCGTTCGCTTCATCCTTTGTGCTCCAGCAGAATGGAGTCATGTGCTTCATTGCTAATTGGCGGTTGGATGAACACCACAGCGTGGAGATGAGCAGCAGATGACGGAGGGTGTGAGTATCCGCTGACCCGTGAGGAATTGGCAGCCATATTGGAGATCATCTTAAGGAGATAATCCGGTTTTGGTGCTCCCTTGCTGGGCCGCCACAGACGGCCTTCTCCAATTAGCGCCACTCGCCAAACCGGCGAGAAGCGTCCACATTTCAGCACTTATTAAACAATGATATCAACCAGAAGTACGGCCATTTAATTTAACTAACGAATGGTTATTCTTTAGAACTATAACACTGAGTTCCGTCCGGGTGTCGAGGGTGTCGGCTCTGTTTGAAATTAATAACGTGCGGTGACTGAAATCGAATCTTTCAGCGAATATACACGCAGAACCATACAGCAGACAATTCCACACAAGTTTAACGCTGTTTTTTTTTTTCAATAAAATTATTACTCATTACTCAATTATTTTCTCATATGATTCGTTTTTCACCCGATTTTCTCATGTGATTCACCGCATGAATCATTTTACATGATTCTTTTACTCTAATGTTATTTTTTCTCCACACACACACACACACACACACACACACACACACACACACACACACACACAAACACACGATTATTCCATTATCATGTCACCCGCCATGATTCATTTTACATATGATTCTTTGATTCTCACACGTGAGGTGTCCTCATTTTACGTGATTGTTTTATTCTCAAGTGATTCCCTCATGCTTCATTTTAAACGATTCTTTTATATTCATTCCCCCCTTGTACGAATCATTTTTCACACAATTCTTTAATTCTCATTTTAATTCGTCCCCATGATTCATGCTAAACATGATTCTTTAATTCTTACATGTAAAGTGTCCCAATGATTCATTCTAAATGTGATTCTCTTCTTATCGCATGTGATTCATTTCCCATGATTCCTTGTATGCATTACTCCGTTTTAATTCTTCTACTCCCACATGTGATTCTCTACATGATTCATTCTGCATGATTCTTGCATCACATGATTCTTTGGTTCTCACGTGAACATTTCCATGATTTGTTGTGCATACGATTCGTTTTACACGTGACTCTTTTCACATATAGATCAGTTTATGGTTCATTCAGTGTCATGCGAATTGTTTGCATTATTTATTAATATTTACAAATCTTTTTTTATGATTTACTCTTTTCTCCGTGAGTTTCTTTACAATCTCGCGCCTGTCTCAGCCAACTCTGGGCGAAGGTGGGGTACACCCTAAACAGCTCGCCAACCCATCAAAGAGCCAACACACACAACCATTCACACTCACACTCACACCTAGGGGCAATTTAGAACAAGTCTTTGTACTGTGGGAAGAAACCGGAGTCCCAGGACGAAACCCACGCAAGCACAGAGGGAACATGCAAACTCCAGACGGAAACTTCATCGCCGAGCCCGGGACTCGAACCAAGCACCTTCTTGCTGTGAGGTCATGTGACTAAGAAACTCATATATATGTTTTTATATAATATGGTATAGGTTACAAATTTAGGCCCCTCCCACTATCCAGGTCCATGGAAACGTGACATCATAATGCCATTCTGTTATCGACTATTTTCATATTTGTGTAAACGCGAGTAGCTTCAGGACGTCTTCGTGCACCGTGCCAACCTGGGGCTATCAGATTCCGCTACCTGTTAGCTACATTGGCGGCGTAGCTTCAGTAAACAACCTGAAGGTTTGCATTGGCCTCATTGTCAACAAACAACAGCTCAATAAATAGTATGTGCACGTGGGTGGTTTTCTTTGCTTTTCTTAGCACTCATCCATCCCTCAGAGAGAGGGAGATGCAGATGATCAGAACGACTGGAGAGAATGATTAAAATAAACCATGCGAGAGAGAGAGAGAGGGAGAGGGAGAGAGAGGGAGAGGGAGAGAGAGGGCCAATGTGAAAAAGGCGATATATATTTCCAACGCCGTAATGCGACATGACAGGTTTATAAAACTTGCCACTTGCAGTTGAAGGGCTGGAAATTGACTCGGGCGGCGGTAAGCGATAACATATTCGACTTTAAACAATGGCCATAATGACGGGATTATTGCGTTACTGAGATGGAAATAAAACTTTAATTCCCCGGGCGCAGGACGATCTGCATGCTTCAGTGTGCACACGCTCCGATGGGGATTTCGTCTCGCTTTCCCATGGCCTCTCTACCATTTACAAACCCTCTCCCTCGCTCTCCCTCTCTCTCTCTCTCTCTCTCTCTCTCTCTCTCTCTCTCACTCACTTACGTTTTTTTGCAGAAGGTAATGAGAAGCTAATGAAGCTTGACTTGAATTTTTTCGGCAAGTCGCTCCGATCACGTTCCCAGAGGGACAGAGGGAGACGTCAGGTCTCTATAGAGGCCGCGCTGACGGATGGATGGATTCAGACTCCTTTTCAGCACATGTGGAGGGAATAAGGATACCGGGGAAAGGAAAGAAAGAGAACTTGAATAAAACAGTCTGCTCGGGATTACTTTCAGGCTGGTGGATTGTATTTTCACTACTGAAACAGACCACGGGCCAAACCTGCTTTACAGCAAAGAGGCTAGCTAGCAGTGTGGAAACCCAACAAACTAGCACTGTAGTGAACACAGTGTGTCAGTGAAAAGCTAAGTGTTGAACTAGCAAAACAGAAAATTAGCTAGCATGAACATTTAGCCAGCGCACAAACATACAACGCACAAGCTAGCATTATAGGGAATTAGCTAACAGCAAATCAAGCTTTACTAGTACATACACTAACCCATATACTAGGATTATAGGGAATTAGCTAACCTAGTATTATAACTAGTATTATAGCAAACTGATTAACACACTAATACACACTATTAACATGACTAGTAAACATCCTAACCCATAAACTAGCGTAAAATAAACATGAGATTGAAAGGATATCATACAATTTAGCATTAAAGTGAAATAGCCAACACCAAAATTATCGTTACTACTAAACATTAAAGGATTTTGCATTATTCTAAAGCAAATATATAGTTAACAGAATAACTAGTAAACATCCTAATCCACAAACTAGCAATATAACACATGTGACATAAAAATATATAGAGTGAATTAGCTAACACCTATACAGCTAAAACTAGCTTTCCTCTTATACAGCCTAACCCACAAACTAGCATTATAGTTAGCACAATATCATAATCAGGTTAACTCAGGCAAACTATTTAACAACATAACTTTGATTACTAATAAACAATCTAACCCTTAAACCAGCAATATAGTAAACATGTCATCTCATAAAACGACTAATGCACAAACTAGCATTACATTAAACGGAATAAAAAGACAAATCCTTCCAGCAACAAAATAGTTAGCATATTAGCAACAGTTACTGGTATCACGCCCAGTAATAGTATCTCAAAAACAAGTGAATGCTCCAACTAGCAATACAGGAAACTAGCTAGCACCATAACTAGCACAACTGATTACCAGGTGAACCCACAAACTCACCCAAAAGTAAACATGGTGCCAAAATAAGGCTAATTCTATAAAAATAGCATTACAGTAAACAAACAAACTCCATGAACGTCTTCACTAGAAATGATCTAAAACTAGCATTAAAGTCAACATGGCATCTCATATACATATACACTAAAGTTCTAATGAAATAGCTAACACCAAAACTAGCTTTACTAGTATACGGCATATTCCAATATCTAGCATTAAAGTCTTATAAACATGCTAGCTCTCCACCTAGAGTTATAGCTAACTAGTTAACAACATAATGCCTAGTAAACATCCTAACCCATAAACAAGGATTATACCAAACACAATAACATATGAACAGGTTAACAACTAGTTACAATAAACTAGCTTACACAGTAAATAGCACTAGTAAATATTGTAACCCATAAACTAGCATTATCATAAAATCACACTCATAAACAGGATAAAGCTTTAATTGTCATTTAAGTAAGATTTAAGTATTAATACTGTAGTATCGTAGTAAACACAACATTGTGAAAACAGGCTAACCATCCAATAGGACTATAATAAAGTAACCTAAACTCTAACTAGCGATGATCAAACACTTGCAGTGTGTATAAATAGTAAATCTGAGAACTAGCGTTAGAGTATATTAGCACTACAGGAGACAGGCTAATACGCTAAAGCTAAAACACACCTTAAATTATTATTAGCCGTATTAACTAGCCAGGACTGTTTTTATTGTGTACCCCACTGGGACTGGCGTCTCCTTCAGGACAGGTGACACAAAAACAAAGTTAAGCTATCGGCTTTGTTTAATGAAGTCATGAACTCACACTAGTTTGTTATAAAGCTTGACTTAGAGGACTTTTTTTGTTTGTTTTGGTGTCAGTTAGAAATGGCTATTAACGTCAGACTGGATCATTAGCGTCATTTAAGATGGGAAAAAGTTTTTCTTTCCCAGACAAGGAACCTCAGGATTTGTGGAAAGTGGGTTTATTTCTGAGCTCGTCAAAAACCATTCGTTGTGTGTGTGTGTGTGTGTGTGTGTGTGTGTGTGTGTGTGTGTGTGTGTGTGTGTGTGCGTTAAGCTGAAATTAATTTGCACATAAACCCGTCTTTCTTCCCAGATCAATTTTGAAACCTGGTCATAATAACACGGCTTGCATGAACCTAAGACGACGCGGTGATGTGATATTTTAATCTTTCGGGGACGTTTTTGTCCCTGATCTTAATACATGAGGGCGAGAAGGTAAAAGTACGGTATCGCTTGTTCCTCTCATTGATTCTCTCGACTTTAAATTTGTATTCACCAAAACTGCCTAAGTTTAAATTTTCTGTTATTAGCGCAGACAGAACATGCTATTACCACTGACTGATGTTAGCAAATGCTGTTTTATGACTGATGTTAGCAAATGCCCCCCCCCCCCATGCTTCCTGAAGCACCTCCCACAGTTTGGACTGGCTCGATGGCTAGCTACTTGTTCTGGTATAATTACATTTGCTAGTTTAAGACAGTGATTAATTTAAAATATTAGCATTTATACAGCAACGTTTAACCTTTAACCGTCGACGCTAGTTCTCGTTTTAGTGGATTTCATGTAACATTAGCATTTCTACTGAAGCTCTTCCTCTTTCAACAGAAGAAAGAGCCGACTGTAAACCAGCACGCTCTTCAACAGGACTTTTTCTGCCTCAGATCTCCGAGTCCTCAGAAAGCAGACGTCTCAGAAGATTTTCGGAAAACAAACTGCACTTTTTTTAGCATCCTCGCGCGCTCAGCGATGTTGCCATTACGACTCTTGTGTACACTTTTTGTCACTGGTAATTTTTCATGATACATTATTCACTTTGTGCGCGTTTTGTTCCGCCGGTACTCCCTGCCTGACTGCCGTGAATAATCACATCGGAATATGCAGATGCTGTAAATAATTAACGACTCGGTGGGTTGTTTTTTTTTTGGTTTTTTGTCCCGCGCCAGGCGTCTGGAATGATTTGTTTGAATTTTGTACCAGTTTTGTTTTCGGTTGTTTATCGGCGCTGGTTATTTTTCCCTTAACACAGAATTAGATTCTATTTTCAGTGAGACACTGTGTGTGTGTGTATAACCCATGATGCACTGCAACATTATTTACATTACACTATTCTCCAATGTAGCAGCAGCTCTAATTTTAGGTCGATGGTGTTCCTGTTAAAAAGTTTATTAAGGCAGTTCATTCATTCACTCATTTGCCGAAGCGCGTAATCTTACTAGGGTCGCTGGGAGGCTGGAGCCTATCTCAGCCAACATTGGGCAAAGGCGGGGCACACCCTGAACAGCTCACAAGTCCATCACAGGGTCAACACACACAAACACACAACCATTCACAGTCACACCTAGAGGCAGTTTGGAACAGTCAATTAGCCTACTGTGCATGTCTTTGGACTGTGGGAGGAAACCAGTGTACCCGGAGGAAACCCATGCAAGCATGCGGAGAACATGCAAACTCCACACAAAATCTTGAACCCAGGACCTTCTTAACGAGAGGTGGACGTGCTAACCACTACACCACCGTGCCGCCCCAATTAATTACTATTTTGAATATTACGTGCCTAATTACCATAAAGCCACGCTAACAAATCTGCCATATGCTAACAACAAACAAAATCAAACAGTGACAAAATTTTTAGCTATTTAGTTCTTGTTGTATTATTTTACTTTCAGACAGACTGCTAGCTAGTTTAGCTGCCTGGTGAGGAACGTATTAACTCCCGAGCTAGCTAGCGAATGTCATTGATTTATTAGCAAATAACCAAAACAAGTCTAATTTCGCAGATATACCGTTCTCGCTGGTTAACAAAGAAACCAGTCTTCAGCTCAGTGCATTTTATTAGCATACTGTATAAACATATCCCCAGCTCGCTAGTGAAGCTAATTGACGACTAGCAAACAAATCTCTAGCTACGATGGTAAGCTAACTTATAATTAGCTCAAAGTAATGACATCATCTTTCACAATGAGTTATTATACTTAGATTTTAAAAACATTTCTTTTAAGTGTGTTTATGTATGAAGTAGTATTCAGGGTGCCGATAGAGTCCTATCTCGTATGCTAATCGATAATTAGCCAATTAGCTGTGGGCTGTAATACCAATTTGACATTACTGCGATTTGCGACAGTTACGCGATAATAAAGAGCGCCAACTGGTGAGTTGGACGTTGCGTGGACGTGAGTTTTCATGCAGCTCTGGTTACTTTTATTCTATAAATGAATCTTTTATAGTTAATATGGAAGAGGAAACTTATGATTGTTGGCTTGATATAATGATTTTTTTACTGATATTAGTATTTGGAACACGCCCTTTTATCTTGTCTCAGACAACGGGGGTCACCGCGGAGGTCATCTTGTCACCTTTCTGACCCGCCCAGGAAACGCAGACGTCTTAAAGACCAAGGTCAAATCATGGATTATCACTTTCTGAAAAAAGAAAGAAAGAAAACAAACCCACACGTTTGCCCAGTGATTGACACACGCCATAGCGGGAATTAGCGGCTAACATGAGGAGTGTGATGTTCCTGCCTGAACCATAAAAAGCAGAAACAGCAGACAGAGAGATGGGGACGGGGGAAGAAAGCGAGAGAAAAGGGGGGGGGAGGGGGTGGGGGGGGGAGGAAAAGAGCGACATACTTAATCTTTCCTCTTATCTCGCCACCGGTGTGACTTCTTCCAGGCAATTCTCCATTCAGCCTATTGATTTTTATCACCTCGGCTAAACCCTCGGTGACAGATTATTTTTCAAAGAGCGAAGCTACACTTTTACTCGCCACGGCGACCCACATTTTCCTCCAAATGAATGATAAATAGCGAAATCAACTTAGCGCCTATTACGTACGGCGCCTCGGTTTCAGACTTCGGTTTACTTTAAGCTACAGTCTTCAGTTTTCGTGTGTGGAGAGGACCAGGCTGAACGCGCGCCGTTAAGCCGACTCTCTGTGACGTGGCACAGAGAAACACATCAGAACCCTGGAGAATGTTACACTGCTCCGTGATATCATTTCAGCTTGATATTTAGCAACAGATCTTTTAATTGTGAATGAATTCTCCCACATCTGGCTCAGATCCAGCAAAATGTTCCTGGTCCGTGAATTGCTTTTTAACAGCGGAAGAATTTTAAATGATAAAGATTTTGTCTCTGGTAAAGTTCTTTGCTAGCAAAATGGCAGAAAATGAGAAAACAATGAGCTTTTTACAAGACAGAAAATAAATTAGTACTATTTTACAGCACTGTAGTTATTTGCCAGAATAATAATAATATTTCTGTGTGTGTTTAATATCATTTTAATATACGTAATATATGTTTGTATTTTTATATATATATATACACACTCACACACACACAC
>JBCNYH010000001.1:71348381-71365019 GCA_039654325.1 Tandanus tandanus
CATAATTCCTACTAATTATCTCGTAATTATTCAGTATCTCACAATATAAACTTCTCATAATTCCTACTAATTATCTCATAATTATTCAGCATCTCACAATATAAACTTCTCATAATTCCTACTAATTATCTCGTAATTATTCAGCATCTCACAATATAAACTTCTCATAATTCCTACTAATTATCTCAATTATGAATCATTTCAGTGTAAACTTTTAATCATTTTTTAATAATTATCTCATGATTATAAATTATCTCACAATATAAACTTCTCATTTTTTAGTAATTATGTCATAATTATAAATTATCTCACAATTTAAACTTATATTTTTTAATAATTATCTCATAATTATAAATGATCTCACAATCTAAACTTCTCATTTTTAGTAATTATCTCATAATTATAAATTATCTCACAATTTAAACTTCTCATTTTTAAAAATAATTATCTCATAATTATAAATTATCTCACAATTCAAACTTATCTCATATTTTTTAAATAATTATCTCATAAGTATGAATTATCTCACAATAAATTCCTTTCATACTTCTTACTATCTCAATAATGCATTATTTTAATAAACACTTCTCATAATTTAACTAATTATCTCATAATCAACAATTATTTCACAATATAAACTTCTCATAATTATAAATTCTCAAAATTATGAATTATTTTACCATATAGAGTTATCTCCTAATTCTTACCAGTTATCTCATAATTATGACTGATAATTTATGATACTTATAATGGATGCTTGTGTGGATGGTTACGTGCGTTGGCCCTGTGATAGACTGGTGTCGGCTGAGATAGGCTCCAGCCTTTCAGTGACACGGATAGGATTAAGCAGTTCATCAGATGAATGAATGAATAAAATATTTATTTATTTATTTATTTATTTATTATACACTTACAGATATGATGTTTTTTGGGAAAAATAAATATAAATATTATACTTAAGAAACATTTGGCACTTTGTGATTAAAATTACTGTTTACCATCAGTATCAGTATACTATACAGTATTCGGAATAATAAATATGTCGATAATATACACATACAGGTAAAAGCTACTTTATTGTGACTGGCATAAATAATCTTAGTACAAAAATGTAAATATTATGACACGTTTTTGCTAATTGTCACCAGCGTGCGCTAATCCTGGCCTCATCTCAAAAATCGAATAAATAAATAAATAAATAAATAAATAAAGGTGGAATTAGGAGGAGAAGGAGTAAGCGATGTGGAGGGGGAAAAAAAACAAACAAACCTGTGAAAGGAAGGAAAAAAAGAAAGAATGGCCCGCGGCGGTGTGTTTAACCTCTCCACCAGATCAATGTCAGTGCCGCGGCTGCGCTATGAAACATGCACACGCTAATGGGATGAGATGCAAAAAAAACCAAAGAAAGAAAATATTATGCTGACAGTAAATCATATTACATTCCTAATAAGCATTAACTGGATAACTGGGTCAAAGCAAAAGCGGGATCGCTTTAATTGATTCTCTCTCTCTCGCTCTCTCGCTCTCGCTCACTCTCGCTCTCTGACAGCAAAATGTCAATGCTTGAATATTTCTTCATGCATCATTAAAACGAGATTGGCTCTTAACAAAAAGCGACGGGATCCCCGTGCCGAATCGATTCTCGCTCCGGGCCGCCTGCGACTAAAGTGTATTACATCCAGATCTATACGGGATATTAAAACCACCACGCTCATTCAGACAGCTACAATTAAAACCTGACACTCAGCCTTCTTCTTCTTCTTGGCTTTAGTCACCAATCGGGCTAATCGAGGACTTCCGTCCTCCACATTGACGTTATATAGTTTCCTATGTGTGACTTCAAAACTGCACCTTTTATAGGAAATTATTATTTTATATATATATATATATATATATATATATATATATATATATATATATACAGTATATATATCCACCACCACCATAACCGTAACGTTTAATTATCCTCTTGTTAGCGTAGCGGGGCTAATACTTTGTGCACAACAATGCGCCTGTGTGCGTATACAGTGTGTGATGTACGTTTATATTTTTAATAGATATATTTATTTATAGTGATTAATGCGACATATTTACAAAGTGACTATTTTATTGTTTGTTTATAGTTTCTATCTTCGATCTTTTACTCACAAATCAAAGTTGGTTGTTTTCTTGTTAAAGTGTAGCGGTGTCGGTCGTCCTTACAGCATAATTAGTGTGAATGGAATATGTTTAGGCGATACAGAGGCTTGTTTTAACATAAATGACCATAAAAAGCACAAAACAGGTCATTTTCATCCCGTGGATTACTAGCGGTGAGTTAACTATGGGCGTTATCAGTCATTTTTCCCCGGAAGTGACGTCAACGAATCGGGCGGGGGTTGACGTCTCTTGTGGAGACGGTGAGACGTCACGTTCTAGTGACTCTGAGGACGAGAACGCTGCCAGAGATGAGCGTGACGGTGAATCCAAAATGGTTTACGCAGCTAACGTTTTGCCGACTCGGCTTTCCTGTCGTCAGTCGGTTTAGGAACAAAAATAAATGTTTTCCGTGATTTCTGCGCTTATAGTTTGTGCAGGTCAGCGCTGGACCATGCTGGTCACGTAGTGACGTAGCCAGTTCGACGAGTTCTCATCACTACCAGGCTTGAACAGCCAATCAAAAAGGCGTCATTTCTCTGAGCACGCATAGAGTCGTAACACTTTGAAATCGGGCGAGGACTGATAATGCTGGAAGGAACCGCTGATGATATACATGATCGTTTTAAAGAGCGAGTAACACTAATTCGCCACAGGTCCACTTTAATGATCATCCTAAAGTGTTTTTTTTTAACTTACAAATTGTACTCATTAATAAACTACTGAGTGGGACGGTGGCAAAGTGGTTAGCACGTCCGCCTCACAGCAAAAAGGTTCTCGGTTCGGGTCCCGAGCTCGGCAAGGCATTTCAGTGTGGAGTCTGCATGTTCTCCCCGCGCTTGCGTGGGTTTTCTCCGGGTACTCCGGTTTCCTCCCACAGTCCGAAAACATGCACATTAGGCTGATTGACTGTCCCAAATCTCTCCAAGGTGTGAGAGTGAGTGTGAATGGTTGTGTGTGTGTTGGTCCTGCGATGGCCTGGTGAGCTGTCCAGGATGTACCCCGCCATCGGCCAGAGTCGGCTGAGGTAGGATCCATCCTCCCTTCGACCCTAATTAGGATCAAGCGGCTTAGAAAATGAATGAATGAATGAACTTGGAAGCAGCTTCCTGTTCATGATGTCATGTCCTGTTTCAGCTTCACCGCTGACTCTGTTCCAAAGCACTCGCACTGGAGACTCCTTCCTTAAACGTTCAGTAGAAAGACAATATTTCTCCAAATCATCATTTTTTTTAATTGAAATTTATTTTAAGTTTGTGACTCAGTTGAGCGTCCGTCGTACAGTTAGAACGTTCCAGAACCTTCTAGGAAACACACTCTGACCAATCAGAATGAAGAATCCAGCAGGGGTGTTGGATAAACCTGAAATGTAGGACATGACATTCATCTTTTCAACAGAAGCTTCAGTGCAATATAAAAAGAAAAAATTAGGAACATTTGATAAACACCATCCACCCCAGTGCGTCAGGAGTACAAACGTCCCCTTGTCCCACCAGCTGAAGAATCCCTGCTGCCTTCATAATAGGGCAACTTTTAACCCCTTTTTACGCCTTTAAATCCTGTGACAGCCTTTTTGTTTTATTCCTAATTGTCTTGTCTGAATGTGAAGAGTCAGCCGAGACGGCGTGAAGCTCTCCTCTCTCGCTCTCTCACTCACTCTCCCTCTGCCTCGTTCGCCTGGTGACATTTGATGCTCACGGCGCTGTCTTTACAGGAGGGGGGGGGGAAAAACGTGGCAGGTTTCTTCTGCTCGACACGAAGACAGGTGGCAAGGTGAACACGCAGAGTTGCGCTCGGCCTTGTGCGTTTTTCTCAGCTGGAAATTGTCAGGTTTCGTGGTGGAGGGGAAAAAAAACACTCATCCGTCCATCCAGGGACGAAAAAATAAACTCTCAAACGTTTGGTACGGGTTTTCCGCGCGTCCAGAGTGTTTACACACATCAATAATTATCAATGGGGTGATGTAATGTGTAGCGGTTAGCACGTCTGCCTTACAGCAAGGCGGTCCTGGGTTTGAGGCCCGGGCTCGGAGAGGGTGTTTCTGTGTGGAGTTCACATGTTCTCCCTGGGCTTGTGTGGGTTCCCTCCGGGTACTCCGGTTTCCTCCCACAGTCCAAAGACATGCACAGTAGGCTGATTGGCTGTTCCAATTCGCCCCTAGGTGTGAGAGTGAGTGTGAATAGTTGTGTGTGTGCTGGCCCTGTGATATATTGATATAAAAGATTACTGTAATATATAGACTTCAGCACTGCCTGAACGTCGAGCTCCCCATGGGTCCAAGCCCGGTTTGCTTTCTACTCTCTTCCTGATTTGTATCGCCTGTCTTGTTAGTTCAGTTATCCGTTTGTCAAGTTCATGTTCCGTCAAGCTTCTGATTTTGGCCTTTGTAAGTTTGTAAGTTTTTCTGCCTACCTGATTAGACTGTGTGATGTTTATTCTGTGCGAGTCTGAGTGGTGGTGTATGAGCCTCAAGTTTTGGGTTTCAGTTTCATAATTAATAATAAATTAGTTTATTTATTGCTGCCCATTGTATGCAAATCAGTAATACATAACAGCCAATCAGCATCAACTCGGTGACGTAGTAGCCTTATCTGGTTTCCTGTGGTGGGCAGGCACGGATAACGGACAGTACATGGGACAACCATCCCAGCCACGTTTCAGAACTATGGTGAAGGACTATGGTGATACACTACATAACAGCCAATCGGCATCATTCCAATGATGCAGTATCCTTATTGGTTTTCCCGTGGTAGGCACATGCAGACAATGGAAAAAAATTCTATGAGCTACAGTCCTGCAGATGTGTTTAGGGTGGAGGGTTTAGAGGACAAGCCAAGAGCTATGAGATGAACCAGTGGGATACACTTTTCTAGAAGCTTCCCTGAGTGTGGGGTTTTGAGTTTAGGGGATTTACCATGGGCCGTCTTATGTCCAGGTGATCATGATGGAGGGCTGGAGCCAAAGTCTTCAGGGAGATAGGTCTCTAGGAACACCATTGGTGACCACTGCTCATTATTAGACCGGGAGCAGTACTGCAGAAGGGTTTCAGGCGTAAGGTATGGGGACTCCTAATAATATAAGATCGTTAACAATTGTACATGCTTCCAGCAGAGGTGTTACGGTTGCGGTTTCGAGGGCACAGGGGGCTTACCTTCATCTTCAGGAGAGGTAAACCCTTGGTGAGGCAAACCTCTGTTCAGGGTGTACCCTGTCCTCGTCCCGAGTCGGCTGAGATAGGCACCAGCTTCCCCGCAACCCGAGTCTTAGCTTAGACATTAAGCAGTTTGGCAAAAGGATACATGCATGGATGGTTAAAAGGACACACTCGGAGGTACTGGATTGGTAAACAGTTATATATCGTATATTCATGTAGAAGGGTTTAGGGGGTGTGTTCAGGGAAAATAATGATATATACTCATGTACAAGGGCTTATGATACAAAATAAGCAGGTACAGGATTGGTAAACAATAATATATACTCCTGTAGAAGGGTTTAGGGCCGGCGGGGTCAGGGGACCCACTAGGAGGTACCCGGCTGGTAAACAATGGCATACACACTTGTAGAAGGGTTTTGAGTGTTTGCTATTAGCTGTGAGAACGATGTTACTCCTGTGGTAGGGTGTCGGGGTTCAGAAAGTGTACAACAATGGTATACACTCCGTTACTCTCAATGCTAGGAATACGGGTGTATTTAATATAAGCTAACGGATAATCATTGATCATGGTTTGTCTTGCTAATTTAACACAAACTAGCATCTAATCATTCCTTCATCAGATTTTCCGTGTGTGTGTGTGTGTGTGTGTGTGTGTGTGTGTGTGTGTGTCATGTCACCTAATCTTTAAACCTCTCTGATTTGACGTTATCTCCAGCGCTGTGTTGTATCCTGAGCTTCCTGTGCACCTGGAGGGCAAGATGGCCGTCCCGAAGAGATAACCGAGCCCGCGTCTCGGCTTTCAGGAGGGTCAAAGGTCAAGCTGTGAGGAACCCGAGCTTGCTGAGATGTTGAGTAACATATTGAGTGAGATGATGGCTCATCTGGGAGCTTTAAACTTCAGTCCAGGAGGCTGTCAGGGTTTTGCGACTGTTGTTACAAATATTATAAATATCTCAGATATTAGGACGCTGCGGTGCTCAGGGATAAATGATATAATAATGGACCATAAAATCAATATAGAAGCATTAAAATTTATTAACACAATATAAAAATCAATTAAATAAAATGACTGACACGGACATTAACGTCAGGAGAGTAATTTAAGCCAATCTATGATCGCTAATCACATCTCTACGAATAATTTAATTAAAAAAAAAAAAAACCTATTTATTTATTTATCTTTACCGTAAATTCTTTTTTAATAAAAATGTAATTATTTGTTTAAAATAATTTTCTTTGTTGAATAATCAGATATCAACAAAATGGAGATAAAACCATTTTAGTTAAATAATTTAATGCTAGCGCATGTTAGCGAGTTATTCATATGGAGGCTAATTTTCTGACTATAAAAGTAATTAAATAAAGTTTTTCTTTTTTTTTTTTACTCTGCTAGCCAATCAGAAATCCACCCCCCCCACACACACACTTTTCTTTAAAACAAGTTATTCTGATTGATCTATTTTGACATCTCTTTGCTAGCTTTGCTAATCAGATATCCGCGTCAACCTTTTGTCAGTCAAACCCTTGACTCGTGCTTGATTTATATATTTTTAAAAATAAATCTTTACTCTTTCACAGTCTGAACCCTTTTTATTTCTCGTTCACCACCACACGAAAGCGGCCTCCACACTTCCAGCACGGTGGCCATTTTTGGATCTCAGTGGGATCCATCGTCCATCTGTTGTGCAGCGGGAGTTCAGAGGCCTCTGAGCCCCGCCAGGATTTGCATTTGCACCCCCCCAACCCTCGAAAGCTGCCCCACAGCGCACATCTAAGATTCATTATAGGTGCAGGAGACGACCTTTGTATTCCCTCAAGTACTTAGCGTGCACACACCATATTGCTAACATTGCTAGCATAAAAGGATGGCTGCGTTTCCACCTATAGCGCTGAAAATATGTTTCCCAGCAGCTCGGAAATGTGTTTGATATTTAACGCGACAGAAGAATCATTAATCAATATTTATTAGCTTTTTAAAAGCTAATTATCATAAAAGTAGAGGTTAAACGCTCGTTAAAGTGTTGCGCTGTTAATAATCAACATCATAGCAGAGTCACGGAGCGGCGATACTCTTCCCACGCTGTCGCTGATTATTTTTCTGTAACAGGACGTTTTATTCCTCTGCTACCACACCGACACCCAAACAATTAAAATCATTCATCTTTTTTGTAGCTTCTTGGCTGATTTAGAACAAGCTAGCGCTGATGTAGCGTAGGTTTAGCATGCAGAACATCAGCGGCTATACCGCTTTTATATTTTGACCCAGACTGTTTTTGTTTTGTACTTAAACTAATTTGATATTAAACCTTTAGAGAAACAGTGCAGGTGAGCATGTCGTCTTGCACTAATATCAGTCGCTAGGTGTTAATTAAGCCGCTGTCGTGCGTGCGTGCATGCGCGCGTGTACAGCTGTATGTCACCCAGAAACCCGCTAAGGAAAGACTACCCTACCTAATTAAAGCGAGTGAGCTATTCATACACACTTCACACCTAATCTTTGGCTCGCGCATTATTATTTTAGCGCGCGACCGCGGTTATTCGGTGTCATCCGTCTTCGTCGATATACGCCACCGAGGGTTTGACAGGCAGGAATTAATTCTCTAACGCGTAATTATGGAGGCAAAATGTTGACTGGCTTTGCAGAAAGTGCGGCGTGACACTTTTTTTTTTCTTGTGTCTCCGCAGTTCCTGGGAGACATGGCAGCGACATTAGCATCGGTCATTAGCGGCAGGCGGCTAGTGACTCATTGCATGGACCTATTTGGTTCGCCTGCATTGACAGGCTTGTTCAGGACAGCAGAAACAGCTGTCTTGGCCTGTGTGAGCCGAAATAATTAGGCCTGTCATCTTTCCCCGGCTCTGATTCCCTACGCCGCCCCCCCACTCGCCCACCCAAACACCCACCCGCCCCTTTCAGCCTCGCTCTTCAGGCGGGGAGTGAAAAAAAATGCAAATATTTTGCTTTCATTGTCACGTTCACCTTGACACGGATATTGCCTGGGCGCCTAACTGGATGAGATGACTTCCAAATTTGCATTGTTGGTTCTAATAAATTTGCTCGGTTTCCCCGAGCGGCCGGCCGTGGCAGGGACCCGTCCGATAAAGTCGCGGCGAGTGTCATCAATCACGCCGAAGCCTGACGGACGGCTTTCAGGCCTTCGTTTGTAGCACGCGCCGACGCTCGGTTAATTATTTGTACTGTAATTAGTTGGGAAAATGTCAGGAAATGTCAGCTCTGGGTTGAAAAGGAGGGGACGCTGGGAAGTGGTGCGGTGGGGAGGGGAGGGGGTGGGGAGAGGAAAGCCTGAAAAGTGACTGAAGTGTCATTAATGCCAGCGAACAAGATGAGGATCAGCTGGCGAGGACTGAGGGCTTCTTACAGCGTAATCATGGCAAAGAGAGAGAGACGGAGAGCGGCAACAGTCGAGCTAGCATGATGGGCGTCTTATTAGCGAGCTGCAACATTTCCCCTCCATGTCCTCTCTCTCTATCTCCCTCTCTCTCTTTCTCTCTCGTGCTCATCCGAGAGAAATAAAGGAGGAATAAAGTCGGGTAAACAACCGCGGCTGCCCCCGCTGTCACACCGGCCGCGGTTTTACCACGTTTTTCCGCACCCGCCTGTCACAAACAGACATTATGCATAAAGAAAATAGAAATGGGGGGAAGACACTCTGTCAGAATTTCTAAACTTGGGCTGTTTTCTAAAAGTAAACTGCATTAAATCCATGGCAGCGAGCAGAAAAAGTTGAACGATGACATCCGTAAGACCTATAGCACAGGAATCTGAGCGGATTAGAGAGGCCTGCATTGCTAATTAGGGACTGGCAGCGGTCAGAGAGAGAGAGAGAGAGAGGGAGAGATAAAGAAGGAAAGAAAGAGTGGGAGAGAGAGTGCTTAGAACCTGTCGAGAGAGCCTGATTGTGTGGATAAACTCAGTAGGAATGCTTTTTGTGAGTGAGGAGGATGAATTAGTGGCTCTCCGGAGGGGGTTCTGTGTTGCCGCGCGGCTTCCAAAACTCAACACTCAGCTCCTTGCCACTGATGGTCATCCAACATCTCCTTAATTAGGCAAAAATCTGGCAGGCATGTCCGTTCAAGGCAAGTGCTGCCCCAGATGCACTCCAGCCTCCACTATTTATTTATTTATTTATTCGAGGCGAGATGGCAGATTCACCTTTGACCGCCTCGACCTTCGAGAGATGTTTTTCCGTTTATAACGTCTACACGAGGCATCAGAGGCGTTCATGTCATGAACGACACGTCACAGAGTCGGAGTTAGAAAGACAGCTACACCACTGACACTGGAGACTCCTTCCATTAATGTTGGGTGAACATGTCCTTGTGCAGAAAACTTCACCACAACAACAATTACATCCATCTAAGCGGTGTGTCCGCCGTACAAATCCCTGTGAGTGACTCGCAGAAGAAAATAAATTAATCACCCCCTTCTAACCAATCAGAATTCAGAATTCAGCAGATGACTTGTCGCATTAGAAGTCCGAGCTGTTGAAATGTCGATCACTCGGCCGCTACAGTAACGCTGATAACGCTGATAAATAAACAGGCCTGGAATCTGTCAGCTGGTGGACTTTTCCGCCATTTTCCCACCGTTTCTCTCAGCAGACGGTCTGTCGAAATGTCAGGCGTGTCGTTATGCGTCTGTTCAGGATGGCGGTTCATTAGGCGCGGAGGAGACGTCAGCCATCTTGGCAGAGTCCAACAAGACTATGACAACAAGTTTTTTGGGTTTTTTTGCCAGATGAAAAATACCTTGGACAGTAACGGACTGCTTGATATCGGGCGCTAATCGAGTCTTTGATGTGATGCGTGTGGACGAAATATCTAAACAAAGATGTGTTTTGGGATCAGATTTCAGGACAAATCCTCACAAACAAAACAGTAATGGAGAAGTGATGGTGTCAGCACCTGACCGGCGAATAAACCTGCGCAACATGAACGCATCATCACCTCTCACCGGCTCAAAATCTCCCACAATGCACTGCTCTGACCCTGTAGCGAACATTATTCTCACCTATTCCTGTTTAATTTGTTTAAAGATGACAATATGATAATGTAGAGTTCTTATAATTACACTGCATCAAACACTCACAACCCATAATGCATTGCACTAGACCCACCACAAAACCACTTAATGACTTAGTTTGTAGTTCTTAGCAGGTTCATGTTCATTACCTTGATTTGATTCATTTATATGATTCATGTGCGCTGTATATGACTCATGTGTTATAAAAGGCAGTGCTTCAGGCTCTGGGTTAGAGGTTTAAGCCCCAGTTCCACCAAGTAACCACTGTTGGGCCCTTGAGAACTGCTCTGTTGCATAAATGGGATAAATTATAGTCCGATTTCCAATATGGCCACCACACCTGCCACATTCCATTTGCATTCCGCCTACTAGGCCAAAAAAGGCCATCGCCGATCATTAGCATTTTTGGTGTGGGTGTTGACACTGTGTAACTACACAAGCCTATCAATATCCAGTGAGCTGCCATCATGAATTTGCGTTCCGTTCACTAGCTAAAAAACGCCACCATGCCTTTTATAATGTGGCGCGTCATCAAAGAAATTTCCCAAAATGCAATTTGCGCTTGGCATGACTTTCCTTGACTATTTGACTCATATTTGATTCCTGAATCACAATCTTACAATCACAATTTTTTATACATGTCTATAAAACAATGAAAGAAAAAAACCAAAACATATCAACTCAAAATTTCCCACAATGCACTTCACTGGCCATAAAAAGCCCTCTACAACGATTTAGGCTTGCTTTCTTTTGCTCTCTGATTCTAAGTTGATTCAGGAATCATAACTGGGGTCATATTGTCTATAGGGGAAAATAATTTAAAAAAATTCAAACACACACATTTCCCATAATGCACCACACTTTGCCCTAAACGTACTTTTTAGGTTAAAAGACAGAGGTTTTGTACGCTGGCTTTCTCTTTCAGCAGCTACATGATATCTGTTTCATTCCTGAATCACAACAATATAAACATCATTTTTTATTCATATAATGCACAAAAATTTCCCACGGTGCATTGCACCACGTTAACATGCACACGTGCACACTTTAGAGTAGGGATGTCCAAACTTATTTGTAAAGGGCGAGTGTGGGTGCAGGTTTTCACTTCAACCCTTTGAGGTTAAGATTGGACATCTCTGCGTTAGAGGAACAGCGAGTCTAAATAAGCTCTCTTCTGCTTCCACATTCACATTTGATTCCTGAGTCATCATCAAAACACCTGATTTGATTCACTAATATGATTCATATGTCATACGATTCATGTTATAAAATATTAGTGTGACAAAAAAAAATTAATTTGTTAAACACAAATAAAACCTCAAACATTTTACTTCCACAACAGTTAAATTTTACTTTCGTTTTTTAAAGAATGAATTTCAAACGACTCACATTTGACTCGTGAGTCATAATCAGAAAACACAATCCAAAATTACCCACAATGCACCGTGTTGAAATTAGTAATCCCTACATTAGCCTCTTGTGCTCCTTAACATTATGCTTCTTAACAATATTTTTAATCATTCATTTTATTTTTAACTCCTAATAACCTGAATTTGATTCACCAATATGATTCATATTCATTCATCATATGATTCACATCTTCTAAAACATTGTTGTGAGAAAATAATGCTAATTTTCATTGTTTAAACACAAACAAAACCTCTAACATTTCCCAAGATGCACTTCACTACCCTGAGGGTGTGGTTTTATTTTCATATTTTAAGGACAGAAGTTTGAATGATTCAGACTTGACTCCTGAGTCATCATTCTATTTTTTGGTGAGTTTTAAACACAAGTTAAAAAAAAAAAAAATCCCACAATGCACTGCGGTGAACATTTCTTTGCACTTGGTCATTATCCTTGCATTAATTTTACAATCCTAACTTTTATTCATAACTCTGAGCGAACTGATTCACTTAAATGATTCACGTGTCAGCATCAGAGTCTATTGTGGATTTCTCCTGGAATATGATTCACTTTCGATTCCTGATTCAATTTATGATGTGCTGATGCCTATATATATATATATATAAAGGGGGGGGGGGGGGGAAAGTGTGTTTGTAGCTGCTATAACGGAAGTAAGAACAGGAACTAGCTTACTAGCATTAAACGTAACGATGAGCAGATAAGAAGTGCAGCACAATGGAGGCGTTATCCCTTTATAGTGACGGTTAAACGTCAGAAATAAATAATAAAAATAAGCCATCAATAATGAAGGCTTTGAAACAGTGATAGCTTTTCAGCAGAGGGATGAATTTCACGCATTAGAGCTAAAGTTGTGGAAAAGATGCTTACGTGTGTGTGTGTGTGTGACAAAGGAGATAATCTAATAAACGTTCGAAAGGCAGAAATAAACAAAAGGAGGAGGCGAAATCAAACGTAAATTGTTTGAATAAAGCGCCGAAAGCCTCTTACGAGACGTTGCGCGCCTTTCTTCGCTCTTATCACGCGGCGGAGATTAGCACGGGCGAATTTGCGACGTCGCATTGTGGGTGTCTTTATAATTACACCTTTAAGCCAGTCCCCTTTTTTTTTTTTTTTTTCGACATATTCATAAAAAAAAAAAAAAAAAAAAAAGGAGAGTTGTAATTTGATAAAAGGCGGTTTGGCGCTTTGAGGGGAGGTGTGTGTGTTTGTTTGTGTGCGCGCACGTGTTAGCATGCATTCTGGGACAGCATTAATCTGCACGCGGCTGGTGTGACGTGCAGCCTGGAGATAAGTCTTTTAAACGGCGTGTGAGGGGGAAAAAAAGCAAACCAGACAACTCTATTATTGCGTTCATAATTGCTTAATTAAACTTTTGTCACTAATCATTATGAGGCGCGTGCGGCGCCCGGAAGGGGCTGAGCGCTGTTATGTACACGGGGGAAAGAGGGGGGAAAAAAAGAAAAATCAATAAATGGAGTTAATTTCAGTGCCTTGCCGGGTTTTTTTTTCACTCACAAATGAAATGCATTGATGTGCGCAGGCTGAGCCGAGCTGATATGGCGCGCGCCATCGCCATCTGAATTACCGCTTTATTCATCCGCGCGTGAATATGAACAAATGGCGAACATAAATCTTGCACATGAAGTACACCTTCTCTCTCTCTCTCTCTCTTTATTAAGGAACAATTGACCCATCTGAAATGAATTCTAGCACCATTTAGATTTAAATTACACTGACCTGAAGTATGACGCCATAAAAAAGATTAATATGCTAATTATTTACCCCCCACGCCCCTCCCCTCGACCGGTCCTCCTCGCCGTATTCCTCTTTTTGACATTTGCCCCGGGTTATTTTGCGGCGTGTAAATAATAAGGCGACTGCGAGGTGGTGTTCTGTTTTGTTTAGGATCTTTTTTTCCCCTCCTCCTCCTCCTCCCCGGTCTCTGAGCGATGAATCGGCGCGCTGACGTTATCTTCCTTCTTTATTATGTTTTTATTGGTGGCTTTCAGGAAAGCACTCCATAAAGGACTGCGGCGCCGTTATAGGAGCACCATTCTTCAAAAATATTGATGTTGAATGAGGTTTTTATTCCTGGATCAGAGCTCGCACTCACCGCCGAACAGATTCACAACAAAATCAAACTTTAACTGTAGTCATATTATTATTATTATTTAATTACATGATTATTATAATTAGATTGAGGATTTTTTTTTTATTGCTCCACTAAAAACATGCCGAAACTGTAAAATATATTTTTATATAATAATAATAATAATAATAATAATAATAAAAATGTATGCAAAAAAAAAAAAAGCCACGCGTATCTTAACTGTAGTTATGTGCACAAAAGCTGAATTAATAACGTGCCGTGTCCCCGATACCGTCGTCACTACATCAGCATCAGTTCTCTGGTTATTAAATCAGATTCGCCCCGATCTGTTCTGATATAAAAGTACCTTCATGTGGTGACAGTTTAAGCTGTGTATGTACAAAGACAGAAAATGAATCCATTCTGGCGTTTCGAGCGTATGACGTTACGTCCCCAAGAACTTTGTCAACTCTGTTACGTCAACTCTGTTAAAATCCCATATTAATATTGCAGTAATTTATGATTCAAGAAAGCTGAAACCAGAAATATTCTCCGTACCGTAGTGTTTATTTGTAGATATTTTGCAAGTATTTCTGTGAAAATGATTCCTTGTGAAGGTGCAATTAGAAATTATACACTTTCATGAGAATGACCCGGATATATAAACATATATATATATATATATAGTGTGATTCCAGGAAACATCTCTCTGGGTGTATAATTCTTAAACAATAATAAACATAAAATTACATTTCAATTAAAAAACCCCAGATTTTATACGAATGACACAAAAGGTGAAGGATCCGGAATTCTCAGACTGGAAAGCAAAGCAAGGGAAGTAAAACGTCTTCTCACAGAGAGCCTGGTTTAAGGAACTGGGGGTTTTTGTGTGTAATGAATTTAAACACCGGCGTTATCTTCACTCTTTATTACCTTTTTATTTTTATTGGCTTTTAGTGAAACACTTCATAAAGGAGCGCCGTGACGACGGAGGTATAGTTCTTCTCTCACCCTCACTGTAAGAGATAGAGAGAGAGATACAGAGTGTGTGTGTGTGTGTGTGTGAGAGAGTGTGTTTGTGTGTGTGTGTGAGTGTGTGTGAGAGAGAGAGAGAGAGAGAGTGTGTTTGTGAGAGAGAGAGATACAGTGTGTGTGTGTGTGTGTGTGTGTGTGTGTGAGAGAGAGAGAGAGAGATACAGTGTGTGTGTATGTGTGTGAGAGAGAAAGTAAGAGTGTGTGTGAGAGAGAGATACAGTGTGTGTTTGTGTGTGAGAGAGAGATAGAGACAGGTATGTATATATATATACAGTGTGTGTGTGTGTGTGTGTGTGTGTGTGTGTGTGTGTGTGTGTGTGTGTGATAGAGAAAGAAAGGGAGAGAGCGAGAGATACAGAGGATGTGTAAGAGAGTGACAGAGAGAATGAGCGAGTGAGAGAGTAAGTAAGAGAGAGAGAGGGAATAGTGAGCGAGTAAATGAGAAAGAGAGATACAGAATGTGAGTGAGCAAAAGAAGTGAGTGAGAGACAGAGAAAGTGTAAGAGAGAGAGAGAGAGAGAGAATAAGAGACAGGGCAAGAGAGTAAGAGAGTGTAAGAGAGAGTGAGAATAAAAGAGAGAGAATAACAAAGAGAGA
This sequence comes from Tandanus tandanus, assembly GCA_039654325.1. Lineage (NCBI taxonomy): Eukaryota > Metazoa > Chordata > Actinopteri > Siluriformes > Plotosidae > Tandanus > Tandanus tandanus. The sequence goes on from JBCNYH010000001.1 coordinate 71,363,865, forward strand.
GAGCGTGATGGTGTAAAAGAGTAAGAAAAAAGAGTGAGAGAGAGTGTAAGAGAAAGTAAGAATAAAAGAGAGAGAGTGTGTGTAAGAGAGTAAGAATAAAAGAGTGTGAGTGAGATAAGAAGAGAGGGAGAAAGAGCAAGAGTGTAAGAGAGAGAAGAAAAGAGTGAGCGTGAAAGAAAGAGTGTAAGAGAGAGTACGAATAAAAGTGTGAGAGAGAGTGAGCGAGAAAGAGAATGAAAGAGAGTGACAAATGAGAGAATGTAAGAGAGAGTGAGAATAAAAAAGAGTATAACAGAGAGAGCATGAGAGAAAGAGAGTGTAAGAGAGAGTGAGAATAAAAGAGAGAGAGAGAGAATAACAGAGAGAGCGTGACAGAAAGAGGGTAAGAGTGAGAATAAAAGAGAGAGAGAATAAGAGTGTAAGAGAGTAAAAACAAAAAAGAGAGAATAACAGAGAGAAAAAAGACAGCAAGAGAGTGTAAAAGAGTAAGAATAAAAGAGAGAGAGTGAGAGAGGGTGTAAAGGAGAGTAAGAATAAATGAGATAGAGAGAGTGTGTGAGTGAGAGTGTAAGAGACTAAGAATAAAAGAGTGAGAGTGAGATAAAAAAAGAGAGAGAGAGAGATAGCAAGAGTGTAAGAGAGAAGAAAAGAGTGAGAGTGAGTGTAAGAGAGAGTAAGAATAAGAGAGAGAGAGAGGGTGTAAGGGAGAGTAAGAATAAATGAGATAGAGAGAGTGTGTGTGAGTGAGAGTGTAAGAGAGAGTAAGAATAAAAGAGTGAGAGTGAGATAAGAAGAGAGAGAGAGAAATAGCAAGAGTGTAAGAGAGAAGAAAAGAGTGAGAGTGAGTGTAAGAGAGAGTAAGAACAAAAGAGAAAGAGTGAGAGAGATACTAAGTTGTATCATATCAGATTGATCCTCTTTGTTAATATGAAGTCGGAGGTTTACGCCGTTAGCTTCGAACACAAAGTGAATTCTGCCACAACCATCTCGTTTCCCAGTTAGCATAGATGCTAGTTAGAAAGCCGCGTAAGATACAGTGAGGTAACTTTCAATTTCATGAGAAATCAGACATATTTTTTGTCTCTCTGTGTGTGTGTGTGTGTGTGTGTGTGTGTGTGTGTGTGTGTGTGTGTGTGTGTGTGTGTGTGTGTGTGT
>JBCNYH010000001.1:71398319-71410337 GCA_039654325.1 Tandanus tandanus
TTGTGTGTGGGTGATGCATTGATTGGCTGTTTTTGTTTTTCTTACGGACATTTTCTGTGGGTAGCTGTTTGTTTGTGTGTGTGTGTGTGTGTGTGTGTGTGTGTGTGTGTGTGTGTGTGTGTGTGTGTGCCTTCCTACTTCGTGCCTTTAGGATTACAAGACCACGATCTAACTGAGTTGGAGTCCAATCACTGCTCAGGTCTCTCAGATAAGTCATGACATTACCCACACACTCACACACACACACACACACACACACACACACACACACACACACACACACACAGTACATCATATGATCACATTACTGCTCCCCTGTTGTTGATGATTTTCCTATAAAAGCACAAAATGCCGCATTAAAGTGATTACACTATTTATTGTGTAGCTTTAGCTAACCTCGTTAAATTTTTGGTAGTCAGCAGAATTTTCTGTCTTTATAATTTTGTCTATTTATACTTAATATAATCCTTTAAAAAAAAATAATAATCTGTGGGCGGGGCTATGCTAATGCTTACTGTAAGATTAGCATTCAATTTTCTCCCACAGTCATGTACAGTATGTTTGGAATTGAACGTTAATATAAAATTTTTCCTTCATACGTTTATTTATTTATTTATTTGTTTGTTTGCCAGGATGATTGTTGTCTTCGGGTCGGACCTGTTATTAAATGCCGAGCGCTGCTCTGTAAACGATTGAACCGATTAATCTGAGCTCTGTTCGTTTTCCCTGACAAGCGGCGCAACTTGAAATGAGCGGATTAGCTAATCGATATTATTAGCAACCCCTCTTGTGCTACTTGAGGCTGAGATTAGGGTGCGAAAGGAGTGACTGACATAGCATTCCTGCTGAGTGAGAACACACACACACACACACACACACACACACAGATTGATCGAGCCTTGTTCTTTATAAGCTCCCACGCCTCCACATGGCTCAAATATCTCTTGTAGTTAGGCCTGAAAAACCGCCTGTTAGCATAATGATGCGCGCTAAAATCAGCGGTAAAGAGTCTAAACAAACTCCAAACAAACAAACAAACAAACAAATAAATAAACAGAAAATCCATGGAAATGCGGTACAAGAGAATTTCTTGCCATGACTCTGCATTTTAAATATTGCTAGCAATAGTCTATGTTTATGCTAGCAGGCAAAATGTCAGTGAGTGGCTACTTGTGGGCGTGGCCTATATAGAAGCTATTTACTATATACAAAGCTAACCTGCTAAACAACAAAATAAACAATGCTACAAATTAGTGTGGTTGTTTTTTATTCAGCGTTTGTGATTATTATTTGTACTAGCGTTGCTCTCTGGATAGACTAGCATTCAGCAATGTATTTGTTGGCCAAACTATTCTATCCATTATTAGGGCCGTGGGTAGGCTGGAGCCTATCTGAGCCAACTCTGGGTGAAGGCGCTAGAGTACCAGAGAAAAGCTCGCTAGTCCATCACAGGGACAGCGCACACAGCCATTCGCACTCACACTCTCACCTAGGGGCAATTTGAAACAGCCAGTTAGCCTAACGTGCATGTCTTTGGACTGTGGGAGAAAACCAGAGTACCCGGAGGAAACCCACGCAACCATGGGGAGAACATGCAAACTCCACACTGTAATGCCCTAATGTAGATTACTTGTAATGTAGATTAGCAATGCAAGCTAAGTGTGCTAGCAACATACACTCTTCAGATGCAGCACCAATCTCTGCAACTTTCTTATTCTTCTTCTTTATACACATTTGTTGAGGGGAAGGGAACCACCGCTTAAAAAAAAACAACATTTAGCAGTCACCTGTTGCTTGTAGGCATAAGCACAGAACATGAATTTGCTTGTTAGCAATCATGCTAACCGGTACGAGTTGGATACTAACAAGCTAGCTAACAGCACATGCTAGCATCTACACTGGACCGCATACTGCTGCTACGTGTTTGTGGAATCATACTGAACGTTCAGGAACTATTATGCAAACACGTCGTGCTAAAGGTAGCACCCCCGCGTGGACCCTCGTGGAAGGTGTAGAATGGCCTCTTCGGAGCCAGCGTGCTTGTGGTACCGGTTGATAAAGTAACTTCCTGTGTGTTGAACCCGTCAGGGACAGAGGAGCGCGTGAAGTAGTGAGCACCAAAGCAAGGGAACGAACCTTGGACATGCCGGACGCAATCCTCCATTGTGTTTGTTCTTTATTTCCAGAAAGCGAGATCAGGGGGAGCTTATCTCAGCCACAAAGTCTTAATTACACACACACACACACACACACACACACATTAAACATTCCTACTTATCTCATGATTACACATTCTGAGTGTGTGTGTGTGTGTGTGTGTGTGTGTGTGTGTGTGTGTGTGTGTGTGTGTGTGTAATTATGGGCAGAAAGTGCTGGATGCTGTGTGCATGAGAGAGAGAGAGGATAGAGAGAGAAAGAGTGGAAGAGAGCAGATGGAGAGATAGATAGAGGGAGATATATATATATATATATATATATACAGAGAGAGAGAGAGAGAGAGAGAGAGAGAGAGAGAGAGAGACAGGCAGGGTATGTTTACAGAAGTCCCTTATTAGCCCATGAATGCTGCGTAATAACAGTGATACACTTCACACTCGCACAACCACACCCGTTACCACGGAAACGCTTTGATCTCTCTCTCTCTCTCTCTCTCCTCCTCTCTGTCTCTCCATCTCTCTTTACCCGTCTGTCTCTTTTCTCAAAATACTGTCTCTCTGTCTGTCTCTTTCTTTTTATGCTGCCTCTTTATCTCTCTCTTTCTGTCTCTAAACCTATATGAATCTGTCCATCTCTCTCTAAATCTCTCTCTCTCTCTCTTTCTAAATCGGTCTCTTCCTGGCCAAATCTCTCTCTCTCTCTCTCTCTCTATCTATCTATCCCTGTCTTTGAATCTCTCTCTCTCTAAATTCATCTCTCTCTACATCAATCCGTATTTCTAGATCTAAATCTCTCTCTCTCTCTCTAAGTCTGTCTCTCTTAATCTTTATCTATCTCTTAATCTGTCCATCTTTCTAAATCCATTTCTGTCTAAAATGGTCTCTCCTTCCGAATCTTTCTCTCTCTAACTCTCACATTCTGTCTTTGCTTCCTCTCTGCCTCCCTCTCTTTCTTTCTGTCTTGCTCTTGTCTTTTTTTTTTTACTTTGTGTATTTGCCTCTCTTCTCATTCACTCTTTATTCATCTGTTTCTTTTACTCCCACTGTTTTTATCTCTCTCTCTCACTCTCACTCTCACTCTCACTCTCTTTAATAATAACAATCCTGAATAACAACTATAAATAATTATGGTTTTAAAAAAAACAACACTTTTCTGTTCTCTGAACTGTTTCGCCTGTGCTAGCAGGGTTACGGCTGCTGGGAATTCTGGGAAAAAAGTGTTCATCGCTGATATCCGTCGTACCATTCTCTCGTAAACCGAAGGATAATAACAGCTCCTTTTTCACCTTGATATGTACTCCTGTGTGTGTGTGTGTGTGTGTGTGTGTGTGTGTTTGTGTGTGCGCGCCTAGTGAGCCTGTGATTAGCGTTAGCATTACCCTGACATTTGGGTGGCCGGGAGAGGATAGAGCGAGAGGAAGGATGAAAGCGAGTGAGGAAGGATGAAAACGAGTCGTCTCGTCACCTGTAAACTCTTATTAAAGCTCCATTTAGACAAAGACGCTCCTGGCAGTCTGGCCTCCGGGCAAATGGGTAATAATCATACGCATAATTACTGTGTGTGCGCGCGTGCGTGTGTGCGCGCTGTGGTGCTAATGAAAACATGAAACACATTGCAGTGCACTCTTTTCTACATTTGAGAGAATTACTAAAAACTCGACTGCTAATTATATTTTCAAGATAAAACCCTACAATCGGTAACACCATTCTTTATCTCACATGCTATTTTGTTTAGCTAGCTGTTTACCTCCTGAGATCGCGTTACTTCAGTAAATCAGTATAGTCGCAGTATTGCTAGCCCGCTAGCTGTTAATGTCTCAGTCCTCGAAATATTTACTAGCAAGTTAACACCGGCCACTTAGCTACTTATGTTGTTAAAATCTCTCACAGTTTTGCTAACCAGCTAGCATTACCTCATACCTTAGTCAGTAATGCTATTGCTAGCTGGTAATGTTTCGACGACAGTCCACAAAACACTCCCCAGATATTTGGCTAGTTTATGTTTAGCTCGTCTGGTGAAAGAGTCGTATAGTTTTGCTAACTTTATTTGATACCTTGAAACAATAACACTACAAATAGTTAGCTGGTAATATTTCTCGGGAATACAACCCACAAACAGCTAGCTAGGTGTTTAGCTAGTTTACACTGAGCTACTCTGGGGAAAGTCTCTGGCAGTATTGAATTTGGGAGAGTTAGCAAAATAAACTCAGTATACGTTACATTTTAGACAGAAAGTTGTATAATTTTTCAGAAAAAAAGCACCTTGTTTTGTTTACTGCGCTGGTAGCTAGCTTCCCCTAAACAGCCAGCCAGCTTTAAATGTTGGCTAGCTAGCTGTAAATATGTAGCTTGATTTCTTCAATGATTCTTATTTGCTTTTAACTTTTTTTTTTTTTTTTTTTTTAATCTCTTTAGCTAGTCCTGCTAGCCAGTTGTTCTAAAGACTTTGAGTCCTCTGTAAAGGGGGCTATTAGCTAGCTTGCTAAGCAGCATGTCGAGCCAACATATTCAACAGCCAGCTAGGGCTCTAAGAGATTTCCACTGAGTCATGTGACTGGTTTACATTTTCATTTAAGCCAGGGGTGCCCAATCCTGCTCTTAGAGATCTACCTTCCTGACGGCTTTATCGCTCGCCCAGCATAGCATTTTAGCAGCTGACATCACCCTCGGATCCACAGAGTGAGCGGATAAAGACGGCTGGGACGTCTGGCAGCGCTGAACTGTGACTTGAACCCTTTAAAGCTCCCTATCTTTCCTGTTCTTCCATCACTCGACTGTTTAAAGATATGAGCAACGATGACAAGTGCTATCTTCCCTTTTAACCTTTCCCACCCAGCTCTAAAAGTGTATCACGAGCCCCTCGAAGCATTCGAACACCAGATAACGGCCGGTGGGAGTCTGAGACGGATCTGCGAGCGGCTCGTGGGGATGAAGGGCACGGCGCTTTTATTCCCGTAGCATGATCTCAGTCTCTTTATCGGACCAAGAGGACGTGAGCTCAACATGCTTCAGGACATTACTTTGGGTAGCTAACGTGCTTAGCATAAATTACTAGAGTAATTACAAGCTAGCCACCTGTGGCTAGCACGCGGAATGAAATTATTATGATTTTACTAGCAGTAGCATTCTTACATTACGGAACTGTCCAGTAGCTACATCCCAAAAACTAGCCAAGGACCTTGGTGCTAATTCCCAAGGTTTTATTCTTCACCAAGATAGCATTACGCTTACGATTCTGGCTATTTTTACTTCTTCAACAGGATCACGACATCAATATGGAGGAAATCATTGAAGTTTGCCGCTGTTGCTAAGTGAAAATACGGTGCATTTTAGCCATACAGAGCCTTTTCCTGGTACATTAGCAACGTTTATGAGTAAAACTTCACCTATTTCCACATTCGCTGCGACTTTATTTTACGATCTGTCAGTCATTAGTTAGCTCAGGCTTACCTTCTGTATTTCTTAGTTGCCTAGCAACAGCGACAAATTGCATTTATGTATAGATGCGCAAACTAAGTCTAGCTAGTTCAGACATCTTAGCATACCTCATGACAATAATTAAGCTAGCAAGGTTCCTTTAAATTCAGATTATCACAAATTACTGACGGAGTTCAAAGTGAACCAGCTGTGTTAACGTTAGCCGGATAACTCTTACGCTAACTACAGTTAATGTTACCTCTTATGGAGAAGAAATATAATATTGAAGCAAACCTGTTAGCAATCGATGTGCTGTTTTGTTTTTTTTTTTTTCACATTAGGACAGTAGGTATGCTGATTCATACATAAGCGAACAATTATAACGTACATCACAACATTCTGGAAGTGTCGTGACATTGTGGTGGTGTTCATCAAACTCATTAATGTGCATTTAGCAGATGATGCTAATCGTAATTAAAATGTATTTTGTACTTTTATTGCCTTTTTGTAATCTGCGTCCAGATAATTTAGCACGGAATCCGAGGTAAATGCTAACTTTTTTGTTACAATCATGTCACGTTTCCACCTTCACTGTGACTTTACATCATAGCTAGGTCAGCTAATCGTTAGCTAGCTAGACTTTGCGTCCATACTTCCGTAGCTTCCTTTCACAGTTTATTAAAATGGGACGGTATTTTGCGTTTGCTAACTTGAGCTTCCTGGGGGAAAAAAATCATAGATATATATTAATGATTGTTTAATGACGTAAACAAACATCTTTTGATCTTATTACGCGCCTGTGGTAACGAGAACTAGGCGGAAGTGTTAACCACCATCAACCGTCCATGAAAATCAACGCAAGAATTCCAACCTATTTTTGTTTATTTGTTTGCTAATTCCAAGTTTTACACTCAAGTTCAACCCTCCGAAATATTCAAACCTCTCAGAGTTCCTTAAACCGTAATGGCTCGGATATTGCATCGTATGTCAACACGCTGATTAGCCTGGCGTTACTGTACACACTGATTAAACCGATACTGTTGAAAACTCAAACAGCCGAAGTGAGCTGCACTGTTTGCTCTTCACGGCCCGTTTCTGCGAGCACGCTCACGGCTAATCTATTATTAAACTCCTGACCCTGCGTGAGTCACCCACTCTGTTCTTTTTTTTTCCTGTCGAGTTTCTAATTGCCGCGAAATGCGTTATGAAACGCTCTCGAGGAAGATAAGCCACGTAATCGCACCATGATTCATTATGTAAAGTTCTCCTCGGGTGAAAATGTTTTTCTCTGGAATCTCATGTCCGGTGTTTGGTTAGTGGTCATCAATCACCACACACACACACACACACACACACACACACACACACACACACACACACACTTTTGGAATTTATGTACACACAAAAAAATATGACCTGATATATATATATATATACCTGATCTGACCAGTAGAACAGATTAGCATGTGTTAAGGCGTGTTCTCTACATCGAACGACGGACCTGCGTTTAAAGAAACTGGCGGATGTTTACCTCATCAAAGAAAATTAGCCACTCGCGTGAACACAAACTTGGACTTAAAGTTCTAAGGAGGTTTTTTTCCAACCTATTCGTATGTCTCGTTCACATTTCTCCATCGCTACTAACGTATTTGGAGCTGCTTGCAAGTTTGATGCTCTCCAATTGGTCGATTTTAAATAGGTGTCAAAGTAATGATTTTTATTAGAACACTGAAGTCTTCGACCATCACGTCAGTAAATCCCTCACCACATTTTAAGACTCCTGAAACCTAGTTCATCATCCTTCCACTAGGTGGCGGCAAACCTAGTTCAAATAAACAGCTAGTCATTGCATGCTAGCTTGTCGCTGTTAAGCGTTGTCAGAAAATGCAGGTTTCATGGTGGCCCTTTTAGAATAGATGTTTAGTGATTATTTGGCCCTCGATCACCTTTAAATTTAGTGATGTGGCCCTCAGCGAATAAGAGCTCGACACCCTGACTTAGCGGTACACTCAGCAGCCAGACTCTGTGTCCGTCTGTCTGTCTCCGACTGTCTCTCCGATGTACAGATGGACGGGGACGTCCCACCCACAGAGCTTTACACACTGCTTCTGGTTACATTCACGTCTTTCTTTTGCACTCGAGTTCCTTTATGTCCAAAAAGTGAAAATATTTTACATAAAAAGATATAAATCAGGTGGCGCGGTGGCGTAGTGGTTAGCACCTCTGCCTCACAGCTAGAAGGTCCTGGGTTCGATTCCCGAGCTCAGTGAGGGCGCTTCTGTGTGGAGTTTGCATGTTCTCCCCATGCTTGCGTGGGTTTCCTCCGGGTACTCCGGTTTCCTCCTACAGTCCAAAAACATGCACAGTACGCTAACTGGCTGTTCCGAATCGCCCCTAGGTGTGGGTGTGAATGGTTGAGTGTTGGCCTTGCGATGGCCTGGTGCGCTGTCCACGGTGTACCCCGCCCTCGCCCAGAGTCGGCTGAGTTGGGCTTAGAAAATGAATTAATTCATTAATTTAAATTCAGTTGATATTCCTGGTATTTATTTATGGGGGTTGTGCACTGTGGGGTGGGACACAAAAAATAAATACATTTAAAAAAAATAATAATAATAATAAATTAAATTTTTTTTAATGATATATATTTTTTTATTAAAAAAATTATAAAATAAAATTAAATAAATAAATAAAATAAAATAAAAAATGAAATAAAAAAACTAAATTAAAATAAATGAATAAAATAAAAAAAAAATAAAACCCTGAAATTGAAACATTATGCACCTGAACAGTAAAAATTAATTATAAAATTATACATTAAAGAATGCGCCTCAGGGGAATTTTTTAGTAAATGAGAGGTGAGATTTTTTTTTTTAACAGATAATTATTTAAATTCACGCTGGCTTTAAAAGTGAAACTCTTTTCCCTCCTGTTTATAAATATTATTCTCCACTAAAAATGGACTAAATCTGCTACATTAATAAAATTATTGGTATTATTGATATTATCGCGGTTTTTGCATGAACAGGCCTCCGACTCCTCGGACTCAGTGAGCTAAGACCGGGGCTTAAACGCGAGGTTTAGTTTGAAACGAGAGAAATCTTTATTTTTTCCTGTAAAAACAAAAGCAGGGTGTGAGGAGGTCCAGGATAAACCAGTCACATCCGGATAAATCCTACCCAAATCCAATCAGGACGCAGGAAAAGTCTGAAACAGCTGACCAGTCAGATCATCACCTAGCCAAAACACACACACACAGACACACACACACACAGAGCAGAAATTAAACAAGCAGAACAGGAATGTGTAAAAGGTGTGAAAAAGAAGTCAATGGCTGTGTATCAACTCCTGAAGAAGGAGAGATGTGATGACATCATCAAAACCAGACAGGCTGCTTTTACAGACTGGGGGTCTTCAAAAATACAAACATGGTGGTGTTTGCTAACTGGCGTGTGCTTCGCGTGGCAGCTAGTCACTTCCTATGACCGGATCACCACCAACGACGATTCCAAAAGATACAACTCCCAAAATAGACCACAGGGGTCCAGACGCTCCTGATGAAAGGACCATTTCATAATACGCCAATATAGAACAAGCACAGCAAGTTTGAAAGCCCCAGCTTCAGCGTGCGGCAAGAAAATGTCCGGAAACTAAAGTGTGACGGACAGACGGACGGACGGAACCCATTCCTATAGCCCCGAGGGGCGGGAGCTAAAAACCTTTCTGATAGTATGAACAGAAACAGGAAATCCTTCTTCTTCTTCTTCTTGTGAAAACTGCATTCCGTACAAATTACTCTACATCAATTATAAAATATCATTTTTAAAAATGTTTTTTTTGTTTTTTGTTTTTTTAATTTAATTACATTTTTTTAATTTGTTTTGTTTAATTTGTTCACAGTGTTTAAAACCTTTGTATTAGTTTCGTCATAAAGTAAAATAAAATAAAATACTATATAAACTATAAATAATAACATTATTTATTATTTATAATACATAATTTATATTTATAAATTATTTATTTATATTTCTAAAAAAAAAAAAGATTCAAATGATTAAAAAATAACTTTTAATTAGAAAAATTTAATAATTAAAAAGAACACAGATTGTCAGCCACGAGAGTAAAAATTCGTTTAATTATATTATTACATTATAAATACATCTTGAATTTTTTATAAATATGTTTAAATTTGTCTGAAAAGTTTTACATTTTATATATTTATAAAATTTTTGTAATTATATACATATTTATATATGTATAAATGTTTTCCTCAGTGGCACAAATTTTTTCTTTGATGCTCGAGTAGTTCATCGAGGGTGCCAATACATCCTTCATTCAATTCGGTTTTATTTGTGTTGCGCTTTTTAGCTCCTGCCCTTCTAGGACCTGTAGGAATGGGTTCCGTCCGTCCGTCCGTCCGTCCGTCACACTTTAGTTTCCGGACATGTACTTGCCGTGAGCTGAAGACTTTCAACCTTGTTATGACGGCTCACTACTATGAGTGCTAGGATGAGTTTGTGTGTGAGTGACCTTGACCTACTTTTCAAGGTCACAGAGGCAAAACAGCATAATATTTAGTTTCCGGACATTTACTTGCCTCGCGCTAAAGCTGGGGCTTTCAAACTTCGTATGCTTGTTCTATATCGGCATGATCCTTTCGGCGGGAGCATCTGGACCCCTGAGGTCGACACGAGGAAGAAACCCTGAGAGGAACCCGACTCAAAAGGGAAACAAATCATGTAGCAGAAACTTCACTATAGTTTAACAGGAAGTCTAGTTGGTTATCTTATAACTGTAATGGGAATTGTAGTCCTAAATCGTTTCAGTATAAGAGTTTATATCACCATAGGTCCATGTGGATCATCATCAGCAGGAGCGAGGGGCTTCTAAGATCAGAACCCTGATGTGCTACCAGTAGTAGCACATCAGGACGGATCACAGGATTCAGAGAGCAGAAGGATTGGGATCACTGGAATATTCGACTCTCTGTAAACTGGACCCAGCGTACAAGATGCGAATTAAATACGTCATTACTTCCGTTTGGGATGCGGGGAGAACTAGCTTAGCTAGCGAAAACTATATCTGCGTATCTGGACGGAATGAAAAGGAAAAATCGGCATGAATGAAATGTTTCAGTAAACACAGTGAAGGAGTTCGGAATACGTTAGTGTGCAGAACCCTCCAGTGAGCGTGTGCGCTCGCTCTCTCTCTCTCTCTCTCTCTCTCTCTCCACTCCATGTGGATGGGATATTTCGGCGCGAGTGAAGACGGATGAGGACCGAGTGTGGGAGGTATGAGATTTTTAGCTTTTTCCCAAATGAGATGTGACAGACTTCAAGTCATAACTCATAACTCATATCCTTAATTGAATCTCGCCTTTAAATTTCATCACACACGACGCTCAACGTGACAGCTGCTTGGGGGGAGGGTGTGGGGGAGGGGGGGTTGGCAGTGGATCGGGGTGATAGCACCAAGGGTATGGTGTAATAAGCGATCGTCCCTTGTGCAAGATTTTTTTCCCTCCTCTTTGATAACGGATAGCCTCGAGTCGTCAGGGCCATTATTCCATCTCCACAAGCAAATGAACTTGACAGATGGCCGTGTCACCCAGATACCCCAAATCCCACCCATTTTTTTCTCCTCCAGCTCCACCTCCACCTCCCCGCAGTTACGCAAAAAACAATACAATCGGAAATCATTACAGAAGGAAACGTAAATCTCGTCCGGCGAAAGACTTCGACACTAAAGTAGGTTAGCGAGGGGCGATTTGTCACCGCTAAACTCGCTTTCTGATGTGCGATATGAAGTCGTATGTCACTGGAGTTTAGGTTTGCTTTTTAAAATCAAAAGTGCTCGGAGAGGTAGTGGCCTTGGCGTTCCCCACAAGCGGAGGCTCACCTGAACATCCACCTGAGCATCCGCCTGAGCATCATCCTGACCATCCACCTAAACATCTGCCAGAACATCCACCTGAACATCCACCTAAAGATCCACCAGAATATCCTTTTACCTTAACATCCACCTAAACATCTGCCAGAGCATCCACCAGAATATCCTTTTACCTTAACATCCAAATGAACATCCACCAGAACATCCACCTGAACATCCACCAGAACATCCACCAGTATATTTTTTTACCTTAACACCCAAATGAACATCCACCACAACATCCACCTGAACATCCACCAGGGCATCCACCTGAACATCCACCAGAACATCCACCTGAACATCCTCCAGAACATCCTTTTACCTTAACATCCACCTGAACATCCACCTGAACATCCACCTGAACATCCTCCAGAACATCCTTTTACCTTAACATCCACCTGAACATCCACCAGAACATCCTCCAGAACATCCTTTTACCTTAACATCCACCTGAACATCCACCAGAACATCCACCTGAACATCCTCCAGAACATCCTTTTACCTTAACATCCACCTGAAC
>JBCNYH010000001.1:71439980-71442480 GCA_039654325.1 Tandanus tandanus
CGTTAGATAGCTAAATCGCTTTGAGGAATATCCTGTAGCGTTAGATAGCTAAATCGCTTTGAGGAATATCGTGTAGCGTTAGCTAGCTATATCTCTTTGAGGAATATCCTGTAGCGGTATATAGCTAAATCGCTTTGAGGAATATCCTGTAGCGTTAGCTAGCAATATAGCTTTGAGGAATATCCTGTAGCGTTAGCTAGCTATATCTCTTTGAGAAATATACTGTAGCGTTAGCTAGCTATATCTCTTTGAGGAATATCCTGTAGCGTTAGCTAGCTATATCGCTTTGAGGAATATCCTGTAGCGTTAGATAGCTATATCTCTTTGAGGTATATTCTGTAGCATTAGATAGCTAAATCGCTTTGAGGAATATCATGTAGTGTTAGATAGCTATATCTCTTTGAGGAATATCCTGTAGCGTTAGATAGCTAAATCGCTTTGAGGAATATCGTGTAGCGTTAGATAGCTAAATCGCTTTGAGGAATATCGTGTAGCATTAGATAGCTATATCTCTTTGAGGAATATCCTGTTATGTTAGATAGCTAAATCGCTTAGAGGAATATCCTGTAGCGTTAGATAGTTAAATCGCTTTGAGGAATATCCTGTAGCGTTAGATAGCTAAATCGCTTTGAGGAATATCGTGTAGCGTTAGATAGCTAAATCGCTTTGAGGTATATCGTGTAGCGTAAGATAGCTATATCTCTTTGAGGTATATCCTGTAGCGTAAGATAGCTAAATCGCTTTGAGGAATATCATGTAGCGTTAGCTAGCTATATCTCTTTGAGAAATATCCTGTAGCGTTAGATAGCTATATCTCTTTGAGGAATATTCTGTAGCGTTAGATAGCTAAATCGCTTTGAGGAATATCGTGTAGCGTTAGATAGCTATATCTCTTTGAGGTATATCCTGTAGCATTAGATAGCTAAATCGCTTTGAGGAATATCCTGTAGCGTTAGATAGCTAAATCGCTTTGAGGAATATCCTGTAGCGTTAGCTAGCTATATCTCTTTGACGAATATCCTGTAGCGTTAGATAGCTAAATCGCTTTGAGGTATATCCTGTAGCGTTAGATAGCTAAATCGCTTTGAGGAATATCATGTAGCGTTAGCTAGCTATATCTCTTTGAGAAATATCCTGTAGCGTTAGATAGCTATATCTCTTTGAGGAATATTCTGTAGCGTTAGATAGCTAAATCGCTTTGAGGAATATCGTGTAGCGTTAGCTAGCTATATCTCTTTGAGGAATATCCTGTAGCGGTATATAGCTAAATCGCTTTGAGGAATATCCTGTAGCGTTAGCTAGCAATATAGCTTTGAGGAATATCCTGTAGCGTTAGCTAGCTATATCTCTTTGAGGAATATACTGTAGCGTTAGCTAGCTATATCGCTTTGAGGAATATCCTGTAGTGTTAGAAACTATATCTCTTTGAGGTATATTCTGTAGCGTTAGATAGCTAAATCGCTTTGAGGAATATCGTGTAGCGTTAGATAGCTATATCTCTTTGAGGAATATCCTGTAGCGTTAGATAGCTAAATCGCTTTGAGGAATATCCTGTAGCGTTAGATAGCTAAATCGCTTTGAGGAATTTCGTGTTGCGTTAGATAGCTAAATTGCTTTGAGGAATATCCTGTAGCGTTAGATAGCTATATCTCTTTGAGGAATATCCTGTAGTGTTAGATAGCTAAATCGCTTTGAGGAATTTCCTGTAGCGTTAGATAGCTCTATCTCTTTGAGGAATATCCTGTAGCGTTAGATAGATAAATCCCTTTGAGGAATATCCTGTAGCGTTAGATAGCTAAAACGCTTTGAGGAATATCGTGTAGCGTTAGCTAGCTATATCTCTTTGAGGAATATTGTGTAGCGTTAACTAGCTAAATCGCTTTGAGGAATATCCTGTAGCGTTAACTAGCTATATCTCTTTGAGGAATATCCTGTAGCGTTAGCTAGCTATATCGCTTTGAGGAATATCCTGTAGCGTTAGCTAGCTATATCTCTTTGTGGAATATCCTGTAGCGTTAGATAGCTAAATCGCTTTGAGGAATATCCTGTAGTGTTAGATAGCTATATCTTTTTGAGGAATATCCTGTAGCGTTAGCTAGCTATATCTCTTTGAGGAATATCCTGTAGCGTTAGCTAGCTATATCTCTTTGAGGAATATCCTGTAGCGTTAACTAGCTATATCGCTTTGAGGAATATCCTGTAGCGTTAGCTAGCTATATTGCTTTGAGGAATATCCTGTAGCGTTAGCTAGCTATATCTCTTTGAGGAATATCCTGTAGCGTTAGATAGCTAAATCTCTTTGAGGAATATCCTGTAGTGTTAGATAGCTATATCTCTTTGAGGAATATCCTGTAGCGTTAGCTAGCTATATCTCTTTGAGGAATATCCCGTAGCGTTAGCTAGCTATATCTCTTTGAGGAATATCCTGTAGCGTTAGTTATAGTTAGCATAGTAAGGATATGCAAGCATTATGGGTAATGATCAGAGTGGTTAATAAATG
>JBCNYH010000001.1:71447480-71450652 GCA_039654325.1 Tandanus tandanus
TCCGACCTTACAGGGCGTCCACCCAAATCAGATATCTCCAGAACCAGCTTCCTGTGATGATTGGAATGATTTCCGGTGATATAATTCATGAGGATGAAGGTTTGAATTCTTTAAATTCTTGAATTGCTTTAAAAAGAATTCACAGTAAAAAAGTGAGTTGATGAATTCTCGGGGAGCAGCCGGTGCTGGAGAAGCTGAGAGAGAGAGTGTGTGAAGAGGAACTGAATCCGTATGGAGTTGATTTTATTCGGGGCTGTGATTTCATCAAGAATTCGGGTTGGATTCAATGATCAGGTTCTTTGTTAAGACGCTGTTTACGGAAATTTGCGTCAGTGTTGCGTCACGTCGGAGGGTTCGATCCTCAATTAAAGATGGATGAGGGTTTCCTTTTTTTTTTCCTCCGACATGGAAACAAAAAAAATTAAATTTTTTTTTAGGTTTAAATCATGTTAATAAATTTACATTTGAATTTATTTAGTTTAAAATCTTCTCTCGATTGATCACTGATTTAAAAAAAAATATATATATATATATATTATTAAAATAAATAAAAAAGAATTAAATTCACTTCATATGAATGAAAATACAGTGTGGAATGAACTTGAGAAACAGTGGAGGTCTTGATTTGAGATGAGAAAGATTTTTCTTGGATTTTTAATTATTTATTTATCACTTATTTGAAAAACAAACAAACAAACAAACAAACAAATAATTCTTTTCCAGATGACGTGAAAGTGAAAAAAAGCTGCAATAATCCTAGAGGCAAATTACTAAATGAGATCTATCCTTCTATCTCTCTCTCTAACTATAAAAAGGAGCATCTGAGTTCACGTCTCAGACTAAACCCCTGGGAGAATTGCATAATGATTTTTTATTTATTTATTTATCTATCTATTTATTTATTTATTTCTACCATATAATATCTTTTTTTCCTCCCACGTTGGATTGTTGTTTCTCAAATTTTCCACAGTTCACATGTCGCCGTGTTCGTCTGACGCGCCGCGTTTAATTTTCTCACGTCGCACAATAGCAGACGGCCCGCTGTTCAAGGTCAAAGGTTAAATCTGATGGGCTGAGTTGAAAAGAAAAGGAAAAAAAATAAACAAACAGTGCAGGGTTGAGTGGAATCAGCGGCTTCTGTTCCATTTTATTTCCATTTCGTCTTTCATTTAATTTCCCGTGGAATAAACACCGTGGCATGGATTTAACTAAACAGGTGTTGAATATTAAATTATTTATTTATTTAAAAACCTATTTAATATTGTGTAGTTTATAGTTCCTTCTTTGTACTGATCTCGTGGTGTTGGCTGGATTGGATTTTTCGAGGTTGTTGATGTTGATGGAAAGGGAGCACTGCAGGCCCTGAAGTGCTGGAGGAAGAATCGGTCGCTAACGTTGCTCTGCTAGGTTGCCAATGGCTTGTGCGTGTTGGTGTTTCTCAGTGTTGTGAGGTCTTACGGGGTTGACGGAACTCTGAGTGCTCGGTGATCCTTCCCGCCGAGCTTCAGGAAGCCGCAGTGTAACCTCGTACAGTGTTCGGCTGAGCTGCGGCGTTAAGTGTTTATTTAACCCCCAGTGTTAGTCATGAGTGTTCCGTTAAACACTGACACGGGATTGTTAACATGGAGTCAGTGTTTATCAGCTCATCATGTCTAATTAACCTCATAATCAAAGGCGTTTATTTAAATTACAGCACTAATCGTGCGTATCAGTCGACCGCCAGTGTTTATTTAAAATACAGTGTTGATTGGAACACAGCCCAACCGTCCCAGAGTCCCAGAGTGTTGAATTTATTCGAAGTGTTCACCCTTACAGCACTTAATTAACGCCTCCAGGGATACATTAAGATTTTAGTTCTCTGATTGTGTGTGTGTGTGTGTGTGTGTGTGTCCAGGGCTCACAGTACGACCTAAAAGACAGCCCAGGAGTAAGTTTCGCCACTCACGCTTCCCCCGCCGCGTTCTACCCCTATGCCGGCTTCCAGTATGGCGACGCGTCGAGGCCCAAGAACGCCACGCGCGAAAGCACCAGCACGCTGAAGGCCTGGCTGAACGAGCACCGCAAGAACCCGTACCCCACCAAGGGCGAGAAGATCATGCTGGCCATCATCACCAAGATGACGCTCACGCAGGTGTCCACGTGGTTCGCCAACGCCAGACGGAGACTCAAGAAGGAGAACAAAGTGACGTGGGGCGCGCGGGCCAAGGAGGACGGCGAGGACGGGACCATCTTCGGCAGCGACAACGAAGACAAACGAGAGGACGAGGAAGAGATCGACCTGGAGAGCATAGATATCGACAAGATCGACGAGAACGACGGGGATCGCAGCAATGCCGAGGAGGAGGACGAAGATGACGAAGACGAGGACGAGGAAAAACGAGCTCGCAAACTCCTGAAGGAGCGAGACGACTTGCACATGCACGCCGGTGCTAATGCTAACGCTAACAAAAACATGACCATCATGACATCACCCACTCACCAGATCCCCGTCAACGGCAAACCCAAGATCTGGTCGCTAGCAGAGACGGCGACGAGTCCGGACGTGTCCAAAAACGCCGGCGTCCAGCACCCAGCATTCCTCGGCAACCACAGACTGTACACCTGCCCCATCGGCAAGATCCACAGCTGGAACAACGGAGCCTTCCTCAGCCACAACTCGCTGCTCAACGTTCGCTCGCTGGTGGGAGTAAATCAGAACCATCATCATCATCAACATCATCAAACACAACAACAACAACAACAACACCAACACCAGCAGCAGCAGCAGCAGCAGCAGCAGGGTGTAATGGAGAAGGAGAAAGGCCCAGAGCAGCTCAGTCCCAAACACACAGGTACTCCAACTATTTATTTATAAACGACTTTATTTATTTTAAATATATTTATTTCTGTTATATAAACTGATTATTTCTACTTCAGAACTTTTCATTAACTTCACAAACTCCTCACCAACATCATCACCCTGCAACACTTATTATTATTATTATTATTACTATTATTATTATTATTATTATTATTACTATTATTATTATTATTATTATTTATTATTATTATTATTATTATTATTATTACTATTATTATTATTATTATTTTTATTTTTTATTATTATTATTATTATTATTATTATTACTATTATTATTATTATTATTTTTATTTTTTATTATTATTATTATTA
>JBCNYH010000001.1:71530000-71543974 GCA_039654325.1 Tandanus tandanus
CACACACACACACACACACACTCACACACACACACACACACACACACACACACACACACACACACACACACACACAGTAGAGTACAGTGGATACACTGCACCTCCTACAGGAACACAGTAGAACTATTTCTCACACATTCTCTTTCTTTCTTTCTCTTTCTCTCTCTCTCTCTCTCTCTCTTTCTCTGTATGTCTCTGTTTCTCTCTCTCTCTCTGGCCTTCATCTCATAACCACGTCTTCTGTATCCTTTCATTCCTCCTCCATCAATTTCCTCTCCTCCTTTTATTCCTTTCTTATTGTTTCTTTTTCTCCTTCTTTTTTCTCCTCTCCTTCAACAATGATCTTTTTCCTCATTATTATTAATCTCTCACTTTCCTTTTTTCACCTCTTTTTATTCTCTCTCTCTCTCTCTCTCTCTCTCTCTCTCTCTCTCTCTCTCGCCCTCTCATGCCCTGACTTTCTTTTCCTCCTCTTTCCTCTTTTTTTCTTCTCTTTCTTTTTTCTCTTCACTTCCCATCGTCTGATTTTAACCATTCCTTTTTCTTCTTTCCTTCTTTTCTCCTTTGTCATGTCTTTTCTCCCCTCAGTCCTCTCCTCCACATCCCTCTTTCCTCTGCCCTGACTCTTCTCTCCTCTCCTCTTGTTTTTCCTCTCATTATAGTTTCTCCTTCTTCTTCTTTTTTCTGCCCTCTTTACCTCATCTCATCTCTTCTACTCCACTCTTTTTCTCTCTCTCTCTCTCTCTCTCTCTCTCTCTCTCTCTCTCTCTCGTGTCCACTCAGTTCACGTCTCCAGTTCTCTGTTTTTCATCACTCTCTTCTCTGATTTCCTCCCTCGTGTCTTCTCCTTTCCTTTTGCTCTTTTGTTCGTTTTTTTTCTGCTGCTCATCTTCCTTTTTTCTTTACTTTAATGTTTTGATAGTATTTTGACATAAAATAAGTCTATCGTCTATATAATCGAGTAATAAATTAGTAATAAATTGGTAATAACTATATAAGCAGATTATGTATTAATAAGATGTATATTTATAATTATTATTAATGATTTACCTTTTATTATATTATAGTTATTATTATATATATATATTATGAGTTTTTGTGATAATGATTATAAATGAGTAATAAATATTGAATGTATATAATTATTTATTAATATAAAGATATAATGCATATAAACATCTAATAAAAGGTGTGAAAATCATTTCTTTCTTAAAAACTGTAACGTTTGGAATCTGTGATCTTACAAACACTCCACAGTCCTTACAAGTGCTGACTCGTTCTGGGGGCGGAGCTTAAGAATCCTGAGCGGAACAGGGGCGTCCTTAAGAGATAACTGAAATATTTTTAGGCTCCACCTACTTAATCACCATATTCACCATTTTCATTAAAAAAAACACTGAAGCAGACGGTTATTTCTCTCGTCTCGATTTTTTTATTATTTTTTTAAAGTCCCGTCATTCATTCGCAATCCTCCCGTTTCATTCTTTTCTATTTCTGTTCTCTTTCTTGCTCAACGTTTTCATGGGTTCGAGTCCCGGGCATGGCGGAGGCGTTTCTGTGTGGAGTTTGCATGTTCTCCCCGTGCTTGTGTGGGTTTCCTCCGGGTACACCGGTTTCCTCCCACAGTCCAAAGACACGTTAGGCTGACTGGGTGTTCCAGATCGCCCCTAGGTGTGAGTGTGAGTCTGTGTGTGTGTGTGTGTGTTGGTCCTGCGATGGCCTGGCAAGCTGTTCAGTGTGTACCCCACCTTCACCCCGAGTCGGCAGGGATGGGCGCCAGCCTCCGCGCGACCATAATTAGGAATAATCGGCTTAGAAAATGAATGAATGAATATTGATGTCATTTACTGCCTCTCTTTCTCTCGTCCAGTTCGTGCGTCTCTCTCGTTTTTCCACGTCTACGTTCAACAAGTCCGCACCATGCTTATGAGCTCTACTAGTCTACTCTTTTAACTCCGCCTTTATTACGTCAACGCCGTCGTTACTACGTCCTTATTAAGATCTTATCGCGTCTTGATTATTATTTTTTTTTATGTTCAAAGTGTGGCCACGTCCTCCGTATCCATGGAGACCGTACCTCGTCCTCACTGCGTATTCACACGATCTTCCAGCTCTTACTGCACGCACACTTCCTGATGATGTCATGGGAACACGGCGAAGTGTTTATAGTCTCTTTATATTCCCAAATATCTTAAACCTCGTCCTAAACTTCCTTTCTTTCATCTGTGGTTTTTTTTAATTAATTAATTTATTTATTTTTATTTTTTTGTTTTTTATTTCCTCTCATTTACTTCAATTCATACACTCTTTCTTTTCTTTCTGTTTTTTCATTCATTCATTAATTCATGTTTCCATTTTTCCTTCACTTCCTTTTCATTTCTTTCTCTTTCTCTCCCTCTAACTCTCTCTTTCTCTCTCTGTCTGTGTCTATCTATCTCTCTCTTCCTCTTTCTCTCTCTTTTTCTCTCTCTCATCCACTTAGTTCTAGTTTTTATTCCTTTATAATTTATTCATTCTCTCTCTCTCTCTCTCTCTCTCTCCCCGTCTCTTTGTCTTTCCCTCTCTTTCTCTCTGTCTCTCTCTCCACTTCTTTCTCTCTATGTCTATCTTTCTCTCTCACTCTCTCATTCACCTTGTTCTAGTTTTCATTCCTTTTTCATTTATTCATTCTCTCTCTTTCTCTCTGTCTCTCTGTCTCTGTCTCTGTCTCTCTCTCTCTCTCTCTCTGTCCCTCTCTTTCTCTCTCTCTCTCTCTCTCTCTCTCTCTCTCTCTCACTCTCTCTCTCCACTTTTCTCTCTATGTCTATCTTTCTCTCTCGCTCTCTCATTCACCTTGTTCTAGTTTTCATTCCTTTTTCATTTATTCATTCTCTCTATCTTTCTCTCTGTCTCTGTTTCTCTCTCTCTCCCTGTCCCTCTCTTTCTCTGTCTCTCTTTCTCTCTCTCAATCTCTCTCTCTCCCTGTCCCTCTCTTTCTCTCTGTCTCTCTCTCTCTCTCTCTCTCTCTCTCTCTCTCTCTCTCTCTCTCTCTCATTCACCTTGTTCTAGTTTTTATTCCTTCATTTGTCCATTCACACTTTCTTTCTTGCTCTCTCGCTCTCCCTTTTCCACATTTATTTTAATGTAGTGATGTTTTTTTCATCTGTCTATTCACTGTCTGTCTTTTTTGTTTTCTCTCTCTTTTTCTCTCTCTCTCTCTCTCTCACACATTCATTCCTTCCTCATTTTTCTACTCACTCTTTCTTTCTTTCTTGGTCCCCATTTATTCTCACTTCTTTCTTCTTCTTTTCTCTCCCTTTATCTTCTCTCCTTTTCTTACATCTTTATTTCCCTCCCTTCCCTTTTACTCTCCTTTCTTCTCCTCCTCGACACTGTTAAGTGATCTGAGGCCAGTATGAAATAAATCCTCAGGAAGGCAGTGTGTGTGTGTGTGTGTGTGTGTGTGTGTGTGTGTGTGTGTGTGTGTGTGTGTGTGTGTGTGTTGTGATTAGTGTGTCAGCTCAGACAGAGGAAGTGAGTAAACATCGGTTTTTAACGGTAAGAAGAAAAAAAATCGTGTGATCCATCACGGCACAACAAAACCAGTGGCCATAAAAGTAATGATGTTTGTGCAGCGTGGAGCTTTGAGAAAGTCGTCCACTCAGAGGATCTGCTCTCTCTCTCTCTCTCTCTCTCACACACACACACACACACACACACACACACAGAGTCAGAGCTTTATAAACCGTTTATCCTGTTTGTGTCGCGGAACTCCATTACACTCTGAGAGCTAACGCCATAAACGCAGCGCTGGGAGCCATCGCTAGCACGCCGCTCCGAAATGATCTTTTTACTCCGACAATAACCGACATGATGAGAAATCCCGCTAACAGCTAACAGGGAAAAAAAATCCTTCTCTGATCATAACTCAGACACATCCCTGTTAAAAACGAAAGGGTGCCAGCACGTGCTAATCTGCTAATCTCTCAACTCATTGCTAATTTGCTAATCTTTATTAGTGATCAGCGATCAGTAAACATTACTCAAACCAGTCATTTAAAATTGCTAACGCTAACGTGATTCCAAACTAATTTAACAGCCTAAAGATTCTGTAATAGCGTTTGCTAATTCGCTAATACCTATCCTACTTACTAATTCACTGAATATGAGACTAAGCTAACTATTTCTGTGTTTGGACCCAAACGATTACATGAATAATTTGTCTGCGCTTATGAAAGCTAATCTGATGTGAAACACGCTACATAGTGAAATGTATTCGCTCAAAAGAATCGATTCGTTTAAGTGAACAACTTGAATCGATTCACAAATGCAACTGAATTGATTCACCAGCGCTTTGCTAATATTACTGTCTACTATCACATGAAGTCGGAATCACTCGTTAAGTCTCGAAGCCGGCGGAGGCGGAAGTGCTGTGTGACGCGCTGTGCAGCAGGCGGTCTCTACGGCAAGATCTCTGAATGTATCACGTAGTGAGCTGCTGAATCATTGAGCGACTGAGTCGGACCGAGTTGCTGAATCATTGAGTGAATCTCTAACTCCACGAATCGTTCGCGAACCGTTAACTCGCTGAACCGCTCAGAACTGCTAACTCGCTGGATCTCTGGAATTTATTTTTTTTTTGGGTGAATCAAATGAGTCCATATGAGTCGACTCCCTACAGTCGAATGAGCCGAAAGAATCGAGTTAGATAAAAGAATCGTAATTCGCTACATGAAAGCTAATAAGAATTTAATAATCGCACCTACATGCTAATTTTCTGTTAGCTAAATAAAACACCACCACTTGTTAGCAGTTGTTGTTTTTTTTTTAATCAGACTCCTGATAATTTTGTGAAAAGCTTTTTTTTTTTGTAGTGTTTTAACGTTCCTTGCTTATTTTTGTGTTTGTTTGTTTTGAGTAAAACTTGTTAACTTTGCTTTAAAAATGCGAACACTTAATTTAGCGTTGGGTTTTAGATCTATTTCTTTTTCCATTACCTCGTAGCTTCTTTCTTTATTTTAAATTACATGCTAATTTCAACTCTTTTCTTAGCTTTGTATGCTAGGTTTTTGTAGCCTGGCATGTTATCACTTTCATGCTACTCGATAGATTTATAAACGCTGCTTTAAACATAATTAATTTTACATGCTTAGCATTTCCCGCTAGTTCTTCCTGTCGCTTAGCATTGCTAGCTTAGTGCTACTTTCTGTCTCTATTTACTTGTGAGCCCTTTTGTGGAAGAATTCTCTTCGTTAGCAGTGCTTGCTAGTACTTTTCATTTTGTTTCCATGGTAACTGGTGGGATGGGGCCTTGTATTTATTGGTATGTAGGTATCCGAGCTGAAATGGAAGCGTATTTAACTTTACAGGTCTTCTGTTTGTGTATCTAATTTGCTAGCATTACTTCCTCATTACCAACTTTCAGGAGAAACCCTTCCCACATCTAACAGCAGGAACGCTTTGATTCCACGACGCTTTGACCACAGCCTGAAGATATTCCAGCTAAGAGCAAAGAGAAATGGCGTTTTGATTTGTTAGCGTTTGGCAACGCGGACGGTTTGTAGACTGTAGACTCATTATGACACTGATTACATCTTCTGAGAGCTAAATAACGCTAGCGCTGTTATTGATGACCGTTTGCCCCGACTCGCTTTTGACTGGCTGCCAGAAGACTCTTCAGACGGAGCTGTGTTATGGTTGGAGCGCTAACACGAGGACCGTTCCACTACATCTGGCCTGAGGATGGAGTGCTCCGGGTTTCAACGGCCAACATTTTAGCGACTCCTTAAAATAATAATTAAAAAAATAAAAAATTTAAAAAACAGCAGAAAGTCAAAAAGAAAAACAAATCCAAGCTCTGCTCAGGATGGGCGAGAGTGGTTGTCAGGTGTTTTTAAATTATTAAATGAATCAAATAAATGAATTTTTATTTAGCTAAAGAATCAATTAATCAGGCATTTAGGTACCGGGGGTGTAGTGGTTAACAGGTCCCACTCGAGAAGGGCCGGGTTCGATTCCCGAGCTCGGGAGTTTGCATGTTCTCCCTGTGCTTGCGTGGGTTTCCTCCAGGTACTCCGGTTTCCTCCCACAGTCCAAAAACAGGAGTGTTGGGGCCAGTTGTTGTGGTCTTGGGTATTGATTGTGGTTGCCAGGTTGTGCTTTTTTCAGTATTGCTGGATAGTGATTTCAGTTCTTTTATTAACGTGGAACATTTTTAAGCTCTTTTCAGTGTTCTCAGACTGAAATGTTTTATATACACGTGTGTGTGTGTGTGTGTGTGTGTGTGTGTGTGTGTGTGTGTGTGTGTGTGGACAAGGTTGCCAGATTGTACATATTTATACATACACACATTTAGAATTATTCAGAGTTGATATTTATGTTGTGGCCGGTTGTTTATATATTTGCACTTCTGGAGTGGTGGGGGTTTACGTAGTCAGGATGGTATTAGCGTGGGTTATCGTGCTCTCGGTTACTGACAGCCGTCGCCAGGTTGTGTACCTTTCAGAACTGGTCGCTGAGAATTGTGGTGGATTTTTTAAAAATTGTCTTTGAAATGATGGGACTTTTAAAACTCATAAGAACATTATGAGTGTTGCACTGACGGGTTGCCAGATTGTTCGTTTTGTTATATATGAAGTTGTTTTGGTGCATTGAGATCTTGTTTTTTGGTACGGTGTGCAGAGTAAAGCCAGGGTTGCCAGATTGATAAGGATGCATGATGCATCGTCATAGACTCCTATGATTAAAAGTCCTATCCTAAATATAAATATGTATTTTTTCTCTCAGTACAGAATGTCAGGATGATAAACGCAAAGTGAGTGCTGGGATGTTATGACTTTTAAAGAGGCACAAGATGTAAATCTATTAGACCGAAATACAGGAAGTAAATTAGCTGCAAATGAAACATCGTCCTGTACCAAGAGTCGGGGATGTCGGAACACGACAGCCGAACGTCCCAGCGGCGCGAAACACCAGGCGCGTGTTTACTTGGCGGAAACCTCACGTCTTATTAGCACTTGTTTGTCCCTTATCTTTAAAAATAAATAAATAAATAAAATGTGGTAAATGACTCGGGACTTCATTTGACACATCAGTCAGACACAGATGAAAGAAACGCAGTAATTACAGACGACTGATTAACAGCAGTCTGGGTTTTTAAAGGAGTGTAGAGAAGAAAATACACACTGTATGTACACTTGAAGAAATTCCCTGGTGGACAAGATAAAAAAAAAATATACATATATATATATATATATATATATACACAGAGGGAGAGAAATGTGGATCTGTGGACTGAAGTGAAAATGTGACTAATAAGGACACATTGCTAATGATCCGGAGAAGACGCTCCGTGTGTGTGTGTGTGTGTGTGTGTGTGTGTGTGTGTGCTACATATACACTTCATACACACTTTCATGTTCCTGTTTTGTTGTTTGTGTCATTTAAAAATTCAAGTTGAATGTATTTTCCACACGTTTTCTTTAATCGTGTGAGGAATAAAACTCAAAGCTCAGGGGGGTGGGGGTGGGGACCTGGGGGCTCTGAAGGAAATAAAAACTCTAAACAAAAAAAAAATTCTAGAAAATTAAAGTAAAGATAAAAGAAAACTGTAAATCAAATGTAATGGCTCCATTAAACAGTGGCACATCATCAAGGTGCGTCCACAGGAGTCCATGGGAGCTGATTGGCCGAGCTCTCACGGGAGGGAGGGATGGCATACGCTCACCCCCCTGTCACTCACAGCGATCACCCTCCAATCGTGGGTGTCTGTGAGTTCATTCATACAAAGGGGCGGATATCAATTTCGCTATTAAAAACATTTTTTTTATTAAAAAACAATACAAACAAACAAAAAAAACCCTGCAGACAAACAAAATAAATAAAATAATATAATAATAATAATAGTAAATTTATTTAATAAATGACTGATGATGGAGGGTGCTGGGCTCATGATCGAGAGGTCGTGGGTTCAAATCCCCGTTAGACCCCCACTGTACTAAGACCCCTGGGTAAGGCATTGCCTCTTTTTTAAAAAAATTAAAAAGGAAGTAAGAAATTACAAAAAAAAAAAAAAAACAATAACAAATGACAAATAGGAAAAAACTTTAAAATAAATAAACATTAACTTTAATGCCAGTAAACAAAAAAGTAAAAGCAAACATGTCAACAAAAACAGATAAACATGTAAACAAAAATCGTGCAATATTAAAAATACGCTCTGTTTACTTTTTAACTGATCTGAATTGTTTGTAGTGATGACAGGTTTTTGTTTACACTTCCGATTTTAGAATGTTTGTTTCGGCCACATTTTCACTTTGTACTTGTGACACTTGTTTATTTTAGACCTGGTTGTTTTTGGAGGTTTTTTGTTTGTTTGTTTGTTTGTTTGTTTGTTTGCCAGTTTTTTCGTTCAGTTTGTTTTGGTGAGAAACAATTTGAAACAAAATCTTGTAAACAAATCTGACCTGTAAACAAAAACCTGTAAACACTACAAAGAAAAACAACAAACAATGATAATAAACAATAAAAAAATGTCATAAATAAGTAAATAAAATGTATTAACACGTAAGTAAAAATTGAGACCTCAGAGCAAGTGAATCACTTCTTTATTATTAAAAAGTAATACATTTAATTTTACATGATGTAACACTGCACTGCCGCTGGGAACTGATTTCTGATTGGCCAGCAGACGAATACTGTGTTATTCTTTTATTACACAGGAATGCGGCGATGAATCAAACTTGAATCAAAGGGAATTAAACTGAAGGAAAATCTCAGGGCGTCGGAGTCGCCGGAGCTCTGAAACACCGATTGTGGAACCTCGCCGCTCGAATGAGATGGAAACGTGTATTCAATAGAAATCATTTCTAATTGTTTGGCGCTGATCAATGCATCCTGTTTAATCCACTTATTGATCACGTGGCTTCCTTTCGTTTTATTTCACTGCCTTTAAGGTCGTGTGGTGAAGTCTGATTAGCATCACGATGCAAATTTATGCTGGAGCGATAACGCTGACATGACGTTTCTAAATACACACACACACACACACACACACACACACACACAGTGCAATACACAGAGTGTAGGAGCCAGTATTTCATACCCTGGGTAGTGCATTATACTTTATACCCTACATAGTGCACTAATTTATCTGTGAAGACGACATTTACGATTCAGGTCCCATTCACTACGCCCTACATAGTGCACTTATATTGGGGTTTTGGGACCTGAATCCTACAATGCCGCTTTGTAAATATACAGTGCACTACATAGGGTGTAGGAGCCATTATTTTCCACCCTTGGTAGTGTAGTAATGTAGGGAATAGATACTGGACTTTTGTACGATAAAGAAACTCCTGTGCGGTGCTGAGGAAGCTGACATTCCCTATTGGAGAATGTAGTGCACTATATAGGGTGTAGGGGACACTAATTTGTACCCTGTGTAGTGTACTTGTATAGGTGGTGGGATGAAGAAGTCTTTATTTATACCCTACATAGTGCACAATGTTTCCGTCACTCACTCACTCCTAATACCCGGGTCGCGGAGAGGCTGGAGTCTATCTCAGCCGACTCTGGGTGAAGGCGGGGTACACCCTGAACAGCTTCCATCGCAGGGCCAACACACACAGTCATTCACACTCACACATAGGGGCAACTTGGAACACCCAATTAGCCTAAAGTGCATGTTTTTGGACAGTTGGAGGAAACCAGAGTACTCAGAGAAAACCTGCAGAAACCCAGGAAAAACATGCGAACTCCACACAGGAACACCCTGAGCCCACGAATCTTTCACGTGTAGCTTAAAGCCCTATTTAGTGCGCACGTACAGGGAACATGGACTAGGTGTCATTGTTTCATACCCGAGGTAGAGTTCATGGTATAAAAAGCTAAACCGCGAGTTCCGTGCTAAGGAATTATCACCGCCAGGAGAGCGCGAGACAAAGCTAACTGCAAAAAAGTGAAAGTAAAACATTCAACGTCCAAAAGTACTTCACATCGCCGTCTGTTGTCTCCCTCACTGCTGTTTTTCTTTCCACCCGTCCGCACGCAGTGACCGCTAACACACACTCGCACAGCGCATAAAAGCAGCCGTTACCCGTGTTTCCGTTAGCGTCGCCTCGTAAAGAATAAATCAGGCATTTTAGAGCCGACTCTCCGAGAGGAAGTGATAGAATGTGGCCTGTTTATAGAAGTTAAGTGGAGAGGTGATTTTTTTCCCCCCCCGAAGCCTGTTTACACTGCTGCGAAGGAAGCTGTTAGCCGTTAGCACGCTAATAAAACGCCACGTGCTGCTCTCTTCAATACGCTGCAAACGAGCAACGCCAAGCGCTACAGGAATGATTAACGGGGTGGGGAGGGGGTCAGCAGGGCTCCGAGAAGACACTCCGAGAAGTTTATTTCCCACCTCTCTCATTTACTCTCTCTCTCTCACACACACACACACACACACACACACACACACGCACACGCACGCTAATGTACTCCAGACAAAAACTTTACGATTATTTATAATGAAATCCTGTGTGAAATGTATTTCTTACATTTTAAAACTCATTTATACAAGTTTAAAATGATTGATTATAGTGTATATTTTATAAATGGTTGCTCGAGGTGCAAAAACGTGATATTTTTAAAAGTGTTGATCAAA
Organism: Tandanus tandanus; assembly: GCA_039654325.1. Lineage (NCBI taxonomy): Eukaryota > Metazoa > Chordata > Actinopteri > Siluriformes > Plotosidae > Tandanus > Tandanus tandanus. The sequence goes on from JBCNYH010000001.1 coordinate 71,540,628, forward strand.
TTTTATAGTAAAACAAACTTTTTACATATTTGACAGTAGAAATTTATATTGTATTTGTGGTAAAATTCATGCAATATCATTTACTTCCAAAAAAGTTGTTATCCAATAAAAATGTGACATTTATGGCAAGATTTTGAATAAAAAACATTATTATTATTATTATTATTATTATTATTATTATTATTATTGTTATTATTATTATTTTATATTATTTTTTTATTTGAGTTGGAGGCTAAAACTTTAGAACTTTTGACAAATTATTGGGATGCATTCGCATCAAAAAATAATTCTTTGAATTATCAACCTCAGAATTTCATTTTCGAAATTTCACCTAAAGTTTTTTTAATCAACAAATTTTAAATGTAAAAACTTATTTTGCCAAGATTTGCACTTCAAGTGTGCTTTACATTTTAACATCTCTGTATATAGAAGATACTTACAGTATAATATGAATGTTACTTGAACATTTCTACACTGAAACTTCAATGATAATTTTCACCCCCAAAAAAATGCATGTGGGGGGTTTTATTTATTTATTTATTTTTTACGATAAACTTAACCTAATTTTTTTTTTTTTTTTACGAGAATTTACTTGTAGATCATTTTTGCAAACATTTCCTTGAATTGGGAAACGAAAAACTTCAAGCCTATGTATTTTATGTAATCTTCACACGATATCTTTACATTAAAATTTTATCTGGCACTGACTATAAAACTTACTTGTACAATTTAATGGAAAAAAATGTATTTGACCAAACTTACAAGAAAATCAAGTCATCGTGAACTACAAGCTAACATTATTTTATATCTGTAAGACTTTTATAGTAAAATCTACAGAACAGAATGAAATTTAGCCTGAGATTTTACTAGACCCTTTTTTTCCGATCAATTTTACAGCAGTTGTTTAACATTTGCTTGAAAGGCTATTTTAAATAGTTATTTATTACATCACAAGTATTTGCCAGGGCTGCTTATGATCAAACTTGCCCTCTATTTTATACCAAAATATTACAACAATAAAAAAATATTCATCCATTTTCATGAATGTTTTTATTGTTGTCCTTATTGGTTTGTTTTGCTATTAAATTTCCATCGCAGCTTTTCACATTAATAAAATTAGATAACACAGAAATTGCTTTATATATATATATATATATATGTGTGTGTGTGTGTATGTATATATATATATATAGAGAGAGAGAGAGAGAGAGAGTACGATAAGGTTTCATAAGTATTGCTCACGATACTGGACTTGTTAAATCATAATTTTTATTTGGAACGTTTACGGTTAAGGTTAGCGAGACGTACTTTTACGGTAAGCGCCACCTGTTGTTCTGTGACTTATAGCTTACCGCTAGTTTGTAATTAATTACTCCTGAGAGCGAAGTTTCTTTATTTATTTTTTCTTTCGACTACATTAAGAGAAGCTGAAATAAATCAATGCATATTTAGCGAGGGTATGCTAGTGCAGTAGGGAGGGGGGGGTGGGGGTGGGGGGGGGGGGTTTTGTTTTGTTTTGGTCCATTAATAAATTGAGAAAGTGCAGATTCCTTACGGTATGGACGTCATGCAAATGATGAAGTAACACAGATGTGTTTGGCTTTACTTAAAGAAATTGACCCTCGCCGTTGCTACGGGCCGCGCCGCCTGAGTGACCTATCCATTTAGGAATCATAAACTGTTTTCAATACCGGCATGCCAATGCTCAAATATGTGGCATACATTATGTCAGGGAATATTTATTGGATTATACCTCCACCCCTACACCCCCCCCCCCCTTGCTGCGGTGGAGGTAGGACCTTTGACGAATGCGCATTAACTGGTACAGGACGCTCCTAAATGGCCTCCTTTAATTGGCCCTTGAGGCCAAAGCTCCAATTAATAATCAATGGTGTCAAGGGGAGCAGGTTCGTCCCTGTGTTTAAGGCAATAAATTACTGCGTTATATCCATATTTATTCCGAGCGAGCCTTTGTTGTAATTGGCATGGGGCTTTTAGGGTAATTGAATTATATTTCTTTTAAAAAAAAGAAAAAACCTGAAATATAGATCCCGTCCTGGATAAACAAACAAGTGAGCCGTAATATGACAGAAGCGTCTGGTTAAGCGGCTCATTATTCTTGGCCGAGATTGTAAAGATTCCTCATCAATCTGAAACCCTGGCTGGGAAATTACAACGGCTGACGCTAATGGCAAGGTAACCAGACGCCGAAGAAATAATATACACACTGAAGTCGAGAGAGAGAGAGAGAGAGAGAGAGAGAGAGAGAGAGAGAGAGAGAGAGAGAGAGAAGGCACGTCTCCACTTCTTTAACTTGAACTGCTCTGGATTATGCTAAGCTCCTCCACTTATCTGTAAGTGGAATTTCCAACATCAGTCACGATAACGCCGCGGCCGACCGACGTCAAGGGGAACACAAGGAGAGGAGACGCCTCAGGAATTTCACTTCCTGCCTTTTTTTTGTCCAACCATCACCTCCAAACTGAAACCGCCCCAGAGGCTTACATGCTGAAAAAAACGATCAGAAATATACGCAACAATTATTCACCTCAAGCAAGCCAGATATTACGCAATAGTTCCTGAGACGAAACGTCGGCGGGAATATTGAGCAATATCCACCTCACCTGAGGTGAATAATTGTTTTAGTATATACTATACAGCCTACTAAGAAAAACTAATTAAACTGAGATGTTATGGTTTTGTTTGTACATTTTTAATGGATTCAGGCATTATCCCATGTTTTCGAGGTGGATAATATTTATTATCCTGAGGTTCCCATGTAATATACTTTCAAAATCTCTTAATCAACACTTCTACCATTTCCTCTCTTTTTAAAACTGTTTATTATTACTTTTTTTAAAGCACACAAACATCAGATATTCATTGCGATTACATGGAAAGTTAGCTATTAGCTAGCTAGCTATTTTAGGTAGTTAGATAGTCAGCTAGCTACTTTAAGCAGTTAGATAGTTAGCTAGCTATTTTAGGTAGTTAAATAGTCAGCTAGCTATTTTAGGTAGTTAGATAGTCAGCTAGCTAATTTAGGTATTTAGATAGTCAGCTAGCTATTTTAAGTAGTTAGATAGTTAGCTAGCTATTTTAGTTATATAGATAGTCAGCTAGCTATTTTAGTTAGATAGATAGCTATTTTAGTTAGTTAGATAGTCAGCTAGCTATTTCAGTTAGATAGTTAGCTAGCTATTTCAGTTAGATAGTTAGCTAGCTATTTCAGTTAGATAGTTAGGTAGCTATTTTAGTTAGATAGATAGTTAGCTATTTTAGTTAGTTAGATAGTCAGCTAGCTATTTCAGTTAGATAGTTAGCTAGCTATTTTAGTTAGATAGTTA
>JBCNYH010000001.1:71558727-71568897 GCA_039654325.1 Tandanus tandanus
TGTGTGTGGGTGTGTGTGTGTGTGTGTGTGTGTGTGTGTGTGTGTGTGTGTGTGTGTGTGTGTGTGTGTGTGTGCGCTCAACTTCTGACAATGTCTGAAGTTAGACAAGTAGATATCCTCAAACTGATTCATCTTCTGAAAAATAAATAGAGAGAGAGAGAGAGAGAAAAGAGTAGGAACATCAAAGGTGAAAACAAAAGAACAGTAAAAGAAACAAGGAAAGAGAAAGAGAAGAAAGCCAAAAGGAACAGAAAACGAGAAAAGAAAGAGTGGAAGAGCAGAAAGAACTAAAAAGCAATTAGGAGGAGGATAAAGAAGAGATATATGAGAGAATAAGAAGAAAAAAGCAGCACAAAAAGAGGTAGAAGTGAGGGACGATAAATAAAAAGGAGGAAAAGTGAACAGTGAAGAGAAAAAATAAAAAGAGGAGAGAAAAACAAGGGTGTGGAAAGAGAGAACAGCAAAGCAGAGAGAAGGGAAAATCTAAAATAAACACTGAAGAAAAGAAAAAAGAATTGCCTGGGAGGGAGGAGAGAGAGAATAATAGGATGAATAAAGAAAAGGGAGAGGGGGGAATAAAGAAAAGAGCAAAAGAGTGAAAGGGGAAAAACAGATAACACAAGAAGTAAAAAGAGGAGAGAAATAATTGATGGAAAGAATTAATTAAAGAAAAAAGAAGAAAGGTTAAAAAAAATTAAAAACAAAAATAAGATGAGAATGAAATGGTACAAATGATAAGGAAGGAGATGGACAGAAACTGGGAAAAAGTGCAAATAGAAAAGGAAGATGAACTGAAAGTTCAAAGGAGGAATTAAGAGGAGAAGGAAAAGAAAAGAAAAGAAAGAAAGAAATAAAAATGTGGAAAAACAGAAAAGAGGAAAAACAATATGTTTACAGAGAGAAGAGGACAGAATTCAAAAAAGAGATGAGAAGGAGGGAAAGAATAAGGACCAGAAAAAAAGAAAGAGAGACTAAAAGAAAGTTAAAAAGCTGACGAACGATGTGGTAACAGACGAGAAGAAGAAAAGAAGAAGAAGGGAGTAGAATAAGAAACAGAAAGGAGTAGGATTCTGGGGGGGGAAAGGAGAGGAGAGAAATGGAGAAAAGCAAGAAGAGGTGAAAAAACTACAGAAACAGAGAGAGAGAGAGAGAGAAACAGCTCGTCTTTTGTCCTTTACCCCCTGATGCTAAAATACTAACGTACAGATCACACGCTAATCTGTCCTGACTTTAATCTCCCAGAATCCTTCAGTGCTGTGATCACACTGTGCCGAACTTCAGCACCAAAACTTCTCCGTAACAGAACACACCTCTCTTCTCTTCTCCTCTCCTCTCCTGCACTCCCGTCACAGGCCTCGCCGGTTTTTAAACGAGGAATTACACGCGTTAATCTAACGAGACGGAGCGGCGATTAAGCGGCTCACCCTCGTGACACGAGCAAACGTATTTACAGATCATTAGCTGATGTTTCTGCTGCTCCGGCCGATCGATGGAGGGATTTAACATGAATTACTGCAGGAGAAATCTGTCTATCTGTTAATCTGTCTGTCTGTGAGAGTCAGTAAACACCTTCACACACTTTCAGACATCAAGTCAACGCTGAATACGGGGAGAAGAATACCGTCCGAAAGGACGACCCTTCGGAAGAACTCAGAGTCCGTGTCTTTCCACCAAATTCTGGATCATTCTTTCATTCATTCGCTGAACCTCCTAATCCCACTAGGGTCATGGGGAGGCTGGAACCTCTCTCAACCAACTCCGGGTAAAGGCGGGGATACACCCTGAACAGCTTGCCAGTTCACACACACTCACACTTAGGGGCAATTGGAACAGCCAGTTAGCCTCAAATACATTCCTTTGGATTGTGGGAGGAAACCGGAGTACCCTCAGAAAACCCACACAAGTACGGGAAGAACATGCATACTCTCACAGAAACGCCCTCACCAAGCCCGAGACCTTCTTGCTGTGAGTCAGACGTGCTAACCACTACTACACTGCCCATTCTGGGTCATATGATGCATGAAAATTCGACTGTTGGCCCCAGTATGGTAGGATATGGCGCTTTAAAGACTTCTAGATAGAAAGAGCAGGGCCTTCAGGGCATTAGGATAGTAGAAGGAGAAACTTCCATGGCAGTAGTTGTAGCTAGAAGGCTTTAGAAACAGTGCAATATCACATTATAGACCACAGAAAGGCAAGCCATGGAGCATGTGGGCTCATGAAGCCATGGATCTCACCTCAGGATGGCGAAAGTACACCTCAAACTATCCAAAACAGAAAGTTTTTGGCTCATGCGCAGACAGCTTCTAAGCCTCACAATGGGAGAAGTATGACTTTGTTGGCCTCAGCATGACATAGCCAGAAGGTCCTTGGCTCTCAAGATGGAAGCAGCCAAAACTTGTCAACCTCAGGAAGACAGACGTAGGAGCTGCCAGGGCTGAGGGTTGAAGAAACTGCAAATAGTAGGCTTTCGGTTGGCTGTAATATGAGCGTGAGGACCACCAAATAATTGTGGTCGGAGGAGTCTGACTTATGGACCTCAGCATGCAACGATACTGAGAGGATGTAGGCCGAGGTACGGCAGACGCTGAAGGTTCTTGGCACACTTTCAGGATTGAAAACCTCAAAAAAAGGGTGGGAAGACTTGTTACTATAGACCTCAGGTGTGAAGAAGTAGGACCATATGGCTTAAACCTTGTAGGGTTAGGGATCCTGGAAGATGTAGAACTTACGCTTCGGTGAGGCAGAACCAGAAGCTTCTTGGTTTTCAGGATGGCATAAGTAGGAGTTTTAGGCCTTACAAGAGCAAGAGTTTTTCTGCCAAATGATTCGAGGGGTTTGAACTTGGAGACCTTCAAACAGGAGGAATGAGGACTTGCAGAGAGAACAGTGACCAAAGTGGGAGCGTATAGGCTTCAGGATGACAAACAAGGGGATTGTAGATGTCAGGGTGGCAGCAGGAGAAGGTTCTTGAATCTCAGGATGGCAGGTGCTGCAAGTTGGGAGCTTGTAGACCTCGGGATTGAAGCAGCAGGAGACAATAAATGATGGAGGAGCTTCCAGGATTCAGGATGACAGAAGTAAATGTTTGTAGGTCTCAGGACTGCAGAAATAAACCAGTGAAGAGGTAAGAGTTGCTTGTAGGCCTGAGAGATACAGGAAGAGGAGAAGCTTGTCGGGTTTTTGATGGCCCACGCTGCTCTCCATTGTCTGGTCATGATTACAAAACAAAAGCATATCCAAAAATATCACGTCAGTGCAGGCCATGTTTCTGAGTGAGGCATAACTAGCAGGTGCAGGACATGGAGCTGTTCGTGTGTGGTTGATGAGTACCGGTTTTGGACGTAGCCATGGACAGACTGCAACACACTTGCTACTTAATCAATTATTCCAGGCAATCTGCTTGCATCTCACTTTAACACATCCTGTTTATCCATGGGCTCAATTAAGAGTGAACACTTTTTACATTTCGAGGCTTTTTTATGACTTCTATTTCAATTACACACCAACTCCATATTAACATGAGAACAGGTGGAGGAGGAAACCCCTGCTACTGTACCACGGCTAATTTGACACAATATGCATGACTAATGATGCCCAAAAATAACAAATTAGGGTTCGCAGTTGGGACACAGAACTCTGGTGACAGGACGCCACTGTGTGCCAGAAGGACAAAAGCCCAGAAAAGTCAGTGAGTGGTATTGGACGTCCTGTCCTTGGCACTTTTTTTGGCATGCAAGCATCCCCAAAACCAGTGCCATGCAACCCTGCTGGCAGACGAGAAGGACGCTTGGCTGTCATGCTCACTTTTCTATCCAAAGGACTACAAAGGGTCTGGATTGTGTTCATAGCGTGCTAATCATAGCGTGACACTGTCACTGACCCTGCCATACAAGCCAGAGGTGAGACGCTTCTTATTTTAATCAATACTGACAAGTTTCAGTTTTTGGAAAGCTCTAAAGGAAAATGTTTACAAGGCCATGCAGAGCTAGGTCCTCGTACAACTTGCTAAATAACCAGGCTAACGGCTAGCTTTTGTGTGGGAAATGAAACTCAGAACCAGTAACGTTAGCGTGTAATATATACCTAGCTAGAGGTTTTGCGCAGTTGTTTAGCATCTGTGTGTCCTTTAAGAGGTTTATTAGAAAAATGCATGAATGTTAGCATAAAAAAGCTACATTTTTTAATTACTAGCAAGATTTTTCATTTCTCCAGAAGAGTTTAACTTGGCATCAGAAAGGTCTGTTGAATTGCATGACGAGTTCACATTTCCTGAGGTTTTTATTTTTTTAAAAACCCCCAGTTTTTTGTTGTTGATTAAAGAAACAGCTGCACTTCATCTGATAAGCATCTACAAAATTAGCCCGGCTAAATCAGGTCAGTCTATGATACCCTTTAGATTTAGCATGGTCCTCCTCTACAAAGGCAGTGAAGCAATCAATTTTTTTAAAAAGTGCCTTTATTATTTCTTTATTACCCCCCACCCAACACCCCACACCCCCCACCACCACCACCCTCCTACACTCACAGGGAGCCCTGCCTGTTTTCCCTTCTTTTCTGTCATCCAATGCTATAGCTTGCCAGTTATCCCAAGCGAACAGGTGGCACTTTGCAGGTGGCAGGCTAATCCTTAGGAAGATCTTACTTCATTAAGAAATCCGTTTAATGTAGCCACTCGATTGATAAATCGTCCAAACCGCAGGCCTGCTGCTTCTTACCCCTTGTTATGCCAAGACTGACACAATTTGATGTCTGTATGGTAAATTAATTACCACACACTTAAAAGACACTGTATTTACTACAGAATTTAAAGCCAAATGTGGCACAGAGCGATGGCGTGTGATATCCTCGCTCTGATTTAAAAGCACTTTCCTGTTTTCGTGCTGCGATAAAAGCAAAATATGCAATTGGGTGCCGGTTAAAAAGAAAAACACTGTGCTAATATTAAGCAATGTTAGCATATTATGCTTGCACACATCCAGTGTTTATGAAAGATTCCCCAGTAAAGCAATATGCGTCGTAAATGTTGTTCAAAAAACAAAAACATTAGTATAAACTAGCTTAGTCCAAAGTCCCTCAGCCTGTGCTACTTGGTTAGGCTGTAATCTAACATTAGCAGGGATTTCCTCTATGAAGTAAATAAATGTATAATTGGATGCCACTGAGTTCATTTATCGACTCTACTAGAAAGAGGGAAGGAGATTTACATGAAGGTCAAGTCCAGCTGCTAAAGTGAATGCTAATCAATTGTCTTATTAACTTAGCCTTGATGTACATTGAGAGGCTGAATGCGTTCTTGCCCTTATCTTAGCGTTACGGAAATAAATTTATGTAGAACGCTAATCATGTTCAGTAATCACTAATCACTCAGCTAGCGACCTGATCTGTAGTCTGCATTCCAATCCATGTTTGTTATTATTTCATTTATTGACTTTTCTGTAAAGTCCTAACCACCTCCATATCGATTTGGACATTAGCATTATTAGCATTATAACCAAACAACTGTTGCAACATTTACTTTAAGTTCACTAATCAGGCTTATCTTCATCTTAGTGATTAGCAATGTAAACCATACTGTAAAGGGTAAGACCGGATGCCTCAGAGGAACACCACTGGAAGAAATTTACATCTTAAAGCGCACACTGAAAGGGTAGCTTGCCATTTGATGCAAAATGAGCCGGGTTTGATATGCAGGTTCTGACATTAGGAAACTGGAATGCTAATCAACCTTGAGAACTGGGGGAGGTTATCTCCATGGAAAATAAAGAAAGAGTCTCCTTTGAAAATAGCTGAATCCAGAAAACTTCATATCGATGTTTTGCTAGGATGCTAATTTTCTGTTTAGTGTGGTAAAGTAACAAAGTTTTATCTACTGTTATGTTCCACATTAACACAGCAAAACAGATGTTATCATTTTGAAACATTCAGTATCGGTGCCCATGTTCACATGTGCAAACAGTTTTAAGCACCATTTTGAAAAAGTTCCTTCTGTCCAAGTTCATTTCCACGACACAGATGCCAAATATATTCTTGTTTGGTTCTTGAATGGAATTTTATGTAGTAGTAGAAGGTGGAGACGGCTAAATGTAACTACGTGAGCTACGTAGCCATAAACTTCTGTGAGAATTTAATGAACTAACAAAGACCTCTTCTAGTGATTTTCTTTAGTTAGCAAGAAATTCCTAGCAATATTTTTCCATTGATAATGTTTTCTAGCAAGCAGCCGTATCCTGTGAGTACTTGAACTGAATATAAATATGTGAATATTTAGTAGTAACCTCTAAAGTAACTTCGTATGTTAACTTTTTTTGGTTAGAAGTGATATTTTCTGAGCAATCAGTAATTGTTCTCGCTAGATGTAACTTTGCAGTAAATACTTCTAGTTCATATTCACTCTGTGTTAAAAGTGCTAGCAGAAACCTATAGTGTTAAATTTTAGCTAGAAGTAAATTTCTATCTTATACTAAATTTCAAGCCAGCAGTATATGATTATTATAAGTATAAGAAATTTCTAGCTAGCGGTAGCCTCCTGTGGAAACATTTCTAGCTAATTGTAACCTCATGTAGTAAATTTCTAGCTAGTAGTAACCTCCTGTGGCAAATTCTTACCTAGCCATAACCTCAGGTGGTAAATTTCTAACTAGCAGTAACCTCATGTAGTAAATTTCTAGCTAGCAGTAATCTCATGTAGTAAATTTCTAGCTAGCAGTAACCTCCTGTGTTAAAATTCTAGCTCCTGTTGAAAATTTTTAGCTAGCAGGAACCTTCTATTCTAAATTTCTAGATAGCAGCAACCTCCTGTGTTAACATTTCTAGCTAGTTGTAACCTCCTGTGTTAAATTTCTAACTCAAGTTAACTTCATAGGGTACATTTTTAGCTAAAAAAGTAAATTTGTAGCTAGCATTAACCTCCTGTGGTAATGCATAACTCAAGATGATGGAGCAATGGAAAGGGTGCATTAATAGCTATTGTTAATCCTATGCAGTAAACATTCCTATCAGTCAAACTTTAACGTTCTGTGTAACAAGCTCAAGGACGGATGTAAGGATGGCTTAAATTTATCAAGTGTACATTTTAAACATTGTCCCTGAGAACATTCTGTTGTAATATGAGATTTCATTTAAATTAATGATAAGAACAAGGAGGAAAAAGTTCTCATCACAGAGTTAGATGTGGCAGCTAATTTAGCAAGCAGCTAGTTTTTCATATCTTAACGTGAGGTGGTTAATTTGTGGTTTAGAAAGATAGAGGAAAAAACGAGTGATACGGGCATGAAGAGGCAATTAGCTGTCTGTCTGAATCAAGGTCATGATTGTTATCGGGTAATGGTAGTTCATTTTCTCTTCCTCTCTTTATAGCACATCTTTATAGTCTTTATACTTTAAATTGACAACAGAGCGGTCTGATCTACCTTGTGTTTCATTAACATCTCCATTCCTCAGAGCGCTCATTCTTTATTACAGGGAATAGTATAAGCATGCAGCAGATTAGGAATGGATAATGAAGGTTATACCTAAGAAGATATATGCAATAAAGAATTGATTTAAATGTACAGATTATAAAATTTATACGCGTAGCATCCTATGGCATTTTTATCATTCATAAATCACCTCCTTTTCTAGCAAGTAGTAACTTTGTTGGGGTTTTTGTTGTTGTTTGTTTGTTTGTTTGTTTGTTTTAATTACCATGGTTTTTTCATGGAGCTAAAAAAGGCAGCTAATTTAGCGAGCGGCTAATATTCTGAACGGAGGTTGATGTCGAACAAATACTACAATCATGTGAGCTCTGTTTCATTTAGAGGATAACATTTTATTAGCCATACATTTTCTTCTCTTATATCTATATATATTTTATATCATCAACTTGGGTGCAGTTTTGATTTTATTTATTGAATTGAATTTTACACACAAAAACATCCAGTTAGCTCCCATTGCTAATGTTCAGTCAGTTACATATTACTCAATGTTCATTTTTTTTATTATGAATTAGTAAATCATTGAAATTAATTAAAATTTAAAAATAAAAGTTAGTAGCCCATTAGAATTGCTGGGTTTTTGGAATTAATGAGTAATTAGAATTAATGTACTTTCAAGAATTAGTCAGTTATTAGAATTAATGGTTTTTTTCTGAAATAGTCATTAGAATTAATGTTTTTTAGAGTTAGTGAGTCATTAGAATTATTGTATTTTTTAAATCGGTAAGTCATTAAAATAATTTTTTTCATAATTAGTCATTACAATAAATGTATTTCTTATATTTAGTGAATCATGCGAATTAATGTATTTTTTATATAGTGAGTCATTACAATTAATGTGACTGTTTTAGAATTAGTCAGTCATTTGAATGAATGTATTTTTTAGAATTAGTCAGTCATTAGAATTAATGTATTTCTAGAATTAGTCAGTCAATAGAATTAAAGGTTTTTTTTAGAATTAGTCAGTCATTAGAATTTATGTATTGTTTCAGAATCAGTCAGTCATTAGAATTGATGTATTGTTTTAGAATTAGTCAGTCATTAGAATTGATGTATTTTTTAAAATTAGTCAGTCATTAGAATTAATGCCTTTTTTAGAATTATTCAGTCAATAGAATTGATGTGGTGTTGTTTTTTTTAATTAGTCAGTCATTAGAATTAATGTTTTTTCTAGAATTGGTCAGTCATTAAAATTGATGTGTTGTTTTAGAATTAGTCAGTCATTAGAATTAATGTGATTTTTTAAAATTAGTCAATCATTTGAATTGGTGTATTGTTTTAGAATTGGTCAGTTATTAGAATTGATGTATTGTGTTAGAATTAGTCAGTCATTTGAATTAACGATTTTTAAAATTAGTCAATTATAATAATTGTGATTTTTTTTAAATTAGTCAGTCATTAGAATTAATGTAGTTTTAGAATTAGTCAGTCATTAGAATTAATGTGTTTTTTAATTAGTCAGTCATTAGAATTAACATTTTTTATAATTGGTCAGTCATTAGAATTGATGTGATTTTTTAAAATTAGTCAATCATTTGAATTGGTGTATTGTTTTAGAATTAGTCAGTCATTAGAATTAATGTTTTTTTCTAGAATTGTTCAGTCAATAGAATTGATGTGTTGTTTTAGAATTAGTCAGTCATTAGAATCAATGTTATTTTTTTAATTAGTCAGTCATTAGAATAATTGTGTTTTTTTTAGAATTAGTCAGTCATTAGAATTAATGTTTTTTCTAGAATTGGTCAGTCATTAGAATTGATGTGTTGTTTTTTAGAATTAGTCACTCATTAGAATTAATGTGATTTTTTTTAGAATTAGTCAGTCATTAGAATTGGTGTATTGTTTTAGAATTGTTCAGTCATTAGAATTGAGGTATTGTTTTAGAATTAGTCAGTCATTAGAATTAATGTGATTTTTTTTTTATGAGTCAGTCATTTGAATTGGTGTGTTGTTTTAGAATTGTTCAGTCATTAGAACTGATGTATTGTTTTACAATTAGTCAGTCATTAGAATTAATGTGATTTATAAAAATTAGTCAGTCATTAGAATTGGTGTATTGTTTTAGAATTGGTCAGTCATTAGAATTGGTGTATTGTTTTAGAATTAGTCAGTCATTTGAATAAATGATTTTAGAATTGGTCAGTCATTAGAATTTATGTATTGTTTTAGAATTACAGTCATTAGAATTGGTGTATTGTTTTAGAATTGGTCAGTCATTAGAATTGGTGTATTGTTTTAGAATTAGTTAGACTTTAGAATTAATGTAATTTTTTTTTAATTAGTCAGTCATTTGAATTAATGATTTTAGAATTAGTCAGTCATTAGAATTGGTGTATTGTTTTAGATTTGTTCAGTCATTAGAATTGATGTATTGTTTTAGAATTAGTCAGTCATTTGAATTAATGATGTTAGAATTGGTCAGTCATTAGAATTTGTGAATTGTTTTAGAATTGTTCAGTCATTAGAATCGATGTATTGTTTTAGAATTAGTCAGTCATTAGAATTAATGTGATTTTTTAGAATTAGTCAGTCATTTGAATTAATGATTTTAGAATTAGTCAGTCGTTAGAATTGGTGTATTGTTTTAGAATTGTTCAGTCATTAGAATTGATGTATTGTTTTAGAATTAGTCAGTCATTTGAATTAATGATTTTAGAATTAGTCAGTCGTTAGAATTGGTGTATTGTTTTAGAAT
>JBCNYH010000001.1:71583221-71594179 GCA_039654325.1 Tandanus tandanus
TGTCTGTCTATCTATCTATCTTTCTATCTATCTATCTATCTGTCCATCTATCTGTCTATGTATGTATGTATGTATCTGTCCGTCTATCTATCTATCTGTCTATCTATCTATTAGTCTATCTATCTGTCTGTCTATCTATCTATCTTTCTATCTATCTATCTATCTGTCCATCTATCTGTCTATGTATGTATGTATGTATCTATCTGTCCATCTATCTATCTGTCCATCTATCTATCTATGTGTCCATCTATCTATCAGTCCATCTATCTATCTATCTGTCTAGCCATCTGTCCATCTATCTATGGTAAATGTTCTGAAATCAATACATGGTCAGCTAGATAGGCATTCGGAGTGTGAGCTACCTCTGCTTAGGACAAAAGGATTATTATAACTTGGCTTACTTATAATGAAATGTCTCCCCCTAGTGGGCGCCGGATGAACATTTTGCCTCATGTTAATTAAAGATAGGAATTTTTTGTGATTTCAAGATGCACTTTTTTCCAACATGATCCCATGCACAGATCACCTTCAAAATGGGGTCTTTTCAGGCCCAAGCCCCCCCCCCACCAAATTTGATAAAAATCAGATCAGTAGTTTTGTGTAATCCTCCTAAAAGAAAAAAAATCCTTTAATAAATGCTTTGGATTCGGGTCTACTTTCAAAATGTCTTGCCAGGCCCATGCCCCAAACCTTCAGCAAGTTCGGTGAAAACTGGCTCAGTAGTTTTTGTGCAATTCTGATAAGAGACGCTGGTGAATGCATACACTCCCAAAAAATAAATAAATAAATAAATAAACAAACATGCAGCACATACAGTAGTGTACAGTGAAGATTGTACACCACCACTTTTATCTAAAAGGGCTCCTAATAAAAAGAAGTAAAAAATTACTTCCCTATAATTGTTTGTTGAAAATGTATTGAACAATGCTATTGTAGGCAACGAGAACCAAAAAAATCATTCCGACAAGTATATTGAGGTAAAAGTACGGATAATAAACAAAAACACTGAACATACCAATTTTTCAGAAAAATTGAAAGGTGTCACAAATTTTATTTTTTGGAATTTTGCAAAGCATGTATGAACTTCATACCACATGGAATGGTTTAGAAATTAAAAATCCAGTGATGCAGTGATGATTCTACACTTAACAAAATGAAGATAAATCAGAACCCGAGTTCTATTCAAGTATTTATTTCATGTAATATTGGATCATATTGATGAGAATAAGTAAACAAACAACAATATATAATAATAACAACAATAACAGTCTCTTTTCTGAGGGAAAAAAAGTCAGTATTTAGTGTGAACACCCTTTACTTTGATTACAGGTATAGTGTTCACATATATTTTAATTTCTTCACTCAATAAACCATTCCATATCAATGCCATCCATATCATTCCACCTCAATATTCTTGTCGGAATGATTTTTTTGGTTCTCGTTGCCTACAATAGCATTCAATACATTTTCACCAAAAAATTATAGAAAAGTCATTTTTTACTTCTTTTTATTAGGAGCCCTTTCAGATAAAAGTGGTGGTGTATAATCTTCACTGCGCACTACTGTATAACACTGGATAAAGGTCCCTTAGCACCAATGCAAAAATGGCCCCCAGAGGGAGCAAGATAAACCCATTTGATACACAGTACTGTATTATTACTGTACTATTGTCCAGAAACCAAATATTCACTGAAAACATATGAAAGGTGATAGTGACCTTGACCTTTGATCTTTGGAGCTCATTTTAAATAGGGTTCTGTACTATGGCCTATAGAACAACTGTATTACCTTTCATTCAAATCTGAGCATTCGTGTTCAAGTTACTGGCTGGAAACCTTAGGTGTCCACACTGCCCGCCCAACCACCCGCCACACCGGCGTATAAAAAAGGCCCGATGCTACCACCACCATGTTGAGAAGTTGGTACAGTGCCCTCGAGGTTGAAAGCCTGGTTCACCGTTACTCGTGCAAACCTTCTTCCTCTGCTCATTGTGACCAAACTATCCTCCTGGAGGTCGTTTCTTCATCCATGTGATCAAACGTTAGTGGATCTTGAAGGTGCTGATGTTGAAGAAGGGGCTTCTTTCTTGGTCAGCAGTCTCTCAGTCCATGGAGATGTGAAATCACTTGAATGTAGACACTGGAGTTCTGGCAGATTCCAGTCGATGGGAGGCCTGTGTTTCGATGGTTCTTGGGTTGCTCCTGATCATCTGATCCTTCCAGACTTCCAGGCAAACTTTCAAATAGCTTTTATTTGCATGAAATAGTTTGGACAGATGATCTTGAAACCGGTGTAGAAATGATTCCAGGAGATGTTCCTGTTGTAGTGAGATCTGCACTGAGTTCCTTGGACTTTCCCGTTGTGCTGTGTGTTGGTGATTCCAATAAGCGCCATCAAATGAATAGGGATGCTACCAGGTGGAGTCCATCAGGAGTGCTAACAGGAAATTACAGGGTGCTGACCTTGCCGAGTTAAAAGACATTTTGGAACTTCTAGCGTCGCTGAATTATTGATTGAAGTGAGCAACATGTTTATCATTCTGACCCTGCAATTATTTCGAAAAATAAATTCAGGCTTGTGCACCAAATTCTTGGGGTTTTTTTTGATTCCATGAAAGATGCATGTCGTGCAGTCACCCTACCCCAGAAAACGAGTAGTTCAAAGGAAAATGGAGGAGCGTGTTGTCCTGCAGTCTGATGCCTGGAGCAGTGTGTGTACGCGTGTGCTGAACAGTGCATTGAGACTCCAGTGTGAACGCCACTGCACCGGACTAATACGGTTATACAAGGGAAGTGCAGGTGGATGCGAGAGCTGAACGCAGTGCGTCTGGATCTGCTAGATAACGAGAGGCGGAGGAAAATCCAGCTCAGACACGCAGAGACACTCTCCCATGGAGCCACTTCATTAGGACGTGTCTAATCTGTAGCGTCTCGGACTGATAAGGCTTCATCGCTAATGCGGCAGAGTCGGAGTTCAGTTCTACCCAGACATACGCGCACACTCCTGCACAGAAGGTAAAGCTAGGATGTGAGAGCAAGTGTTAGAGAGAAAAAGAAAAGAGAGAGATAAAAGAGAGGAGAGAAGGCTGGGAGGCCCATGTCTCCATCATCAACCCGTTAATAAGACTGATCGAGACTGATGGGCGGGCCTTAATATTCAAATAAGCAGTTGATTGACATCCATCTGTCTGAGAATCCAAGACATAATAATTGCCCAAACCTTCATATACCAACCAACCAGCCAACCCGTTCCACAACAGTCCATGAGATGGCACGCGAGGTTACATTGCAGAATGTTAACCCCGCCCACTTTCTAAAGAAAAGGGCGGAGTGATCATGACATAAAAGGCATGAAAGAGAATATTCTATTTAGCATTCGATACAAAAGGTTTCATATTGAACACATTGCTAATGTTTTGTTGGTACTTTGTAGCTATGGATGCAGCCATGTTGGAATGATGTCACAGGGCTCTAGACTCTGTGGGCGGTACAAGATAAAAGCTCCGAATTTCCTACTTTGATCCTGCAATGTTCTTAATCGGAATTTAATCACTTACTCAATGTTTCATGGTCATATCCGCGAGCTAACTGGCTAGCAGTTGAATTAGCTACCGTGTTAAATAACTAGCCTTTTTGCACTTAAATAGACCACGCTAAAACGGAATGAGTATCAGACTGCCGCAATGCCTTCTGGGTAAACAGTTCAGAAATCTACAACAATCTCAAATCCATCCGTTGGCATCAAAATAAGTAGCAATCTAGCTAAATCAAATGCTAGTCAGTTAGCTAATCAGGCAGCAAGCTGTAGTTATTGAGACAAAATTGCAGCTTGGAATTTATGAACAGATCCACATTTCTCAGTTCAAGATAAGCTCATGCCTTATGCTAGCCTTTAGCATTAGCCACCAAGTGGACAAAATTAGCTAACAGAGAGCATGACAAAAATGATTTAGCATGAAATGGATGCTAAGAGGCTAATCACTAGAACATTATTTTAGCTGTGATGAAACCTACATATGCTTTTGTTGCTCATTGCTAGCTATTGCTAATATCATAAGAATATATTTAAAAAATGGATCTTTTCACAAAAACGTGAAAAAAAAAAAAAAAATAAAAGCATCATCTAGCATATTAGCATGTGCCAGAATTTAGCTAACTATCTAGCAAGTAGAGAACACTATCTAATGTGTGGGGCCAAAAGTCTTAGCTAGCACTAATGCATTAGCAAACAGTTACATCAGGACAGAGTGGGAGGGAAGTAGCACAAACATTAGCACTAGCATCACACAGTGTATTAGCATTCCCCCCCCCCCTCCCCCCCTCTCATTAAACTCCAGATGCAATGTAAACACACCATGTTGGATGATATATTTGAGTCCAAAATGAAAAATTATCTCAAAATATTTACTTTTCATTACTGGTGAAGTGGTTTTGGGGGCTAACATTGGCAAAAGCGCTAAGACACAGCCAACAGCGCTACATCGCGCCATAAACTCTGATACACACACACGTAGCTCAGCTGTCAAATTCAGACCGCCATTTTTTCCTATTAACGTGTCTCCGGGGGTCTGCTCAGAAACCGTCTAAGTGTGACAGGAGATTTTCCTACTGGATGTTCCCTGATCCGATCCAAACGAGAACATCCGGAGTCCCCGGGGAACTCCATTACGTGTGATTAGCCTTCATGAGCTTTTCATGAAGCTAATGTGCAAAAATCCATGCTAATTTTTTTCACTGTTATCCCTCAGAGCCCTGCACACACACACACACACACACACACACTCACACACACACACACACACACAAGGATACTGGAAATAAAAATGACCTAAATCATCCTGATTATTGCTGTAGCTAAATTTAGCATGAAAACAATGAATGGTATCATGAAAATCTTTGATTATATGTGTAGGTATGATTATATTTATTACGTTGTTTACGTCACTGGAGTCAAATCTAACATTTCTGCATTGTTCGCGAAATCAGTCGCTAATAACTAGACACTAGGACATCTACGCTAAATCTCACGCAATCACGTTGAAACTACATATACGTAAACGCGTATTAAAAGTGGGTCACTTTTTTTTTATAGCTCCCGCCCACAAAGTGGCTCGGGAGCTACAGGAATGGGTTCCGTCCATCGGTCTGTCTGTCACACTTTAGTTTCCGGACATTTACTTGCCACGCGCTGAAGCTGGGGCTTTCAAACTTGTTATGCCGGCTCGCTACTATGAGTGCTAGGCTGATTTTGTGTGCGAGTGACCTTGACCTACTTTTCAAGGTCACAGAGGCAAAACTGTATGTTCGGTTTCCGGACATTTACTTGCCGCGCGCTGAAGCTGGGGCTCTCAGACTTGTTCTGCTTGTTGTACAATGGCATATTATGAAGTGGTCCTTTCGGCGGGAGCGTCTGGACCCCTGTGGTCTATTTTATTTCCTTCTAACCCTGGTTGGAATGCTAGCTTAGAACAACACATGCTAACATAGGAATTAGCTATTTTAAGATTTAGGGAAATAAGTAGCACCTCAGAAACAAGGCAATCGGGTCAACGATGTTTCCTCGCCAATAATATTTGCAGCAAGTCCAAATCAACCCTGTAGAATAATACACACGTGCCATTGTGAGCTGCTAGCTGAGTTTTTGTTGTTGTCGCTGCTATGTTTAACTTTAAGAAGCTGTATTATGATTTAGAAACACATAAGCTACAAAAAGTTATCATTTAAGATTCGGCAAAGATACTTTAACTTTGCCGATGCCTCAGTTACATGGTTCCTTAGCTAGCTTCTTCAAATTCAAGCAAAGTGGTGTTGAGCCATTCAGCATATTAGGACGTGGTTTGTATGACTAGCATAAACTAGCATTGCTTTCGCTAGGTTCAGTTTTGATGTCAGAGCAATATGACACCTGTTTGGTTTGGTTTCATACTACTATCTTTAGCTGGCTAACATTTGTAAGGCTAGCATAGAGCTACTAGCACTTGAATACGCTAGTATGAGTCGGAAATATTTAATGGGCTATGCTGAAGTGTTAGCATGCTCCTAGGTGCTAGCATAGATTTACTGGTTATATTAGCATGCGGTGATTCACACAAGGTTTTTACTTTTGTCTTGCTGCTAGCAAAATGATGCGTACAAACTGTAAGCTAACAAGAGTGCAGAGGCTAATTTTCACAATCAGAAAGAAAAACAACATTTTTATAACACACACACACACACATCTAAAGGGTCCATATGTGACCTGGTTCAGTGTTCCCCCTCCACCTCCACCATGAAAAAGGAAAAATCAATTCCTCGCGGGCATCAGAAGTCTCAGGGATAACGCCGTGTAGCTGTGACTTTCAGCGCCAAAGCAAGGTCAGCGCTGGAAACATGGCAGCAGATTACGGACCAAACTGAAATAGCTACACACACACACACACACACACACACACACACACCATCATCTCACACGGCTTCAGAAGTCCTCCTAATCAAAGTGTAGCGCCGTGGCTAATCAAAGCCCCCTAAATAACTCCAGCTCCCAACACGGGCCACCAGAGGATTAAAAATCCACTAGCTTCTTCGATCGTGGGCCTCGACACCTAATGAGAAGTCCCCGAAGCCCAGAGATCACGGAGCGGAGTCTTAAAATCCTTACCAGATCCTATCAAGGCGGACTAAAATAGATATTGGCTTTCGGCGCGTCTGCTGATTAAAAGGACGGCGGAGGATTAGGCAGGGAATCGGCAGAGTAGCTCGTTTACATTAGGCAGACAGATAAGCGCTGAGAGAGCATGCTAACTCACGTCGAAGCTAACGTATCACTGCCAGGGGCTGTCTGCTTAGATCTGAAGGCGGATTGGGTCTTGTTTGCTTCGTTTCCCAGAATGCAGAGTTGCCTATTTGAAGTGCAAAGCCAAGTGTTATGTAGATTTTGTTGTTATATTTGACAGCCGAGCGAACTGCTAATTAGACAGGCTGAAATCACAGGCAGTGACTGTCGGGGCCCAAGCAGTTTTTCACCAGCATGCCACGTTATTATGGCACACACTACTGATCGTAAATTTCATAAAAAAGATCGTGTAAATTTACACTTTTATTATAATTTCTTGTCCATTATGTCTTTGATTATTCCTGGAATACTGGTAGTGGTGCAGCGGTGTCAAGCATGTCAACCGCACAGCAACAAGGTCCTGGGTTCGAGTCCCAGGCTCGGCGAGGGTGTTTGTGTGGTTTGCATGTTCTCCTAGTGCTTGTGTGGGTTTCCACCAGTTACTCCGGTTTCCTCCCACAATCCTAAGACATGCACATTAGGCTAACTGGCTGTTCCCAATGGCCCCTAGGTGTGAGTGTAAGTAGTTGCGCGCGCGTGTGTGTGTGTGTGTGTGTGTTGGCCCTGCAACGTTTTGGGGAACTGTTCAGGGTGTACCCCACCTTCGCCCAGTGACGGCTGAGATGGGCTCCAGCCTCCTCACGACCCTTGCTGGATTAAGCGACTTGGCAAATGAGTGCGTGAGAAACCATTAAATACTTAACAGAAGAGCTGGCCGCTTCCGTTTTTTTCTGTTGTGATATACCCACTGATGGTATGTGTTTTCCCCGCACTTGTGTGGGTTTCCTCGGGGTACTCCAGTTTCCTCATTAGGCACATGCAGCTGTTTGGCTGATTTCACGTTCCCCCATTTCTTCAGGTCATGTCACCGTTTTCTGAACTGCAACATTTCCACGTCTACTTTGGCAGGTCATTAAAATAAATGAGGGCCATTTGGACGCCCGCGAGTGTCCTGCCTGATTGGAGTTTGAGGAACTTGTAAAATGCATAAAATCATGCAGATACAGGCCAAGAACTTGAGTTCATATTCATGTTAAAGGTGTCAGTACAACAGGGAGTAATGTCTACATCCAGTAAGAACAGCTGGACTGCTTTAAGCTGACTGTGAGGACTCAAATAACCACTCGCGATGGACAGAAAAGCATCTCAGGAGGTCCCGAGGTTTTTTTTAACAGCAGTTTCCAGGCTGAGAGCAGGGACAGACCAGGTGGCTGAAGTTTCCTGATGGAAATGACAGATGTAGAAATATATTTTTATCATCTGTAATGCTATAAGTAGTATAACCATGTATAGTGTCAGCAGGCAGCACGTTATAAAAGTTACCGTTAGATGTAGTAATGGCTTCGTATTCGGTTCGGACTGTTAGAGGGGAAGTTTAAGAATGACTCTGTGTGTGATGTAGATATTTAACCACATTACTGATGGTTTTAAATGCATTTGGAAGAACCTTGAATGCTTTCAAGTTATTGAAATGTTCGTGCACCAGTCACAGAAGTTGATGTTGTCGTCGAAACTCCCGAAGCTCTTACGTTATCGAGATTATCTACTCGCTTTTATGCACAAG
Source organism: Tandanus tandanus (assembly GCA_039654325.1). Lineage (NCBI taxonomy): Eukaryota > Metazoa > Chordata > Actinopteri > Siluriformes > Plotosidae > Tandanus > Tandanus tandanus. The sequence continues at coordinate 71,591,596 of JBCNYH010000001.1, forward strand.
GATATTTAAAGGGCCGGCGGAACAGATTATACACACAAGCCCGGCCGCTGAAACAGCATTTAACACCCATCAGACTGGCGGATTTTAGTCTTTAAAGGCACGACACGCGAGGGTACTGTCCGGTCTTGTGTTTATATATATAATCGGCGGCAACGTCAGCCGGTTTATATAGGAAGCGATAAAATGCTAAAGGATTTAATCGGCGGCGGCTGGCTTTTCCAACAAAGAAGAGATATCGGCGGCTATAAGAGACGGCGCACAGGTCTAGCTCCATTTATTCAGACCACACCCACTTTTTATTGAAACATAAATAATTACATATGTGGAGCAACGTACAGTTAAAATTCTGATCAAAAGTTTTCATAGAGCAAACATTACAATTTTGTATTTTATGGATTGTATATATAAAATGTATTTATTTATTTAGGGGGGGGGGGGGGGGGGTTTTCCCAAAACCTTTTTTCTTTCTTTTCCTTTTTCCAAAAAATTCCCAGGGACCCCCAAAATGAGGCACAAAGCCCCCAAAACACCCCACCACCCCCCCACTCCCGCCCCCTCCCCCCCCCCCCCCTCCTCCGTCCCCAAAACCATTATTATTTCTCTTAACTCTTACAAGAAATTCCCAGGTACTACTAAAATGAGGCACAAAGCTCTCAAAACACACACACACACACACACACACCTTCCTAACCCCTTTTTTAGGAAGGAAAGGTTGTGTATATCAAGATTGTGAGACTGAAATTGGAGAAATTGTAATCGCTCTTTCTTTCTTTCTTTCTTTCTTTCTTTCTTTGACATAATGAAGGTGGTGGCTCGTGCCTGGTCACCGACGACAGTCTGAGCTAACTGATGATGGCACTTACGCTCTTCCCGCTGACAGGACTCCGGGGGAAAGCCTCATTTTTTTGACATTTGACCATGCTAATTCACTGGCGCTACATTATCTGGCGTTTACTGCCGACCTCTGAGCTGCGGGAGTCCTGCTAATAAAGGCAGGGTGCTTAAATATGGATGTAAAGAGGTGATTCACTGAAAGAGTCCCAAGCAATCATAAAAGAATAATTTATTGTCGAGGAAAGGCAGGGTTTTTTCCCTTTCGTGTTCAAATGGACTCCTTCCGAGATGCTTCACTTCCACCTCCACTTCCTGCTCTTGAGCGTTCATGAGTTAGCGCAAGGTCTCAACATTTCTTCAGAAATGGAACAAGTCGCAGGCGCTAAACACCTTTTCATGCTAGTCCGTACACATTAGCGTGAAAGCGAGGTAGCTAGCGCGTCATTTATTCATGCGAGTGTGTAGAGACAGAGAAGCAGTAAGTAGTTGCTAACACACTCCTCGTCTGCTGCTAATAAGACATTAGCCGGTTTATTTATTAATCCCCAGACGCTAGCAAGCCAGCTAGCTCCTTATTTATTCATGCACTTCCCTCCTGGCTTGTTTTGGAGGGGAGAAGGGGGGGCAAAAGTGGCAGAAGGGGGTGATTTGATGGGTTTCGGGCGGGCCATTTCACCTGCTGGGCTACAAGCAATCAGGAACGGTGAACATTTCGCGAACTGACAGCTCATCACCTCCGCCGTCTCGCTGCCCTTGTAACTGCTAATAATGTGCCAGGGCTGCTTTAAATAAGGAAGACTTTGATAGGTTTTCACAAGCCATAGTCTCCCCATCTCCTCTCTCTCCCCTTTCTTATCCATGATATTATTCTGTGTGTCAGAAAGGTGCGGGATTTTACACATACACAAACCTCATTAGCGACCTGAAAAACTCAGCGAACTGCCAGCGGAGCGACAGAGCAGCCAACGCTAATTAAAACACCAACAAAACAGAGGTTAGAGGTGGGATTTTGAGAGGTTAAATATTTTTTCTCTGGTGGTACATTTCATTTTTTTAAACTGTTCACGTTTAATCAGGCACCGTCACTTTGCTCCCAAGGCTCAAAAATCTGACTCCTTTAATTGCTTAACAACTAGCATGAAAATTAGGATCAACAAATTATTAAAGCCATAACCAAATTCTAGAGGAGTCATTTTGGTGAAGTGTGATTTTCTTTTTCTGCCCAAACCAAACCAGCCAACTCAAACAGAACAAAACCAAAAATCATAACGGTCAAATCCACGAGTAAAGACGGACAAATCAAAGCATCAACACATACAAAAGAAAAAGTCAGTAACAAAAAACAAACAAAAAAAAACAAATATTAAAACCTCAACCCAGTCAAAAGGACCGAATCAAAGAGTCAACTCAAACAGCTAATTAAATGAATCACGTCAAAGAGTCAACTCGGCCAATTCAAAGAATCATGTCAAAGAGTCAACTCAAACAGCCAATTCAATGAATTACGTCAGAGTCAACTCCAACAGCCAATTCAAACAATCACATCAGAGTCAACTCAAACAGCCAATTCAATGAATCATGTCAGTCAACTCAAACAGCCAATTTAAAGAATTACATCAAAGAGTCAACTCAAACAATCACATCAAAGAGTCAACTCAAACAGCCAATTCAATCAATCACATCAAAGAGTCAACTCAAACAGCCAATTCAATCAATCACATCAAAGAGTCAACTCAAACAGCCAATTCAA
>JBCNYH010000001.1:71638041-71648946 GCA_039654325.1 Tandanus tandanus
TCGATAGATGTATTGATGGATGGACAGACAGAAGGATGGATGGATGAATAGAAAGAAGGATGGATGGAGGGATGAATAGAGAGATGGATAGGTGGATGGATGACAGATGATGGACAGATGAAAGGATATTTGGATGAACATACAGATAAACAGAGGATAGATGGATGGATGGATACTTCAGTTCAACAGCATTGTTGTTGTTGTTGTTGTTTTACATTTTCCTTCGTAACCGCCTCCAAAATCCGTCGGAATGGCCACTCCACGGTTACCTCACGTATCCAGCGTGAGACGTTAGTGTAACGTAACAGACTGTAACTTGTACACACATCAGTACTGTTCCTGATGTCTCCCCAGGTTTCGCGCCGATCAGCGGGATGTGTAGTAAATACCGGAGCTGTACGGTCAATGAGGACACGGGACTCGGACTCGCCTTCACCATCGCTCACGAGTCGGGACACAAGTAACATCACTTCATTTCCTAATGAAACGCTTCATCATTTCAGCGCTGTTTTATTGGCTAAATAAAGCGAGGTGTTGCTTTTGGTGCTCTCAGTTTTGGAATGGTCCACGATGGCGAAGGAAACGTGTGTAAAAAGTCCACAGGGAACATCATGTCCCCTACACTCGCCGGGGACGACGGACTCTTCTACTGGTCGTCCTGCAGTCGCCAGTATCTCACACGCTTTCTCAGGTACGTAAGTCTTTTTTACGCGGATATTTAACTCCCATAAAGAGACGTTCAGATGAAATGAAAAACAAACCTCACAGCCGCGTTCAGATAAGATCCAAAGATGGGTTTAAACAGGGAACACTCGTGCTGTCTGCGGTGTCTAGACGTGGCGTCATCTTTATAAAGCCACTATTTACAGTGATGTCGTGCTGAAATGGAGCCAAGATGGCCGCCGCGCTGGGGTGATGATATAATACCAGTTTCAGGCTTAAATTAAAACACCGCTGAGGTGTGAAATATCACCGTCCTCTCAGACACGAGTGGTTCCAGTGAGCGGATTCATTCACGCCAGTCTCAGTGTGTGTGTGTGTGTGTGTGTGTGTGTGTGTGTGTGTGTGTGTGTGTGTCTGTGTGTGTGTTTTCTAACTGGTTTCCTTTTCACTGTACTGCTGTTCCAGATTATTTTACATTTTTACCATTTACAGTAGCTTTTAGACTTACATTTATTGTTTCGAATGATGGATGGATGGATAGATGGACAGATGGATATGCAAATGGACAGATGATGAATGGATATATGGATGACTGGACAGATGTAAGAGTGTAATACAACTGTAATACATTGATGGATAAGTGAATAAATAAAATGGGATGGGTGGATGGATCTGTGAATGGACAGAAGGAGGGCTGGATGAACAGATAGAAGGATTGATAGATGGGTGGATGAACAGATAGAAGGATTGATAGATGGATGAACAGATAGAGGGATGGGTGGATGGATGAATGAATGGACAGAAGGAGGGATGGATAAACAGATAGGATTGATGAATGGATGGATGAAAAGATAGAAGGATTGATGAATGGATGGATGAACAGATAGAATGATGGATGAATGGAGAGAAGGATGGAGGGAGGGATGAACAGATAGATGGACTGATGGTTGAACAGATAGAAGGATAGATGGATGGATGAACAAATAGAAGGATGGATGGATGGATTGATGGATGAAAAGAAGGATGAATGGATGACAGATGAAAAGATACAGATAAACAGGATGGATGGATGGATGGATGAAAAGCACATATGGTAAGATAATGTATATATGACTGGATGGAAGGACAGATGAAAAGATGGATGGAAGGAAAGAATGGAGTGGAAGAGATGGATGGATAGACAGGATTAATGTGCATAGATTAATAGATTGATGCATGGATAGATTACTCAGAGTTATCCCTGTGTGTGTGTGTGTGTGTGTGTGTGTGTGTGTGTGTGTGTGTTTCATTAGCACGGCTCAGGCGACGTGTCTTTCGGACGCACCGAAGGCGATGGAGGAATATAAATTCCCGGAGAAACTTCCGGGCGAGCTCTACGACACCGACACTCAGTGCAAATGGCAGTTTGGAGAAAAAGCCCAAGTCTGCATGCTGAACATCAAAAAGGCAAGAAAACACACTGTCTGTCTGGCTCGGACTCCGGGACCCCCGACTGTGCACCCTGTCTTCATAAACCCACTGAACCCTGAGGTTCTGTCCTAAATACGCTGCTAAAATAAGACGAGGCCCTTTGGGATGGACGTGAAGTGGCGGAGATTTCTCCGTCCTCACAGACGCTACATTTACACTGGCGCGCTGCCAATGAGAAAGTCTGTACGTCGGCTGGAGACGAGGATGAGGATGAGGACGGGGACTATGGAAGGGGGGTCGGTGGGCCAGACGCCACCACCGAGATCTGTTTTGATTTCATTACTTTTATTGAGCGGTAATGACTGGGATTATGATCGCTAAACATTTACGAGGGTTTTTTTATTCATGTCTTTGTGCAATTGGCCAAAATATGAACAACAAGATTAGCGGGCTAAAGACATGAGGCGAAAGTTTAGCAAAATACTACACAGGGTGGCGTAGGGTAGCACGTCCGCCTCACAGCAAGTAGGTCCTGGGTGAGGAGAGGGCGTTTCTGTGTGGAGTTTTTTCTCCCCGTGCTTGAATGGGTTTCCTCCGGGTACTCCAGTTTCCTCCCACATTCCATGCACAGTAGGATAATTGGCTGTTCCAGATCGCCCCTAGGTGTGTGTGTGAGTGTGAATGGTTGTGTGTGTATGTTGCCCTGCAGTGGTCTGGTGAGCTGTTCAGGGTGTACCCCGCCATTCTCCCAGAGTCGGCTGGGATGGGCACCAGCCTCCCCGCGGCCCTAATTAGGATTAAGCGGCTTAGGAAATGAATGAATGAAAATGCTACACGTATATAATCTTCTAATATAACTGTTCGTACCGCTCTCAGCCAATCAGAACGCTTCATCCTGGATTTATATGATGGAATGATGGAATATGACCTTCTCTCGGTGTGTGTGTGTGTGTGTGTGTGTGTGTGTGTGTGTGTGGGTGTGATGCAGGACATCTGTAAGGCTCTGTGGTGTCATCGCGCCGGGCGAAAATGCGAAACCAAATTCATGCCGGCGGCCGAGGGCTCCAGCTGTGGCCCCGAGATGGTAAACAAACCTCGCATTTATACCGCATCAGTGCTTCATGCTAATTTTCCAACAGGAACGTCCACCATCTTAGAAATCCTGAATACATTTTAATAAGAACCCTTCCACCAAAAGCAGGAGATTGGGGTACAGCATGCTAGCTCTTTAAGTGGACTCCAAATAATACTGTTGCTAAGCAAGCTGAGCGTTGAGGATACCACCATCACTGCTTAGCATACAGCCGTTTCATCACTGATAACGGACAGTGTCAAGGTACCGTGGCGGTGGAAACGAGACAGAACAATCCGGAACATCTACTTTTACCTCAGATGGGTCGATGAATTACTAAAAAAAAAGGTTCTGAAGTAAATTAAATGTAATTAAAGTTAAGATTCAGCAAGCTAGCGCATCGCTAGCCATGCTAATACGCCACAAAAGATGCTAGTTCTGTTCCAGCATAAAAATTTGCTCAGTGAAAATTTACCTTATGGTGTGTTTTTAGGCTTTAATATTAGAATGTCGGCCATTTTTAAAGCCTGAATAAAGTTCAGTATGCAGTGTGTTGTGTCTTGAAATGAGGGAACGTCTACATTTACCTCAGATGGGTCGGTGAATGACCAAAAAAAAAAAAAAAAAGAAAAAAGCTCTGAAGTAAATTAAATTCAAGTTAAGATTCAGCACGCTGGCACACTGCTAGTCATGCTAATTCATCACAAAATATGCTAGCTCTGTCCTAAATGATGATTCATCTTACATCATGATATGGTATGTGTTTACGTTTTGGTATTAGAATGTCAGCCTTTCTTTCTTTCTTTCATTTCTTACATAAATAATGGAGTTAGGGATGCAGCCGATACCGTTACTAGGCAACTGGGAAAACAAAAGCTAGCTAAGGACTGACTACCTGAAGTTAGCCAGCGAACACAAAGCCGTGAAGTTGTGTGTAGTACGGAGCCCAATGAATGATGCAACGTTACATCCTCCAAGCTTGAACCAGCTGTAGAGAATCACACAGTGTTATTACGATGAAGAGAAACACAATTTGTTTAATAATTTCATTTAATGTAGTGTCCGTAACTCCGTCGTAGATTTCACGTAAAAACACATAACACAGAAAAAATTAAAATCAGCACCAATACTGTGTTTTGCCCCAGTGGAAACGAGACGGAACAATCAGGAATATCAACACTTACCTCAGATGTGTTGGTAAATTATTAAGAAAATGATCCCGGTGATTAGAAATCACATTATAATTACACGTGCTAAGCTAAGTGTGAAGCTAATGAGTCATTAACAGGTTTATATACTGACTTGAAATGTAAAAATTCACCTTTAGAAAAAATTACGTCAAATTTCTTACATTACTGACATTTTGGATCATGCTAGTTTAGCATCTTAGCTAATCCAAATGCAACGAAAAATTAGAACGTATTTGTGTGTGTGTGTGTGTTCTCCAAGTTGTGCCGTCGTGGACAGTGTGTGAAACGCGGTGATGAATTTCCTCAGCCTGGTTACGGTCACTGGTCTGAATGGTCTGAGTGGTCGAGCTGCTCCAGGACGTGTGAGAGCGGCGTGATGTACCGCGAGCGACAGTGCAACCATCACGAGTGTGTATTCATAAACACATGCACACGCTGTTTTCTTTTGTCACCGTTTCTCATTCTTTCTTTCCCGCTCTGTACAGGCGTGTGGATGATCGGAGTGTGTGTGAGGGTGTGTCTCGTGTGTATAAACTGTGTAACACTCTCGAGTGTCCTGCGAGTGCGGTGGACTTCAGAGCGTCTCAGTGTGCCGAGTTCAACACAAAGCCCTTCCGTGGCTTTTACTATAAATGGAAACCTTACATACAGATTAAGGGTGGGTATATACACACACACACACACACACACACACCATTTCCCAGGAAAGACTCAGTAATTGTTTGCTGTCTTTTCCCAGACCATGATGTGTGCAAGCTCCACTGCTTGGCTGAGGGCTACGACTTCTTCTTTGCGCTTTCCAACAAAGTCCGTGATGGCACACGGTGTACGCTGGACAGCAACAATGTGTGTATCGACGGCGTGTGTGAGGTAATGTGTTCTTACAAACAGTATGAAGGTATCTTGTAGATATCATGCAAATATATATGTCTGCATATTACCCATTGAATATTCTAATATGCAGGGTTACCCAGCTTGAACCGTGAAGCTTTTGCTATTAGCCTCTTAGTATGCCAACTATGGTTTCTCTGTTTTGTTCTGTCTGGATTAGAAATGTAACCCTGTCTCCTACAGAAAGTGGGTTGTGACCAAGAGCTGGGTTCAACGGCAGTACTGGACAGGTGTGGCGTCTGTAATGGCAAAAACACTTCCTGCAAACTTTACAAAGGCCGATACACCAAGCAACACTACTCCAACAGTAAGGCCAAGACACCACAAAGCCTTACACCATGTGCAAAACCGTTACACCCCAAACACGGCCACACGACGTGCAAAGCCGTTACACCCCAAACACGACCGAACCGCGTGCAAAGCCATTACACTCCAAACACAACCACAACACATGCAATGCCGTTACACCCCAACACAACCACGTCATGTGCACAGCCGTTAGACCCCAAACACAACCATGTTACACCACTTTGCGGCAGAGATGAAGACAGATGCAAATGCAGATTAAAATGAAGCACAAGCAAACCATCCAAAAAAAAAAAATTTAAACAAAATTATAGTCAAAAACAGGCAGAGTCCAATCAGTCAGGCAAACAGAATACCAGAGTCAAAGCACTGATCAAAATCTGGAGGCAGGCAAACATCAAAACACTGAGAGCAATCAAAGAAACAACGGATGTGTATGCACTAGTAACAAGACACAGGAGCAAGACTTTACAATGAGCTTGACTGAACAGAGCTTTATATGCCGGTAATTAGTGGTCAGTTAGTCTCCTGAGTGTGCTGTGAGGAAGCTGTGACACACCAATTGTAAAGACTGTACGCCAAGCATGATAACACCCAGCAACAGCAAGCTCAATATACCTATAAAGATATCACTTTAAATTCATGAATATAACTACCCCACTTCATCTCTTCTTTTGTGTTTGCCCCTTTGTATTAGAGTACTATGGCGTGGTGACCATCCCACCAGGTGCCCGTAGTATTCATGTGGTGGAGTCAAACTCCTCCAGATCTTTTCTTGCCCTGAGGAATACACACAGGAAGTACTATCTCAATGGTCACTGGAAAGTGGACTGGCCTGGACGTTACTCTATTGCGGGATCAGTTTTTGACTACAAACGGCCCTATAATGGACTTGAGAGCCTGACCTCGACAGGGCCCACTAGTGAAACTCTGATAGTAGAGGTAGGGTCCTGATTTCGGTCCTTTCTAGCCAGTAAACATACCGCTTACTGAGTGTATGTCCTGTTTGCAGATCCTGCTGCAGGGTTTGAACCCAGGTGTACGGTGGGAATATACACTAGCCAAAGCCAAGACGGAGAAGACAACCAAGCCCAAACACAAATACACATGGGCTGTGATTCGCTCCGAGTGCTCTGCGACCTGTGCTGGAGGTACAAACACCTGGTAGTGTTTTCTTTGAATACAGTTCCTATAGCATTTTAATGTTCCTTTATAAGGGGATTGTTTCAATACTGACCTAGCAATGACTCTGAACACGATCCTGACCACACCCGTGCACGGATTTTCACCAGACTTGGTGGGGACACTGCCCTACATGAGTCCGAGTGATGACCTGATTTAGGAATGTCTAGGTCAAAGGTTAAGGTCAGAACAAGGTCACAAAGTTTTGGAGACAGAGTGCTTATAACTTTGAAACGAGTGCCGATAGAAATTTCGTTACTATGGACCACTAATACGAAACCATATATGCACTATGGAACACATGGTAAGACAGGCATGTGGGTAATTAAAACCAGTACCCATAGAGGGCTGGTTTACTACATTATCCATGGCGCATGCCAGAGCTACCTTACACTCTGTGAAAGCCCCTCTAGCGGTTGGAGTTTCTGTTTTGGTCATGTATCTACCCTGTCGTACATATACATATAATGTGAACTAATTATTCATTCTTTCATTTGCCGAACCGCATAATCTCTACTAGGGTCACGAGGAGGCTGGAGCCTATCTCAGCCAACTCTGGGTGAAGGCAGAGTACACCCTGAACAGCTCACCAGTCCATCGCAGTACCAACACACACAACAATTCACACCCACACTCACACCTAGGGGCAATTTGGAACAGCCAGTTAGCCGAATGTGCACAGACTCTGGGAGGAAACTGGAGTACCCAGAGGAAACCCATGCAAGCACAGAGAGAACATGCAAACTCCACACAGAAACACCCTTACCGAGTCCGGGATTCGAACCCAGGCCCTTTTTGCTGTGAGGCGGACGTGCTAACTCAGCCAACAATATGAACAAATTCGTTCTTAAGTAATTATTCATTTAGGTTCATAATTCAGATGCATGTTAGTTAAGTAATGAGGTCCGGGTGAAGACGTGTTCTTTCTTTCTCCGTCTTTTAGGTGAGATGAAAACGAGGGTGGCGTGTTATAAGGATCAGCGAGTCCAAGTGAACACGACCTATTGTAACCCCAAATCCCGACCCAAGACTGGCACCGTTTCGTGTAACCCCCAACCATGTCCTCCAAGGTAACGGCACGGCGATCAGGACCAAATGTGCTGAAAAGTTTATCTCGCGGTTATGAAACGTTGGGAACAGCAAAATGGAACATCACGACTATGACGTCAACAAAAAACAACGAGAAGCGACTCAAACAGGAGGCATTAATACGAAGGGTTCTGGTTAATTTTATACCACCATGATGTGGGCGGAGTTAAAATGGTGCAGATTACTGATTGGTTGAACACACCACTGTCATTATAGAAAAGCTGAATTACGGTGTCTGGATGGATCGGTTTCTGGTATTAGTCATTTCATTTCCACACCTAGTCCTAGCCATTATTCCCAAATTTCCTTTGAAATGACTTCCCGGTAACTTAAAATGCACCAATTCGCCTTAATTAGTAGAACGTATGTATATGTCCAATATATAACTTATTTATGCGTGTATGTCAAGTTGTGAAAAAAAGTCAGAGCTCAGATCTTAAAGTATTGGCACCCTTGATATCATTTCTGTCACTTACTGGAGTGAAGACCAAATTGTGCACTCATTCCGGTTTTTTATTCAAATGAATGCAAATTTATGCAAATTTCAAGTAAAAGATGAACAGTTATGCCAATCACAAGTCTCCACCCCAAAACCAAAAGGAAGTCTCCTCCTACTTTCACAAGTACTATAATGTGACACGGGAATAAATAGAATGTCTCTCTCTCTCTCTCTCTCTCTCTCTCTCTCTCTCTCTCTCTCACACACACACACACACACACACACACACACACACACACACACATATATATATATATACATATATTCCCCACGACCGAGTTTCAGCAGGTCCTGTATTTTTAGACATTACCTCATGGAAATAAGAACATGATCACATTTAAGACCTGACATCAGCATGGATTCGGTTTACAGTGAAACACACACACACACACACACACACACACACACACACACACACACACACGGCACATGTGAGCGTAAATCGTATCAGTTCCTCCTGGACTGGAGTGTGTGAGGTGTAAAACCAGAACACACACATACCCCTCAGTCAGAGGTCACGAGTGCTTCTTTAGGCCTCACAGTCTCCTCAGACGAGTTTCAGGACATGCTCCTGTTGATGGATAGATAGATAAATAGACTGAGGGACCAGATATACAGACTGCGAGACAGATGACGAGACGGTTGGGTGGACGGATAAGCAGATAAAAATAAAATCAGACGGCCTGACGGACCGATATAGACAGAGAGACAGTAAAGAGATGTAGACTGATTACCAGACGGATTTGTTTACTATTGTCTGTATATTATTAGTGTGTGTGTGTGTGTGTGTGTGTGTGTGTGTGTGTGTGTGTGTGTGTGTGTGATGATGATGCAGATGGAGTGTCGGAGACTGGGGTGTGTGTAGTCGTACATGTGGTTCAGGAGAACAGAGTCGGCAGGTGCAGTGTGTTCAGACGGCGAGTCAGACTCGGATGAAGGCGTTGAGTGACGCGCAGTGTGTTCAGCCTCCACCTGCACGCACACACACCTGCAACACACACTCCTGCCCACCTACATGGAGTGTCGGCGCCTGGACTCAGGTGAAGACACACACACACTGTATACTGCACTCTTCATACACACATCTGAGCTGAAATAATGGTGTGTGTGTGTGTGTGTGTGTGTGTGTCAGTGTTCACGTAAATGTGGAAAGGGTGTGCGGAGGAGAGCAGTTATGTGTCTGCGTAGAACCCCAGGATCACGTGACCTTGTTCGACCGGATGGCGAGTGTACGCTCCTGCCCAAACCACACAGTCTGGAGAACTGTGTACTGAAACCCTGCCCAAGAACACACACCACACACTGGAGCTTCACTCACTGGCAACAGGTAACACAGACAGACAGACAGACAGACAAACAGACAGGTTGGTCGGTAAATATACAGATAGGTTAATGTACAGGCAGACAGATGGACAGAGAGACAGACAGATGAACAGGTAGGCAAACACACAAATAGGCACAATGACAGACAGACAGACAGACAGACAGACAGAGAGGTCGGAAAAATAACAAATATGTACATATACAGACAGACAGACAGGTCAATAAATAGACAAATAGACACAGCAGTAGACAGACAGGTATACAGAAGGGTAGGTGCATAAATAGAAAGATTTACACATAGATAGACAGACAACCAGACACACAGTCAAACATGACAAACACAAGATTAAACACGGAGACACATACAGAAAGAAGGACAGACAGACAGACAGACCGAGACACATCAATCCCACCAGAAAGCAGACAGATGGACAGGCAGTAGGACAGACAGTAAGATTATAAGGACAGACAGAAAGAAAGAAAGACAGGCATTTAAAACAGACATCTTCACCCACAGACGGCCACTAAGACAAAGAGACAGACTGACTGATAGACAGTCAGACAGACGGTTATTAAAGACTGACAGACATAGATTGACACATGGACAAATCGACACAGACTGACTGACTGATTTACAGGTAGATAGACACACAGTGTGTGTGTGTGTGTGTGTGTGTAGTGTTCAGTGACATGCGGTGCAGGTGTCCAGCTTCGCTCTCTGCAGTGTGTGGAGACGGAAGTGACGGGGAAACAGCGCGTGCTTCCGGAGAAGAAGTGCCAGCACACACCCAAACCATCAGCCGAGCTGCAGAGACGCTGTGTTCAACCTGACTGCATCCACACACACCATTCTCACACAGCACAGTGGTACACATCCACCTGGTCACAGGTACACACACACACACACACACACACACACACACAAATACAAAACTGTACAGAAAAAACACCTGTGTGTGTGTGTGTGTGTGTGTGTGTGTGTGTGTGTGTGTGTGTGTGTGTGTGTAGTGTACAGTGTCGTGTGGTGGTGGTGTTCAGCATCGCTCTGTTCAGTGTCTTGTCCACAGACGCCCCTCGTCCACTTGTCCATTTCATCTGAAACCGGCCGCGTCCCAAATCTGCAACAACAACTTCTGCCCTCCACAGCACAGAGGTACCTATCAGTCTATCCATCCATCCTTTCATCCTTCTATCTATCTATCAATCCATTCATCTATCTATCTATCTATCTATCTATCTATCTATCTATCTATCTATCTATCTATCTATCTATCTATCTA
>JBCNYH010000001.1:71656653-71674605 GCA_039654325.1 Tandanus tandanus
GAGGCACTTGTCCAATGTTGGAGGCACTTGGCCAATGTTGGAGGCACTTGGCCAATGTTGGAGGCACTTGGCCAATGTTGGAGGCACTTGGCCAATGTTGGAGGCACTTGGCCAATGTTGGAGGCACTTGTCCACTGTTGGAGGCACTTGTCCACTGTTGGAGGCACTTGTCCACTGTTGGAGGTCCCAATGGCTCCCATCCACAGTTTGGTGCAAAAACACTCCAAATTCCTTTAGATGACTTAACGAACTGAGCTGTATGCCGTGTAGTGAAATATACACTCAGAGGTTTTTATTTTGGGTGTCAGACTGCAAGAGTGCTTTCTGGGAGTATGAGCATTTGAAAAATAATGTACAGGCACCTTTCTTGTTTTCGCCTACTGCTTGGTGGGATCAGTATGCAAAGTGTAGTTGTATTCGGGGCTCAATCTAAATGCTCAATGTTTCATGTGTTTAAACGTGTTATATTTTTAGGATTTCTGCCTCGGATCCTTGTTACAGCTAATGTCTTGATTTATTTTATCCCAAAATATTTTGTGCTCGAAGTGCTTGTAGTGAAATATTCGGTTAAGAACAAATGATTAGGTATTGGGTTTTTTTGTTGTTGTTGTTGTTGTTGTTTGTTTTTTATTTTACAAATTGTTGCATCATTTGATTTTGTTGTGTGTTAAGTATATTTAAAAAAACAAACAAAAATATGTACAGTTTATTTATTAAGGTGATATTTAGTGCAAAGTTAAGTATATAACTATGTACAGGAACAACCATGGCAAGTTTCATGGTGATAGCTGTCTTGGTTATTATAATTGTACCCCTCAATCGTGCTTCTGATCATTTACATTAAATCCATCCACATGCACAGCTGTTCTAAACATAGAGTTATTGTACCAAGACGGTCATGATGATCCTTTTTTATGTATATTCTACAAATTACAAGAATAAATGCAGTATTTCCTTGGGGGGGATTGGGGTGTCGGAATGATATAACTTTCCCGTATCTGTGCTAAGCCGCACCTGTGCGCACGTTGTATGCCCGAGGTGCTTGCCTAATGGCTGAGACTCTTGCTGTGTGGTTGAAACTCGCTCTTAATGGATCAGGGCCTTGTCTAAAGGTAGAGGTGCTTGTCTAATGGTCGGCCCTCTTGCTGTGTCAGTGTTGGTGGTGCATGGCAGAGGGAGTTCCTTGATGATGGAGGTTCTTGGTGTGTGGTTGAGGCTGATGCTCCGTGGTAGATATCTTTGCTGTATGTGAGAGGGCAATGCAGTCTTGCTGTGCGGCTGAGGCTTTTGCAACCCGGGTAGAGATTTGTCTTGCTGTGTTATCCTATGACCATGATGCCACATGCTGGTGCACGTTTTCCATCTAAAGTGTTGCTGCAAAGCTGATGGTGGTGTTGGTGTTTTGAAGGCAGGGTTGTAAAGAGGTATATTTATGTTTTGAAGCAAGAGTGGCGGTCCATGTTCATGGCTGTAGACGTATGTGTTAGTAGTGTTGCTGTATATTTTTGAGGTGGTCAGGGTGACATGTCGGTAGCATTGCAGCAGGTAGTACAGTTCATAGATGATGAAATAACAACTGATAACCTACAACAGAAAACTGGAAATGGTAACCTGGTGAGTAAGGTAGTACTGGTTAACTGGTTAACATTGTTTCATGTAAATCATTTCTCTATCCAGAGTTCTCTGTTTCCCTAATTATATTAGAAGCATAATTCCTGGTTATTGGCTTCTTGTGTTGCCGTGAAAGATATTTCGGTTGTCTTGTTACCTTTTGTCCAAAACAGAGCTTTGGCAGCGGCAGTGTAATCAATTTTTGTTTGGCTGGTTGTCACCTTGTTCGTGAACAAATTCTTGACCACACCCGTGCAAGGATTTTCCCCAAACTTGGTAGGATTGTTTACATTTACGGCATTTGGCAGACGACCTTATCTGTAGCGACTTTATCATTTATGCAGCTGAGCAATGGAGGGTTTATATTTGTGGTGTTTCTTTGGTGGTACTGGGGCTTGAACCCATGACCTTTTGATCAGTAGCCCAGAGCCTTAACCATTGAGCCACCACAGTACCCTATCTGTGGCCCTACAATGACTTTATTTTGGAATGTCTAGGTCAGAGCAAGGTCATAAGTTTTTGGAGATAGAGCGCTTATAGGCATGCCGTTACCACTAATAAACACTAATAGAAAACCACATACGGACTTGAGAATGAGACAATAAACTGACCTTGAGTGACCTTGTAAGGTCAAACCCCATCTTTTAAACGGGTGTTTAGCTTCCACCGCCACCGTAGGTTATAGGATCACCAAATTTGGTGTATGGGTCCCCCTCAGGGTTGAATAGGGTGGTATTGTATGTGGGTCACCATGACCTTGTTTCAAGGTCACAAGGTCACTTTTTATGTTGATTTGTTAAACTTTGAAATGTATGTCAAGTATTGGCACGTGACTTTCTGTGACTGGTTTGTGTTTCTTTAGCGGATGCCAATCACAGGCTGAATCTCTTCTACCTCGCTAATGATGTCATTCAGAACTGCAAGAGGAAAAATGCCATCGCGTACCGCAGCACGTTCGCCGAAATCCTTCCCGGTGCCGCCCTGCTGATCAGGTACATGTCCAGGACAGGAAATATTTGTTCGATTATTTTTAGTTGTGGGATTTTTTTTTTTTTTTTTTTTTTTTACTGTGGTAAACATCTTTGATGCGTTGGCTGTAGGGATGCTAAAGTGCGTAAATCAGTGGAGAGAATCTTCAACATCTGGCAGGAGCGGAGTGTTTACCCAGAGGAGCTGATCACTGAGCTGAAGGCGAATCTGCTGAAAAAAGAGACAACGCCCCCTTCAGGTGAAAAATGAAATGGCGTACAAATTTATTTGTGTGAACTGTTTTTCGTTTTCTTGAGACACGTAGAAGTGTAGTAATCAACTTTATCAATGTCTTAGTGCCTCCAGTTACCCCGAAAGCTGCCCTCAAGTCCAAGATTGTAGCAGAGTTTGTCGTAAGTATATTAAATTATATTTCCTTGCTTGTTATTTTCCAGAATCTGTCCGGATTTGTCATAATTGTGCAATCCTTCCCTCCCTCCTTCCCCCATCCACCACCACCACCACCCTACCCCCTGTTTTAGCCTCAGGCGTTTATCGAACGCCTCTCTGCGTTCAAGCGCTCTTTAGAGGAGAGCGAGCTGAAGGAGAAACAACTCGCCGCTCTCAGGGTCGACGTGTGCAGCACCGAAGCTCTCAAGCGCCTCAAAGGTTTGTTCGATTCGCTTTCTTTACCTCTTTAAAAAAAAAAACTACACTGACACTGGAGACTCCTTCCTTGCCAATGCTGGACGAAACGTTTTTTTTCCCGTCCAGACTGACTGCAGACTCGTACGTGAGGCGGGATGTGTTTTCCTGCGATGGAGGGGATTTGAAGTTAATAAGCAATAAGTTCTGAGTTGATGCTAGCTTGTTAGCGAAACAACAGATTTTAACACTTGGATATTCGTGTATATTTAAAGGTACAGTGTGTAGTATTTTGGAGGACCTATTCACTCTCACGGAGACCGCATCTTCATCTTGCACCGCCATGTTCCTGCAGTAGCCCAGTACCGAACAGGCTTCAAAGGGGAGGGGACAGGAATGAAACTTGTGTTGCTTGCAATGTGGAACCTTACCACTAGATGCCGCTAAATCTTCCGCACTGTAAATAAACTGAAATGTGATGTAATCGATCATTTTTTTTTCTTTTCTCAGATAAAGCAGGTGGGAATAAATTCTCCAAAGATTTTGAGGAAGGAAGCATGAAGCTGCAGGAGGTTGTGGAGTTTCTGGAAGGGCAGAAGGAGGCAGGACCGGCGCTGCTCGAGGTTCTGGGGAACGCTGACGTCTTTTACGAGATGCAGTACAAAGAGGTCAAAATTGTCGCCAATGTAAGTCAGTGGTCTTGAGTACGGTCAGGGCTCAGTCATATCGCATCATCTTACTTTCTTCTTGTGGCTGAGATGAAAAACAGAGACTCTTTGTGTTGAACACCGGATCCGGTCTCTGTGTCTCCCTCAGGCATACAAGACGTTCGCGAACCGCGTTTCGAACCTGAAGCGCAAGCTGGATGCTCTGAAAGCGACGCTGCCCGACGTCGAGTCTCCGGTTCCCTCGCCCTCGGAGGACGCGCCCTCGCCCTCCGGGTCCGAGTCGCCCTTTCACGGATTGGGACGCAGCCAGCGAACGAAAGAAGACAACAGAGATGTGGAGGACATGGACATGTCTGATGAGGAGATCGCCGTTAACACCACGAGCGTGACTGGTGAGCATTTTTAAGTTTATTTATAGACACATTTTTTTAAACATTTTTTTTTCCTTAACTTTTTTTTTTTTATTTTTTTTTTTTAGTCGAAGACAGAAAAGAAAAGGTGTCTCCACCTGCAGTCTCCAAACCCACAAGTGCTACAACAGTCAAGTCCCCAACTTTAGCTCCTCCCACAAAAACAACCCCTGAGCCCGTACCCGTTCAAACAGTGTCCTCGTCGACGGTGACCACGCCCACTACTACTATAAGCCCCACCCCTTTAAATTTAGCCAATGTGGATCTGGGGAAGATCAGCTCCATCTTGAACAGCATCACGAATGCCATGAAGAATACCGGTGAGGAGAACTGAATAAAAAAAATTTTTTGCTCAGATACTTTAATCTAAATAAAATAAATTATATGATCAGATTGTCAACTATATCCTTCTTTCTGGATACATTTCAGTATGTAATAATTTTTGCTTTTTATCATTTTTTTTATTCTCCTGCAATTTTTTTTTGGGGGGGGGTGTTATAATTTACAGTATAAGAAATATCAAAATATGTGAAATTATTGTTTTTTTTTTTTTATAAAGAATTCTTTCCCTTTGTTAAAAAAAAAATTTCAATTTATTACGACACAGGGGTGAGTCCGGTGTCCCGCCCCTCTCCGGGAACCCCCACTACGCAGCCGGGCCACACCCCCACAGCAAAGGCCCCCCCCACTGCTGGAACGTCAGCACCCAATCCGCTTGCCAGCATCCTGTCGAGAGTGGATATTTCACCAGAGGGAATCCTGAATGTGCTTACAAAGACACATCCACACACTGGTACCCTCACACACACACACACACACACACACACACACACACACACACTCTCTCTCTTGTTCAATCATTTATTCTCTCACACAATTTTGTTCTCATTTTATTCGTTTCCTTTTTCCTTCAGGTTTGTCTTCTCTGCTCTCCTCCTCCCGAACCGCTTCTCTGACCTCGCCAAACCCCGCCCCCTCTTCTTCTTCTGCCGTCACCACGACAACGGTGACTGCAACTGAAACTACGACAACCACAAGCGTGACAACACCAACCACCCCGAAGACTCCAAAGTCTTCTGAAAACAGCAGCTTGAAGAGTCGTGAGTCGGAGCGAGAGCGAGTGACGGAGTGGGAGAGAGAGCGCGAGAAAGAGCACGAGAAAGACAAACAGGAAGTCGCGATGCCGAGCTTGGAGTCAAAAATCAACAGCTTCCTGCAAGTGAATCCGGGATTTGCTGGCGTCTTCGAGGCAGAAAGTAACAGCCCACTGCTTGTGGGCGGAGACGCCACGCCAGTTCGGGATGAAAGGGGCGGGACTCCGACACAGGACGAAATAATTGACAGCCCTTGCGTTTTGGGCCACAAAGGCCACGTCTCGTCGTGGGGTGCCGAAGACGACCGGAAAGACAAAGACTACCGAACCTCGTCAGGAAAGAGTGCGGTGAAAAACAAAGAGCATGAGGTAGGGAAGAGGAGAAAGGAAGCATCCCCTGGCCACGCCCCCTCCTCCTCTTCCACTTCTGTCCAGGAAGTGTCCTTGAAAGCAAAAACGGAAGGGAGAAGAGCAAGCGTAGGAGCTCAGAGAGAAAAGGTCAAGGAGGACAAAGGGAGCAAGAAAACAGGAAAGAAACAGGAAGTGACGGGTGGAAACAACGAACGCTATCATCGCATCGAAACCGTGGTTACTGCAGCAACCGGCGAAGAAGCCACAAACGTAGATCCGCTCAGCTACAGCAACCGCATCCAGACAGTCGAGAGCATTCGCGTGATTGGCCGAGGTCCCCGACGGTCCAGTGGTGCGGCCAGAGGAAGTGGGGTGTGGTATGAAGAGGCGGAGTTTATGGAAACCCCACCTCCGCCTCACCTTGGAAATCATGGCCCTGAGAGTTCTGGAGACCGCTCTGCATCCGCCCCAGCTCATTTGGTAGCTCCCCAGGGGCAATATTCATCACCACCTCCCCCTCCCTTCTTCTCTCCTACTCAGACCCCTGGCCTTCCAGTTGTTGTCCCTCCTCCTCCTCACATTGCTCTTTCCACCCCACCTCCCTTGACCCCTTCTAGGGACTTCCCTCCCTCCCCTACTACTACTGCTGTGATGGTGGGTGGCATCCTGGTCCCCATTGACCGAGTCTTGCCCCTCCCACCCGCTAATCTGCGTCCCGAGGCGGTGTCAGCCCGTGGGGGCGGGGCTATCCCTCCTAACAATTCTAGGGGTAAATCTCACTCCATGCGCCCCCTTCATCGCCCTCTATTGGGGCAAAGCCCGACTCCGCCTTCACCCACCACCCCAACCACACCCACAACCCCTTCCCCCTCTAGAGAGCCCCGTCCACTTTT
The DNA here is from genome assembly GCA_039654325.1 of Tandanus tandanus. Taxonomy (NCBI): domain Eukaryota; kingdom Metazoa; phylum Chordata; class Actinopteri; order Siluriformes; family Plotosidae; genus Tandanus; species Tandanus tandanus. The sequence goes on from JBCNYH010000001.1 coordinate 71,663,294, forward strand.
GCCTTCCCCACCCCGACCTCTTCTTCGCTTGCCTTCGCAGCGCCTTCCATTGCCCCTCCCCCTTCCCCGTGAGCGCTTGTTGCCCGGCGCAAAGCGACCTGGCCCCGCCTACCGAGGTGGATCGTTACACGCTCCTAAACGTCCGTTCTTGCCTCCTCGTTATTAAGGGTTGCAATGTCCTGCTCAGTCGCTACTAAGGTTAAAGGTCACATGATATAATGCACACTGAAGCCCCGCCCCCAGCTCATTTTCCGGTCCTGTCCCTTAGACAAGATGGCGGGATGAACTAGGAGAGAAAGGAAGATGAACAGATAGAGAAAAGGTGGTTATTCTGATCATTTCCACTTAGCTTTGTGCAAACGTGTGTGTGTGTGTGTGTGTGTGTGTGAGAGAACACGTGAATCCAGATTATTCTGAATGATCTCGGTCTGTTATTAAGAATGTAAATAGAAGCGTTCTCTCTTTCCTGTGTGGCTTCTGCATTCCTGCTCTCAAACTCTATCTCTCTTTCTGTAAACACACTTTAACCTCTGATTCACACTGGATTAATCCTGCGTTCACTCTCCACGTCGACCACAGGTCATTTGTGGGCGTGGTCTGTTTAATTTCCAATAAGAAACAGCGCTAGTGCGAAAGGTATGAAGTCTGTCGGATAGTTTATGTACTATTTCCTGTATTGTTTTTTTTTCCCTCTTTTTTTTGCAATTGGGACGAAACGAAATGCGAGCAGATAACACTAGAGAGTTGAGTATGTGGGCGGGGCTTTTTCGCTTGCTAATGTGAACGCAGGTTTAATCGTTGCTCATCCGCTAGTATATACTTTGAATGAAAGCAGAATTAATCTAGCAAAAAAACCCACACAACTCAATCTTAATGCTTCCTTCTTTCTACTTCCTGTCTTTTGATTCGTTGTTTTTTTTTGTTTGTTTTTTTTTTAAGTTCTCGCGTGTATTATTACTAATAAAAGCCCTGCGCTGAAAAACAAGAAGGATCAGGGGCTTACAGTTCTTTATCGCTCTGATTATGATGTGTGTATTTTGCTTTTTAAAGAAAAATGTGAAGATGTACTGTATCACTTTTTTGTTTAAAAAAAAATCTGTTTCTGAATCTGTACACAGGCAAGCTACGTGTACGATTAAAAAAAAAAAAGCACTTTGCTATCTAAGATGATGCCCAATTTGCATAATTGTTTTTGCCACGCCCCCTTTTTTGGGCACCATTGTTGCTTGGGCCGAAGCGCTCTAGCAATGTGTGTAAGCATATTTAGGCTCCACCCCTTGGCAGTGCTTAAAAAAACGCAGTAGTGCAGGATTATGGTGTAAACAAACACTTAGACTCCGCCCCTCTGCTTTGCCTGTTCTTCAATGCTTGTTGCGAAAGTACAATTTAAACCGAGTGTCAGAATCGTGCACGTAGCTCTTTAAAGGTGGATACACTTTCCGTGGAATCTGATTGGATGGGAAAAGAAGAGGCATTCCCATTTTGCATTCTGTCTGTTTCCTGTTCTTTTTCCCCTTTGAGTCACAGGGTCGTAATTTTCACACTTTTGAGTACCGTTTCCAGCGCGCCCTCGTCTGCTTCTCTGGCCCCGCCTCGGGGGTGGACTTTCTCTCTCCTTTTATTTTATAAACACGGGTGAAATTTTTCCAGAAGGCATTGCTGCAGTCCATTTTCAGATTGCCAGCGAAGAGGTTTTAAATATAAACACAAGCAGTACAATAATGTTGATTTATATCCACACCCACTGGATATGAGCAGTCGTGCATTCCGACTGGCTGATTGACTACCGCGATCGATGTACCGTGAGTACAGAAAAACACAAACAGTGGAACCTGTTCTACTTCAAAACAAAACTCGGAAAAATACTAATAACGCAGAAAAATTGGGGAAATTGGCAAGAACGTGTTTTTTAATTTTGAAAAATTAAAGCTTTTGACCATTAAATGGCTTTTTTTTGCACCTGCGGAGCTTAATTCCCCACGCAGAGAAAGGTTTCTGATCCCAGGCTTTTCACTGAGTTTATTTTCACTTTAACACTTTTTTTTAGAATCCATTTCAGTCTTTTCCAGTTTGTTTGGGTTTATTTAGCCGACAAGGTACATACTACTGTGTGTAGCCTGCAAAGCAGAAAAGATCTTGTTTAATTCACAAATTGAATAAAATAATAATAGTGCTGTATTTCTTACATCCAGTAGATGTGGATATAGTAAGTTATTTTTTCTCAATCTGATCATAACTGGCTTGGTGCCAAGCGTTTCTTTATCTTTATGGCTATCGGCTCATGCTTGAATTGATTTCGTGCAATAGCTGGTAAATAAATCTGACATCTCTCTTTTAAAATCAGTTCTTTCAGGACACGAGAGCCAGTTAGAATGTTAATCAGCTCGTTTTCATGACGCAAGCTTAGCATGCTGTTGACGCTTTCAGATTCGGTTAGCATAAAATCACCACTTCCAAAAGTGACTTTAATTAATCCGAGAGAGAGAGAGAGACACTGAAACTTTACTGTGCTACCTGTAATGTCACTTGAGTCTGAACGCGAGTTTGCTGACCAACTAGAATAGCACAAATCCATCACTTTCAGGTCAGATGGTATTCTGAAACCGGAAACTTCGCAAAACTAGCTGGAACGTTGACTTCAATATGCCGGTTAGTTACCGTGTTCGCTGGTTAATATAGGAGCTAAAATGTTAATACATGGTCCTTGTGGTGACTTTACTTGATGAGCTGGGAATGCTACGTCAATCTGCTAGCTCGCCAGCAAAATATTGCCATGTATAATCTGTGCAAAACAGCTCTGCCGCTAGCCAAATAGCACGTCCGCTAACTAGGAAAGGAAAGGCGGTGTTCAAATCTTCGCACTTTTTTTTGATTGTTATGATGTTTCCAAGTGGACCAGGGCACGCAAAAGGAAACGGTATCGGGGTCAAAGTCATCCAGAAATTGTGTATATCAAGTACAAGCTAATTATTGCTAAATGTATTGATTGGATTTTGACCTTAGATATGTATAAAATACTTGCGATTCGAGGATTGAGTGTTCCTGTCACGACTGCTTTCCACCCACACAGAAAGAAATGAGCTGTAATTGATGTACATTTTGCTGATCCTGCTTGTTCAAGTACTGATGTGTTTCTTTTCCACCATTTTGGTTCATAACATGTGAACATTTAAGGAATGCAGCGGTGGTGGTGGTGATAAATGGTGTCTTCTTTTGTCTTGAATGCACACACACTTAGATCAACAACTCTCTTGACCAGTTTGACCACAAGAGTATCACCCACATGTTCAGGACTCATGTACAGACTGAAATTAGGGAACCCGAATGGCTGTTTCCCAAACGCTAGCATTCATAATAACTATATTCTCGGACGGTAAGCCCAGCCCGAGTACTTGAAGCGGCTCTATGTCTTCCGGTAATCTTTAGCTGGGTGTATTACCTCATATCAAAAGCTAATCTCAAATGCTAGCATGTATCGAGGCTGGCTGAAGAGTTTATACAGGTAGCTTTATCACAAAAGTAGCGCTCGTGTGAATATTTATTTATTATTTCTTTATTTAGAACTTGAATGTCACGTGTTAGCATTCTGCTAATATGCAAACTAGCTAGTTTGATGCTATCTGCACTACAGAGCTAGCCACCATGTGTTCACACCATGTGAGTGTGGTGATTCACATAGCAGGCTAATCTCCTGTCGTACTGTGTAGCTAGTTTGCGATGTTCTATCAGCATCCATGTGTCCACAGATTGTCTTAAGCCAAGTGTGCGGATTTTATCAGGATGAATGAGCCTTTTAGCTAGTTTTACGTTCTTTTTCCTTGTACTACCACCGTACACTGTACAGCCTTTACTGTGCTAGCTTTGCTAGATCAAACAGTCTTATTATTATTATTATTTTAAGATATAATAATTTTTAACCTTCGCTACGAAGGACTCCTCTCAGAAGTGCGAGTATTTGGGATACAGCCATGATGGATTAACATGCAAGAACCCTGTTCTAAATGACCCCTAGCTTCTGAGCACACTTCCTGCTCACAACACTACATGTCATGCACACTTTTTTATTTTCTCCCTGAATCTAAGGCTTTACAAATGATTTACATTTACACATCCTTCCACAAATCAATTACTTTTCTTTTCTTTTGTTATTATTTTGTTTATTGATTCTACAAAATAAGTATGAGGTACACAACACCAGCTGTTCTCCGCGTAAATATGAAACACCTTCCACTGCTGTTTAGAACAATTTTTTGAGTGCTCCATTTACAAGAAAAAAAGGAAGGAAGGAAGGGTCAAGAACCCTCAAGGATTTGTTCATCTAGGTCGATGGGCTCACAGGTTCCCAACCCTGGTCCCTGGGAACCTTCTACCCAACACATTTAAGACTTTCTCAGGTCTCTTAGATATCTGAATACCTTAAAACAGGATTGAAATGCACGCTGAGATTTTAACACCGCACACAACGTTATCAGAGTCTCGGTTTCCCTTCCAGTGGCCTTTCATTCGGATTAGGGGTATCGGTTTACAACAGGACTCCTTTTCAGCAAGAGATCAGGATTAGGGTCTCAGTCCGTTTGTGTCTCTGTAATCTTCCATATACATGATAGATGTGTATTAGACAAGCGCTATAGCAGTGTGCAAACATTAAGCTTGATCTGATGGGTTGGTATTAAAAAGATTTGGGACATTTTATCAGCCTGTCTTGGTGAAAATGTGGAACGCTCAATATTACTCCACAAAAATAGGCATTATAACATGGCATTACACTGGAGGCGTGCTTCCGGATCTGACCTAATGACCGAATAATGTCACATTCCTGATTGATTGATTGATTTTGCATAGGATTAAGCCTGTAATAATACATGGATACACCGTGTATTTATGGAAGGCTGGAGAAAATAATCATCAAATACCAATTCCTCCATAGTGAACTTGGACAAATTAATACCTGTAGTATAAAATAACCTATTTTAAGTCTTTATATAGTGTGTTGTTTCTCCAAAGGGGATCAAACTGGTCGTGTTTCTTTGGTGTACACGGGTGAGAACAGCGTCGTGTGTTTTTAATTGCTTTAAAGTCGATTTAACACGCAGAAATGACCTCAGTGTGTTATTTATTATTTGTTTTTAGCTAATCTCCTGTATGCGCGTTGTGTGCGCGTGGTTGACGCATTTGAGTGCGCCCAGACTTCTTTTTTTTTTTTTTTTTTTTTCCCTCGCCTTATTATTGGTGAAGCCCTGGAAAGGTCTGACCAATCAGGTTCCTCGTTTGTGGTTTGTTCCGGTAACATGGCGGCGTACAGAGGACGGCAGGGAGCGACGTTGTGGGAATAAAGATGGAGAGAATTTGAGGTTTTTCGGCAGCGTTGAGGTTGTAAGCGTTGAGGAAAGATGCTGGTGGCGTTGTGTTTGCGCCGAGCTGTGTGCCAGGAGAGCCGGAAGTCGGCGCTGAGGAGCCGCAGAGCCTACAGCAAGGTTATGTTTATAAAAACTCAACATCTGTGTTGATTTTTCACTTCCGTGTTTGAGATACTTTATATTCCTTATCCTTTATCTACTACTTTTTCTGTTCTGCGCATATTCGGTGCCTCTGGAAAAGCTGCTATTCAGATAATGAGGTTTCAAATCCAAGAATGTAAACAGAAACAGGAAATACCATATATGTACATGTGCAGAATGATGGACTGTTCCTTAGTGGCCAGAAGTTCCAGGGTTCCTCCTGACCAGGAAGAGCCAGAATGGCTTCAGTGCGTGGTGTGTTGAGGTGATGCCCCTCTTTCAGGTGACAGTTCCCTATCAGTAAGGATACAGGACTAGAGCTGATGCACATCTGGAACATGTGGATTGAAGGATGACTAAAGCGCACTACAGTACAGTGATGACCCGTGCGTCCACGCTGGCAGCAGAAAACCCATCAGCGTCACTTTTTATTCTTGTTAAACGCCTTCCCTTTTCCTCACTGGTGGAATTGAGGTTGGCGTCTCATGTCGAAGCACCTGACTGAGTCCCTCCTCAGCACCACGCACCAAACGACGCGAGGGTCTGTGATGGAGCAGGAAATGCTCACACGTGCACTTCTGTGTACGCTTTAGCAAAAGGGGGTCAGAGATGACTTGTCTGTGGTGACGTATGCAAGCGTACAGCCGGATTAAAAGTCGGTGTCAGTGGTGATTTTCAGGGTCATGGGACCATCCAGAGAACAAGGCCGGAGCGTCACGTCTGTATGACCTCTACAGTTAGTGACTCGTACTTAGGTTACTTCACTACCCTCTCTTACACACACACACACACACATCACAGGATTACACTGAGTATAGTGTTATAACACGGCACTGCAGAATTCTTGATCCTGAAAGGTCAGAAACTTCAGGAAAAGATTGTTCTTTCTTTATAAATAAATAAATAAGTAGAATAGAACACCAGGACATGCTGTATAAAATAATAATGCTTCCTGGTCCAGGTAAACACGACTGATGAAACACACACACACACACACTGCTTTACATGGTGTGGAGGGAAATAAGGATAAGATTCAGGGCTGCTTCCTGAACGTCATCCATTCACGTGCATTTGGGAATTAGGACACAGCCCAAATTTATGGTTCACCTATTTTTTTTTCCTCACTCTGGTCATAAAAGGTCAGACATCTGTTTGGAGTGTGTTCATAAAATGTGTGTGTGTGTGGGTAAAGAGTGGCCATGTTAATCCTCATTATATCGATATCATACACTAGTGTTTACTTTTGAATAATTTTTTTAGCTGATTGATGTGTAAATGTGTGTGTTGCAGCTTCAGCCCTCCGCCGGGCGATCAGAGCGACTTCGACTCTTTGAGACCTTCTCAATCAGGCCAGACCAGAAAGGGGCGGAGCCTGGACGAGAGCTGAGCATTCAATTGGCTGATGGCAGAACAGTGAAAGGCATGTCAGGGGTCACGACCCCGTTACAGATTGCTCAGCACACACGGTGAGTCCACACACACACTTTGGTTTTTACGAAGATTGGCACTTTAGAGTGAAAAGGGGCGGGGCTTAATTGTGACTCATTCTGCAGGGTGAAAGGAGCCGTCGTGAGCAGGGTGAGTGGTGCATTGTGGGAGTTGTCTCGCCCCCTCGAGACCGACTGTGACCTGCAGCTGCTCGACTTTGATTCCTCAGAGGGAAGACAGGTGTGTGTGTGTGTGAGAGAGAGAGAGAGAGAGAGAGAGAGAGACGGTGAGTGAGTGACAGTTCTAAAAAAAATTCCGTGTGTGTAGGTGGTATGGAGGACAGGTGCGTGTGTGTTAGCGAGTGTGATGGAATCCCAGTTCGGTGCTCAGGTGTATCGTGAAGGAGTTTCAGACACTGGACTGTTCTGTGACTACAAACTGGACAATAGGTACACGCACACACACGCGCGCACACACACACACAGTACAGTCTCTTAAAGCCGGGGTCGGTAATCTGGAATGCGAGCGTCTCTTCAGGGCTCTGGCTAAACCCCCCTGCCCTCCAAGGTCCTTTCAGAGCCACGCCCCCTCCACCCCCCACATGCACGTGTTGTTCTCTGACTGCTGTTAGTGCATGGTGGCGTCACACATGAGCAGAGATTCTGACTGGATATCGCCCTGCAGGCTGCGAGGCAGTGATTGGTCGGTGTTTTTACAGGGGCCACAGATGTTGGATTTATTTTCGGACCCCGTAAGTGAGTGTTGTAGTGACTGTAAAGACTATTTCAACCAGTTACATACCAGTGTGTGTGTGTGTGTGTGTGTGTGTTTACAGCTGGAAAGTTACCAACCCCAACTTTAAGAGCTTTTATGATCTTTTTATCTTTTTTATTAGTAGAACATTTATACTGCAAAATATTTCTTACTATTTATTTGATCGTATTTATTACATGATTAGTGTTTATTTGTGGATTTATTTTATTGCTGTATTTTTTCCTGATACTTACATGATAGTTTGAATTTATTTATTAATTTTATTATTTATACATTTTTTATTGCTGTGTTTAAATGTATAACAAATATTAATACTTTTTATATTTTTTTATGTTTTAAAAATATTTAGTTTTTACTTTCTAGTATTACACTCTGATATTTATTTATTTATTTATTTATTTTTATTAGCATGCTGAGGTTTTTTTAATCCTGACTCATTTTAATTTTTAAACAAAGTTAAACATGTAATGCGGTCAGTCTCGGGATCGGGGTCTGCAGATTAAAATCGGATTATAGGATTTCTCTCTTGTGAAGTTTGCCCTGCATGGCGACCGTAACCGAGTGTGTGTGTGTGTGTGTGTGTGTTTTAGTTCGGTGTGTTTAGAGGAGGTGGAGCGAAGGTGTGTGGAAACGGCGGCGTTAAAACTCCCCATTGCCACAACGCAACTGAGTGCGCAGCAACTCCGACAGCTCTTCCAGGTCAGCTACAGGTCATGACCTTTCACCTTTCCGCCTGCTGCATACTGTAACACTCAGGGTGATGTGATGTTTGTGGCAGGATGATGACGTGAGGCTGCGGTGTGCTGAGGAGGCTCTGATGCTTGGAGACGCTGTCAGTGTGTACCGGTGTGGATCTCTCTCACTCTCTCTCTCACACACACACACACACACACACAAGCACCAAAGTATCTCAGATGTTGTTATTGACTTTACAATAAAAGTAACTGGTGTCATAAGGCATCATCTCCAGTATTAACTGACACCACCGGAGGCTCCACCTACTCACTGACTCCCCTTCCCCCTCTCTCTACCCAAATTGAGGCAGTGAGGAACAGGTACAGGAGGTACCTGACTGTTAAAGGTCTGAGATCATAGGTGCTGTGCTGTGGTCTGGCCACTAGGTGTCAGTATTGAGCTCTAAGAAATACTCATCAGTGTGTGTAATTTCTCGTGTGTGTGTGTGTGTGTGTGTGTGTGTGTGTGTGTGTGTGTGTGTGTGTGTGTGTGTGTGTAGGTACGGAGAGTGTGTAGGTGTGTGCTCCGGCCCCCTCCTCCCCCACACACACTTCCTGCGCTCCTTTAAGATGCTGCAGGTGAGTCTCTCAGAAATCTTCAGGGTCCTAAACTCCGCCCTTCTTAATTAAATTCTCAGCACTCGTACCGTACGCCGCAGGTCTCCCCCGTCACCTTATCACCCTGTCCCGAAGCAGCGGGCGTGCAGAGGATGATGGGAGTCTCGTTTCCTGGTGAGAGAGAGCGAGAGCGGTGGGAGCACGAACAGGAGGAGGCGAAGAAACGAGATCACCGGCGCATCGGGAAGGTTCGGTCGTGTCTTTATAAAACGGGGGGGGGTGTTCCTGCTCTTGATAGTGTGTGGGGTGTGAGTTGTGTTTTTTTATGAATAAATCAGGATCAGGAGCTGTTCTTCTTTAACGACGTCAGTCCGGGAAGCTGCTTCTTCCTGCCCAAAGGAGCTCATATATACAACACACTCACTGAGTTCATAAAGGTAACAGCCTCCGTTTGTTGGTTTGTTTGTTTGTTTATTTATTTATTTAAATGTTATGAATGTAATAGGTATAGTTTGTGTGTATTTATACCATTTGTGTTTGTTGTATTTATACCATTTTATTATTATTATTATTATTATTATTACTGTATTTATGTAATTATTTATTTTATTCAAACTATAATTTTTTTTTTGTTTTTAATGTTATTTTTATTCGTAATACTTTTATTTACTATATGATGGTTTAAGTTATTATTTTAAATAAAATTATTTAACTTGATTTTTTTCCTTTTTTAATTATTTTATTATTTAAATAATATTATTAAATTTATTGAAATAGGTGTATGGTTTTTTTTTACTCTAATGTTTTTAGATTGTTTTATTCTAATTAAAACAGAAATATCACCTTATATATAAAATAAAAGGCATTTTTATTGATATTTTGTTTGTTTGAACCGTGATTTATTTTATCTGTTTAATTTAAATCTACACTTAAAAAAACTTTTATTTTATTTATTTTTTTCGAACTTTTATTTTGCCTTGAGGAGCTCCGGCCTTTTCAGACGTGGGTTATAAAAGGGGGCCGCGTGTTCTCGAAAGAGAAGAAACCCCAACAATAGAACAACGCCTGTCTTTCTTTCCCTCTTTCTGTCAGAGCGAGTACACGAGGCGGGGCTTCAGTGAGGTCGTGACCCCTACCCTGTATAGCACGTCGTTATGGGAACGCTCGGGTCACTGGGAGCACTACAGCGAGAACATGTTCACCGTGAAGTGTGAGCCACACACCTTCGCCCTCAAGCCCATGAACTGCCCCGCCCACTGGTAAGGAGGACACACCCCCTCCATGAGTTGCACATGATTTTACGTTTTATATAAAGGGAACTGAACGTGTTATGAATAAAATAGTGGTGAGAAATTAAATTTTACAGAGAAATTCAATTTAAACTCATGATTTGAATGAGGGTGAGCCCTGCTGTATTTAAATGTATGTAAATGTGTTGAGTTAATTGAGGTTGCCCCGCCCATTGCAGTGTGATGTATGAGCAGAGAGTGAGATCATGGCGTGAGCTGCCGCTTCGCTGGGCCGACTTTGGTGCGCTGCACCGCAACGAGCACTCGGGGGCACTCGGGGGGCTGACGAGGGTACGACGCTTCTGTCAGGATGACGCCCACATCTTCTGCACACCCGAGCAGGTACACACACACACACACACACACACACACGATAATCTGATCTGATCTGTAATCTTTGAGCGTGTGCTGCTGTCACATGTCTCTAAATAACAGAATTAAATTACACTTCACTGACTTCAGCTCAGCAAGGGGGCGTGGCCTGTGCTTCATGGCATGTTCGAGGCCACACCGCGTTGCATTCTAATAACACAATGGCAGTTTGTGGACGTGAAGGAGGAGTGGCCTCTGCTTTACTTCCCGTCACACACAAAGGGGCAGTCAGTCAGTCTCGGTGCAGGAGGTGTGGTCTAAGTGGAGAAGGTGTGGCCTTAGGATAGGTCAGTCTCAATGAAACTGTGCCCCCTGACACTCATTTAGGTGGCTGTGGCCTATGTGTCAGTGAAGTGGGTGTGGCCTCGGACTCATTTCAGTGGGTGTGCCCTCTGTCACGATGGGGCCTCTGTCAGTCTCAGTGGAGTGGGTGTGGCCTCTGTCAGTCTCAGTGGAGTGGGTGTGGCCTCTGTCAGTCTCAGTGGAGTGGGTGTGGCCTCTGTCAGTCTCGGTAATGGAGGCGTGGCCTCTGTCAGTCTCGGTAGTGGAGGCGTGGCCTCTGTCAGTCTCGGTAGTGGAGGGGGCGTGGCCTCTGTCAGTCTCGGTAGTGGAGGGGGCGTGGCCTCTGTCAGTCTCGGTAGTGGAGGGGGCGTGGCCTC
>JBCNYH010000001.1:71747260-71761150 GCA_039654325.1 Tandanus tandanus
TGTGTGTGTGTGTGTGTGTGCGTGTGTGTGTGTGTGTGTGTGTGTGTGTGTGTGTGTGTGTGTGTGTGTGTGTGTGAAGTTTTGTCTCATTGCCTAATTATGTTCCTTACTTAGGGAAACTCTTCCCAAATGGAACACAGGAAACTGTTTGTGTTTGTGCTGAATATTAAAGTGTGTGTGTGTGTGTGTGTGTGTGTGTGTGTGTAGCGTTGCGTAGCGGCACCGGTCAGTCCATCGTGAACGGTCGCTGGGCCGTGGACCCTCCGGGTGAATATCAAGCAGGAGGAACAACATTCGTGTACACGCGCAACCGCGGAGAAACACTGACCGCCCCGGGGCCCACGCTCTCACTGCTGCAGCTCTATGTAAGGAACACCCCCCCACACACACACAATCTCACACACACTCACACACACACTAATTTGACGTAAGAATCTTGAACGACCTGATTAATCCCTCTTTTTATGGATCTTTCAAGATTATTTTCCACAAGGAGAATCCCGGGGTAGATTACGAGTACCACATCCCCGTGAAGAAGGACGTCATGAGAGAGTGGGACGGAGAGAGCGCGCCTCTCCGAGAGACCAGTGAGTCTGTCTGGGACACCAAACACCACCACAAACTTACATGGAGTGTTGACCAGCGCTGTGTTATCTGGATCGATCTGGATTCGCTTTCATGTTACTTGATGACGTTAAAACAACGGTGTCTCTAATGTTTATAGTCGAGAGCATTCACATCAAACCCAAGATCCGTCCCGCCAACTCATTTAATGTGGCCTGCGAGAGCGTTCAAAGAATATGATTATCGTCCATTCTTTGCATCAACTGTTCGTGCATTGCTTGCATCAACCACTAGGTGGCAGCAGCCTATTTCAAGTAAACAGCTAGTCGTTTTTGACTCAAGAAGGATTGCTAGCTAGCTTGTCGCTGTCAGGAAAGGAAATCACGTGCATTTCACGATTGCCCCTTTGGAATAGATGTTCAGCCCTCGATGACCTGGAAGTTTAGTTTAAGCCCAATAGGATCATGGGAAGGTTGGAGCCTATCTCGGTTGACATGGAGCGAAGGTTGGGTACACCCATCGAAGGGCAACACACACAGCCATTCACACTCACACGAGGGGCAATCTGGACAGCCAGTTGGCTTAATGTGCTTGTCTTTGGACTGCCGGAGGAAACCGGAGTACCCGGAGGAAACCCACGTACAGTAAGCACGATAGAACATTCAAACTGCACACAGAAACGCCCTGGCCGAGCCCGCGACTCGAACCCGAGACCTTCTTGCTGTGAGGCGGACATGCTAACTGCTATGCTCCAGAGGAATAAACCTCTTGTAATATTTTAGCAGTTCTGAATCTACGCCCAGGCGGTCAGAATGGCGTCGCTTACCCTTCTAATCCAGAAAACATGGCCCTGTTAATCACTCAGGGACAGATGTACTGCTGTGACTTTTGATGTACGTACATCTGGTTCTAACTATCCAGTTATGCGCATCGTTTCTTCGAAATTAGCTCGCCAACACACTCCCTCCCTTTATTCCCAGTCGTTCTCTTCCTCCTCTGTATTTACAGACTTATTCGGCTGTGCTCAGTTTATACACTGTAATATCCAACTGAAAAAAAGCCACGCCCTCACTCCGAAGCCACGCCTCCCAAACACATGAGCGCGCATTGCCTGACTACTCCTGGAGAACGCATCTGAGAGAGACAGCGTCTGCAGGAACGGTTCTTGACTTTCTCATTGACATGTAGCATTATGGGTGGTGACATGGCGGCGTACTGCTTAGCATGTCCGCCTCACAGCAAGAAGGTCCTGGGCTTCCTGTGTGGAGTTTGCACGCTCATGGGTTTCCTCCAGGTACTCCGGTTTCCTCCAAAAACATGCACATTAGGCTAACTGGCTGTTCCAAATTGCTCCTAGGCGGAGGTGAGTGTGAATAGTTGTGTGTGTTGCCCTGAGATGGTCTGGTACCCCGTCTTCGCCCCAGTGTCGGCTGAGATAGGCGCCAGCCTCCCCGCGACCCGAGTAGGATTACACGGTTCGGAAACAATAAACATGGCTATCGTTAGTGCTCACAGCTGTAGCTTTAGCAACGTGCCAGCAATATGCCTGCTCCACGTTAGCGTAACCCTAACAAGCGGGAACGATGGCACGAGTTCAGTACTGTCTCTCTCGCAGGTGCCGTGGTCGCTTTCGAAGACTCCGCCCTTCCTCCTCCTCCTCCTCCTGCCAACTCCTTTCCCTCGTCATCTGATAGGTGGACACCGGAGAGGCCCCGCCTGCACAACTTCGGGCCTAATCGTAACGCTCGGATTCCTCCCAGGACCGACATCCCTTTGGATCATCAGAGTCCATTTGTGTGGAGGCGGGGTCACCTCAGCGAGTGTTCTGCTTCCTGTGGCAAAGGTCAGCGCGTGTTTATGTAACGTTTAACATTGTTTATTGATTACTGTATGAATCGTAAAAGTGGGCTTGGTTCTCTCTGTTGAATGTTTTTTGTGTGTGTGTGTGTGTGTGTGTGTGTGAGATCAATTTCTCTAGTTTGAGGTTAAAATTCCGGGAATTCAGTGTTAGACTTTTGTTCAGCGTTACACTTTTTTCTGTTTTTTCTGCCAAACTCTGCGGCACTTCTGACATACTGGGATTTTTCCCTCAGACTGATTAACACACACACACACACACACACACATACACACATACACACATACACATACACACACATGCCAAATCATCTGCCAAACATAGGCTCTCCAATTACAGTCATTATGCTGTTTTATTTGTGTGTGTGTGTGTGTGTGTGTGTGTGGTGGTGGTGGTGGTGGTGGGGTGTTCATCAGTCTGAGTGTGTGTGTGTGTGTGTGTGTGTGTGAGTGCTGCAGGTCTGTTTCTTATTACTCATAAACTGAACAGTATGTTTTGTCTTGTCTTATCTGCCCACTAGTGGTGGAAATGAGTATTACACACAGTTGGAATTTTGTTTGTGTGTGTGTGTGTGTGTGTGTGTGTGTGTGTGTGTGTGTGTGTGTGTGTGTGTAGGTTCCCAGCACAGAGAGGTGTTGTGTGTGAACAGACACACGAATGAAGAGGTGCATGAGAGGAGATGTGACTCTGCGTCGAAGCCCGTGGTGGAGGAGGAGCCGTGTAACGTCCATCCCTGCCCACCCTAGTGAGCAATGCTGTGTTCTGTTAGTATTACAGAGTACTGATCATTCCAAGCAGTACATATTTAGTGTGTGTGTGTGTGTGTGTGTGTGTGTGTGTGTGTGTGTGTGTGTGTAGCTGGGAGGCAGGAGAGTGGTCAGAATGCAGTGTGTCATGTGGGTGGGGTCTGCAACACCGCCAGCTCCAGTGCAGGCAGAATTTCTCCGGCCGCTCCACCCGGGTCCACCCTCATCGCTGCTCCGGTCTCATGCAGCCCAACACCACCCAGACCTGCCACACACAGTCCTGCTCACACTGGCAGATCACCTCTAACTGGAGCACTGTGAGTGTTTCTTTCTCTCTCTCTCACACACACACACACACACGTTTCCAGTTTGACCATGTTTTCCGTGTTCCGCAGTGTTCCGTAGACTGCGGTGTGGGTAAAAGGACACGGAACGTCCGCTGCGTCAGTGACCACGGCGGTGTGGTAAATGACGGTGAGTGTAACTCCAGGCTCCGCCCACAAGGAAGTGAGGACTGTCACATGGGTCCCTGCGTCTCCAACTGGTACTTCACTGATTGGACAAACGCAGTGAGTGCAGATCGAACTCATTCACGTTCATCTCATTCTAATGCGGTTCTGGATGTTCAACGTGTGTGTGTGTGTGTGTGTGTGTGTGTGTGTGTGTGTGTGTGTCGATATGTGTCAGTGCTCCGCCCAATGCGGTCCAGGTGTACAGAAGCGTGACGTGATGTGTGTGTCGAGTGGAGCTGATGGCGAGTGTGTGAAGGAGAAACCAGCTGACATGAAGGCGTGTAACTCGGGACCCTGCGTTGCACACACATACTGGTTTGCAGGGCCATGGGGACAGGTGAGCATGGAGTGTGTGTGTGTGTGTGAGATTGCATTTGATACATACTGAGGACAATAATACATTTTTACACCAAAAGTTAAAATGTGCAAAGTGGGGACATTTTTGCAAAGTGAGGATATTTTTTCTGGACCTCGATTGTCAATGAGAGTCCCCACAAAGTTAAAAATGTGTGTGTGTGTGTGTGTTTACTTGTAGTTGTACTTGCTACATATTGAGGACCAGAATATGTTTTAGATCAACAGAAGGAGAACATTTTTGGGAAGTAATCCTGGAATTCTTTGCTGGTCCTCACTTTTTAAAGGGGCGTTTAAGGGTTAAGATTTGATTGTAGGGTTGAGGTTAGGGTCAGTTTTAGGTTAGGGATCGGGTAAAGGTTAGGATTTGGGATTTAGTTGCAATGGTGAAGTGAAAGTAAAGGTCTAAGGAATGCATTGTCAATAAGAGTCCCCACAAGGCTAAAAATACAAGTTTGCATGTGTGTGTTCACTTGTACGTCTTACATATTGAGGACCATCATAGGTTTTTAAATCAACAGAGAGAGGACATTTTTGGGAACATTTTTGCTGGTCCTCACTTTTTAAAAGGGGGGTTTTGGGGTTAAGACTTTTAGGTTTTAGGGTGAAGTTCGAATTGGTTTTAGGCGAGGGTTTGGGTAAAGGTTAGTTGTGATGGTACAGGTTAGCGTAAGGGGCATCACCTCAATGCATTACATTCCCACAAAGATAGAAGTACAAGATAGTGTGTGTGTGTGTGCTTGTATTTTCTACATCTTGAGGACATGAATATGTTTTTAGGCAACAAAGTGAGGACATTTTTGGTAACTGAGGACATTTTAGGTGATCCCAAGACCTGTTTAAGGGTTAAGACTTGGTTTTAGCTCAGGGTTAGGATTGATTGTGAAGGTAAGGGGTTTGGAGAATCACTTATATCAGTGAGAATTTTCACAAAGTGAGAAATACAAGATTTCGTGTGTGTGTGTGTTTGTGTTATAGTGCAGCGCGGCGTGTGGGAACGGAACCCAGCGCAGAGACGTGATCTGTGTTCAGAAGCTGGGGGGTGATTTCAGCGTGACGCTGGCCAGCGAGTGTGCGCACCTCGAAAAACCATCCCCCATCCAGACGTGTGAAGTGCAAGCGTGTAAACCGCAGTGGTTCACCACGGAGTGGAGCGCGGTGAGGACTTGATGGAAGTGGTGGGGGGGGGGTTAAAAAGAGGAAATGAGGGAGATCAGAAAGGGAAGTGGTTGCTTGGTGGTTAAGACTCTGGGTTACTGATCTCAAGGTCAGTGGTTCAAGCCCCAGTGCCACCAGGCTGCCACTGTGAAATGTGGAGGCGGAGCTAAAAGAACGACAAAGTACAAAAAAAAAACAACAGAGTAACAGGCTGATTTAAATAAAGAAGTCACGTGTAGGCTCCGTCCCAAATGGTTTCCTGTTCACTACTCAGTAGGAGGTTGTCCTTCTGTCTCACTCCGCGTCCGTCTCTCCTCACAGTGCTCCAAATCCTGCGGTGATGGAGTGCAGACTCGAGATGTTCGCTGTCTGACGCCGGATAAACAGCCAAGCGTGGTCTGTGACTCCTCCCACAAGCCACACCCAGAGCAACCTTGTAACCCCGCCCCCTGCAGCGCCTCTCTAGGTGTGTATTATGTTTGAAGATCACTGTTTTCACACTTGCCATCTCCTCTCTCTTCATCTTTCCGTCATTTTGGGTCCGACTCTCTTTCTTTCCCTCTTCCTCCTTTTCCTTCATCGTTCCTTTCCTCTCTGTCTCTGCCCATCTCTCCATCCTCCTATCCCTCCGTTTTCTTTCCCATCCCTCCACCCCCCCCCTTTCTTTCACTCTGTCTCATCCTTTTTTCCCTTCTCTGGTTCTCTGATTCTATCCCTCTCTTCCTTTTCAACACTTTCTTATTTTTAATCTCTTTCTATTTGTTTTTGCTTTATTTCGACCGCTCTGTCCTCCCTCACTCCTCTTCCTGTCTTCCTGACAGATGCGAGCTGCAAGGACCGACGCTCCAACTGTCTCATGGTGGTGCAGGCGCGGCTCTGCGTTTATTCCTACTACAAGTCGGCCTGCTGCGCGTCTTGCACCCAGAATGCACAGAGAGCCAAACGCCACTGACCCTGCCCAGGGTCAAAGGTTAGCGACAGGGCAGTCGACTCTCCAGCCACTCGCATCACGGACTGACCCCAGTCTAAATCCAGGAAGCGGATTTAGACTGTAAGGACAGTTCAAACTGTTCTGTTTTTGCTATGGCTCTGTCAATCATGCTTAGCCCCTCCCTTCCACTGCCACCCAAACACTTGCTAAAAATGAAATGCTCACAGTCTCATTCATCCCAGATGCAAGTCAATCGCTTGAGACGACATTATGTGAAGTTTATCTTATGAGCAGCTAATGTAGCTAACGCTTATAACCCTCAGATTAGCATTAGCTCTAGGAGTGACGATGATGCCGGTGTAGTTAGAATTTAAAAGAAAATTCCACCATGAACGATGTCTATTGCGTTAGCCGGTGTTACACGGGTCATTTTTTGTGCAACATTACCCGTGTCATGTCACCGGGGACGATTTTCTGTTCAACAGCACGTTGTGAGTTTTTCTCTTCGAGCTCACAACACAAACACTATACGATGCTGCGTGGAAAGCCGTCGTTGCCCGTCGACTGTGTAACGCCGGCTTAACGCGGTGCATGATGCTCAACAAGACGTCGGCCATTCCATGCTAGCCGAATTAGCGTGTCTTACTGGCATGTCTCTGCTAATCGACACATTTTGGAGGTAAAGTGGAACTTGTGTGCATTTCTTTTCCCACTTTCTTTTTACCTTTTCTCAAAGTGAGAACTTTAAAAAAAACAACAACAACAACCCAGTGTATATTTGTTTTGTTTTAAAAGCATTAGACGTTTCTGCGTTTCTACGGCAACCTGAATGCCAAACCTGAACCTCCAGTAATGAAGGTTCCTTTAAAAAAAAATAAATAAATAAAAAAAAGGAAAAAAAGAGACTTATTTAGATTTTCCTCATCAAGTACACCTGATTTTATAGTGAAGATATAACACGCTTACGCCCTATCCTATCAAGTGCACTAGATCTCCAATAACCATCCATTACTCGCCATAATGTATTAACGTGCACTGCATAGAGTATTAAATAATGGCCCCTGCACCCTATCTAGGGAATTATCCAGTACATGAGAATGTGGACTTGTGCAGGAAGTAGGAAGCTACAGTAAATCCCAAATATTTCGGGAGCAGAGAGCTAAAATGTATTTTAGGGCGGAGCTACAGCTTCTATATACACTGCATGACATAGGGTGCCAATACTTTCAACCCCATGTAGCACACTTGTGTATATATATTAGTGAGCTTAATCATTAACACCTTTCCAGTAAACATAGCTGATGAAATGCACCAATTTTCTATACCTCTATACACTATACAGGGTTTTAAAAAGTAATGGCACCCCACGTCGTACGAATCAACCACCTATCAATTCTGATCGGATCCCTTGTGATCTAGTGGTTAGGATTCGGGCGCTTTCACCCACTGCGGTCAGATCGAACCCCGAAAGGCTAGAGTTGATAGATGATCCATTCTTACTCATGTAATGCTCTATATAGAAGTTCTTCTTTGATATTAGTGCACTTTATAGGAAATAATAGTGTCAACTCACACTACACTATATCTGAACATCACACCCTCCATATGTGCACTGCACAGCATAAACTAGAGGGGTGGTTATAGAATACAAGGTACCCCCGCCTGGAACAAATGTATGATGGCGATAAGTGCATTGATTAACCTGAAAAATCGGCCCAAGACTGCAAGTTTTTAGAACTTGGCATAGTTATAATGAAATGTCTCCCCCTAGAGGCCGTCAGATGAACAGGTAGCCCCGTTTATAATAATAGGGATTTTTCATGATTTTAATAGTATTATTTTTAAAATGATCCCATGTACGGATTACCTCCAAAATTTAACGGGTTGTTACTTGTACCTCACCCTACTCTAGAAAAAAAGAACAATTCAAATCCGTGCTTAATTTTTTGTGTTATCTTGCACACAAACAAACAAACGAGAGCATAACCTCCTTGCAGTGGCAATAATGACACCCTATCCAAATAGATGTTTTAATTCTATGCTAAAATATTAGTGCACTTGTTTAGGGTATGAAATATTGGCACCCTATACAGAGCACTATAAGGTCCGACGTACGATATAGTGCACTATATAAACAGTTTAGCTCCACCATATTATATTAGTGCACTTTATAGGGTATGATATTCTGGTCCCTGTGTAGTGCACTGCATTTAATATTTAGCTAGAGCCTCATATGTTACTGCACTTTATAGGGTATAAAATAGTGCACCCTATATAGTGCACTTTATGATCCCTCCCTGCTATGTAGTGCCCCAAGGAATGTGTCCATTAGAGAATAATTATTGATTCAGATTCATTTCCTTTATTAGTGCACTATCAAGGGTGTGAATTAGTGCATTCCCCTACACCGTGCGTTCACAGCTTAGCCATTCCTGTTTTAACACACAAACACACACACACACACACACGCACACACGCACACACACACACACACAGTTTGTTCTTTTTTTTTTTTTTATGTGCATGCACGTACGTTTGTATTTCTGTTAAATTTATAATTTGTTTTTCTTATGAACGTGTGTGTGAGAGTCAGAGCAGAAATCAATGTGATTGGTTGTCTGTGGCCAATAAGAACTAAGAGGGGGTGGGATTAAGGTGGTGTATTATGGCGGATATTTTTATTTGTATGTTTGTTTTTTTGTCTTTAAACTAGCCACATTGCTAACTTCAGTAGTGCTTTAGAGCATCAAGCCAAACATGACAAGTGTGTGTGTGTGTGTGTGTGTGTGAGAGAGAGAGAGAGAGAGAGAGAGAGAGAGAGAGAGAGAGAGTATTACTGTAAATACTTTTGTGTTTTTGTGCCATAATCAAACATTAGCAACTAGGAGCTGAAATATACATTTATATATATATATATATATATATATATATATATATAAAAAACTACAGATAATTATTTATCGAGAAATATTTGCATAATTTATTTTTTTCCGCCAAACGAAGCATATGTTATGATCTTCTCTGAGATTGTAAAATAATCATCGTTTGTCATGATAAAGATGGAAATGTGTGCAAAAAGCCATTACAGTGCTGCAGAATAAAGAAAACTACAATGACCAGATTCAGTTACAGGAATTAATTTGCAGTGTCCTAAATCACGACGTGTTGACTGTATAGTGCACTGTTTTAAGGTAAGAATTCATTAATTAAATGGATTTTTTTTTTTTTAAGTGTATGAATGAAAATGAATAGAATTAAATAAATGTAATAAATCTAAATATAATTATATCTGATTATTAACCAGAGGGGTACTCATAGAGTGTAAGGTACCTCCGCCAGGCACAAATGGATTATTATAACTTGGCATAGTTATAATGAAATGTCTCCCCCTAGTGGGCGTCAGATGAACATTTTGGCCAATGTGAATTAAAGATCAGGATTTTGGGGGATTTCAGGATTTTTTTCAACATGATCCCATGCACAGATCACCTCCAAAATTTAATGAGTTCTTTCCACACCCAAGCCCCACCCCTCCACCAAGTTTGATTGAAATTAAATCAGTGATTTTTGTGTAATCCTGCTAACATAAAAAAAAAAAATCCTTTAAAAAAAAGCCATTAATCCCATCCCTCCACCAAGTTTGGTTAAAACCAGTTCACTCAACAAAATGCTGTGCAACAATATATGAAGAACACTATACATTATCTCCTTTGTTTGTTTGTTTTACTTAGAAAAATATAAAGGACATATTGCATAGTGTTCTTCGCATTTTGTTGCATGGCATTTTGTTGAGTTTCTTGAATTTCAGAAATTCTGACCCTGACAAACCACCATTAACTCACTAAAATTGTTATTGCTTGTTTAGCATGTTGGCTTACATATTTTACAATGTTCCAAATATATTGCCTGTTGTTTGTCATATATGTTTCCACTGTTGACACGACAGAGCTCAGCCCTGTGTATAAGTTCTTGGGCCTGCAAAAACCTTCCCTGATTAATCACATAATTTAGATTGTTCTGTTTTGGTTTTATTTTTAATTCTGCTGGAAAGCATCATTGGGTTGGTGAAAGGTGTTGAATAATGTCATCTTCTAATGTCAACTTCTTTTTGTTGGTGGTGTTGTTAGTCATGGTGGTGGTGATGGTGTTTTTGGCAGTGATGATGTTGGCGGCAGTGATGATGATGGAGGTGTTGATGGTTGTGGTGTTGTTATTGGTGGTGTTGCTGGTGATGATGGTGTCGTTGGTGGTGGTTGTGGTGTTATTGTAGGTGGTGATGTTTGTGGTGATGGTGGTATTGTTGGCGGTGGTGATGGTGTTGGTGGTGGTGATGTTAGTCATGGTGGTGGTGATGGTGTTTTTGGCAGTGATGTTGGCGGCAGTGATGTTGGTGATGGTGGTGTTGGTGGTTGTGGTGTTGTTTTTGGTGGTGATGTTGGTAATGTTGTTTGTGATGATGGTGGTGTCATTGGTGATGGTTCTGGTGTTATTGTTGGTGGTGGTGATGGTGTTGGTGGTGATGATGTTGTTTGTGTTGTTGTTGGTGGTGATGGTGTTGGTGGTGGTGATGCTGATGGTGTTTGTGTTGGTGGTGGTGATGTTGTTGGTGATGTTGTTGGTGGTGGTGGTGATGTCATTGGTGATGGTTGTGGTGTTTTTGATCGTGGTGGTTGTGTCATTGGTGATAGTTGTGGTGATGGTGGTATTGTTGGTAGTGATGGTGGTATTGTTGGTGATGGTGATGGCGTTGGTAGTAATGATGGCATTGGTGTTGTTGGTGATGCTGATGATGTTGTTGTTGGTGGGGGTGATGGTGGTGATGGTGGTGATGTTGTTGGTGATGGTGGCGGTGGTGGTGGTGTTGTTGGTGGTAAAAATTTTATCTTTGTTGTTGCTGTTGTTGTCGTTAATAGATCCTTAACCTCCTCAGATTCGAGATCCATGTGACAAGGGTCCTGTGAAAAGACAGATTTATTATAGAAGGCCAGCTTGAATATTAATCCCCAAATATATGTGTGAGGGTGTGAGTCAGGTCCTGTATTTACTTACCGGGAGCAACTCTTTGTTCAGAAATGTTAAAACACCCTCCGCCTTTTTGTACTGCATATTCAGGATACTGTGAGCCTGCTGCACTTGTTCCTTCTCCTAAAACACAACAGAGCAGAAAAGGTTTAAAAACTTACGCGTTAGAGGTTTACATTGGCAGTGGGTCACCTTCATTCGGGGCAACAATGGACTGGCTTCATTACTAGAAAGGTTGGCAAATAGTTGTTCACAATTCCTTCTGTTCAGTTAAATTTCGCACACTAACTCAAAAATGCCACTGCCAATCATCACCATTTTTGGTGTGGATGTTGGGACTGGGTAACTACACAAGCCTATCAATTTTTTTTGTTGTCCAATGTCCAATATGGCCCCTGCAGCTGCCATCTTGAATTTGCATTCTGCGCTCTAGCTCAAAAACACCCTCACCAATCAACACCATTCTTGGTGTGGATGTTGGGACTGGGTAACTACACAAGTGGATCAATTTTCCTCGTTGTCTGATGTCCAATATGGCCGCCACAGCTGCCATCTTGAATTTGCATTCTGCGCTCTAGCTCAAAAACTCCCTCACCAATCATCACCATTTTTGGTGCCCATCTTTGGGCTGGGCATACCTTTATACCATTATTATGTGGCACATGGGCTGAGGGGTATTGCCGCTTTGTAGGGTTATTTTATTACCTGCTGTATAGCGTCACACTTCTTTTCTGCATCAGAGAGCATTTCCTCCTGCTTCTCAATTGTACGTCGCAGGACATAGTTCTCCTTGCGCAGCATTTCAGTCGACTCCACTGCTTCCATATACCGCATTTCAGCTTCAGCTAGAAAGACCTGGAAGTACAACAACCAGCACTTGTTGGGTTTATTTACTTTGACACATTGAGACACTTTTGATGACTGGGCTCACAATTGTAAGAATGTTTTATCAGAATGTTTTGCGAATGACCAATGACAAGAAGAATCAACCAACACACACTGAATACAGAGTTCAAAATTACAGTCATGGCCGCTATATAAGAAGGAAAATGTACCTTTACGAGCTCGTCGCTGTGTGGTAAAGTCATCGAGTTGTACTTGGACATCAGGTTACTAGGAACCTGCTTTTGCTCGTTCACCTTAAACAGCCATAATGAACATAAAGATTTAACTTCAGTGCTTAATGTTCACAACTATCCAAAGGTGTAACAGGTATTATGGCACTATGGGACCATTATGTCTACTTTAAACACATGTCAAGAATGCTAGGCATTCCACTCAGGGGTCAGACTCTGTGTCCGTCTGTCTCTGTCTGTATCATTGTCTCAATGCGCTGTCAGTGTGTCACATGGCCTACACACTAACATCATCCCCGACTGTGAGTGACATTACTCCTCTTCATCACTTCTCTTCATCACCACTTATACTCTTCATTAGTCTCTTTGCTTGAAACCCGGGAATCGCTGCTTGCAGCTATATTTCTTTATTAGGATATTTTCCCTTATTTTGTTGTTGCCAGTTTCCACCCAGCTACCAATCAGGGAGAGTGGAGGTTACCATGTGCTTCCTCCAGGCCACGTGATTCCAGCCTATGTTTTTGTTGGTGGTGATAGTGGTAATGTGGTTGGTAATGGTGGTGTCATTGGTGATGGTTGTGGTGGTCATGATAATGTTTGTGGTGATGATAATAGTGTTGGTAGTGGTGGTAATGATGGTGTTGTTTTTGGTGATGATGTTGCCACTTGATTCGAGCCTACTTTTTTGTTGGTGGTGATGGTGGTAGTGTTGTTGGTAATGGTGGTGTCATTGGTGGTGGTGGTAATGATGATGATGTTTGTGGTGATGGTGGTGGTGATGTTGCCACGTGATTCCAGCCGACTTTTCTGTTGTTGGTAATGGTGGTGTCATTGGTGATGGTTGTGGTGTTGTTGTTGGTGTTGGTGGTGATGATGCTGTTTGTGGTGATGGTGTTGTTGTTGTTGGTGGTGGTGGTAGTAATGATGGTGGCGTTTGTGGTGATGATGTTGTTGTTGGTGGTGATGATGATGTTGCCACGTGATTCCAGCCTAATTTTTGAATACTGCTGAGCATGCACTGTCACACACAGAAGATAACTCTATTTGCCCAATGATTGGCTAATGTTGCTCATAAGCGAGCATATGCCATCATTAGCCATCCCTCCTTTCCTAAGAGTTCAAACAATAAGCTCCCATGGGCTCCCAGCCATGGATGGCTGTATGTATCACCTGGGGTTCAAACTCACAAAACTGAATGCTTTCCTTTTGTGCCACTTGGGAACCCTAAACTGCGTTATTTTTATTTTATTTTTTTACTTCAGAGAAAATCACAATTCCCTCATATAATTTTAAAGATTTTGCCAAATGCAAGCACTACCTTACCTGTGGTACAGAGTCACACGTCATTGTTACATGTGTGTCTATTTCGTCCAGTGCATGTATAATGGATTTCAGGTCCAGTTTCTCTTTCTCCATCTCAACGTTGCACTCCATCACTTCCTCATGCTTCGTCTCAGATTCAGCCAGAGAGTTCTGGAAGTATAACAACCAAAGATTGTTGGCTATATGTACTTCCACTGTTATGATAACTCCCGGAGACAAGAGGAATATATACTAACGGGTTTTATTGTCTCACAATAAACAAGGGCTCAGAGAGCCACAAACACTGAACAAACACAAACGGGGTAGGAAATGAAACCTGCCACGAGGGGCGAACACAAACCGACAA
>JBCNYH010000001.1:71767506-71781011 GCA_039654325.1 Tandanus tandanus
GTGATGACAATCCGAACTCGGGAAAGTGTGTTCGCGGAGTGTGAGAGTCAGGGAGAGAGTTCGACCTGGCCGTAACATCCACATACGGTATGTCCCCATCTTAACTCACACGCTTTAAAAATATATGCCACATCACAATATAACTAACACTAGTAACTTCCCTCGGGCGGCATGGAGGTGTAGTGGTTAGCATGTCCACTTACAGCAAGAAGGTCCTGGGTTCGAGTCCCTGGCTCGGCAAGGGTGTTTCCATGTGGAGTTGGCATGTTTTCCCTGTACTTGCATGGGTTTCCTCCAGGTACTCTGGTTTTCTCCCACAGTCCAAAGGCATGCACATTAAGCTAATTGCTTGTTCCAAATTGACCCCTAGGTGTGGATGTATGATTGGTTGTGGTTGTTGCCCTGCAATGGTCTAGTGAGCTGTTCAGGGTGTACCTCACAAAGTAGCTTAGGAGGTATAGGAATGGGTTCTGTTCGACCGCCTGTCACACTTTAGTTTCTGGACATTTACTTGCCGTGCGCTGAAGCTGGGGCTTTCAAATTTGGTATGCTTGTTCACTACTATGAGTGCTAGGATGAGTTTGTGTGTGAGTGACCTTGACCTATGTTTCAAGGTCACAAAAGCAAAACTGTATATCAGGTTTCTGGACATTTACTTGCCACGCGCTGAAGCTGGGGCTTTCAAACTTGCTATGCTTGTTCTATATTGGCATGTCATTTAACGGTCCTTTTGGCGTGAGCGTCTGGACCCCTCAATCTCTTTATCTCTCTGTCTTCAATCAATGCATCGACCTCCAGTCAGAGTATCAGTCCTATCTACCCCTTGCTTAATAGCACCCCCTGCTTAATAGCGCCCCCCACCAAAGTTCAATACAATACAACAATAACTTAATTGATCCTCAGAACTATGCCTTGATTATCTTGCTTACCTGTATTTCTTCACGCTTCCTGAATGTCTCGGAGAGCTTTTGCTTTACATGGCGCAGGGAGCCTCGCAGTATGTTCATCTGGGATAGCAGGACTGACTTGTCCTTCTCCAGCTGAGCTCTGGACTTCATCGCTTCCTTATATCTCCTTTCGATTTCAGTCTGGCAGGCTTGCTCTTGATCACGCTCCTAAAACACAGCCACGGAGCAGAAGAGGTTTAAACTGTACTGCATAAACAGACACAGATAAGGTACATGGATCCATGAGTTTCACTCCACAGCAACTTTGTTCAGGAGGCTTGGGCTTGCCAATAAACACACATGTTGATGGGACTGGGGTGTCTTTGATTTCATTAGAGCGGGACTGGGTGTGGCTCTGGGTTACTGATCAGAAGCTTGTGAGTCCGAGCCTCAGTCTCACCATACAGACAACTGCTTAGTTGGTTAAGTATCAGGCGGCACAGTGGTGTAGTGCTCAGCACGTCCACCTCAGAGCAAGAAGGTCCTGGGTTGCCCCTAGGAGTCAGAGCAAGTGTGAATGGTTGTGTGTGTTGCCTTGTGATGGACTGGCGAGCTGTTCAGGGTGTACCCCGCCTTCACCCCCCAGTATCAGCTGAGATAGGCTCCAGCCTCCCCGGACTTGAATAGAATGAAGCTGTACTTATTTTATTCGGGTGATGGCCAGTCCCTAAGGCTTTTTTTTTGTGATTGTTGAGATTCATTCATTTTCTGAACCGCTTAATCCTAATTAGGGTCGCGGAGAGGCTGGCGCCCATCTCAGCCAACTCTGGTCGAAGGCAGAGAACACCCTAGGCAGGCCATCGCAGGGCAGAAACACGCGGACGGCAACCCAATGGCCTACTCTTTACGAACGACAGCAATGGTTCTTTTACATGCCTCTCACCGCAGACAGTGAGAGACATGGCCGGCCTTTGATAACCCAGTTAGCTGCACTGGGGGGACAGCAGTGACCACTTGGTGATAGTGGGGCTTGAACCCCTGACCTTCGGATCAGTAAGCCACCACCCTACCACCAGGCCACCACTGCCCCGATTGCTGAGATTCTCCCAAAAATATTGCGATGCATGATGCCATGTTTTTAGATGTTCACTGCAGTGACATTGTGGGATCATGCGACCAGGTCTGCATCCTGATGTCTTCAAAAGCATAAACAAGGAAATGATGGTGACGTATGGAACAGCGACGCGTGGCATGGCATGGCAGTTGCGTGGGGGACCGCTATGACTTTTGACTAAAGACAAGCCACATTTGGTTAAAATTGCGAGGTCATGCAGGAAGCACAGGGATTGGTTCAACTAGCATGTATTGATGCAATCGCGACATCATGAATTCCTGGAGGGACTGGAAAGCTGATGTGTGAATTCATGAGCCTTTTATGTTTAAAACTTACCTTCATTATATTCTCCTGCAGTAAATTGAGTCTGATCTGCGCTCTCCTCGACTCCTTTTGTTTTTGCTCGTATTTCTAAAACACAGAAAAAGGTTTGGAATGTGAGTGATTAGTATTTCCTTTCAATCAGAAACATCATTCATTCATTCATTTTCTGAAGCGCTTAATTCTACTAGGGTGGCAGGGAGGCTGGAGCCTATCTCAGCCGACTCTGGGGTTGAGGGCAGGGTACACCCTGAACAGGTCGCCACATCGGCAAGGTGTGCGACTATCAACCTGAAGATCACCAGTTCGAATCCGGGTTGATGCGGCAGCCATCTGTGACCGGGAGTCCATGGGAGGGAGGGATGGCATACTTGTAGCAATCACCTGCCAATCATGGGTGTCTGTGAGCTCATTCGTAGGAGGGGGTGGATAGCGCTTTCCATCCGAGTGAGTTAGGTCGCCCCCAAATATGCAGGCACAGCAGTTCATAAAGAGGCGGGTGGCCGCATCACGTGTCACGGAGGGAGCATGTGCATGCTTACGCCCCTCCCTGCTTGGTGGAGGTCGTATGTAATAGGGAAGGCAGTGCTTGATGGATGGGAATTGGATACGACAAAAAATTAGGGGGAGAGAATGGGGAAAAAATTCATTCATTCATTCATTCATGCATTTTCTGAACCACTTATTTCTACCAGGGTCAGGGCTCGGGTGAAGGTGGGGCACACTCTGAACAGCTCACCAGTCTATCACACAACCATTCACACTCAGGGTCAGTCTGGAACAGCCAATTAGCCTAATGTGCATGTCTTTGGATTGGTGGAGGAAACCCATGCAAGCACTGAAGGCACTGAAGGTTTCTGAAGGTACCGCGAAATGAAAGTAAGGATCTTTCCACTTACCTGGTAGAGAATACGATTGATTTTTGTGATGTCAGAGAGCTGATCCTCCAGCTGAGACAACGACTCCCTCAGACCATTTGCCTCAGTTGCCAGTTCACAGTGCACAGCCGCCAGACTGTCACTGTTGGACAGCAGGGTTTTGTATTCATTGTTAGCCTCCTGCAGACTGGCCTGGAAGTTCAACAACCAGCGCGTACTGGTATTATTTTAAACCGCTTCACACACGGACTCGACTCGCAATGAGCACATTCACAATAACAGTTGGAATTTCCCGAGAAGGACGGAAGCTTACCTGAAGTTGTTTGTTCTCTTCAGCTAAACATTCCAGGCGCCTTTTTTTAGAGCGCTTCACGAAAATCAGATAGCTCTGCGTGCGTCGAAGTAACTATTCAACAACGGAAACAGCACATTACGTTGGAAACACGCCGAGTCTTCATAAGAAAGTGCTTAATGCGCCCTCACCTTCTTGTTGTTCATCAGCCTCTCGTTCAACTTCTGCAGTTGACCTCGCAGTTTTTCGATTATGGTCTTCATGTGAGAATTTCTATTCCCCAGATTAATACTGGACTTCACTGCCTGCTTGTATTTCTTCCGAACTACAGCCAGTGTTTGCTTCAGCTGTTTCTGGAACACATTCATGGTACAGATTTATGAGCAACTGATACAGGCATGGGCGGCACGGTGGCCTCACAGCAAGGAGGTCCTGGGTTCGAGGCCCAGGCTCAGCAAGGGTGTTTCTGTGTGGAGTTTGCGTGTTCTCCCTGTGCTTGTGTGGGTTTCCTCCGGGTACTTCGGTTTTCTCCCAAAGTGCAAAGACATGCACAGTAGACTAATTGGCTGTTCCAAATTGCCCCTAGGTGTGAGTGTGAGTGTGAATGGTTGTGTGTGTGTTGCCCTGCGATGATCTGGTGAGCTGTTCAGGGTGTGACCCACGTTCACCCCGTGTCAGCAGCGATGGGCTCCACCCTCCCGCAACCATAGCGGAATTAAGCAGTTCGGCTAATGAGTGAGTGAGTGATAGAAGTCATCATTTATCAAAACAAACTCTAATGTTTTTGGGAAAAGGCCAGTATGGACCTGAAAAGGTGACAAAACAAGAATACAAGGACTCACGCACACACACACACACACACACACACACACACACGCACACATACACACACACACAAAATAGTGTTGCGTTAACAAGAGAAGAAGAACGTGCCTGTTGTTTCCAGTGAGTCTCCACCTCTTGCTGACATGCCTAAAATACAATCATAGAGCAAAAGAGGTTTAAACTTTATTATTATTATTATTATTATTATTAATAATATTATTCATTCATTCATTTTTCTAAGCCGCTTAATCCTAATTAGGGTCGCGGGGAGGCTGGCGCCCATCTCAGCCGACTCTGGGCACTCACTCTCACACCTAGGGGCAATTTGGAACAGCCAATTATCCTACTGTGCATGTTTCTGGTCTGTGGGAGGAAACCGGATTACGCTGAGGAAACCCACGCAAGCACGGGGAGAACATTCAAATTCCACACAGAAATGCCTCAAGCCTGGGACTTGAACCAAAGACCTTCTTGCTGTGAGGTGGATGTGCTAACCACTGCGCCACCGTGCCGCCTATTATTATTATTATTATTATTATTATTATTATTATTATTCAGATAAAGCTCCACCCAGATCAAACACCAAGAAGAGGAAAAACATACTTAAATAAAGATTCCATGATTGAATGATACTGTGAGCCAATAGAAACCAAGTGGGAGGGACTTT
Organism: Tandanus tandanus; assembly: GCA_039654325.1. Lineage (NCBI taxonomy): Eukaryota > Metazoa > Chordata > Actinopteri > Siluriformes > Plotosidae > Tandanus > Tandanus tandanus. The sequence goes on from JBCNYH010000001.1 coordinate 71,772,491, forward strand.
CTTTCACACACAAATGTTCTAACACAGGGAGGTACGGTGGTGTAATGGTTAGCACGTCAGCCTCACAGCAAGAAGGCCCTGGGTTCGAGTCCCGTGCTCGGAGAGGGCGTTTCTGTGTGGAGTTTGCATGTTCTCCTTGTGCTTGCATGGGTTTCCTCCGGGTACTCTGGTTTCCTCCCACAGCCCCGAAGACATTAGGCGTTAGACTGATTGGCTGTTCCAAATCATCCCTAGGTGTGAGTGTGAATGGTTGTGTGTGTTGGCCCTGCGATGGTCTGGCGAGCTGTTCAGGGTGTACTCAGCCTTCGCCCAGAGTCGGCTGAGATAGGCTCTAGCCTCCGCGTGACCCAAGTGGGATTAAGCGGTTCGGCAAATGAGTGATGAGAATTTGACAGTGCGCTGCAGTGGAGTACATTCTGAGCTTACCTTCAGTACCTTATCACAGTCCTGTAAAGTTCCCTTCAGCTCCATATTCTGTAACTCCCGGTCACAGAGAGCGTCCTGCTCGTGCTCCCTCTCCTAAAACACCAACACCGCTGAATTAAAACCGGAACCCTAGGAACCGTTTGATGTGAGGACTTTCTCACTTACCTTCATGATCTCGTCACACGTTATCTGAGTCAGAGAGAGCTCGTCGTCCAGCTTCTGCACCACGTCCTGCAGTTCTTTCACTCTGGACATCAGGAAGACGTTCTTGTTCTTCGGCTCCGCGCTGGCCTCCGTCGCTTGCTTGTATTTCCTCTCGGCTTCAGCACGAGAGTCCTGGAAGTACAACCAACAGCCTTATTATATGCAAAATAATAGCACACTAAGGCTAACAACTTGAGCTAGCTTTGTGCCTTATTGAGCATGTGTTGGCCTTGAGGCTTGAGAGGGCTGATGGGGTAAACGGTCTACCATGGCATGGTGATGACCGCTGCTGTTCAACTCAGAGCGTCCTCGAGCCTTTCAGCAAAAAAGAAAAAAAGCCTCACTGTGTGTTCACCTGAGACGCCAGGCCGGACTTCTCCTTCTCCAGCCGAGCGATGACCTCCATCGCTTCTTTATATTTCCTCTCAGCTTCAACCTGCTCTTGCACACGTTCCTAAAACACAGCCGTGGCGCGGAAGAGGTTTAGATACTGTCGGATGGTACGTGGAACAAGTGCTTTTGCACTTATTTTCACTTCACAATGACTTTATTAAGGTGAACTTTGACCTGTAAATACCTGGCGCGTTTGGTTGGGTACATCCGCCAGCATTACTTACCTCCATGATGTCCTTACACTGACACCGCACCTCTGAGAGCTCTTCTTCCAGTACCTTCATTTTGGATTTCAGGTAGAAGTGCTTTCTCTTCAGTTGAGTATAAGCGTCGACCACTTCTTTGTATTTCCTCTCAGGTGCAGCCTGAGATTCCTGGGAGTACAACCACTGTTTGTTGTCTTGATTCAATTCCACACACTTTTCAGGACTCAGGAGGTGATCACACTAAAGGTGCGATAGAAAAGCGACTGACGCAAATGCTGTCACTTTTCTCTCTCAAATTTGCCGCACGACATTCGTGTCGGCGCATTTTGGTCGCCTGGTTCGTGAGCTCATCGCCAAAAATTTCAAACGTTTGAAACTTCAGCGAATGTTGCAAAACGAGGCTCTGACGTGGAGTAGCCTCAAACTCTTCTCAAACAGTTCACACATGTCGCTAGGAGGTCGCAAATTATTCCTTTTTTCGTTCGCAAGGAAAAGCGACAAGTTGCAGACTTCCACACTGAAAGTTTGAGACTTGCTGGCATCCGCCGTGTTCCGTATATTTTGTCATCATTCCTATTATATTTGCGCTAATAACACGCGAATAAAAGGCGAATGTTTGATAACAAAAAGCTAACAAAACACGACTGATTTACGACAGCAAAACAATCACAAATAAGTCGCAAAAATTGTCACGTGACTTTCACGCGATATATACGTATTTAAGCCACAAAATATTCGCTTGCATGTAGAGTCACAAAACGTCTTGACACGAATTTCCAAATTCGCAAAAAAACACAAAAAAATCAATTCTCATCCGTCATGTTTCTATCGCACCTCTAGTGTGATCACCCCGTAATCAGTTATCACAACAAAAATATTTAAATACGCAGCACTGTGGTGCACGTCTGCTTCACAGCAAGAAGGTCCCGGGTTCGAGTGCCAGGTTTGGCGTTGTTCTCCCTATGCCTGCATGGGTTTCCTCTGGGTACTCGTTTCCTCCCACAGTCCAGAAACATGCACAGTAGGCTAATTAGCTGTTCCAAATTGCCCGTGGGAGTGAGTGTGAATAGTTGTGTGTATGATGGCCCTGCGATGGTCTGGCCAGCTGCTCAGGATGTACCCCACCTTCACCCAGTGTTGGCTGAGATAGGCTCCATCCTTCCTGCAACCCTATAGTAGGATTAAGAGCTTTGGCAAATGAATGAGTGAAGTGGCCTCTCCTCGACTGGGCAAATTTTATGGAGATCCAGGGAAACCCACTCACCAGGATCCCCTCTTGGCCTCACTAGTGGGGTCCAAAGGAGAGCAGAGCAGTACGTTTGGCACTGGCTTGGATGCAGGAGCTGCCGGAAGGTTCTCGAATGGACACCAGCCAACCACCTACAAGACCTTCTTCCACGTGAATTAGCTATAAGGCTTCGGGGGCTAACAAGCCCTCTGCCCAGATGTAATTTTTATACCCAGTGATGTCACTGATCTGTCGCCTAGTAACCAAATTTGTTGCAAAATGTTCCTGTTTCTTTTTAGTACCACTTACTTTTCCATCCTTTTGTTGCCCCGTCCCAAATTCAAAATGAGCTTAATATTTTTAATGAAATAGTAAAATGTCTCACTTTGCACTCTACCTGTACATACAGTATTACAGATAATAAAACATTCAATCTTCAGTCTTGTGGGTGTGATTGTGGTTTTGGAGTGTGTGTGTGTGTGTGTGTGTGTGTGTGTGTGTGTGTGTGTGTGTGTGTGTGTGTGTGTGTGTGTGTGTGTGTTTCACCTTTTGGATAGAGCTCTCAGAAGTGTGTGTGGCGCTGTCTCCATCCACATCACACATCCCGCTCGGACCCAGCAGTGAACCATCATCGACTGAGTCCGTCTGCACTGCATCTAAAATCAAAAATTAAGACATAATTCAAAACTTAAATATTTTTTTAATTAAATGACTGCGGCATAAAATTAAACATTTTCGATTTCCAAAGCTTTGCTTTCCAGTGCAAAATTTTTCTAGCAACAAAAAAGTTTTTATCTATCTATCTATATAAAAAAACAGAAAATAAACAAGAAAAACAAATAAATTAAATAAGTAAATTAATGAATGTATAGGTAAACAAAAATGTATTCATTCATTCATTTTCTAAGCCGCGTAATCCTAATCAGGGTCGCGGGGAGGCTGGCGCCCATCTCAGCCGACTCTGGGCGAGGGCGGGGTACACCCTGAACAGCTCACCAGACCATCACATGGCAACACACATACAACCATTCACACTCACTCTCACACCTCGGGGCGATTTGGAACAGCCAATTATCCTACTGTGCATGTTTTTGGACTGTCGGAGGAAACCGGAGTAGCCGGAGGAAAACCACACAAGCACAAACACAACTCCCTTGCCAAGTCTTCTTGCTGTGAGGCAGACACGCAAACCATTACACCTCCGTACCACCAATAAATAAATTCAGTGCGGAGTTTGCATGTTCTCCCCGTGCTTGCGTGGGTTTCCTCCGGGTACTCTGGTTTCCTCCGACAGTCCAAAAACACGCACAGAAGGCTGCTTTTCTGTTCCGAATCGCCCCTAGGTGTGAGAGTGAGTGCGGATGGTTGTGTGTGTGTGTGTGTGTGTGTGTGTGTGTGTGTGTGTGTACATTAAACACCACCACCTCGGCTGAGAGTTGTATCCGCGGACTCGTCTGTTTTCTCTCCATCTTCCCGTTTATTTGTGACATAATAAAAATAAACCCCTGCGGCCGTGGCTGCGGCTCCGCTCACAAACAACAGGGGGCGCAGTGGAATCTCTGCCTCCCGAATGCCAGCCAAGTTCATGAGATTGTTCATGGTCCGTCTGTCTCTTAAATATTCCACCAAACAGTGAAACCCCCTCGGTAGTGCTTCACCTTACTACAGCGGCTTCACCTGTCGCATCATAAATACACCTGAAGAAGCCACGTCACAGACATCCCATAACATCCCAGAATATTAGGGTGTCACGTTCCGCTTTCGGCTTGTTCCGGATGACCCGTTGCCTAGGAGACGCGTTCCCAGCGCGAGAAGACACGTCAGTGTTTTTGATTGATTGATTGATTGCTTGATTAAACCTTTTTTTTAATCCCCGACCTGACACACCAACACAAATCACCAAGTTTCTCCATAAACGCACCAGTGCTGGCATCCAATATTCATATTTCAATACACCAATTTCTATATTTATGTCATCTGTTGCAATTAAAAAAATACAATGCAAAAATTTTACAATAATATCACAAAAATAAATCTAACGACATGAAATATGAAGATCTAATAAATGTCAAATAAACTACAATAACAAACTAAACCTATAAATAAATAAATAAAATGACATTAGAGATTATATGACGCGGTGATTTCCTTGAATGTCACACTCACATCTAGGAGCAATTTGGAAAAGCCAAATACTCTAAAGTGCAGCATGTCTTTGGACTGTAAGAGGAAACCGGAGTACCCGGAGGAAACCCATGCAAGCACAGGGAGACCATGCAAACCCCACACAGAAACGCCCTTCCTCTAGTGAAGATATAAAGCACTAATAACTGAGTGCGAGGTCTGTACGAAGGACCTCAGGCTGGGATTTCTCTGTACAGACCGAGCAGATGAGTTTATATGTCATTTATGACATTTTCAAATGAAGTCCTTTTTTTTAGTTTCACTTTAGGCGCTGTTATATGCCCGCTTCTTCACACGGTTGTCCTCATCCCTGTCTTTGGTAGGTTCGCAACACCATTTCTGATTCTGGCGTATTGCGAGCACAATCGGGAAATGGATGTGTGGAGCATTATGCCTTTCAGCCGCCGTCACGGCGTCAGCCTTAATTTCCTTTGTTGTGTTCTAATTTTCCAGTTTTCAGTATATTCCATGTTCTTTGTGCTCGTTTTGCTTAGTTTGTACTTTATTAGCTGGACACATGGTGCTTGGTGTGGGATGTCCCATGTAATGGGATGGACCACTTAGTGAGGGCCGGAGTCCATATTCCTTTGTTTCTCTGTCACAATAATGTCACAGAGAAGGGCGGTAGTGGGTTCCCTTTGACATCATCACCTACTTGATTGACCAACCCTCCGTGATGCTACCACCCTGGAACATGCCACCCGCAAAGCTTTTACGCACTTATTCTAGTTTCAGTTTGTGTTTTGTTTCCTGTATCACTTGGGTTGCCAGTCCACAATAAACTCCTCATCTAGCATATGCATCATGTCTACATGTGCATTCATTACAGGTTCATGACAGGTAGCTCGGTTCCTTCCCATGAAAGCTGCTAAAGATCATAGGGTAGAGTAGAGTGCCCAAGCATCGACCAATCTGATTGCATGAGCTGTCTTTGCCATATAATAAAACATGCTTACGCCCTATCAAAGTGCACTAGATCTTCAAGAAGCATCGGTTTCTCTCCATAATTCATTAAGTCTAAGGTTCATTAAGCCTACATGACAAACGGATGGGAATGTGCACTGCATAGGGTTTAAATAAGGTCCCCTAAAAGTAAAGCTATCTGCTGGTAACGGTGACTGTCACATTCTGCTGCCCTGAGCTCAAAATTCTGAGCAAACAGATTCAACCATAAATCCTACGTGATTTTTCATAATATCACCTGAATTTTTTTTCCTCTTACTTTAATACCAGCTACATGTAAAATCTATTTTTATTCACACAGCTATGACTTTATTTTTAATTGTCAGTGGTTTGGCAAGCTATTCAGGGTGTACCCTGTCTTCACCTGAGATAGGCTCCAGCCTTCCTCTGACCCTAACCGGGGCGGCACAGTGGCATAGTAGTTAGCGCATCCACCTCCCAGCAAAAAGGTCCTGGGTTCTAGTTCCAGGCTTGGCGAGGACATTTCTGTGTGAAGCTTGGATGCTCGTGTGGGTTTCCTCGGGCTACTCCTGTTTCCTCCCATAGTCCAAACACATGCACATTAGGCTAATTGGCTGTTCCAAATTACCCCTAGGTGTGAATGTGTGTGTGTTGGCCCTACAATGGTCTGGTGAGCTATTCAGGGTGTACCCTGCCTTTGCTCAGTGTTGGCTGAGATAGGCTCCAGCCTCCCTAATAGGATTAAATGGTTCAGCAAATGAGTGAAAATTTTAAACAGGAGATGAAGTTCCTGGTTTGAACACTGAGTGTCGCTCTCATGACGGGGTTACACGGCAATGGGGGCAAATCTCAAATAATCAGACATCTCATGTGTCCTACAAAGGATGGAAGAGCCATTGTTTTATACCTGAGGTTGTGCACCTATTTGAGACACACCCATATTATTATTATTAATATTAATAATAATAATTCCAATTTATTAAATCTAGTGCCCTATATCCAGTTTAAGAGTCATTGTGTTGTAAGGGATGAGGATTTATTTGTCTAGCTTACAAGAAAAATATGAAACACGGTAAATCCCAAATGATTAGGCATCTAGTGCCCTACGTAGGGTGTTGGCGCTGCCGTTACGTTCCTCCTTATTTTGTGCACTAAGTCGGGGCTCTGGAATAATTAAACCTCATTAATTTGCTGATCTGATTAATCCTATTAGGATTGTAGAGGGCGACTCAGAGGGAAAACGGGGTACAGCCTGAACAGCTCGCCAGATGGTTGCGGGGCCAACACACACACACACACACACACACACACACACACACACACACACACACACACAACCACTCACAGTCACACCTAGGGGCAATTTGGAACAGCTAATTAGCCTGCTGTGCATGTATTTGGTCTGTGGGAGGAAACCCACGCAGGCACAGGGAGAACATGCATATTTCACACGGAAACGCCCTCGCCAAGCCCGGGACTTGAACCCAGGACCCTAGCTGTAGGATTATATATGAGTATATCAGAATGGGTTTTATATAGCTACATATATGTTTATCTGTGGGTGGCACGGTGGCGCAGTGGTTAGCACGTCCGCCTCACAGCAAGAAGGCCTGGGTTCTGTGTGGAGTTTGCATGTTCTCCCTGTGCTTGCGTGGGTTTCCTCCCACAGTCCAAAAACATGCACAGTAGGCTAATCGGCTGCTCCAAATTGCCCCTAGGTGTGATTGTGAATGGTGTGTTGGCCCTGCAGTGGTCTGGCGAGCTGTTCAGGGTGTACCCCGCCCTCTCCTAGAGTCAGCTGAGATGGGCACCAGCCTCCCCGTGGCCCTAATAATTAGCATTAAGCAGCTTAAAAATGAATGAATGAATGTTTATCTGTATGTAGTGGTCTTAAATGTGCGCCCCCCACCCCCCGTCCTTTATGTGTGCACTACACAGGGGACACAATCCGAGTTACACCCTTTATCTAATAAAGAGCCATTCATTAGGGGCTGCCATATGACCCGACTCTGTCTGACGTCATCTTCTGCAGCCCCACCCGCTCCAGTTCCGCTCGCGCGCCACCACTCCGTCCTCTCTCGTGATTCCCCAGTCACGCCTTGTGCGCTTCCTCCACGCGCGACACAAAGAGATTCTGATTGGTCGGTTTTAGACTCCCCCCCCAAAAAAAGCAAGCCCAGACCCTACAGACGGGAAAAGTTTTTAAAGGTCCGTTATGTTTGTAAGGAAAGTAACGGAGTGAAGTAACCCTGACTAAACTTCAGTTGTGCGGTTCCTGCTCATGTTGACGTGAGTAGCCGGCGCGTGCCGTTTCGAGAACGGGATTTTCCCCCCTCTGTTTGTTTGAGAATACGTGAAGTGGGTAGGCGGTGGACGGAGTGAATTCAGCGACCATGAACCCCCCGAGTACTGACTGGAAACACTGATTCAGCGTTCAGGGACACACCTGAGGAGCTGGTGTTCATCCGAGACTCACTTCAGCCCGATTTAACTGAGATTTACTCGGTTTGTTTGACCCGGTTTCCACAGAGGAGCACCGGTTGCTCGAAGTCTCGCGACCAAAGTGAGTAAAACGACCGTTATTTTAAACTTTTGAATTAAAGTACACTATAATGTGTGTGGAGTACATGCGCGCGCGTGATGATGATAGGCTACACCTAGTCGCGCGGCTACACAACTTCAGTCACAGTTAGCCTCTTTAGCATAGCTAGCTCGCGCTCAAAACGACAGAAATTGTAAAGATTGCATCCAAAACACAAGAACGATTTTATCCGTTTAGTCAAATTAGTGCCAGCGTTATTGTGCTACACAGTTTGTATTGATGCAAATCACACACACACACTTGTTTGACTGGTTTCAGCCTCTCTCTTTTTTTTTTTTTTTTTTTTTTTTTTTTACTGAGGTGTTTCCTGTGTCATTTTTCCGCTCTTTCCCTTTTGCCTGTTTCTCACACCCC
>JBCNYH010000001.1:71785551-71826080 GCA_039654325.1 Tandanus tandanus
ATATATATATATATATATATATATATAGGTATTGCAGATTGTACACAAAGTGTGTAGTGAAGCAGTACATTTGGGACACGTCCTCTAACAGATTTACTGATTAACCCCCCAAAATACCACCAGTCCAATCTTAAACCACATACTGTCGTGCAGGATGATGTGTTCAAAGATCAGAACATCAGCTGTGTCCCACATGCCATCTGAACACCATGCTAACATCATTTAAAGGAAGACTGGCCTTGTCCCAAATCACACATTAATCCACTAAACAGTATGTTATGGCAAAAAATAAATAAGTTGACAGTGCTCCAAACTACAAAGGAGTCAACAGTAGCTTAACAAGCTAAACGACTGGCTGTGTCCCAAAACACATTTACAAACAAGTGAGGCACCATCCCAAATTGCGTACTACCAAAAAAAAGTGTGCTTTATTATTTTTCTTTCCAGTATTATTTTTTTTATTCCTTTACTTCCCATTCCAAGCTTATTATTTTTACTCTTCTGTTTACTGAGCTGAAATGTTTACTGATGGAGAAAATAAACCAATGAGAATCACAGTTGCTGTCATGTGCTTTTGCGTGAACGCGGTCGTGAAGCCGCTGTGTGCTGAACACAGAGTTCTCCGACCAGAAGCACCCTGATGATGAGAGATCATCAGAACATGAAACTCAGGTTCAAGCCAACAGGACGGCTCTTTACGGATGTGCTGTCAACCTTCAGGCAGACGTGGCTACAGGGATGTGAGGCGATACCAGGCGCACCGCCGCCTTGCTGCTTGATGTTTGAAGACGATGGCTTCCTCCTGCATCATCCAGCATGAGTGTCTCCCAAGAGCTGGAGCAACCATCCGTCTGATAACACGTCCATGCATCTGGACACCCTTGAGAAGATCCTGTCCTCGTATGTTGTGGATTATGGAGCAGAGGAACCCCATGAAGAACACAACACGGCCAGATTAAAGCTTAAAGATGAGAACCTGGCACCCAGGACCAACCATTTCCCTTCATGGATACTTCACGGTCTTCAAGCGAATGGTGCATTTTTCAGAAGGCATGATCTACAGCAGGGATGTCCAGTCTTATCCGCAGAGGGCCGGTGTGGGCGCAAGTTTCCATTCCAACCAAGCCCGAGCCACACCTGAGGGTTTATATTGAGAGTGGAGCTCAATAGATTTAAACAGGTGGAAGGTGTGGCTCCGGCTTGGTTGGAATGAAAACCTGCGCCCACACCGTCCCTTTGCGGATAAGACTGGACATCCCTGATCTACAGGAAGAAGTGTTCCTTGAGATTATTTACTTTTAGAAGATATTTAAGTTAATTTAGAGGAAGATAATTTCACGAAGTGTAGTATTTAAAATACCAAGGAAGTTGCTGAGGATGCAAAACAGGACGTACAGCGAAGTAATTAAAGGCCGCTGAGTTCATAAAGAAAGGTGGTAAGAAATGTAAGCAAGTTACTACGTACACCAAGCAAAAGGTTAAAAAGTATGGTAAAAAGGTAAATGTAAGTAAAAAAGTTACTAAAATAGAAATTATACTAAAAGTTGATTTACTCCGTTAAGCAAGACAGTAAGAAGGAACTAAAGTAAGAACTTTCTCTAATATCAGCATGTAAGGAACTAAGCAAGTAAATTACATTTTCAAAATCAACTTACACCTGCTAGTTATTTACTGATCCGTCGTGGAGCACATTAAATTCTGTTAGGAGAAATTGGCCGTGAAACGCGAGGAACCTCGTTAAAGCAGTGAGTCGGGGTGATGTGGAGATATAAACACACTGCTGTAGCGCAATCAAACGCAGAGGTCTTCCTGATGAAATGTATTTAATTGGTGTGAAAAATTCTTACATTATAAACTGCATGTACAGTAGAGTGCCAAACAGATAACAACCAAAAAAATGTACTTTTTTTTATGTGCTACAGGGTTCTAAACATCCGGAGTGTTTAATTTCCTGGTAAACGCAGGAAGTTCTGCCTGAAAGTCATGTTACTTCAGTTCTTAAGAGAAATCAGCTCTTATCTGAAAATATAATCAAGTTTAATTTAGAATGAGATCATGATTCCCAGTCGTTATCAGAAATGAACCAGGAAATAAACCCAACTTCACGCCATAGTAACCCTTTTTTTTGCTGCATCCTAAAAATTGTACTAAAACATTCATATACAAATAAATATGTGCATTCTAATTCACTTTACAAGCCAGTCAGGAGAAAACCGGAGAGTCATGGAGCATGGAGTCAGCAGTACTTATGATTATGAAGAGATTTCTTCTGAGGAGCTTTAGGGTCGTCTGTTCTTTCATGTTCTGGTTTCATTTTAAGAAAAGAACCCATCGGTCATCTGATTATAAACAGAAGCGGCTCTGTCCGGTTCGCTGTGGTGTGGAGTGGAGCAGAAGGGAAAAAACAAGTGTTGTCTTATAAATACGAGCAAAACAGTCGGGTAGCAGCCTGGAACTGGTTCTTCTGTCACATTTAAGTTGATCCCAGGAAATATCTCTGCAGGTTACACCGAGGTGCCAACGTGGCTAATAAAAATTAAAAAAAAATTAATGTTTATTTATTTATTTAACTGATTAGCATGCGAGGCTTGCAGATTCGAAGGTCAAAGTTCACCTCAAACTAGCTGGAACAAATCGAAAGCAGGTGCTACTTGAAGAAAGCGCACGTCTTTCGTGACAGCCGTCCCTTCTCTTTCGGGCAATTTCGTTTATATATATATATATATATATATATATATATTAAAAAAACCTGCTAATGTAACTGCTACGTCTAAATCTTAAGTGTTGGCACCTGTGAAACGATTCCAAAAACGTTGATGAACATGAACGATAGATTTAAAACCAAAAGACACAGAAGAGGTAAAACTGAGAGTCAGTTCCTCCGAGTACAGTCAGTACAAATGCAATGCTCCTCGACACCGAGCAGGATCATCTAACACTCTCCACACCCTCACGGTCTGATTAATAAGTGCAAATAACAATTAAATAGTGACGATAACAATAATAATATTTTAGAGATTGTTACGTTGAAGTCTGTTGCCGTGATGGGCGGGGTGACCGGTAATGTCATGTCTCAATGGGGCGGGGCCGGGTTGTGCCACTGGGGAAATTTTGACGGTGTTGGTTGGCGGTGTGAGGTACGACCGTGTTGGTCCATGTTTAAAACTCACAGACGTGGTCACTAGGGCGGACAGAAATCGGCGAAGTACGGGTGTTGGAGCGCTTCCTCCGCGGATATCCGCTGCACTGGGTTGCATTTCAGAAGGTTCTGGAACAAAAGCATGTTCATCAGTTTCAAAAAGGAATGAACTCAATCAATTCTCTTCTACTTCTAGTACTTTAACAGAATAAATATACCACCAACACTTGTTTTTCCCTCCAGGTTCTATAATTCGGACTTATTTGCATACTGGTATGTGATTGGCTGCTCCATTTTATGATGCAATAACGACTCTCGAAGTTGAACGACGTACCTGTAGTAAATCCCGTCCCGTGCTACTGAGTTTCGGTACGACGTTCACGAGCGACGTGGTCGCAGGGTACATAGGATACGGCTATAAAAAATAAAAAAAACCACACTGTTAGTGTCAGCACCAGGAAGCTGAGGGAAAGGAACACGGGGAGAAACGTGGCGTGTTGGAGGTGACGTGTGTTACCTTATAATCAGGGAGTTTGGTCATGGTCTGCCACTGTTCCTCTGTTGGTGTACCCAGTAACGTGATCACGTGTTAAAGAAACTATCAAACAACTCAACACTGACCATCACTCCTACCATAATATAATACTACCACTACTACTACTAATAATAATAATAATATGCAGGTCATGTTATGTGGTAAAAACGTCTGTGCGGTAACGCTAACATCATGGAACAAAATCTCACGAATAACTTCCGATTCACTAGACATGCTTATTATAACGGTGCTACACAATGGTCGGTTTTGGTAACTATATACAGCAGAGTCTCGTTAACGTGCGCATGTCGGGGTCCAATGCACCTCAACGCATATTCAGTGAGACCACATTTTAGCATTTTAGCTAGTATGCAGGTGTGAATGCGCTCATGTACGAACGTAAACGCTGCCATGGATCAAAGCAGAATGCTGTTATATTGCTCTAATACGCTCAATTTCGGTGAAAAATTACCCCCCCCCCCCCAAAAAAAAAAAATTAAAATGCTTTTTGATCATCCACATGTTACTAATTTGAGGTCCAAGGGGTGGTGGGTGCATATTACCAAAATTCCTACTGTATTTACTTTTACTTTAATTTTTATGAATGAATTTGTAAATTGTAGATTTGTTCAGTTTTTAAACGCTGATTATGTTAATGTCACTTCCTCAAGCCTAGAACACAAAATGCTACTGTACACCCGTATACCTCGAATAAAACGTCTTAACGTACCAATTATTCATGGCTTTCCACCAATCAGAAACAAGAAAATCTCTTGAATGAACAACCAACCAATCAGATCACACCATTCTCATGTGGTCTATATTAAATATTTATATAAATTAAAATCAAATTTCAGGATATCTAAAGATGCGTTTCAGCTGGTCGTCCACGTCGTTTCCTGGGAATAGCGGTCGGCCGGCGTTGGCCAGTTCTAAAAGCAAACAAAAAGAAAAATTTACCTTTTTTTTTTTTTTTTTTTTTTTACCAAAATAAACAGAGCGGTTGAGATTCATTCCTTACCTGCAAATATGCATCCGGCTGACCACATGTCGATGGAGGTGGAGTACAGCTTGGCACCGAAGAGCACATCTGGTGGCCTGTACCACAGCGTCACCACCTGAAACGCATGTTGCTGATGCTAGCATGGTGTGATCACATGACGTGCTTTATTCCTCTTACACCACAGTCCAGTTACTGTTACCTTATTTTAGGGAAATTTATTGTAGTGGCTCTAAATGTTTAAGTATTACATTACCGTGTGACCGTATCAGGATTTACTGATCGTACCTCGGCGGAGTAACATCGTACAGGGATTCCAAACGCTCGGGCCAAACCGAAGTCGGCCAGCTTCAGTTCACCGTTCTTCAAAAGAACACAAAGCAGAAAGACGGATGAATTCATCTCTCTCGCCTACACCGTCAATAAATCTGGCTTCGAGCGACGCGAGGATCATCTACCCTGTTGATGAGCAGATTCTGCGGCTTGAGGTCGCGGTGGAGAACGTTGCGGCTGTGGCAGAAGGCGAGTCCCTTCAGCAGCTGATACATGAACGACTGCAGCACAACATCACAAGTCAATAACACCATCCAAACGCTGTTACTTATTTACCCTGTGAGCCAGAATCCTATCGAGAAGCCCCAACCTTGACTATCTCAGGATCCAGGTCGCCGTTGCAGCTGTCGAAATATTTCTTCAGATCCTGCGGAGCGGAAGGGGGAAAAAAAACAAACAGCACATCAGCATGAGACACAAACGTATTCTGGATTCTGATTGGTCAAAAGCTGGAGCGTTTTATGAACAGGTGGTATCAGGTAACATTTCTATTTGTGGTGTAGCACCATGCCGCTCATAAACACCCATAAAAACCGTACCTGGTCGCAATACTCAAACACCAACGTCAGCTTTTTGTCGCTGTGCAGCACGTCGTGTAGCCTTAAAAAATAAATAAATAACAATTCAGAAGACGCTCGTCCTGAAACATCTGAGCAAACTGAAGTACTGGCAGCCCCCCGGTTGGAACCTACCTCACGATGTTTTTATGCTTCAGCTCTTTCAGGAGGCAGATTTCTCTCAACGCTGAGCTCGGGACGCCCTAAACGAGACGACCACAAACATCAGTCATCCTTCAATCACGGCCTTTGAGACTCATTCGCATCCCTCATCTCTCACCTCATCGTCGTCGTCCAGTCGGACCCGCTTCAGAGCCACGATCTCGTGCGTCTCTCGGTTTTTCGCCTTGAACACTGTGCCGTAGGTACCTGTACGTGATACGAGCACATCATCAACTGATCATCCTGTATGATGGACTATTCCTGATTATCGATTCGTTCAGAACTGGGGTGAGATGTTGAACGCTGCATTTACTACTATAAACTGATTTAAAAATAAAATAAAAAAACAGGTAGTGCTGTTACAGGTAACAAATAATCAACTTTCAGGTTTTAACAGTAACCCTGATCTCACACCCTTCTGTCCTTGCTGTAACACCCCACCTCCCACCGTGGTTTTTATTCCTCACAGCTTCACATTCACCTTTTAATAACATGAACACAATGTGGACAAAATGTTCACAGCTGCCAGAAGTATTAAAAACCAGCAAATAGTAATGCTGAACTAGAGATAACTGGGACTAAAGATGGACATTTTATTAACATAAACCGAATACAGGTTTAAAAAAAAAAAAAAAAAAAAGAGAGAGAAAGATTTGAAAACACAACATGACGTGTTGCACTTGAACGCAGCATGAAGCTCTATAATAACACTGACTGGAAACAGGCTGAAGTGAACTTCTCACAGTCCACCGTGAGTATAAATACAGGTAGCTGTGAAATCTCTACATGATCTACTTTATGTGACTCCGTGTCTGGGGTGTGTTTTAACCAGGAAACCTGACCAGCTCTGTTAGCCTAATTTACGCTAGCTGTTAGCTGTTAGCTGTTAGCTAGCAACGGCGCGAGCGTCTCTCCCAACCGGCGCTCAGGAAGCCTGGCGTTCCTCACTCACCCTCTCCGATCTTCTCCAACTTTTCATATTTCTGCATGATTTCAACCAGCTGCAAACCAACTACGAACAGCTACCCGACTTCGCTTTATACCGAAATATCCAGTAATACTGCCCGTTCAGCTCCCAGCTGATACCGTCATCAACAAGAGACGAGTAAGAAGAAGAAGAAGACAGCTGGTCCAAGATGGCGGCCGTGTGAGCGTTGACCTTTTCCAAAATAAAAGTCTCACTACACGATATTTTGTAAATAAATAATACATGCTGACTGTGGGCATTGTGATGGTTTGGTGAGATGTTCAGAGGTGTGCCTAGTCTTCGTCTGGTGTCATCTGGGATGCGCTACATCCTCCAATCTATTCAACAAACCACCGTATCCTACTAGTGTCATGGGGGCTGAAGCCTGGTCCATCGCAGGGCTAACACACACAACCATTCACACTCACGCCTAGGGGCAATTAGGAACCTGGTGTGCATGTCTTGGGACTGTGTTTTACCACAGAACCCAGAGGAAACCTACACACAAAAACGCCCTTGCCGAGCCCGGGACGAACCCGAGATGGATGTAGGCCGGACATGCTAACCACTACAGCATGATGCCGCCCCAAAGGGGAACATGGCCACTTTTAAGTCAGTATAGAATAAATCTGGGTACTGCGTAACTTCCCAGGGGCAAGCCGTAGCCGCCCGGCGGGCGATGGATCGCTGAATGGCCTCTAGATTATAGGGATTATCTGAGGATATTGAATAAGCATTCATGAACCGCAGCGGTTAGGGTGTGATGGATGGTGGGGTGGTGCCTGCCATCTTACAAAAAAAAGTCACGACAACCTGTAACCCCCTCACGGCGTGGCGATGATAGGCCGCCATTAAGTAAGCCTAACCGCCAACAGGGACTCGGGACCCACCGTCGACCAACCTCCCGGGAACATCTGTATCATGAACACCGCTATACAGGCATATAACTTGCTATGCGTCCCGACAGGCTCTGCGTGCGACAGAATAAATGTATTTCATCCCCCGATTTAATGCTGATTTAAGTGTGCTTTTATTTTGACACGCGTAGATGTTCCGTTTGAGCTTTTACTTCCGCGTTTGTTCCTGGACCAATCCCAAATGTCGCCTTTCTCCCTTTTTACGTGAACAGCGTGTGACGGCGCTTACATGCTCTTCCCTATCAAGTGCACTAGATTTCTAATGAGCTGTTATTTGGTACACGTGAACATGTCGGTATGTGTGGAGCTCGTGTGTAATGTAAATAACGTGCTTGTACGGGTTAGATTTTGTTTATAGGTGTTTTAGGGGTGAAATCTCACCTTTAGTGCTTTTTAAGGTAGGAAGTGAAGGTAAATGAGATGAGAGTGCTTTTTAAAAATGTATTTTATTATTTTTTTATTATAATTTTTTTTTTTAGAGGTTTCATAATCCATTGTGTTTGTTATAATAAACTCAAAGCACTAATGCTACTTTGTTGATATTTGTTTATCTGTTTATTTCCCCAAAACTAACACAATCATAATTAATATGTTGCTAAATGTGTCTTTAAAGGCACCATAAGCGTTTTTGAAATGGGGTTCTGTTCTAGTCCCAAAGCCGCCCTCATTCCCTCTGAATCCATGGGAGATGGGAGAGGAACCTGGAAGAAACCCACACTGGCAGTACATCAAGCTTCGGAGGGAATCAGGGGCCGTGAACCTGCGAAGACACAGTGCTATAACCTCTCATAATGCGCACTACCTAGGGTCATTCACTCAAACCCGTTCTCCCTTCATGAAACTCCAGAAATGGGAAAACGTGTCCCTCTCTTGCATTACCTGCTCCACCTTTTTATTACTGATTAGTTTAAATACTGTTTTTGCTTTTATTCTGGACAGACACCTTCAGCCCAATGAGCACCCCCGAGGAAGCCTTGCAGGCCCGTGTCAAGGCGCTGGAGGAGGAAGTGGAGCGACTGAAGGCCCAGCTGAGGGGAACGAGTGATGGAGCACAGGGTGACAAGGAGACGAGACCAGCTCCTCAGGCTCAGGACAACGGAGTGAGCACAAAGAAAGGGAAGAGGGCGTTTGATTTTTCTGCGCACCCACGTCGCCATGTGGCGCTACGCTTGGCGTACCTGGGCTGGCAGTACCAGGGATTTGCCGTACAGGAGAACACTGACAACACGGTGGAAGCGCGAGTGTTTGAGGCTCTGCTGAAAACGAGGCTGATCCAGGAAAGGCAGAGCTCCAATTACCACCGCTGTGGTCGCACGGATAAAGGAGTCAGCGCTTTCTCACAGGTACAATGACGTGCAAGGTTTCATGTGAGTTAATTTAGGTCGTTTGCACCCTTGGTTATTTGAATTGCAGTGCATTTGTGCCATTCTTTTTTTTGACTTCTAGTCTATTTGTGTCCTCGGTTATTTGACTTGGGATATATCCGTGTCCTCGGTTATTTGACTTGGGGTATATGCGTGTCCTCGGTTATTTGACTTGGGGTATATCCGTGTCCTCGGTTATTTGACTTGGGATATATCTGTGTCCTCGGTTATTTGACTTGGGGTATATCCGTGTCCTCCGTTATTTGACTTGGGGTATATGCGTGTCCTCGGTTATTTGACTTGGGGTATATCGGTGTCCTCGGTTATTTGACTTGGAGTATATCCGTTTCCTCGGTTATTTGACTTGGGTTATATCCGTGTCCTCCGTTATTTGGCTTGGGGTATATCCGTGTCCTCCGTTATTTGGCTTGGGGTATATCCGTGTCCTCCGTTATTTGACTTGGGGTATATCCGTGTCCTCGGTTATTTGACTTGGGGTATATCCTTGTCCTCGGTTATTTGACTTGGGGTATATCCGTGTCCTCGGTTATTTGACTTAGGCTGTTTTTGTGTCCTCGGTCATTTGACTGAGAGTGCATTTGGTTATTTTGTTTTATTTTATTAAGGGTATTGTCCTGTTTTATGTGTTGTGGTATGTTTGACTCTAAACATCACGCTAGTTGAATTCAGAATTTTGTTGTTTGCTCTGCTTACAGTGACAATAAAGCTATTCAGTGTTGACTTAGATTGTGTTTACATCCTCGGTTATTTGACTTGGTGTGTGTTCATGGTCACCATTAACTGTTTTAATTGTCCTGAGCGGTAAACGTAATGTTTAATATAGGGCTGGCGTGAACAGCATTTTACTGGCATACACTTGGTGTTCCTGAATGAGTACCTACATACTTGCTGTCAGAACCACTGTTAGAACAGTGCAATGCCAGTCTTTACTGCGCCTCACAATCTCTCCAGCAGAGGGCACTAATGGGTCAATAGTGAATACCATCGGTTAAGAGAGAACTGAAATTATTTGTGTATATGAAATATGTTCAGCGGTTAATTTTCCAAAAATAATTCAGGCTAAAAACAGGAAGTCAGTAACTTATCAGTTCAAATAAATGAAATCTGATGATCTGTCTGACAGTGCAGTATATAAACAAGTTTAAAATAATAATATAGCGTATGTGTTTGATGGACTGATTGTGATGATTCACAGATAATGGTTCTAATTATATTGATTTTGGTCACATGATCCCCTGATAATTCGGGTCTTTCTATATTCGAGGTCATTTCCATCGACCTGCGCTCGAATCAGTTCAGTGGTTTGGGCGTGACCGTTCCTGATGGCGTCGAACCTAAAGCTGACAGTGGAGCTGCGGTGGCCGAGCTGCCTTACGTAAAGATTCTGAACAGGGTCCTTCCTCCAGACATCCGGGCTCTCAGCTGGTCTCCGGTGCCCAACGGCTTCAGCGCACGCTTTGATTGCCAGTCCCGAACGTACCGGTACTACTTTCCCCAAGGGAACCTGGACATCGAGCTCATGGCTAAAGCGGCCAAACGGTACACCAGATAAGAAAGGAGTTATTGCCTGTGGTGTGTGTGTATGTGTTTTTCTAATGCAGTTCTCTGTTCAGATATGAAGGCACGCATGACTTCCGGAACTTGTGCAAGATGGACGTGGGTAACGGAGTTCTGCAGTTCCAGAGGACCATCACCTCTGCCAGTGTCCAACCGTGTGAACCCCGTCACCCCTCACCCGCTGACCCTCAGCGCCTTTACGTCTTCGAGGTCAAAGGTCTCGCCTTCCTGTACCACCAGGTCAGGATAACGTCATCTGATTGGTTCTTATCTCAGTCAGCAGTGTGTTTTTATTTATTTATCTATTTATTTATTTATTTATATTTTTACCAAATCTGTGCAGGTTCGGTGCATGATGGCAGTCCTGCTTCTGATTGGCCAAAAGCTGGAAGCACCGGAGATCATTAGTCAGCTATTGGATGTTGAGAACAACCCCAGGAAGCCTCAGTACAGGTGACAGAAATAATTATTAAAAGTACTGGCATTTGTTTTACTGAAAATTAAGAATAGTCCCTTTTTGAATTTTTTGTTTGTTTGGTACACGTAACTGTGGCTTGGTTCTTATACATCATTTTACTGCAGTTATGGATGGTATTTCTCTTCTTTTTTTTTTTGGTTCAGCATGGCAGTGGATTACCCTCTGGTGTTATACGAGTGCCATTTTGATGGGCTGAGTTGGATCAGTGAGCCTGAAGAGGAGAGTCACGTACTCAGCGCTTTTCTCCAACACTGGACTCAGACCGCGGTCAAAGCTCAGGTGCTGCATGGCATGATCCATGGCCTGGAGAGCACAGACACAGGTATAAGTGGGTGTGTGTTTGATATTGCTGTGGTATGTACGATGTGCGCTAACGAGCAGAAGTTTGATATTTGATCGACAGATAAATCAGCGACGATGCAGTGCTGCCTCATGGAAGGATCCAGACAGCGCAACTATCGCCCCTTACTGGAGCGGCCACGCTGCGAGAGTCTGGAGTCACGCATCCAGCACTTTGTGAAGAGAGGACGACTCGAGCGGGAGGAAGGAGAGGGTGGAGAGGAGGGCAGCACCGTCTTCAGGGGCAAGCGGTCAAAACATTCGCATCAAGCAAGCGTCGCTAATCAAGAGGAAGCACAAGAGAACCACCCCAGCCAAAACACATCCTGCGTTCCTCTTAATAATCACTGATTAATATCTGATTTTTATCTGATTTTTCTTTTACCCGCACATTTCCTCCACTTGATGGACATGAAATTTACTACTCTAGTTCAGGGGTATTAGTTAAATCATTTCTTTTATAAGACATTTATCATGACTGTGCTAATGCTAGCCAGCTAGTTTGGTTTCGCTAATGTTTCTGTTCAGCAGTGTCTGTGTAGTAGCTAGTTAAATAAAGGGAAACGAGAGCTAAGAATTTGGCGAACGTGTATTCAAACGGAAAAAGGGGGGGGGGGGAGCGAGTGCGCTCAAGGATCGGGATGTGTTTATCAACATATTTTTGTGTCTATTTTTGAAAGATTTTTTTTTTAGCATATTTTTACTGTAAACATCATGTTAAGATGTGCATATTTTCATTTGGATTAAAAAAAAGTCATGAACGAAGTCCCATTATCGATGAAACTTTATTCACAAAGGTGTGACGTGCATCTGTTAAGTGTATTTTGTGGCACAGTTTTAATCACGTTAGCGTTGCTTAACTTAAAGACGCAGAATTAGAGTTTTTAGAGATGACACGGTGATTAATCCTTGCGTACACAATATGACGAAAAGTTAGTTTTGCATTTTGAAGTCAGACAGTGTTTGAGACGACATGTTCCTGGGATCATATATTAGCATATTAGCATTATTAGCATGTCATGTAAATAAAAATGCTAATCGATTGCTTCCATTGGGTTACTCTGTGTACCGTGTAGCTTCCTTTTGTGTTTAAAAAAAAACTAGACTGTATTTTGCTTAAATATCAGGTAACATGTTTATTTCAAGCATCATTCGGTGTGGCGGCACGGTTGCGTAGTGGTTAGCATGTCGGTTTCACAGCAAGAAGGTCCTGGGTTTGAGTCCCGGGCTCGGCGGGGGTGTTTCCGTTTACGGCGTTTGTCAGACACTCATCCAGAGTGATTTACATTTATCTTTTATATTTAAGGGCCTTGTTCAGGGGCCCAACAGTGGGGCTGGGGATTGAACCCCCGACATTTGGGTCAGTAACCCGGCGCCTGAATTACGGCACCACTACTGCCCACTGCTTCTGTGTGGAGTTTTGCATGTTTCCCCGTGCATGCATGGGTTTCCTCAGGGTACTCAGGTTTCCTCCCACGCTCCAAAGACATGCACATGAGGCTAATAACAGCAGTGTGAGCACAGAGAGGCGCACGAGCCGTTCGGAATTCCAAAGCCCTACTTGTTTCCCAATAGCGTCACGTGACATGGTTATGCACATCACGTGAGCGCTTAAGCTTACCCGCCCGTTGGTTTATATTAGCGCTCGTGCTCTCCTCAGGCGGTGATACGGTCTCACACGCGGCTCGTGCAGGTAAGAGCGACTCTTTATCCGACCATTTTACTCGCTGAAGGGGTGAAGGAACTTTCTGTGTTTTAAAAAACGAAGGAATTGAGACCTTACTGTGCTAACGCTTTGTCCAGAAGCACTGCTGGCGTCCTGAATAGCTCCTGCGGCCTTATTTAGGCGCCCTAGGTAGTGTATGAAGATGGACGCTGTGTTGGAAATCTAAGTGCACTTCACGTTTAGTGTGAGGCGATTTGATAACGAGCCGTTCACGAGCTAATTACTGATTTGGGCGCTTTTACACCCACTAATGCTGTACATTATAAACAGTTCTGTCAGTGTTATTAATATTATTTAGTACATTCGGTGCTAAAACGGTGATTTAAGGCTTTTCAGCGGATGTTATTGTCACTGAGTGGATGAACCGTCACATTACAGAGTCGTGTGTTTTAATTAAAGGTACAGTACTTCACTTATTCATGTTTTTATTTCAACAAATGACATGGAAGGTTTGTAAGACGTGGCAGGGTAAACGACAGGTGAAGGTCGGGCCTTGGGAAAGGTGTACAGTCGCTGAGAAGACGCTTGAAAAGCTGACTTCCGGTCCGGAAACATTTACACTGTAAACACCCTGGAGGCGGGGCTTAGTAAAAAATGGGAGGGGTCGAGTGAGTTCAAGAAATGGGGCGGGGTGTTTTCACATGTCAATCACTGTTAAATTTAATGAGGAGTATTTGTTGTGTTTGTTTCAGGTTGAAGTTGAAGGACTTCAGTTTGTAGGAAATTCAGGTTAACCCACACCCAGAGGTGAGTGTATAAACATAATAAATACTCTTCGAATGCACTCTTGAGAGTAAACAGAGAGCAGGTACTAATCCGGTGTTGTTTCTATAGTAACGGGAACTCCATGAAGGATTATTTTGCTTTCCCATCCCGCCATAACGTGTTTAAGGTGCGCTCACACGAGACCGATCGTGATCCCGATTTGAGCCGATCGTATTCCGACGATTTTGTTCCGATGTGTACCAATGTTACTCCGGTTCATTTTTCCTGTTTTCCCGACATTCTCCAAACACATAGAAACACCAAATTTTTCGACACTCCAAAACACCCTTTCCAAAACACCAAACCCCAAAATGCTACAGTGTTCTCCGATGTCTATCGGTGTTCTCAGGTTACCTCCGATGTACCACTGGAACATGATCGGGATCGTGATGGATACCTTTTAATTTCCCCTTCTACCACAGCATGCTGTAGGTGCTGACAGTTGACCAGGAGAATTGTACAAGTCAACAATTTTTATTTAAATTATTTTGTACCTCAATACAGTATCCCATAATTCAGCTGGAGCTTCTGAGTAACTGAAGGAGGAGAAGAAGAAATACCCCAGGGGACTTATTTAGTCGAGTATTTACTTGTGGTGTTTGGTTTGTTTGTTTTTTTAACTACAAGCTCACGTAAATTTACACTTGTCAGCTAGCTCAGCTAATATAATAAACATCTGGGTTGGCGGACCTGCAAGATGGCGGTCTGAGTACGTCTGAGCTGTGGGCTTACTTGCTCACATACTCATCCAACATATTACAGGAACCCTCAAGCAGTAGGAACTTTATATGTGCAAAATATTACATGAGCTGGTCTTGCTAACGATGGCTAACCAAGGTCAAGCAAACCCACTGACAATCATGCACTGCATATTGAGCTCTGTGATTTCCAGGGGACAAAAACAACAGGAAGTATAACACACACTCGTGTCTTGTGCTGATAAAGCACTGGACTGTGTCTTGTTGTTTCTGAGCTTTCGGTGAGAGAGATTCGCCAGGGTTCAATGGCTTTCTTTGAACCGTCCTCTGTCTTGTCTTATTTGGGTCAAGTTGCCTCACTTTATATTTTTCCCCAACACAGGAAAACTGTGCCCTGGCACCAAGTAGAAATGGAGCATGGCTGCTCATGGGAAATGAGTTGATGGGTAATGTTAGTGTTTAATCGCTCAAAAAAAAAAAAAGGGAGTGGATGTTCAGGCCAACCAAGTGTCCGTGTGTCTTTGTAGATGCATGTGAGTGTGTGTGCGTTGGCGTGTATGCTGAGTGTGTGTAGTGCCCTCATCTGCCCCGATGGAGGAATGTGCGACGATGGGAACACCTGCTGCGAGACGCCTTGGGGCGGATACGGATGCTGCCCGCTGCCTAATGTAAGCATACACACACGTTAGGAATAATCGTAGTAATAAACTGTACAGCTAAGTGTGTGTGTGTGTGTATGTATGTGTGTGTGTGGTGTTGCAGGCTGAGTGCTGCTCGGATCACCTGCACTGCTGTTACGATGGAACGGTGTGCAACATGGAGCATGGGAAGTGTGTGAACAAGACACACACTCTAGACTGGGTGAGGAGAGTCGTCGCCAAGCAGACCACGCTACCCCAGGTATCACGACACAGCAGGACACGTTGTACTTTTGTACTGCATATACGTCTGTCAGACCCAAAACACGTTTCTCCTTACAGGCGGTGGTGTGTCCTGACCAGAAGTCTGAGTGTCCTGATGACACGACCTGCTGCCAGATGCCTGATGGGATGTGGGGTTGCTGTCCAATGCCCGATGTACGTGTGTGTGTGTGTGTGTGTGTGTGTATTTTTGTGTGTGTGTGTGTGGAATGAGTTAAGGTTGACTCGTTTTCGTGTGTGTGTATAGGCGGTGTGTTGTGAAGATAAAAGACACTGCTGTCCTCATAACACAGCCTGTGACCTCGTTCACTCAAAGTGTGTCTCAACCACACTAGGCTCCACCCCTCTCCTGAAAAAATTCCCCGCCGTCCGCAAAGCAGAGAAAAAAGGTACGGTGTCACATCCTGTCGTGTGTGTTTGCCCCCAACACACACACACGAATAAATGTAACGTCATGCGGTCTTCACCTTTCAGACGCAGAGCCGAAGGAGATATCCGTCAGGTTCACGCACAGTGCTGATGGTAAGACGTCGAGCTTCACAATGAAGTCATGAGTCAGTTCGGTTTTATTTTGATTCGTTCACACGATGATTCACTTGACAAGTGTGCCCCTGATCGTTGACCTGTTAAAGATAAAAAAGGAATAATCATAATTATGAGTGATGTATGAATAATAATGATGGTTGCCATGGGTTATTTGTTTGCAACTGCTAGTTTTTTTTGTTTGTTTTTTTAACTCGCTGGCTCAAATGATTCACTAATTGAGTCAGTGAATCAGTGGATCTTTGTCAAATCGCAGGGAGCAGAACTGTTTCATGTATGGGGGGGAAAAAAGGATAAAACTTATCAATTTTATAACCCAGGATCATTTTTGGATATTTGTGATACTAGATTCAGCTTGTCCGAAATGACTGATTCACTTTACTGACCCTCAGATTGAATCATTTGCAAACGAATCATAGCAAGCTGCAGAAAAACGTTCGAGGACCTTTTTCAGGAACCGTGTCTCTTGTCATTCTTTTGGAACTGGGGTGTAAACACACTTTGTGTAAACGGAAGAGATGTAGGCGTGAGTCTCGTGAAATTCCCTAACCTCCATTTCTCCAGAACTCATGAAAGAGAATTAGGATGAGACCCACAGCTCCTGGAAGAGTTCCTCTTTAAAGTTCGCACCACATCATGTTTCAGGAACTTGTTTTCATGCACTGCTGTGTTTCTGTGATCGCTCATCTTTCTGTTTGACTGTGTGTGTGTGTGTGTGTGTAGTGATCTGTGAAGATAAAGTGTCCATGTGCCCAGATGCCACAACCTGCTGCAAACTATTAAACGGGAGTTACGGCTGTTGCCCGATGCCAAACGTGTGTATTTTCCTGTGTGTGTGCGCGCGCGCCATTTTATTTTTAAACAGTGTATAATTCTGTCACTGTTTCTATTTTTATAATTTATTTATTTAAATTTTCAGGCCGTATGTTGTGATGATCACGTGCACTGCTGTCCTGAGGGGACGACCTGCGACCTTGAACTCGGCGCCTGCGTCTTGGCCAATGAGCTCACGGCGATGAAGAAAGTTCCCGCCTTTCCACATCCTTTCCGACCCGCCAATCAGAAATGTGACTTGGGGTTTTCATGCTCAGATGATGCAACCTGCTGCAGGACAGCTTCTGGGGCGTGGGGATGCTGCCCTCTACCACAAGTGGGTGCATGTACAGTCTGGGCGCCTCGTTCCATTTCTATCATATAAGCATTCGTTTATTTTCTTTCCTGGAAGCGTTTGCATGTTTAGTCCCTGTGGGACAGTGGTTACTATAGAAACGGTAGCGATAGGACAGCGTTGTGGTGTTATGGTGTTTGAAACCAGGATGTCTTTGTTCTGCTCTCGCACCAGGCCGTGTGCTGTGAAGATCATTTGCACTGCTGCCCTCGTGACACAGTGTGTAACGTGGCAGCGGAGACGTGCGTTGGCGACCTCCTGACTGTGCCGTGGGTGAGCAAGACACCCGCCATGGCCCTGGTGCCTGAGAACGAGCGCTGTGACGAGACCTCTGTGTGTCCAACGGGTACGACCTGCTGTAAAGAAAAATCCGGAAGGTGGAGCTGCTGTCCGCTGCCACAGGTACACACACACTTGTGCGCACACACACATACACGGAGTACACTGTATAGAAGTGTGAGCGCGTGTTCATGTTCTCCCAGGCGGTTTGCTGTGACGATCACGAGCACTGCTGCCCTCAGGGCTACAAGTGTGACGTCGCTCATGAGTCCTGCGACCACCCTTCTCTACCCAGCATGCCATGGGTCGAGAAGCAGCCAGCACTCAGTGTGATGCGCATCTCCATCGCCGAGTCCAGCGCTGAGGCAGAGTCAGGATCACAGCACGGACACCATTGTGACGCACAGACTACTTGCCCCAAGGGCAACTCCTGCTGTTACATGAGCAAACTCAGCAAGTGGGGCTGCTGCCCTCTGCCACAGGTCTCACACACACACACACCCTATTTTTTATTCTACTTATGTTCTGTACTTTATGCCTCTCATACTTTCATTCCTCCCCTGTCTTGCCGGACGTCTGTCTGCAGGCGGTGTGTTGTGGGGACGGAGATCACTGCTGTCCCAGCGGCTACACCTGCGATAAGGAGAAACCCGTCTGCATGAAGGGAAACCTGCAGATCCCGTGGTTCGAGAAGCAGCCGGCGATGAGCGCTCAGGGTTCAGAGGTCACGCTTGGGGATGTGAAGTGCGATGATACCAGCAGCTGTGCAGCTGGCACCACCTGCTGCAGATTACGTACAGGGAAGTGGGGCTGCTGTCCACTGGTTAAGGTGTGTCATGGTCTGGATTTTGGGTACTGACTCTCTCTCTTTTTTTTGATTCACTCGTTCACTCAGATGCTAATCACTTGCTAACTCAATAAATTGCGTTTGTTTGGTTTGGTTTTTGTAGGCGGTGTGTTGCGAGGACCATGAGCACTGCTGCCCTCACGACTACACCTGCGATCTGCAGAGCGGAACCTGCGTTAAACCTTCCACCACGCACACTCTTCCACTCACACTCGTACACACATTCCCCAATCACGATGAAGACGAGGTGAGGTGTGACGAGATGAGCCGCTGCTCCAATTCCCAGACCTGCTGTAGGATATCAGACGCCGAGTGGGCCTGCTGTCCATTTGACCAGGTAGTGTTTTTTTTTGTTTTTTTTTTCTTTCTTTCTTCTATTCCTTTAATCTCATTGGTCAGAAGTTTTCTATAATAAGTAGTTTCTATAGCAACAATAAAGTCAGCGCTGCATTAAAAAAACCAGAAATTAAGTTTTAATTTTTCAGACAATTTCATCTCTTGGTTTTTTTTTTTTTTTTTCCTCTAGGCGGTGTGCTGTAAGGATACCAAGCACTGCTGCCCTAAAGGATACACCTGCGACCCTGAAAAACGTTGCACTAAAGCGTCCTCACTCACGTGGTGGGACGACTTGCTGTAGAGGAATCTCATTGCACTACAAATTAGCTTCCGAATCGGGACGAGGGAAGATACAGCGTTAGTTGCATTTTTAGCTTTTGTGTTCTAGAAACTAGGAATGCCGACAGATTGTTTTGCTGCCTGTAAAAGAAACTGATTTTGAAGCAGTAACACTGAAAGATTCGTAGCTTTCTCAAATCGCTCAGAGATCCTTCACAAACTTTTTATTTTATATATTCATATGCAAATCTATTTCCTGCATACATGATTTTAGTCGTTTTAGGAATGTGTGAAGGTTTTTCCTTATTTCTTTATACTTTTTGAAGACGATAGTAAAACACATGCTAATTTTAATAAGAAACGCTGGTAAACACAGTCACCAAGACAGAACTGAATGTATTCAATGTCTAAACTCTGCACAATCCAACAAACCTTAACAGCTTTCCATTCCTCAAGCACAAGCTTCAAGTAAGGTATCGGTTTCTGTGAAAAAGAAAAAAGGCTAAAATTGCCAATTAGGAAAATTAGAAGGTCTTTATTGGTTGTAGAAACTTTACCTTTATTGGTAAATCTTTCCTCTGCCCGGCCAGTGTGCTCCTCCCCACACCAATGGACGATTACCCTCCTGGCTGGCTCGCCCAATTTTTTTAATCAATAGTAGGATAGTGCCGATTAAAACCGTGTATAATAACCCAAGCATTGAAAGTCCGTGCACTTTCATGGATGGACTCGAACATTTAATAAATGCTGCTTGGACCCCTAAATTTATTCAGCATTATTATATATTTTTTATATATATATATATATATATACATAGTTTATAAGTTGAAGTCATCCAGTGTTGCTTTGGGGGGAGGGGGGCATCCTAATGAAGGACAAAGTCTATTAATTTACTGACCACTAGAAATGCAAAGCAGATTTCGGTACACGCCCGTACAGTTAAGAGGTTTACATTTTGGGGTATTTAGACTAACCTTTTTGATTGATGCAAGATCTTAATTGCCTTTGATCTCACGATGGAAAGTTTGCTGCATGTTATGATTTGAAAAATCGACATCATAACTCGAACAAGTTTTGTTTTTGGTTTTCAAAAGGAAACCTTATACGTGATTTGTTGTTTAAAGATTGTTTTCCCAATGAGGACTTTATTTATCCATGTGGTTTAAATAAACCTGAAATGATTTTTTTTTTCTTACTTGTTCTTCTGTTTTTGATGCGTCTTGTAAAGAAAATGGAAATAAAGCATTTTGAAATGGCTGTTGCTTTACGACTGTTTTGCTAAACAGAAATTCCATGGCGGTGTGCTGTATGGCGTGTCGCTGGCTGATTGGTTTGCGAGATGAGTCAGGAAGCATGGCGGTATGCGAGACATCTCGCTAAGGATGGATAAAATATCTTGGGGCAGCTTTGACGAGACCCTGGGGACGACGAGATAATATACGAGCAGTGAATGGTAATGTGTGAGAAAGCTTAGAAAAAGAGCACGATGATGTAAAACGGTGATATTTAGTCGGATCAGTGTTTTGTACTTGCTAATGAAGATGGTTATGCACGTAGCTCATTACACAAACACACACGCACACTTTCCTGGTGTCTGAGCCAGTGGGATTAGGTTCCACTAGGACCGTGTGTGTGTGTGTTGCTCTTGCCGGCTAACACACTTTCAGAGTGAATGAACAGTGAGAAGAGCAAACCTTCAATCATTTTCATGTTGCTGCAACTCAAGAAGAAACCAAACTGAACAAATGGGCTCTTTTCACTGGTACGTCCATAATAAATAAAATTTTACAATTATATATTGTATATAGAGTTAATATCATTGATAATATGCTAATTTATTTATATTGTAACTGTTTTTATGTATGTAATACCTCCGTGTGTGTCAGGTAAGTGATGTGGGGTGTATGCTTAATTTAGAAAGTATAGTGCATTGTTGTGATGTTTATTTTATACACATTCATAATTCAAAAGAACCTTTTTATTATTATTAAGGATTTTTAAAATGAAGAACGACCGTCATTAAATCAGGCTCAATAAGTCATATGGAACTTCTGATTCTGAAGAGAAATTCCAAGCTGTAAGTCTATGAAGCGCTGTTAGTATGGACATGCTTGGGGAATGGATGATGAGAAAGAGATCAGGAGTGTGTGAGAGGTGGAGGAAAAGTGTGTGGGAGTGTGTTGGGAAATGAGAGGGAGAGAGTGACTGAAGCAGCTGAAGCACAAGCTGCTGTTTGCATCAAAATGTCTCTGCTATTAATACACCCCGGCTCTCATCCTACTATCCATGTGCACTCACACGCAAAGACACGGGGAGAAAGTCATTAATATGTCAATTAGGTATTTATTATTTCTGTAGGATAGAAAAATGCTCACATTTTGCAACCTCCTTTCATCTGAATCCTCCATTCACACAAGATGCTTATAAAAACACTTATGTTCGCTCATTTTTGTCAGCACTGGAATAACATTTGCAATATTGTGTTCTTCAATTAATTCAATGAAATAAAACATGCTTGCAGGCATGCATAAAATGCTCTCGCAGTTTCAAGCCTTCACGCCTTTGAAAACGAGCAACCAGAGAGCGCAAACCTCTGCCAAGCTGGGGGAAAAAAAATCAAGTTCACAGCGCCCCCTGCTGGGTTTGCTGTAATTCCACACTTCCAAAAAAATCATCCCATTTCACAATTTTAAATTCATCCATTCAGTTTCTAAGCTATTTAATCCTAATTAAGGTCGTGGGGGGGTTGACGCCTGTCTCAGCCGACTCTTGGTGAAGGCGGGGTACACCATGGACAGCTCGCCAGGCCATCGCTGATCCAACACACAACCATTCGCACTCACACTCACACTCACACTCACTTCTTGAGGCGATTTGGAATGGCCAATAAGCCTACTGTGCATGTTTTTGGGCTGTAGGAGGAAACCGGTGTACCCGGAGGAAATCCGTGTAAGCACAGGGAGAACATGCAAACTCCACACAGAAACGCCGGAGCCTGGGAATCGAACCCAGGACCGTCTTGTTGTGAGGTGAACCTGCTAAATTCCTGGACCTAGAATTTGAGCCGGATCATCTCCAAAATCTAATGGAATCTTCCTTTCCGAAGTCCCACCTCTGGTAGAAAATATCATGAAGACCACCATTTTACTTTTTTGTGTAGTTCTGTGAACAAACACACAAACTGAGGGTAAATTGAATCCTCAGAATTTGGTGGTGGTCAAATGTTTTTTGCATTTGTTATTTTTAGCCCACTGTTACATGAAGGACTTTCATTCCCTTTACCCCACATCCTTATTGCATTTTTACAGTTATGGCATTTGGCAGACACCCTTATCCAGACTGACTTTCATTTATCATTTTTATATAAGTCAGTTGATGATTAAGGGCCTTGCTCAAGGGCCCAACAACAGCACCTTGGGGGTACTGGGGCTTGAACCCCTGACCTTCGGATCGGTAATCCACAGCCTTAGTCACTGAGCCACCACTGCCCTGCATTTATGAGTTTTATCCAAGTCTCATTCAAATCTTGATGTTGCCGCAGCCATTCCAAGCCCGGAGATCAAAAGAGCAAATTTGGCCAGGCTCTCTAGAAGGGAAGGGTGGCATTCTTTCTCTCATTTGTAAATCATTTGTAAAAGCTGCAATTTTATAAAAGACGCAGACCACTGGCATCATGTGCCTTGGAAGAAGCATGTGATAGCCTTCACTCTTTCCTTTCCTGGTTAGTAGCGGACCTGTGATCGGGTAGAGCCGTCTGCTGGTAAGAATTGGCCATGGAATTTTGTTCATGTTTGCAAAAATATCCCTCGCAATAGCTAATCATACCTAATATTTACACGAAATGTTCTTGCACCTGCTAATTGTAACTCATGTTTATATAAATCGCAGCAGACTTCAGGCAAGAGGTTGGGTACACCTTGAACAGGTCACCAGTCTATCGCAGGGCTAATACAGAGACAAAATAAGGGGGCAGTCATAGAGTCATAGGCTCACTGCCCCAGGCACTAATGGATTATTATAACTTAGCATAGTTATAATACTTTGGGATGAAACTGGAGCACCTGAAGGAAACTTGCGCAACCACAGAGCGAACAAGCAAGCTTCACACAGAAAGGCTCTAGTTGACCGTGAGATTCAAACCCAGAGCCTTCTCAATATAAGGCAACATTGCTTACCACTGAGACCCTGTGCCACCTCAGTAATGGTGTATTAGATGTATATGACGCACGTGTCTGTTTCACTCCCCACCCCCACCCCCACCCCTATCTCTTTTGTATTTAGTAATGAAGAGGATGACAACTTAACCGAGATGGAATCTGGATCGCTAATGCAGAAAAGTCACGAAGAGGATACCGGAATTATGACTGTGATTGCCCAGGCAGAGGGTATGAAGAAAAAAAGGGTGTGGCTAGAGGTGTAGGTGTGGATATTAAAGTGGGAGGTATGGTTATGAATGTTAAGGCAGTGTTTCGTTGATTTTTAAATGATGGCATGGTACTATGATGCCCAACATGGTTGGAATTAGAGATGGAGTTGTTTGGTCCATTAAAGTAACAAAATAGGTGTGGCTACAGCTGTAGCTAACAAAATACTATTAGGATAAGAACAGGTGTATTGATATACAGTCAACTGTAAACATTTCCTCTGTTGCAGCTGAGCAGTGTCAAGAATTCTGTCCATCCAGTGTGAAACATGGCCTGCTGCAACCCCAATGTGTGGCTCCTATCCATGGCCCATGCCTTAAAACACTCAGGGTAGGGGCAAGGAGGCAACAGGGGCACTCTAAATTTGTGCAAGCCCTCTGTAGT
Organism: Tandanus tandanus; assembly: GCA_039654325.1. Lineage (NCBI taxonomy): Eukaryota > Metazoa > Chordata > Actinopteri > Siluriformes > Plotosidae > Tandanus > Tandanus tandanus. The sequence continues at coordinate 71,809,290 of JBCNYH010000001.1, forward strand.
ACTAGTGCAAGACAGAAATCTCAGAAGATGGAAGAAGACAGGAAGACCCCCACTGAGAAACTTTACAGCAGTGAAGTGAGCCCCAGCATCCGCAGGCTTGAAGTGAGCTGCTGCTCTGATATTTACACCAGTGTCGAAGGATCTCCAGAGCTCAGTTCTCAACCAGAATCTGTGTACATTCATGCTGAAAGCATCACAGGTTGCGACACTTCCTGTTCGAGTGTATCACAAGGGTTGGGCTCTCGTTGCCTTGAAAGAACCTGTTGTGACATGCAAGACCCTGGAACCGACAGGGCAAAAATAGCCAACAGTACAGAAGCCTTGTTTGGATCTGATTCTTCTTGCGACAGCGAGTCCATTGGAGGTGATTGTGACTCGGATTCAAGCTGTATTCATGCAGACTGGGAATGGAGCTCTGACTCCAATAATGACTCATGCAACTCAGTCTACAGTTTTGCTGAGGCACAGTGGGGCTCTGCCTCATCATCTGCAGACTCTGCCGCCTCTGGTTATATCACTGACAATGATTTGGGATCTTCATTCTCCATTTCAGAAGAACACCGCAGCTCTGCTTGTGGCAGCCATTTTGAGGCACGACACTCTGTCCCAGCAATTGGCCAATTTGAGGCAAGGCATTGTGACTCAGCAGTCAACCATTCTGAGGGAGGATACCATGATTTGCCAGTCAATCATTTCACACCAGAACACCATAACTCACCTGGTGGGTTTTTTGGGGCAGAACACTGGGATTTAACAGTCAGGCCTTTTGATATTGGACACTGTGACACTCCAGTCAGCCATTCTCATGCAGGAGGCCATGAATCTCTGGGGGGTATTTTCAAGGCAGACCACTGTGACTTACCAGTTGGCCGTTTTGATGCAGGACACAGTGAATCACCAGTTGTCTGTTTTGAGGCAGGACACTGTAACTCACCAGTTGGCCATTTTGATGCAGGACACTGTGAATCACCAGTTGGCCATTTTGATGCAGGACGCTGTGAATCACCAGTTAGCTGGTTTGAGGCAGGACACTGTAACTCACCAGTTGGCCATTTTAATGCAGGACACTGTGAATCACCAGTTGGCCACTTTGAGGCAGGACACTGTGAATCACCCATTGGCCATTTTGAGGCAGGACACTGTGAATCACCAGTTAGCTGGTTTGAGGCAGGACACTGTAACTCACCAGTTGGCCATTTTAATGCAGGACACTGTGAATCACCAGTTGGCCACTTTGAGGCAGGACACTGTGAATCACCCATTGGCCATTTTGAGGCAGGACACTGTGATTCGCCAGTTGGCTGGTTCGAGGCAGGACACTGTGACTTGCCAATTGGTCGTTTTGAGGCAGGACACGGTGACTCACTAGTTGGCTGGATTGCGCCGGCTTCCTGTGACCTGTACAATGCTTTCTCTGAGAGTGATGCAGTCTTTTACAACGGTAAAGAGCATAACTTTTTTCACTTTAAGGACTATTCTGAGCTAGCTTGGAGGAAGCTGGAAGGTGTTGTGACTCATCCTGATCGCAAACGCGTCGCGCCATTTTTCCAAAAGATGATGAAAGAAACGGAGCATGATAGAAATCAAGAAAAAGTAATGATAAACAAAGGCTTTCTTTTTCATCCGCAAAGGGTAATATCAAATACTGTTCATTTTTTTAAAATAACACTTATTATTTGTGTGGAAACTTCCAGAATTGCCCTTTACAATTAAATAATGGGAAAGTAATTCACAATGTTACCATCTCTTAGTTTTTACAGGCCAAAAACTCTGAATATCGGGAAGGCCAGGAGTATTCCATGCTTCGCCACGTACAGAATGGATCATATGGAGATGTGTTCAGTGTCCGGGACAAACAAACTGGGTTTACCTGTGCTGCCAAAAGGGTAAGGTCTCCGTACCACTTCAACTGGACGTTTTTGATTTATTATCCTATAACATCATCCATCAACCGTTACTGTCTACAGATTCCTCTGAGCAGTTTCAGCTGGGAGGAAGTGAGAACATGGAGCAGGTTGGACTCGTCGCGTGTACTTCAGCTCTATGGAGCTGTACAAGAAGGCCTCAATGTCATCCTCTTTATGGACCTTAAAACAGGTATGTTCACAGTTCTTGCTTAAAGAATCCGGGAGCCATGTTTTAAGTAACACATTCAGGCATCACACATGGTCCTCTTTCTTCTCTGGACATCTTTCCAGGCTCATTGGCACAGTTCCTAAAAACAAGGGGGCATTTTCCTGAAGACTTGGCTCTTTATTATCACTACCAAGTGCTGCAGGCTCTGGAACACCTGCACAGCAGGAAGGTGATTCACCTGGATGTTAAAGGTGAGTGTTTCACAAGACATCACCATGACGGATTGCGTATTAATGGAATGTTGAATGAATAGTAACAATAGTAAAAGAGTTTAATAGTTTTACGGCGTAAAGTTTATAGCAGTGTATAGTCCAGTAGAGTATCACTTCTATAGTGTATCTCATGGTGTACAGTAGAGTATACCTTATACACTCCCTGCCCAAAAAAAAAAAAAAAAGTCGCACGCTAATATTTTCATGGAGTGCATTTAGCTTTGATCACAGCATTTAATCTCCATGGCACTGTTGCTCCAGTTGGTCCGGTCGAGGCTCAGGCTTGGGTAGTATGGCTTCTATATTATAGTATAGCACATAAAGTACAGTATAGCTCATATAGTCTAACCCGCAGAGCGTACTATGGCTCATATAGTATAGTATATCGCCTAGCTGGATTATAACAAGGGTACTGTGTATATGTATTTGCTTAGTCAATTGTCTGTGTGTGTGTGTGTGTGTGTGTGTGTGTTTAGTGGACAATGTTTTGCTTTCGAAGGACAGGAAGGAGTGTTTCCTGTGTGATTTTGGATTATCTGAGCTTCTGGACTGCACTGGATATAGCACCAAGACCTTCAGAGGTAACATGCTGCACATGTTCTCACACACACACACACACATACGCACGCAGGTGTAAAGGTTACACTACTGTGTGTGTGTCTGTGTGTTTGAATGAATCAGGTAACGGTCTGCGCGGCACAGACAGCCACATGTCTCCTGAGGTGGCTTGTGGTGATCCTCGCTCGGACAAGGCGGACGTCTGGAGTAGCTGTTGCATGTTACTGCACATGCTCAATGGCCATCAGCCGTGGACGCGCTACTACACTCATCCGCTCTGCCTGAAAGTAAGAGTTCCTGATTAACATAATCTCACCGAGTGACACTAATCTACCTGTAGCCTCGTAAGGAACTTGCAGCCAATCAGAAGTCTCAAGTAAGTATAGAAATACAGCAAGGGAATAAAAAAAAGACATGATTAGATTAGTAAACAAGTTATGAGGTGGTTAAACAAACAAATAAACCATAACATAGTCACATAAATAAATAAATAGTAACACAGCAGAACTTATATAGTTTATGTTTCTTAGAGTTGATTTGTAACAAATGGCATGCAGATCGTGAGTGAGCCAGCCCCTCTGTGGGAGATTCCTGCTGGCTGTGACCCCTCGACCTGTGATGTCATCAGAGGGGGATTGGTCAAGGATCCGGCAGAGAGAGACTCAGCCAGAGAGCTGCTGGAGAAAAGCAGCAGAGCTTTGAGAGCAGGTCGGTGGTGTTCAGAGGTGTGGGAACCTGGATGGTGCTGCTGTTAGACTTTACGAATAGGATCTGAGCGTGTGTGTGTGTGTGTGTGTGTGTGTGTGTGTGTGTAGTAGGCGGACTTTTTGATCCTGTCCAATTAGCCACACAGATTCTGCCCCGCCCTCAGTGCTCTCCTCCAATGCCATCACGCAATCTTCTCCCCAAACCCCCAGTGATCCCACCCCCTGTTTCCATAACAACAATCCCTCATCAGGAAGAGCTCTCCACTCCCAGAATTCAGTGGGTCAGCAGGTGGAGAGAACGAGCAGCCGAGGAGGACGGGACGGATTCTTATGAGGACAGTGATGGAGGGATGGATGGGACAGAAAGATGGACGGAGAAGTACTGGGGACTGAGGCAAGAGCGCACCGTTTCTGAAGATGAGAACGACACTGACGAAGAGCTGAAGCGCTCTTTGGGTGAACCATGGCGAGAGAGGAGGAGTGAAGAGGAAGAAGAGAGCGATGAAGAGATGGAGAGCGATTTGGGGAGTTTGAGAGAGATGGGCAGCGGGGACGAGTGGGAGCCGTTTCACCGCCTGCAGATCCTGTACGGGTCAGAACGACGCCGCGGTGGAGATGAGGAGTCTGAACCGGAGGAAGAGGGTGCACTCTCTACGATGATAAGTGAGTGAACAGATTCCTGAACGGTGATTTTAAAAGCAGTGTTCAGTTCCTTATCCTGCTGCTTGTAGCATCTCTTTTAGATCTTAAAGGAATACTTTTTGACCTGATTGACAATGGGTGCGCTTTCAGGCATCTCAGGACGGTGTCTAATGAGGCAATGAGGCAACAAGGACTTTCATTTCCAGTCTTCAAAGATGCCTTTAAACTGCTTCCAGTTAAAACCGTTATCAGTGTATCCTTATTGCTGCCGATTACCCATAAACCACTGAGGCAGGGGGCAAAAAAACTAGACTGAGAAAAGTGAACTCGAATACCATCTTTGTATGCATGAACTCACAGACACCCATGATTGGCTAATGTTGCTGTGATTGACAGGAAAGAAAGTGCATGAATCCCTCCCCCCCTTGAGAGCAGGGCCAAATTTGCTCTCTCGGACTTCTGGTTATGGATGATGGGTATAACTGGGATTCGAACTCACAATCGGGTCAACACTTTATTGTTGCACTACTTAAGAGCCTTTCAATCAAATTAACTGAAAAAATACCCGGAAACAACAAAGGTCGGGGGTTCAAGCCCCACTATCGCCGAGTTGTCACTGCTGTCCCCCCAGTGCAGCTAACTGGGTTATCAAACTGTCTGTGGTGAGAGGCATGTCTCCTTATTTTGTAGAGGTCGCTGACTCTGTGTTTATTTTTCTGTTAACAGGTTTGAATCCCATTAACTTGTGTGAGCGAAACTCCAGATTAACTCTCACCTGCCACCGCAGCGCCTGCACTTCCGACGCCGATCTTGCTGACAAGGTGCACGTCTCGGGGTGTCAGATGTCCTGTGTCTGTTCTTTCTCTCTTTCTCTCTATACATGTCAAAACCTTTGGTTCTTCTTTAAAGGGCTCTGACTGGTCGGATGACTTGAGCTCAGGCGTCTTCTCCTCCTATAATAGCAGCCTTACAGAGGAGCGGAGCTTCAACGTTGATTGGTCCGTCTCTACCAATCAGCCGCCTTCTTGCATCTTTGAAGGTAATCCTGGGATTTTCTCTAGTTTTGAAAGCATGACAACATAACGGACGAACTGTTTATATCGTGGGCGGTCTCACTCGGCATGAATTCGAATGTGCGGTGAATGTGATCATGTGCGCTTGCATGTAGGCCTCGGTGTGGATATCTGGGTGGAAGATGTGAGCGGGGATACTTTTCGGATTAGAGAAAGGCTAGGAGTGAAGCTGGGTCACGTTGCCGTCGGTATCAGTGCACAGGTGAGGGGTTTGGTTGAAAATAAATGAGAACTAAGTGTAAATTGTGGTGTGTTTCTTCATCCGACACCGAATCAGCCAAAAAATGTTGTGTTTTTAAAGATCTCCATGAGGGCGTTCAGTTTAGCTACACTGGATGGGAAGCTCGTCTCCCCGGACACCGAGGTTCTGGAGCCGCGTATGTGGCTGCTGTGTGTCCCTGTTCCAGACAACAGCTCCAACTGGACCTGGAGGATCCGCGAGGGCAAAATGGAGACGCAAGAGGTTGACGAAGTGCAATCAGATGCCTGCTCAACTCTCATAGCCTGAGCATCGTGGACGCTACATTCCCTTACTTTGCCTTATTAATGTGCTTTTTTTGTTTCCTGAAATACAAATATAAAATAATTATTTGAATAATCGACATACTTTGAAACATTTCTTACTTTTTTGTGTCTTATAAACATATCACCGATACTTTAAATGAGTGGGATTATTTGGAGCGCCCTCTGGTGCATGTGAGGTAAATTGCAGTTCCAATGACATGCTGTTCTCTGTTACTCTGCCTTTTATGAAAACTTTAAATTATTATTTTTAGTGAAAAAAGGTGGAGCTAAACAGCTGTATTATTGCCAAGGGTGGAGCATGTTTTGTTTTGTTTTTTCATATGAAAAAATGTACAGAATCCTGTAATTAAAACAATCTCCAGATTAATTTCCGGATTATATTTTACCTCATTTTATAGATTATACCTCATCTTTAGTTTGTTCGATGCAGGCTCTGTGAACATGCTACAGGAGTCATCCATCTTGTTAATCAGTGTTGAGGAAGCTGGAGTTGCTCAGGGGACCAGCAGGTGTTTACGGCGTGGGTTCAGGTCTCACTGACCGCCGATCTGGATTTTATATCTATGAGTCACCTTGTACACTATTCATAATAGCTTTTTAAGTGATTAACCCAATAGGAAACTGAATGACTAAAAGAACCTTTTCATTCTAGGATTATAAGGCATTCCAGTAAGACCTGCTGTTTCTACAGAGAATCATTCACAGCTCATCTGTAAGATGGTTCAGCAAGAAATAGACCAGAACGACACCAACCTGAGCCTCCACCCTTCCATTAATAAGTAACATTGTAAGGTGCGCTCATGCGATACCGATCATGATCTCGATTTACCCCGATCATATTCCGATGTAATGTCAGAGGTAACCGGAGAACATTGGTACCCATCGGAGGACAGTGTAGAATTTCGGAGATAACTTTGGGGAAGAGTCAAATATTTGAAATTGTTTGGAAATACATTGAAAATGTTCGTGATTTTTAATTTTTTATTTATTTGTGTGTGTGTGTGTGTGTGTGTGTGTGTGTGTGTGTGTTCGGAGACCAATGGTACATATCAACAAAATCGGCTGAAACTCGGGAATAACATCAGAACATGATCGGCTCAAATTGGGATGGTGATCGGTATCGCGTGAGTGCACCTTTAGCTTTAACTTTCTTTTCCTAATGGGTGCTTTTGGTGTATTGATTAGGATGAGCTCTAGATCGAGAGGTCGTTAGTTCGAATCCTGTTAGACTATGCTAAGACCCCTGGGCAAGGTCTCAACCACAAGTGTCTACCCAGCAGTATAAATGGGTACCAGCACATACTGGGAAACTATCCTGCGAACTAGCTAACTAGCGTCCCGTCCGAGAGAACCTGAACTTCATGCTACGGTAACTGGGATACGCTCTGACCCGATGAACCAGTAGGCTCAGGTGTAAAAAGCCCAACAGGCTTTACCTTTTCCTTTTCATAATAACTCACACTGTTCATGATATTGCGTTTGCTGTGCCGGGTCTGTCATAACCTGGGACTTTGGGTCCAGTGGACTTTCAGCGGTTGCTCAGCTATTTTTGAACTGCATCTCTCACCAATGAGACTTTAGACGTTGCTGGGAAATGGGAAGAGAAGAAGCTCTTGGGGTTTTTTGGGGGTTGGAGCTCTTTTATTTCACCTTCAGCTATAACTGCATTGAGACTGTCATCTTGTGACGTCAGAGTGGGACCAATGTAAATTCAGCATGAAGTAACAAAATCACAATCACTAATAAAAAAATCAACAGATTTACAGAGCTATAATAACAGAGCTAGCGAGTTCAACAGATACACATTCATTCACAATCACAGTGTGATTCAGAATCGAGTTTTTCTTTTAACAAGGGTGAGATTTGAATACACATTACCAGTATTAACACTTATTTAAGGTGTGTCGACACTTGTGGCAACAAATAGGAAAGATGACTTCCTGCTTTGTTCCTATTGGAGCGTAGCTGGCGGGGGCGGACTAAAAACCCATCTTTCATTAACACGATTGGTCGAGCCAGTGAAAGTGGGCGAGGTTTGTCTAGCCGGTGTCGGTGAGGTGTACATGACGCCATTTTGACGTGACAGCAGTTCAACTCGCGGTGACGGATAAGTCTCCAGAAGCCTCGTTTACGAGTTGAATTTACTCAAAGAACTTTCGTTTATAACAACCGCTGCGTAAGTTCACCGATATCATAATTCTGGTATTCCTGTCTTTTTAGTGTGTCGGAAGACGATAAATTAGTGTGACATAGCCAGATAGATAAGTTAGGTCTTTTTTTTTTTCTCCTCACACTCACATTGCGACAGATACCACCTCCTGTTTAATCATTGGCTAAAACAGTTACAATTACGAACAGACGGCCAATTATTTATCAGTGCTCCTTGCTTGGAAAAAATAGAACCAATCCGAGGACAGGAGGCGGGGTCTGTCGGAATACGGGTGGGTTAAATAAAAAAGAATAGCTTACGTAGCTAACAGCTGGGTTGCCTGTTAGGTAACATACCAGCAGACTACGCGAATTTACAGTTAATTTTCTGGGGGAAACAAATCTTAATTTATTTTATTAAGTAATAATGGCGTTAATATTCCTGACAGTTCGCGTGCTACAATAGTCAGTAATATAAATGAGCTAGCAGGTTAGCTTAAAGGAACTCGGGTTTTGTCCGTTTTTTACCGTGTTTATCTTAATGTCGTTGTTACTGGGCTTTCAGCTTTGGAAATCCAAAAGAAAGTCATACAAATAATGTATTTGTTTAATTGTTCTGTCTTAATTTATTGAAATCGTAAGCACTGTTGGTATGAATGACAATAGACCTGGGTAAGACCCGCCTGCTCTGACACGAAGAGGTCGATTGATTGACATGGTAGATGACCAATTAGAGATCTGTTCCTAAGGCTGTTAGATCATCACTATAACTATTGAGTAAATGGTGTTGATTTTTAGATCTGGGATTGTTTAACTTTGCTTAAAAAGAACATTTTTGACCAAATGTGTAATCCCTGATATCTTGAATCAGTTGGCCTAGTATTGTTGTTTTGTCATGTGTGTGTATACAATGAAGTGATCTGCTTGTGTTTATTATGGACGGATCACAATCGTGTACTGATGACATATATTTTTTTTCCCCGATCAGTCTTTAGAGAAGAGGATGGGAAACATCTTTGCGAATCTGTTTAGAGGCCTGTTTGGGAAGAAGGAGATGAGGATACTGATGGTGGGCCTGGACGCCGCCGGCAAAACCACCATTCTGTACAAACTCAAGCTGGGCGAGATCGTAACCACCATCCCCACGATCGGTACGCAAACTCACCCTCATATTCTTTCTTTGTCTTGTTCGAGGGTGTGTCCAGAGCTGGAATGTAAAACAAAGTGTGTGTGAAGAGAAGGAGGCAGGTGCGCTTGTGCATACACACACACACACACACACACACACACACTTATTTGTGTTGAGTTCATCTAGAGGATGAATTTGAATACTCGGTGTAAACACTGGGTGAAAACCTGCTCCCTGACTGTTACTGCGTACTATGCTGCCATCTTCCGTCTCATCTGACCTTCATGTTTGTAGCCTGAGCTTAGCACTAGCGTCAGTTTAGGACAGCTTGTTCACAAAAATTATTTTAGGCTTATTATATAGTAGGGAACTGTGACCGTTACTCTGTTACCCTGAAGTCCGTTTCATTTTTTATAACGGCCCATGATGGAGTATTTTCATGACTTATACACAGCAATTTACTAAAGCACTGACACTGGAGACTCCTTCCATAAATGTAAGGTGGACCCCAGTGAACAGAAAGCATCACCATGGCGACAGTTCCACACATAGTGTTTGTGTTTTGAATGGATGGTGTGCAGGTTTTAACGTGGAGACGGTGGAGTATAAGAACATCAGTTTCACAGTGTGGGACGTGGGCGGGCAGGACAAAATCAGACCGCTCTGGAGACACTACTTTCAGAATACTCAAGGTAACACACACACACACACACACACACACACACACACACACACACACACCTTTATTTACTTTATAATACTTGTCCAGGAGCTACATTTCCTTATAATTTAACTTTTAATCTCTATTCCCTGCTCTCTTTCTCTATATATCTCTGTTTCTCCCTCTCCCCCCTCTCTCCCTCTTTCTCTCCCTTTCCCCTTCCGTCTCTATCTCCCTCTCTCTCTCTCTCTCTCTCTCTCTCTCTCTCTCTCTCTCTCTCTCTCTCCCTCCCTCCCTCCTGCCTTTCTTTCTCCACCCTGTCTCTTGTCCATATCCCTCTCTCTCTTTCCCTCCCTCACTCCCTCCCTCCCGCCTTTCTCTGTCCCTCTCTGTTTGTCCCCCCTCTGTCTCTACACCCATCTCTCTCTCTCTCTCTCTCTCTGTCGGTCTGTCTGTTTCTCTCTCACGCTCTCAACCACCCCCCCACCCCACCCCCCGTCTGTACCCATCTGCCTCTCTCTCTCTTTTTCTTTCTCTCTCTCTCTCCCTCTCTCTCTCAGGACTGATATTTGTAGTGGACAGTAATGATAGAGAGCGTGTGAATGAAGCGAGGGAGGAACTGACGAGGATGTTGGCGGAAGATGAGCTACGTGATGCCGTCCTCCTCATCCTCGCAAACAAACAGGTGATTATTACTGTTATGATTATTATTTTATTATTATTATTATTTTATTAGAAAAAGTATTATTTCTTTCCTTTTGATTGTAAAGCTGTTTAATTGGAGGGAAGAGCCTCCTGTGGTTGGTTCCTTTCCCGGAGGATCCTGACCCTTTATTCCATGTGCGCAGTGTTGGGAGGAATAAATGTCATTTAATCGCGGACCATCTGATTGCTTTTTTCTAGGACCTGCCGAACGCAATGAATGCGGCCGAGATCACAGACAAGCTGGGGCTCCATTCACTACGCAACCGCAACTGGTACATCCAGGCGACGTGCGCTACACACGGGGACGGTCTCTATGAGGGCCTCGACTGGCTCTCCAACCAGCTCAAGAACCAAAAATGAACCATTCCACCAACCCTCAGATCTCTGTGTGTGTGTGTGTGTGTGTGTGTGTGTGTGTGAGAGAGAGAGAGAGAGAGATTTTGGCCGTGCTTAAACCTTGACTGGTGTCAGTATATTTTTTTATCCCCACAGAAGTGTGTGGGTGGGGTGTGGGCAGGTGTGTGGGCGGGGTGTAGGGGTGTGTGTGTGTGTGTGTGTGTGTGCGCGCACAGACTTCAGTGCTTCTCAAAATCTTACATAAGGGTTTAGGCTGTGTGTGTGTGTGTGTGTGTGTGTGTGTGTGTGTGTGTGTGTGTGTGTGTGAGGATTTACCTAGTGTGTATGAGACAAAAGAATGTGTCTCTGCTTAGACCAGAGATATACATATTCCTTACATCCCCTGCATTCACTCTAGCAAGCGGCACGCGGTGATCCCTAACCCGCGCGTACGAGACGCGGAGCCGTAACACGTCTTCGCACCGAACGATCCCGACCCGTGTGCCTGCGTTTCCTCAGTTCCACACCCGCAGCGTTCCTTCCTGCCTGCATCACTTCATGATAGAGCTAGCTTACTTTGCTAGTTTGTTAAGAAGCGTAGCTCGGACAAACAACATGGATAGCGCTTGTGTTCGGTTTTATTATTAATAATGAGATTGTATTGTTTTTGTTTGTAATTAAAAAAAGCTGCTCGTGCCACACCTACAAGCATTATCAGGTGCGGTTGTGATAGAAATGCCACACAACTACATGTTGCTAGCTAGCATGAGCGCAGGGTTAGAGACAGAGACGGACAGTAGAGTCATTCTCTAAACAAAATGGTTGAGGGTTTTGTTTTTTTTTTTGGCCGTAATTGTTACATGACATAGCTTGCACACGTATCGTTTACCGCTAGCGAAGCCACTTTTATTGGCTGGGTGGAGCTCTTGTTGGATTTGATTATTATTTATTTCATGAAGGTCGTTTGATGAAGTAAGTTCAGCCGTGGATTTAAAAACAAACAAAAAAAGAATTGCTCTCTGAAGGAAAAAAAAAATTAACGTAAGAAATCGTGCGGTTTCAGGAGTCTCGGCTGTCCACGTCTCGAATATGTTTATCTACGGCTCAGATTGAGGACGGATCCTGGCGTGCCTTTCATATACCTCTCCTTTAAAAAAATACCACTTTCATACTTTTTTTTTTCGTTCTCAAATGTCGAAGAGGAAGGATTTTTTTTTTAAACGAGCGTTTTTGCGCTACGATATCGCTCTGAACACGACCTCTCTGGAAAAAAGTTTCACAATTGAATGTTTGTCTTGTTAGCTTTGCGTCTGTACGTGACCGCTAACAGCTAAGCTCGCGACTTAGCATGCTAGGTGGCTTCTAAGTGACTTGAAAGACATGTATGGAAGAAATGTTCCACAGCAAGGTTTAATTTCCCTATTAGTGAGACTAGTTATAGGTTCGATCCACTAATCATGTGACTGTTGTGTGTTTTAAAAGCGGTATCGGAGCACAGGATCGTGTGATTGGTTCAATGCAGTCACTTCAGCAATAGTGTCAGGGCCATGTCAGAGATGGGCCGGGTGTTTTTTCTGTTCTACGTACGTTATGTATGCACTTTTATTAGGGTTGAGCAATATATATTAAAAAAATAATAATAAAAGATTGCGATAAGACCATCTGTATCGTCATCGTCTGCTAGCTATATCGTTAGCAGGAATGTGTTTATGGGCGGTGTCCATGATGATGATGAGCCTGAGCATGCCCCCTGCGCCACCTGTCTGCCAAGATGCCATGATAAAAAAATATCATGATGAAAAAGTCAGGAAAATATCGCAATATTATTTTTGTGTCGCATCGCCCAGCCCTAACTTTTTATTCTGTTGAAATAGTAATGAAGAAAATTCAGGCCTGGTGTGTGTGTGCTGCGGCGCAGGAGCGGCATTGTAACCTGTATCAGGTTGGGAAAGTCCTTTTCCATCCTCGATTGCATTCCCTTTCATCATTTGAAGATCTTTTCGTTAACCCCCTCCCACCTCTCCTCTGATTCGTCAGTTCGGCTTTCAGTCCTGAGCGTCGAATCGAGACGAGGGAGGAAGAGTGGGTTCTTGACTGTACACTACCTTTCAAGCAAGCACAAGTCACTGTACATTCCTACTGTCTTCCCTCTCCATTGTACTTTTTGGACTTGATTTAAATAAAAAATACTAATTAAAAGCCCTTTAGTCCTGTCGTTTTTCTATGATTTTCATTGTTAATGGTTTAAAATTCAGCAAGAACGCAGTTTCCCTTGCCCGGACGCGGGTTATCGGGGTCCCGCCCTGGAGCCAGGCCCGGGGGAGGGGCCCAAAGGTGAGCACCTGGTGGTCGGGCTTCTGCCCATGGAGCCCGGCCGGGCCCAGCCTGAAGACAAGGCATGGTTCCGCCCTCCCGTGGACCCACCACGTTGTGAGCTTTGTGGCAGCCGACGGCGTGGGTTAGAAATCACTTCAGAACCGAAATATTCTTCGTTGTTCAAACCTTGTAACGCAGTTCTGCTGGGGTTTGGGCTCTGATTGGTCAGAAGGTGTTCACAATGGTGCGTCGTCACTATAGCAACAGCTCGTTCAGTGGACAGTAAATTAAACAGTTTCCTGCAAGGAGACGTGACTTGATCAGGAGCTTCATGATAACGTATGTTACAACGATTACTGTAGAGACTCGTGACAGGATTACATTTGATTGATTGACAGTTTATCTTAATACATGCTGGGATACAGGTGGTAAATATTGCTGCATTAAGCATGCCCATATGAACACACACACACACACACACCTGACCTGTTTAGAAGTTCATAAATGTTTATAATGTTTATGCAAGACCTGACTTCTCTGCGCTCAGACCATCGAGTGATGTTCAACAGTCGTGTAATTCTTATCAGTCACCTCTGATAACATTGATCAAAAGCATCTCTCACATTAAATCACACACACACACACACACACACAGCGAGCTCAAAGGTTACTGCTGATAAAACACTATCACTAGTGTGTCGTCAAGACTGTTTACCTTCATCAGTGTGACTACGAAGGATATTCTACTGAACATTAAAATAAAAAACAGCTGCTGCGACAGCACCTCATCCCAGATCGTCTAATATATACGTATCATACATACATACATGTGCATATTTATATAACTAATAATGAGGGTTTAACTGGCGACAGCAAAAGCATTCACCCTTTCACACATTTATTCATTTGGAAGAATTGCAAAAAGAATTAAATGAATTCTGTGTGTCTTTACCCCGAGAGATTTTTTTCATGTTATTATCTGATCGCAGTAACGTGTGCTCTTGTGAGTGCAATCATGAAGCCAAAGAAGATAATATGACCACAAATCATTCATTCATTCATTTTCTAAGCTGCTTAATCCTAATTAGGGTCGCGGGGAGGCTGGTGCCCATCTCAGCCGACTCTGTGCGAGGGCAGAGTACACCCTGGTCAGTTCGCCAGGCCGTTGCACGGCCAACACACACACAACCGTTCACACTCACCCTCACACCTAGGGGTGATTTGGACTGTGGGAGGAAACCGGAGTACCCAGAGGAAGCAAACTCCACACAGAAACGCCCCGAGGCCAGGAATCGAACCCAGGACCCTCTTGCTGTGAGGCGGACGTGCTAACTACTGTGTCACCGTGCCGCCCAGAAAAACGTGAATATTTATTATTTTATAAATGGTGTCATTCATTCACAATCATTAAAATGTATGGAAAAAAAATTTAATATTTTTTAAAAATCTAAAAATAAATAAATAAATAAATCATTAAAAAAAAAAAGGTCATAAAGAAAGAAAAATAATTACTCTTAAAAATCATGGAGAAAAAAAATTTATGCAAATAAATACATAAATAAATATAAATTATACAATAAATGTATTTTGAAACAATCTATAACAATTATTGGAAAACAATCCCGTGGGTCTCATGCACTAAATAAGAAAAGAAGTGTGTTTGTCTCGTAAATATTACAGCGTAAAACCCGACATGTTAGGAAGGTCCAGCTTGGGGTCAGGGTGCAGGGCCGTCCATGATACCGAAGGGCCTTTCTCAGGGGCCCAATATTTGGTATGGTTCTAATAACCTGCTTTTATACGCACACGTGAGGATTTACAGACAAAGATATTTTTCATAAGTAAATCACATGACATGGCTAAAACCTGGTGTGATTCATTCTTTCCTTCATGATGATGATGATGATGATGATGTCGAGAGAAGAATTAAACCCAGCTGTATTTGTATAACATTGTAACATCACACAGTGGTCCTGTCGGCTCTCGCGGTTATAATCTTGTCACGTCTGTTCTGCGTGTAAAAAACAAACAAACAAACAAAAAAAATCTAAAACGGAATCCCGTCCAAGCGTGTGTGTACAGTTGACGTGACGTTCGTCATGCTTTTGTAGGTGAAAGGACAACAGATGGCTCTGGTGGAATGAAGTAAATAAAGGACTGTGGAACAGAGTAAAACATGTTTTTCAGGTCAGGTGAAGCCGCGCCGCTACATCACACCAAACATTTCCATTTCGGAAAACAAGCAGCCGGAGCTATAGTATACTATTACTTCTCCTTCTTCTTCTTCTTCTTCTTTTTTAATCTGGTGAGTCATTAAATCATTAAAAAAGGGATTAACGATTGTCCAACTGTGTTAAACATAAACATTTCTATAATAACAACTTAATTATTAGAGATAGTGTGGCAAACACTTCACATCATCAAATAATTACATTTTAAATATTATTATTATTTATTTAAAAAAAAAAAATTTTTTCATAATCATTGATAAAGCAAAGTCTTCCGTGGGGAAAGTTTATTTATCCCCTTCCTGGAAGGAGTCTCCAGTTCGAGTATGTGTTGAAGAGAACGTGTTGTCGTGGTTTTGTCGTATAGCTTTTTCGCTTCCGTGGCGCGACAAGATGTCAGCCGAGACGCCAGGAATACTGTTTTTCCACCTCTCCACTTACATTAGCATGTAAATAAGCACAGCAGGACAAACTGGTTGGTTTAGATTCAGCTTGCCTTGTTCGATTGTTTATGAATGTTAAAGTATATTACAGTAAATTATTCTAGACACCGTAGCGTAGCTGCTTGTATTGGATATTATGTTGAGTGCTTGGAAAGGGTTAAAAAAAATCCCTTGACTTGTAATAATGTTGTCATTGTAAATATACAGAAGTCCAGGTTAAACAAAACTTCTTGTTAAGTGCTTGGTATGTCCACCATTTTGCGATCCTGTCCATCAAGTCAGAAGAATATTACAGCGAAACAAAGCTTGGAGCTTATATTCACAGCTCTTGGTCAATTTGTCTACCATTTTCTTTAACTGTATGATTTTTTACGTTTATAAACAGGGTGTCTCGAGAGCTCGACAAAATGGCGGACACATTGACCATGCTCTTTAAAGAGAGATGTGTAGTATAAAATACACTGGGGCAAACAAAACGGCGGACATGTTGGGTTCTGTTAACAAAAAAGAAAAAATTTTAAAATCACACTCAACTACGCCCTCATAAAATATCTTGGACGTGGTAGGAACGCAGTTGGAACCCATAAGGACGTGGAACGGTCTCCATGGAAGCGGAGGACATGGTCCAAAAAACATACTGAGGTTGAATCACGACGCATTAGCAACATAATAAGGACATAATAGTGACGTAGGTTGCTGCAGTATTTATAAGGACCAGAAGGATGTATTTAGATTTTTTACATTTTGTTTTTTTATATACTGTATTAATCCCGCAAGGAGAAATTACTGTCTCTGCATTTAACCCATCCACAGTGAGCACACACACAGTGAGCAGTGGGCTGCCACACACATTGGGGCGCCCGGAGAGCAGTTGGGGGTTCGGTGCCTTGCTCAAGGGCACTTCAGCCATGAAGCCACTCCCCCACCGCCACACATTTTTCCTACATATACAGTTTGTCAGGGCCATTGCTC